>JAWRVZ010000013.1:3263333-3965000 GCA_037043235.1 Rhodeus uyekii | reverse complement strand
AGTCGCCAGCCGGTCCTTTATTGGGACGGACCTCCCAACAGCAGTAGGAAGTCCAGGTAGCAGCAGACCTCCACTCTCCTCACAGGTAACTTAAACTCAAAGAAATAAGTTTTAATCAAACATATTACTAATAAAGAGTAAATATGCTTTCAAACTAATTACTTGTATGCAATAAATATAAATGAAAACACAAACCAAATCTGTGTCTGTCGTTATTATAAAACATAATATAATCTGTAATAAACCAACTAAACAAAAGCGATGTATGCATATGTGATTGAAATACCATATTACTGTGTGGTCCCGTCAGCGGCCATCACAGACAGATAGATAGATAGATAGATAGATAGATAGATAGATAGATAGATAGATAGATAGATATGCAATTGTATTGTATAGATTGTGTTCAGCATTCTAATTTCAATGACTTGTGAATCCTCACTGTATATTAGTTTAATCTGTATCATTGAGGCTTAAGCCAGTGATATATATTGCAGAAAAATGAAAATATTGTATTGTCAGCTGTTTTTTCAAGTATTGTGCAGCCCTAGTATGTTTTTTATAAAAATAGTTATTCAGTTCTGCCCTGTCCTTGTCCTCCACTGTTTTGGCAGCATTGTCAGTGGGTAATGAACAGTTCATTCTTCTTTTATTTTGTCTGATTATGATATTTGTTTTTTTGTTTTTTAAATTTGACTGACTTGTTGACTCAACTTTCTGACTTTGCAAAACAAACAAACACATTCAGGGTATTTAATCAGTTTTTAGTTTCTTTATTTGGAAGTTGCTTTAAATGAAGATTAATGTAAATATTGGCATCAGCCATTGAAAAACCCAAATTGCTGAAGCGCTACAGAATTACAGAGGTAATTTTATTACATTTTTTAGGCATATCTGTTTGGATATACTGTTAGCTTATGCCAATATTTTGCATAGTTTGTTTTCATGGCAGAACAGCAAACATGTAAACACTAGCACCTAATATTCTTCCCTCTGTGGAGCTGGAGACCTTGACCTCTCTCGCCAGCCTGCTGTCGTGCCTGCGTTGTGGGTGCGCTGATGTGCATAAGTCTCCTTCACGGCACTATGAGCTGTTCACAGATCTGCGGAGGACTGTGCTTTATGGGAGGGCCGTGTGGCATCAGGAGTTAAATGAAAGTTGCCTAATGAAGAAAACTTGCGAAGACGGAGAGAGGGGAGGCGAAGAGACAAAGAGAGGGCAAGAGAAAAAAATGAAACTTTCTTTAATTATGTTTACCCAACAGGCCTTGCCTCCTAATTTAAATAGCATAAACATCTGGACTGCACCGGCATTAAAATCATGGCAGTAGTCAAGCAAATCTTGTGGAAAATAATGAAATTAGATCCCTGGTGTTGTGACAGAGGAAGGGCAGGATACATCAGCTCCATGTTAATAAAATTTCCATGAATGACTGAATACAATTAAGAAATTGTCAGTTGTGGCTGTGAACTTTTGTTACTCATAGATGTTTGCATCATTTGATTATGGTGGCAATTTGGAATTGTTTATCAGTGTCTGTGTTGGGGTATTAATTATGACCTTTTTTATTGGTCACAATTAAAACAAACACAGACTCATGGGGAGGGACAAGAGCCGAGGTCTGTGTTGAGTACAGCATGACTTACTGGAAATCATCTCTGTGTAGACTTCATTATCATCAGTGGGTTATGGCTATTATTGGTTATTGGCTTTTGTTGTTATTATTTTTATTACTGAGGTAAAGTTGGCCCAGGATTCTTGTCATGATGAGGTAGATAAGAGTTTTGTCTCTGACTGTGACTTTAATCCTCAGCTTTTTTTTTATTGCGTTGTTTGTCTCATTGCTTCTAAATTAATATTCAGAGCGAGGTGCTTTGCAAATTGAAATATGAACCTCTACCTCTGTTTCAGTCCTCTCTCGACTTCAGCATTTATCTTATCAGCTGGCACAAGGAGAGGGAGATTGTATTTGTTGAAATGATTTGTCAGTTTAGGAAGTAATAATGGATTTGGGCTGAGAGCTGTACAAACAAGGCCTTCAGCATGGAGAGAGATTGAGGAGAGGAGAGGAAGGGACGACTGCTCTCAGTGCATTCTAATGCACTCTGAGAAAGGGAAAGGGATAATCGCACATCTCTAAATAAAGATTTGTGAGCAGCTTTCCTTGATGCAGGAAGTTGCTGATGTTGACATTTTGTTATGTTTTTAGACATATTTTAATTGTTTTAAATGGAACATTATAAAATGAGAATGCATTGGTTTTCCAAAAGTCTAAGACCTCTTTGAAAATGTACAATTGGAAAAATAAATACATTTGAACCTGGACAAAGGGATTCAGGATTTTACGTGATCCTTCACATGGTCCTTCAGAAATCACTCTAGAATGCTTATTTTCTCCTCAAGAAACATTACAGTATTGAAAACCTGTGTGCTGCTCAATATTTAATATGTAAATGAACACTATTCTCTGTTACCTGGATTGAGAAATTCACATTTATTTTATAACTACAGGGCTTCAGTAAAAACTACAGATTGTACTTCCACATTTTTAATCCCTGCCAATGGGCAGTTGGATCGACAGCGAGTTATTAAGCAAAATGGTTATTGTAGAGTTGATGTTTATCACTGAAAACTGTTTCATACTATGTCTACTTTTTAAACTGCATTATAGTATAATTCTTACCTGTAAGCAACAGTTTTTTGCTTCAGGTGGAAATAGGGGTGGACTTGGATTAAAAAGTGGCCCAGGAATCTCTGCAGCCCATGGAACCCGGTCTTCAACACACCAAACATAATACAATGGGCCATTTTGAGCAAAGCAATTTTTACTAATGTAACAATAAAGAAATATAACATTTTAAATTAACTGAATTTTTTTTGTTCTTATGGAAAATAATGAATAAATAAATGAAATTAGAATGAGATGTTATTGGGCTGCGACCAACCAGATGAAATCAGACAAAATCCATCTTTGCACAGCAGAAGTGGCATGGAAGTTGCATTTGAAATGGCATTTATATGTAGATGGATATGGTATTTTAAAACCACACCGTCTGACCGGACAGGTGGCCACCCTATTTAGCTTTTTTATTTTGAACAGTTGGCCAATATAGCTTTATTCCGCCTCTTCATGTTCAGCTCCTTACATCTTACCTCACACTCTTTAAGTGTTTAAAGCGCCATGCAGGAATTACTACTTGGGCTCGAATTCTGTGAATGGGACACATTAGAGAGGGAGACAATTAATATACAGCGCAAAAAAAAATATTTTGCTGAAATATCTGTTGTTGGATATTAAATGTAAGTTGAAAAGTCAACGTGTATTTCAAGAATTGAATGGTAACTACAAAGGGATAGCAGCGTGTAATTGAATATATATGCAAGACTTTTTGTGCTGCAGATTTGCATTTCATGCACGTCATCGTATTTTCGTCGTCGATACGTCACATTATTTATGTTCATTTATAATAATAGCAGCTTCAGCTCCATATCACAATCATCAGTGTGGGAGTACTTTGATTACTGTTT
The DNA here is from genome assembly GCA_037043235.1 of Rhodeus uyekii. NCBI lineage: Eukaryota > Metazoa > Chordata > Actinopteri > Cypriniformes > Acheilognathidae > Rhodeus > Rhodeus uyekii. Next base: position 3,961,471 of record JAWRVZ010000013.1, on the reverse strand, counting down.
TTTTTTTGCAAGGTGTTAGGCAGAATTTATGTGACATTAATGATATATGAGGCTCTAACATGTTCTTTCTTTGGATTCTGGTACATAATTTTAAATAATTTGTACTATTTTGTTAGAAAATGATTTAGTAAAATTTTAAAATACAAATGGTAGAAGTTGTACTTATGTTTTGGAAAGATAGCCAAATGACTAATCCTCTAAAAAAACAACAACATTAGCTTAATCAGAAAAATTATAGGCAGATTAATCGACAAAAATAAATACATGGATAAAATAATCATTAGCTTCAGCTCTAAAGACGATTCTTTCATTCACAGGATAATGAAATGACAGTTTCAGTATACTGTATCCAGAATGAATCCTGCAGAACATTCCTCTTGTCTGCTAACACTTTGTGTGAGTTTGTGTTTTTCTTTATTAACTTTAACTCTTTAACTCTTTTCTTTATTAACTTTAACTCTCTGCACATAGGTCTAGATATAGATATATTCACAATTATGCTATCATAGCATTCTGTTGACACATTTGTTTGAAGGACAGAATTGGGCAGGATGTGGAATAGTGTGTTTTGTCAATTAAAGAAACAAGTTGACTTTTTATTCAATTAATTGAAGAAATAATGGACCAACTAATCTATTATCAAAATAATAATAATTAGTTGGAGCTTAGTCCATAAGCGACAACCCCATTCTATAACCGAACTGACACCTGGAAATTTTCACGATTCTTGACAAACACGCACTGAATGAACAGAACTGCACTGGATAACTGCTTGACTGCAATGTCATATAATTTGATAGCTACAGCCAACTGTATAATAATGACTGGTTTAGTTTGCTCACAGAGACGGATAAATGATTTGTGCTCATCCCCACATTCATAGAATAGAGCTGCAGTGGGTGCAAGGTGCGTACTCAAACGTACTCTCTGTGCTCGGTTACTAATCATTTAAAGTCCTTGAGTCATTCCAGCCATACACTATCTTGCACTTTTGACATCTTGTTTCCTTCACTTAGAGCTTAAATGCCTTTCTCGGTCCTCAACTGTTTAGATGTTGGCTATTTTGTTATCTATAATGTATCCTAAAATGTGTTCCCATTTTTACTGTATCACATGGTCTCACCACGCCGCCATTAAGTATTTTGTGAGTTTATGTAAAATGGACTTAATCTTGAAAATGGGCATAACATATAGAACCGTATCTAATTGACTTTTTAGCCATCGCCAGTTATTTTGTCTGTTGGCTGGCATAGTAACTCAATTGATTTATTCTTGCTTGGAGAATATATTTAGTTGTTTCATACACTAACTCAGACAGCAGATGTGGAGGTACGGTGTGCTGTTGATATGGAATGTACCACGAAAATGTGTATAGGGACAAGTTCAAAGCTAGTGGAGGTAATTGTTTCCATTCTAGCTGCCAGATCGAGGGTTAAGTTGTCATCAGCACTGTTATTCTTATTGAAGGTTTTATAGTCTTGTCTTGGTCCAAAGCCTATTGTATTTTATTCTGATTTTGAGTGTCTTTTGTGTTCAATTCATATTTCTTTCCTTGATATGGAGGCTGTATTTTTTTTTTTGTTACAGGAAAAGTGATTTTACCAGTTCTTTCAGTACTTCTCCATTTTGACCTCTCACCTCCACTCAGATTTTACAACCCAATAAAGTCATTCAAACAAAAGATAGTAGCTTTTCTTGCTACTGTTCTTTAGCAGAGCTGTCTAGTAAATTCCATGGCTCTCATGACTGAGGTTTCAAAGTTGGTACACAAATCATTGGGAATAAAATATTCTAATAAATATATTTGACTTTTTTCTTATACCACTGCACATGGATCCTTTATATGCCACATACAAAATAGTAAACTATAAAAAATTATTCAGGGCAGTTATTTTTATTGAACATTTTGACTAATTTCAATCGTATTTCCTTTGGCAAAGATGTATTTTATATTTTCCTCCTGTATAATGTAATTTACTATATATCCAATATGCCTTAAAAATGTATGAAGTGTGTAGAGCATGATAGAAATGTATGAGAGTGAGTGTGTGTGTGTGTGTGTGTATGCTTGATGAGACAAGGCTCATCTATCGATCTTAACTCATACGCGCACTTGTCTGCTTTATCACACATTGGTCCTTGTGTCCTACATCTTTTATCACAGATTGGTCCTACGTATTCCTATATTGAACAATGTCAATGTGAAATTTTCAGATTACAGCATTCAGAACACTTGTAGACCAATTCAAAAACTGAAGCATTGGCCTTTGAACTGAGAACATGCCAGTTTTAAATAAGATATTTCCTTCAAGTGGGTGTGAAGTGCTTGGTTTACTGTAGATGTACATTTGAAAAATAACAAATGAATCCATATTGTCTGGAAGTTTCAAGGCTTTTACATAGAATAAGGGGCACCATAACATTCATTTATGATAGTAAAGCATGGGGAAAATGTTGAGTGTGTGTTGTAAATGCAATATGGAATCAGGACGAAATTTGCAACTGATTTTCTTTATTGACTACATTTGAAGAGAAGAGATGGATGAGTATATTCATGAAAAGATAGTATGTAGATTGGTCAACAGATGGATAAATGGGTAGGTACAGTACAGTCCATATATATATTTGTGTTGTTATTTTTATTGTTGTTTGTTATAACCCTGCATGTATACTTAATTTAGTTAAGGTATTTATGTGTCAACTATTTGGCAAATAAGGCAAACTTCATCAACAGTTTTTATTTTACTATGGAAAAACAAAATGCTGACTTCAAAACACAATGTTATAATATTTTGTAGTGTTTTGCATGTGCTCATAATTTCATTGCATAACAGCCTAAGCAACATAACAGCCTCGACATTTGGCATGTTTTATTTGTGATATAACACAAATAAAACATCACACTTCAAGCACAAGCTTTTTAATAATCTATTTTTTATAGTAATTGAATAAAGTGTCAGTTAGGGTGGACATCAGTTTTGGCCACTACTGTAGATGGACACATAGACAGCTGGGTTTATGGACACAAATGGATGGATGTATGGACAGGTAGATGGATAGGTAGAGGTAGGCCAGAAGACTCTTAAGTGTGCCTTTGTCAGGGAATTATCCAGAAGATGGGAAAAATAAATAAATACAGAGTCCATGTGAAATCAGGAGTGCTGCTTACCAGGAAGAAGACAAGAAAGCTTTGAGGATCCAGGAGTGCCATGAAAGCACTGACCTCTCACAGGAAGGTTCATGTCTCTCCGTGCAGAAACAGATGGATAATAGCACAATGCTGAAATCATGCAGCACATATTATGGGCACTGTGATTGCCGACCTGATTACCTGCCATATGCTTGCTGAAGGGTTGAGCTGAGAATGGGAGAGTATGCAAACCCTTTTAAAGCAACGTTTTTATAGCACTCTCATTATACCAACGTGGAGACTTGCTCAAATGAAAGCGAGCGTTGCAGGGAAGGAAAATAATGAAGTCATAAAATTCAGGGTTCACGGTGCATGGGTTCCACAAGGGCCTTGCCGCTGTCCCACTGCTGGTTCCGTTGTGTATGTGTGTGCATGTGAGAGAGGTCTGAATGAGTGAGATGGGGAGAAGGACACTAGATGGACATGGTTTTTCTTTGTGTGTACCTACATAACGTAAAGGGCTAACATATAATGATAATTGTACTTATTACATCGTATTAATTTGTTTTTGTTTGCAACATATAACTTGTTTTGATGCATATGAAGTTGTATGAATATCAGCTTTTATGAAACCTTTAGTATTTATTTTTTTACCCAAATGCCCCAGCCCAGCTTTCTCTATTCCCACCTGGCTTTATATACCACAGCACAACTCTTTTCATGCCCTGTGGCTGTCACCACACACACGTTGAGGCGAAAGGGGCGGTTACCTTCCCCTTGCCTGGAGATTTGCCTGTCTGTCATTTCTCCATGTCATCCATTAAAAGAGAATTTTGCATAATCTTTAAGTACCTTTATGGCCTACTTAGCATAACACGATTCCTCTGTTGGTGAGATGATATTTGGGTCAGCTCATTTCTAATTCTCTTTTATTGGGAATCTCCTCCAACATGGCGTCCTCAGCCACATGTTTAATTCTGATGTCTGGCCTGATTTTTTTTTTTTTTTTTTGTGAAGAGGGGTTGGTGTTTAGATCTTTAATTAAGACATTATTAGCAATGTTTAGATTAGAATAGCTTTAAGCCTTGTTAGTCATCACCACTTAAGGGAATGACATGCACTGGGTTGACTATGCTGTTTATTTTCAGGATATGGCCGTAGAGCCTTAGGAGTTAAAGGGGCTTTTGGGAGTTACCCAAAAAATTAATTTGTTTCATCATTTATTTACCCTCAGTGTCTTTTTAAAAATACCACAGGTCTTTTTCTTGTTGGAACTCAGTAGCAAGAAATGACAAAAAGTTTTATGATTTGTGCACTATATTTTTTTTATACCACATGATAGCTTTGTGTGATGAACAGACCAAGTTAAGTCATTTAACATCGATTCTGGAAACATGTTACTGTGACTTAACAAATTTTCATTAACGATTGTAATGCAGAAAGTTTGAATATGTGGTAATGCAAATGAGAGTTTGTGTTATTGTAAGCAAATATATATTTAAAAAAAATAATGACTTTAATTGGTCTGTTCGTCACACAAAGCTTCCGCTTAAAAATATCTAGTAACACTTTAATAATGCTCATGAGTTCCTTTGAGATAACCTTTGTTAATGTTAGTTAATAAAAATGTTCATGTTAGTTCACAGTGCAGTAACTAATGTAAATAGAAACTTTTGACGTTAATCTGTTAGTAAATGTTGAGATTAACAGTTGCTTTGTCTCCCGTTACCTGACCTTCAGACTCGATAGCTGCTTTCATCGGCACAAGACCACTCAAGAGTATGTCTGACTGACATGTAAAGCAACCAGTCACAGGTCGTTTTATTCAGTGTCATGTTTAGCTGTGCGAAAAGGTAAATTCAATGTGTCTACAATAACAGATCAGCATGTAAAATTTGAATGTATTATGAAGATTTTGTGCCGTGAACTTCACATACTTTACATACTTTTGAAAATCCATAATTTACTTGATAAACGTTCATTGTCAAGATGGGCGAGGTCAAGAAAATAGACAGGAGAACACATGCACAAGGAAACATGTGACAAGTCATGTGCTCATATCAAACATGACAAGGACACGACCACATGGCCAGAAAACACAAGCCATGTGCTCAAATAAAATGAGACATGAACAAGGCACAAGACAAAACATGACATGATGGCACACGGCCGATATAAAAAATAAACCCAGGAGAACGCGCGGCCAGAGCGAACTCGAAATTGCACGCTTCCATAACAAGACAGAGCACACGAAAACGAGCGAACACTCCTCTCATGCACTCAACACAGAAGACAGACACACGGTGCAGAAATGTCCAAATCCCGAACTAGACCAAAGTGTCCACACCCTGCACACTAGATCATGTGGATGTCATGTGTCTTGTCATGTGGACAAGAGCGCACAGTCTAATCTGCGCGGTCACACAAAGACAAAGCAATAAGGCAGTGCCAGGGCTCTGTCACAAAACAAAGAATAAACTAGACCGAAATGATAGAACCCTGACATCTGAGGCTGAGACTAACAGTAGCTAAGATTAATGCTATAGAAGTGTTTTTGTTTCAGTTAAAGTTTAAAATATGACTGCTTTAAGAATAAGCTGAAAAACGATTCACTTACCTTTCAGCATTGTGTGTGTTGCCCTTGTGTCTACATATACACTTAATTTTTCTCAAGGCAACAGAGGTTAGAGTATGAATCTGAATGTCATATATGAATATGTTAAGTGTCTAGTTGAATGTGGGTTATTCATAGGTTTTCAGCCACCCTGCATACATGCAGCCATTCCTTTTTAAATCAGCAATGACACTATTCAAAACAATGATCTGAGAGCAACCATCAGACAGCCTGGAAAGTAGAATGAATAATGGAAAGTGTCCGTGGTGGTACACACTCTTCTACAATGCCACAGTTGGTAAATGTATGTGTGTGTGTTGCTCTATGGTTGAAGAGGAGAGGTCTAGGAAATGATCCAGTGAATCAATCACCATGGTGATTCTGTTAAAAGAATTGTAGACAACCTACTGTACACCATCATCGAGCACACACACTGCTTCCTTACACACCGTAGAGTTTTTATTATTATTATTTTAACCAAGGGCATGGCTGAAAGGTCAATGGTTTAATAAAGACTATTGATGTGGGACGTTAAGATTTTTACAGGACTACTATTTCTAAATAGCTTAAAAATACACTTACTCTTTCTAAAAGAAACTATAAAACTGTAGAATGTTAACTATAAAAAATATTTTATTTATACATTACTTATTCTAAATTCATTAATATCATTGTTTATTTAATTTATTTGTATTGATAAATCTTTCCAAGTACCCCTAATGTATATTCGTGTTGGGGTACCCCAGGTTGAAAATGACTGCTATAGTGAACTCAACTCAAGGGCCTGTGATTGCTCTTGTTGATAGTCAGGGAGAAACGGACTACTTCAGTATGCAGATCCAATAATAGGTATTGACTTTTTTTTTCTTGAGCAAATTGCACGTTTCCTGCTTAATTGCTATCGGAGATCGTATCTTGGAGCTGATGCATTGTAGTTTGAACTTGTTAAGCTGATGATGTTGTTAGAGAGGGAGAGTACGCTATGCTAAACAGTTCCTCTTTTCTTCATTAATGACCTTTAAAATGCTGGAAGCTTGTTTTTTTTTTCTTGCCTTATGCTTTAACCCTCTCCTTTTGACCTTTGTGCTATTTTATTAAACTATATTACAACACAGTAATCAGAGGAAAGCAACACATATACAGTTGTGTTCAAAATTATTGCCACCCTAGGTAAATATGATCAAAGAAAGCTTTCCTGTAGCTCAAACAGTAGAGTGTGGCCTTGCAACGCCTAGGTCATAGGTTTGATTCCCAGGGAAAGCAAGAACTGATTAGACAATTTGTATCTTGAAGGCGATGTAAGTCACTTCGGATATAAGCGTCTGCCAAATGTAAAATAAATCTGCATGTTTAGTTCTTTTGATGCTTCATAAAAAAATCAAACCTTTTATTGAAGATAAAATAAAGATTATTGGAGCCAAAATTATTGATATTGAATTAATACCTGTAGACATGACTAGAACTTCAAACAGAATTGGGTTTTATGTTCAGATGAAACTAAAGAGTTTTTTTTTCAAGATGGCTTTGGGGCAGACAGGGATCAAAAAAATGTAACCCCATGTGTACTATTAAGTATACTGATAGATCTTTAATGTTGTGGGCCTATTTTTTATTTTTTTTGCTGGAAATCCTGGACATCTTGTTCAGATACATGGTATCATTGATTCTATCATATACCAATAGATTAAAAGTCAAAACCTGATGGCCTCTGCTAGAAATCTTATAATGGGCTGTGATTGGATCTTCCATCAGGACAATGGTTCAAAATCAACACAAGAATGGGTTACTGAGCACAGAATTAAGGTTCTGCCGTGGCTTGAAACCCATTGAAAGAGTAACAACATGAACTTGGGGATTTGAAGTGTCTAGAGAGATTCTATATGAGGGAATGGTCTCTGATCTCTTGTGAGGTGTTCCCCAAACTTTATAAGGGAAAGTTCTGAGCTGTTATCTTGGCTAAAGAAAGTTGTACAACTTAGTAAAGTCTTGTGAAGTCACTTGCACATGCACTGTTGAATGCACACCGTCCACACGGGCACAAAAATTGGGCTTCTCATGGGTGGTTTGTATAGATGTCGAGGGAGATATTAGTCTTCAATAACATAAGCTATGTTGAAGTTCATATTAGCGATCATTTTATTTTGAAATTTGGGATTTTATTATGTTTGTGGATATGCAGTAGTTTTCTTCTAAGCTTTTATTATGGCTTTGACATCAGAAGCAATTCTACTTTAGTTATAAGACAAGAATAAAACTATGACTGAATTAAAAAAAAAAATCAATTAAAATGTCTAGTCAAAGGCTATTTTTGAATTATTATATGCTCAAAATATTTGAGGAAAAATAGATTTAACTGCATCACTTTTGTTTAAAACACATATTGCTCATGAAAGCTAAAACAATTGGCACAGTATAAAAGTGAAAACTATACAGGAGAATGAATAAATACCAAATTTTCATTACTTTGATGTGTGATCTTAATTGAGAGACACTGGGTTAATTCCATTGTTTGTTACTGTTGCTGGTGTGATGGGGTTGATTGCAGCACTCTGATATGAGTCAGAGTTAATTTGTTTGATTGTTTTTAACTATAAGACTATTCATTTTGCTACTATAACGATGAATGATTATATATTCATTTGCATTTTGTTATTTGCATGTAGCAATATTTTCTGCTGTCTGTGGCCCTGTCAGAACACACCAATGTTCTGTGATCTCACCAGTTGAGAACCACTGTCACTCTTAGATGAAAAGGTTCTGTATAGAACATAAAGGGTTCTGTCAGGCGCTTCATACAGTATAAAGAACCGTTTAGGTGTTTTAATTAATTGTTTTCATTAACTTTTTTTAAGTTTCATTAAATTGTATTAATTAAACAGCTCATAAACATTCTTTATGACTAGAATAAAATCGAGTCAACCTGTTAAACGTGAAAGTTAAACGTTCCATGTTCCATATTGCAATTACCCCTGGTTTCCCTATAACATAACCACAATAGTTTAGTTTAATATCCATATCTGTTATTGTATATCATATTTTAATTCTGTGACTAACTACAGCAAGCAGAGCGGTTGGAATAACTACTTTTGCCCCTTTGCCTCCATTTGAGAGCAACCGAACACAGAGAGGTGTGTTATCGGTTCTTCCTCTCAGTGTCTGATGGGAAATCTCCACCAGCTCACAGGATGGATGTGGACTGACACTGGGCAATCAGACAAATCTAAATCGTTATATCTCATTTGACATTAATATGGCATTTTTGGTAGGGCTGGCTAACAGTGACGTACAGTTCAGGGATTCATCATCTTGGCAGTATGAAAATGGCATATTCATATGAGCGGGGAATTAGCTCTTTGGATGTGCAGGAAACGCAGTAGGCTCTGACTGAGGAACAGGAGGCTGGGGTCTGCCTTATCTTCCCCGTCTATGAGAAATATGTCAGAGTGCCGAAGCCCATTCTGAATGACAGTTATCTTTTTAATTCTTTTTGACATTTGCAGATATGAATCTTAACAAAGCTCCACTACTGGAAGTCAGAGTTTGTGTGTTAACAGAACTGCTTACCTTTAGAGAATATGGGAGCTCTTTTATCACACAAGCAATTTGCCTAACATCGTTGTTTGCATGGTTTGGATGTCCTTTTTTCTTACTCTGACACCCTCATTAACAACAACAATATTTATATATTCCAGTTTAATCTCTTCATAGGTGTCTTAATAAATGCCTGTGGTTTTGATTGATTTAACAATCACTGATTGTTTGTACACTTTTTATTTTTATTTGTTGATGAATAAATGTGACGGACATATTACAATTGGATTAACTCAACCTTTTATCATTGATGCACACATAAGAGGCAGAGAGCTTACTGTAATAACTGCTAGGGTGCAGACAAAGTCAATTCAGCAGGGAAAAAAAAAAAAAAAAACAGTTTGTCAATATTTATTTGGCCATTCATTTGCACTTATCAGACAGTAAGGGCAAGAGGGACAATATCCACAGGTAATGGAGTGGTTGAGGCGGGTGGAAGTGTTGCATTATGGGTGTAATAAGTCTGGGCCTAAATGAAGGGGCAGATAAAATGAAGTAAAGAGGCAGAGGAGCAAAGTTGGGTTTCACTTTAGCCTTGCTATCCTTGAGGAAGGGATCTCTCTTTGTTAGTGACAGGCTTTTTCAGATTAGACCTGGCTCCCCTAGGTAAAAGGCCAGTCAGGCCTTATCTTAGGTGATAAGAGCCCAGCAGCTTGCCTGTGTGACTGCATGTGAAACTGTGTGTGCATGCAAATATCCTCAGCTGTCAGGCCTTCACACACACACACACACACACACACACACACACACACACACACACACACACACACACACACACACACACACACACACACACACACACAAAAACACACTCTATCTAAACCTTCTGTTATAAGCAGGATCCAAACTTTGACACTCAAAGTGCTTCATTGGTGGTTTACTTTTTTTTACAGTTTTTTTTTATTTTAGCTTGAGTGTAGTTGTTAACCAGATCCAGATTTTGTTAGTCTATAAAATAATTATATGCAAAAAAGATAAGGGTTGTTAATTGAACATGATAATAATAATTTAAAAGAAATACAAATAAAAAATCTCCCTATTATTGACATCCAGGGGTGTAGGAAGGTAACATACACAGTCAAATTAAATGGTAGTATTTATTGTAATTTTATAATTGGGGAAATGTCTGCTACCAATGAGCTGTATGGTATAAGCAATGAGATGAAGACATGAATAATAATGTTTAAATAACTTTTAGTCAAAAAGATTTCACCAAGAAAACTAACACCTAGTTTTTCTTATAATGTTAATTAAATGAAATAGAAAGAAATTTAGAAAAAGACTGTGTTTACAAAAAATAAACATAATAAACACCAATGTGAGAGACAATGAGCAGAGCTAAATTAAAACAAAACATGTATTAACTTCAATCAACCCAGACACTAAGCTAAGTAAAAAACCCTCAAACAAATCTTCAGCGTAAACGGCAACTAACTACTCTAATCAAAAATAAATACAACAGTTAACTACCACTCCTAGACTAGTATATATATACAGACTAAATCCCTACATGTTTGTGTACGTCGTGTGACATACTAACCTTGTCTCATCACAGGGAGCTTCTAGGTTACTAATGTAACCCCTGTTCCCTCCTTCAGAGGTCAGGCTACTATTGGTACAGAGAGGTACAAAGGCTGACTGACCGGCCATGCTCCTGAATACTGGGCCCAGCGTCAGATGCCTCAGCCACTTCTGACCACTGAAAGGTGCTGGAGGAACTTGATTTAGGGTTTGCCAAGTGGAGAACTCACCTGAAGAGCAAGTAAGTGCTTGGATCCCTCTGTTAGAAGGGAATGGTGCTGCAAGCGAGACACCAAGTCTGTCTTCCCATACAGTATCTGTTTGTTCCACACACACACAACAAGAAACCCGTTCCATTCTGAGAAAAAAAAATTGCGAATATGTTAGGTGTCGCCCAGCCCGCAGCTCTACGGATGTCTGCCATAGAGGCGCTGTTTGCCAATGCCTTGGAGGGAGCAGCGGCCCGAGTGTAGTGAACCCGTACCCCCACGGGGCACAGCTTGCCTTGGGACTAATATGTCAAGCAAACTTTGCCAGGGTCCTTCTTCTCAGCCAGGTTCAAACAGAGATGTCGTTCCTGGAACACCATAGTCAATCGACGGGTTCTCCTGCAACAACCCTGGCTTAGAACTACCCTCACGCAGATCTTTGAGAGCTTTTATCTGATGGACCTGCAGGATGGCCATGGCATGCAGGGCAGTGGTGGCCTGTCCAGAGGTATTGTAAGCCTTAGCAGCCGGGGCTTCTGTCATCTTACTCGTCTGGCAGCACTATGCAGGCACAAGTAAACCGCAATTGCACACTCCACCTTTGGAATGTCTGCATAACACTTAATGGCCCCGACATCAAGGGTAGAGATTGTGGAGGAGGAAAAAATAATGGCTTCGGGCAGTGAAAGGTGTCTTTTGATCCTCCTTGTCCAACTCCTGGAAGAAAGTCATCAGGGCACCCAGAAACTGTCATCCAACCGCGAGTGCTCAGGAGATGGTGGAGGGTTCCACTCGAGCCCAATGGACGTCAGATGAGGTCCGGAAACGACTGCATCCAGAAACACACGGACGGAAAGACATCTTGAAAGAGACGCTGACCGTCCATGCTGATCTTATATGGAAACTGCTCTTGAACCGAAGCGCATAGGGGGGAAATGCTCTACTCGCATGCTCTGAAACTGGCGTAATACTGCTGGATGTGCCCTCGCACTGGCAGAGAGTAAAGAGAAATTACAATTGCTAGTTTTGGAGATATACACCTGGATAGCAATTAAAATCGCCTTTGTTGGCACTTTCTATTTCTTCTTTTTAGAAGGCGATTTGGAAGGAGCAATCAATATTCTCAGGCATTCGGCTCTGAAACAAAGTAGGAATAAAGGGAGTGTCTGGGTAGGTGGGACTCATGCAAATCTTACTAAATCAACCACTAAGTTTACTGTAAATTCTTTCATTTGATGATTCTCCAATAAAAATGAAAGTACTCCATATAATTAAAGTCTATGAGGAACAAAACTTCACTGGACTCCATTGACCTGTGTGTGTGTGTGATCCTGGTACACCTTATGTTATGGGGACCATCTCCACAAAGGTAGTAACACCTGTAATTGTTTTTACCTTGTGAGGATTTTTTGTTTGTTTGCTTTTGGTTCCCATAATTAAAACCGCTTATGAAAAAAAATCATTATATTCATCTAAATACCCCATAAATTACGGACTGTATGTATAAAACAGACATTGTTCAGAATTTCACTATCACTTTTTTTGTAATTTCACAGAATTTTTCATTTTGTGGCTATTCCCCACCAAAAGGTGATAATTCGATTAATTGACATGTCATTAATTTGATTTTAAATTTTATATCAATTGACAACCGTAAAATATCCACGTCATACCCACTATGTAGCAATATTTTAGTAGAATAGATCATGATATATCAATATGAATTGTATATCACGTTCAAATGAGAAATATTCTCTTATTTCAACAGAAAAGCAGCATGCCAACGTTCTCTTGCAAATATAGAATTGCTTGCATTGGCTTGTTCCTCCACATTGCAATTAACTCTTGGGGGAAAGCATGTTGTATTGTTATGATTACTCAAGCAAATAATAGAACAGTCTTGCGTTGACATGTCATCTCCACAGTGTCTCCCAGAAAATGGCTTTTTCTCCCCACTCTCTTTCCAGGAATTAAACATTTGTCATGTTTGCATGTAAGTCCGGTCAAAAACTGCAATTCATAATGCGTTTTGCCCCAATAGTCACCTTTCAATCTTGTCAGGTCATTTTAATGTGACCTGTCAGTTTCTCTTTTCTGTAAACACGCTCCGTTCTAAACGCACTTTGTTTAAATGCAGTATGAATATGTATCCAGGCTTTTAGACGGGGGTCTTTTTGGCCTTTCTGCGTGGTCAACAGCCGAGATATTTTCTCTTGTGATGTTGTTTCCTCTGTTTTGCCTGAGGTTGTTGATTGTATTGAAAGGGCTCATTTATTATCTCTCGCATTGTTTAAATATGCATGGTGACTCTCTCCCCTCTTAATCATTGAGATTGCTTGCAAAAATGTGATCGATGTCGTGTAAATATTCATCATTAACAGAGCACAGTTATGTTGAGGGCTTTTCTCTCCTTTAAAATCCTCCAAATGCAATTATTCAACATGGCTCCTTGCACAAACTCGCTCGGGAAGTCCAAACAGAAGGTATCTGCTAACGCACACACACACACACATACACTTTCGTGTGGGTGTCTCTGCATGTGTACACCGTCTGTTTGCATTTTGCATGTGAACATGAATGCATATGTGCACGCTATGTGTGTGTGTGAGGGAGTGCGTATCCCCATTTGTCCATGATGCATGTGCATAGATAAAAGGGCAGAGCCCAATTGTGTATATGATCTTTCTCTCTCTCTCACCTCTCATCTTGCCCACACCATGGCACACCCTCAATCATTATTAGATGCAGGCAGTTGAAGGCGAAGCCTCACCGCCGTTATGTTTCCTTGTGTGATAAAATGAAAAAGCCCTATCAATCTTTATTGTCTGTCTTGCTTACTGTAATTGCATTCAATAGTCCACTGATTCTCTTGTCTGGGCTAATGTCACGAGCAGTGAAAAGCCAGATGCTCCGACTAGATCATACTCGTCCGTCGACCACTCTGATAACTTGGCAGCGCCACTCTGCTTCCTGTGATAAATTGTTGACAGTATAGATTGTGAACAGCTGAACATTGGAAGTATATATAGAATAAGATTCATACCTTGTTGGAGCTCGGGCACAGTGATGTCAGCGAAAGGGCAGGTCATGTATTATTCAAATGCATCTAACACTGGAGAAGTGCCAACCGGCGATTGTATCTCAATGAATAGTAAAAAGGGGGTGGGGGGGGGAGGGTTGTGTGGAGGACAGCAGTGTTGCCAGATCTGAGGGAGGAAGGAAGGAAGGAAGGAAAAAAGAAAAGAGGGAAAAAATCTGAAATGTTTTCATCTGTCAGACACGCATCACTCCATTATAATACATACAATACAAGGTGTTTATAATTATGGCTTTCTGTCTTGAGGTGCCCTCCTGTCAGCTGCAATTCTGAGAGGTTAGCTGTTGTTTCTTTCTGCTGTTTTGTTGTTGTTGTTGTTATTGTTGTTTTCGCCTCCTGTGGTCTTATGTGAATTGATTTGCATGTTATTTTGTCTGACCATCCAAGAGAGAGAAGTCATTGTCATTGGCCTATGTAGCCACCATGTCATAACATGCTCTTAAAGCTGCACGGTTAATCTCATTTCTAAATGACAATGATTCACCTGTGTCTATTAAACTTTTGACAAATTCACAGCAGAAAATGCTGATGCTGCTGACCTAGAGAGAGTTTTTTCAACCACACAGAATTACTATTTCTGTGTTACAAATCACAGAAGTACTGGGATAAAAAAAATATATATTTCAGATATGAACTGATGTCTTCGATTTTTGTGAGTAGCATGCCTCTTCAGATAAATTTTGTATCGATTACATCAGTACGCCACCAGGTGGCAAAAAGTGACTGTAAAAAATATGTATTTCTCATTGAATAATTCATTCAAGAAATCTGTTCAAAAATGGCTAATTCATCCAGTAATGAAACAAGTGAGGTAACGCTCAGCATCGTCGCGCGCATTTTTACTGGAAATATCCTAAACACAGCCTCTCATAAAAAAGTCACGCGGTTTCAACCCCTTTATCACCCCTTAACTCGTTCATTCTCTCAGTGTCGCTCGGTTTGGTTGCATCATTCACCACAGTGCATTATTTTGTAAGTGATTTACAGTGGTTTTACATCGTTTTGTTCATTTTAATTGTGATCGCTATTGTTCACGTAATGAAATATATATGTAGCATATAGAAAGAAGGTACAAAAACCTCCCTATAAGCAATAACTGTCACGGTAAATTTGTCACTGACAAATTCATTGTCTCCTAGTTCTGCCTGTATGTGTGTGTGTGTGAGTGGGGGCGTGGTCACTGATCACGCGGCCATCATCTCACGCACCTGATTCTCATGTCATCTGCCTATTTAGTTCACTTCTCTCCACTCCTGTGTTGTTGAGTCGTTGTCTCTGTTAGTGCTTGCGCCGTCTCTGGTTGTGCTCACGCCGTCTCTCTCTGGTTGTGCTCGTGCCGTCTCTCTCTGGTTGTGCTCGCGCGGTCTCTGGATCGCCCGTGTTCCACGACATTCACTCTGGATTATCACTTCAGCCCATTGGATCCCTGCACCACCGGACATTTGTTTTCTGCACTATTATAATAAATTCACTCATTTGCACTTGAATCCGGGTTTTGTCTTTTCACTTGCTGACAGTAACCCTCCCCCTCCTGTCGTCTCCATCACGGCTAAGCTAAAGTTCTTTACAGTAAATTGTCAAGTATTTTTATTGTTTAATTGTCAAGTATTAATTTGTATTTATATGAGATCTTAATGGTTATTATTTTAAATGTAATTGATAGGGTAAAACCAGAAAAAAAAATATTTAAAATGGGCATTTATTGTCGTGTGGAACAAATCGATTGATTTTTAGTGCAGTCTTATGGGGAAAATTGTTTTGGTGTACGAGCATTTTGGGTTACGAGCTCGCTCTTGGAACGAATTAAACTCGTAATCCGAGTTATTACTGTATTTATGAGTCATTGAATCATTCATTCAAACTGCTTTTCTATAATATAGGCTATTTTGTTTAGTTGTCTGTCCAGAATCATGTTAGGTATCTGGGTATACTACACCAAGGGGTAAAACATAACAGAAGTAGATGTGACACGACTAGGTTTGGCTAGACATGACACAACTTGGCTTGGCACCATTAACGACAACGAAACAGCACCGGACAGCACTCACAATGAGAATAAATAGAGGACAAACAGCGCAGGTAATGAGGGAGGACAGGTGGGGAAAATCAAACCAATAACGAGGAAACAAGATGGGCAGGGTTACACAATAGAAATGAGAGCACATGGCACACGTGACAAGCCACACTCAGACAAAAACATGAAATGAGAATACTCACAGCCAATGAGAATACTCACAAAGTCCACACAAAACAAAACGACATGAAAGCATGCAAAATAGCACAAGACAAGATATAGCATGAAAGTATGCGGCCGTAATTCTGCTCAATTTGAGATTTAAAGTAATTTTATGAATATGAATTTAATCCATGAAAGAATATGATTTAATTAATATTTAATCATGATTTAAATATGATTTAATACAATTGATTGGGTGGTGAAAAGTGGGCATTACATACCATACCAGACATGAATGCGAGTTTGAAAAAATGATGCCCAAATAACTATTTGACTAACCATTAGTATTTTAAAATATTAATATTAATTTTAGGTAAGTGTTAAATGACAGTAAAGGTAATTGTTAAAAATCTTAATGTTAAAAACCTAAATGTTAAAAAACTGGAAATTGGTACTGATATATTGTGCATCCCTAACAGATAAGATCACTTAGCAAAGATTATGAAGCTAAATGGTTGTTTTTTTCTTTAGAATAAAACATGCATATCATATCATCATATCACTGTTTTTGTTTTGATTATATTGATGTCAACAAAAATTTTTAGGGGGGGGGGGGGAATACCAGAACCTACAGAGTCTGAGGGGTGTCCAGTCTGTGTTTTAGAGTCGAAATCTGTTGTCCCTGCCGACCATCCACCACCCACTGCCAGCACATTATTACCTGTGTACAACATGTGCGGCCACCGTCACGTGGATATGTAGATGTGTCCAGCCAGTCTATCTCTGGAAATAAATAAAGAAGTGAGACTAGGGGAAATTGCCCTTCACCTCTGTGTATAGGAGATCTGCATGTGTGGAGCTGGTGGAATTGCTTTGTGGGGAGCCTCCCTGGGGGCTGTCGGTCCTCCTCTTCAGCTGCAGTGGGTAAAGGCTATAATTTACACTTTTAGGATTCCATTAATCTCCTTGTTCCACAGATCCTGACACGCGGGACAGGGCTTCTTTGCATATTAGCTTCCCAAGATGTGGACCTATTTACATGAACGACTCCACACTGAAGCTGATAATCAAGAACATGCTGTTTTCTCAAATGTGGGCAAAAACAAAAACTGTTTTTGAGGTAAATTGTCTTAAGTCATTTTAGGATTTTTTTGTTCTGGTTTGGTGATGCAGAGAATGCTTATACTCTGGCTCATTTCTTATTTGGTAAAAAAAAAAATAAAGATCATATTGGCTGACTTAAACTCTGAAGTGTGACAGGAAATAATTTTGTTGTTGACCATTTGACCAATATTAGACAGCGAATTTGAGCTTTTTTAGCCTCACTTGGGCTTAGAAATATGTTGTAGAAATAATTCTCTCCAAATATGAGGAAGCAAATCCTTAAGTGTAGAATGTAAACTAGAAGTAAAAGTGTTAATACATATATTATTGTAATAAAGGAATCTTGCAGTAGAGATACACATTTTCACGTATTATCTGGATGAGTATATGCTAACAAACAATTATATTTCTGTCAATAATAATATAATTATTATTGTTAGTAGTTGTAGTATTAATACTGTTACATAAATCAATAATCATAATCACAGGATTTGTACAAGGTGCTTAAAGTGCTTCAAGTACCAAAACATCTCGGTTACCTATGTAATTTTGGTTCCCTGATGAGGGAACGAGATGCTGTGTCAATTGATGCTGGTTGAACACACTGCATGATTGCGTCATGAAGCATATATGAAAATGAACCAATGGTGTGAAGGGACGTCAAAGGCGGGTAACTTTATGAGCCAGGAAACTATAAGAGGTATGCGAAACAAAGCAGCAGCAGCTTCTAAATGACTGAATTAAAGCACATAGGAGATATTACAGGGTGACGCAGCGTCTTGTTCCCTTTCAAGGGAACTTGCAGTGCATAGATTGACACTGTGGGAATGCCAATGCCATAGTGGCAAGTGAATGTCTGGTGTGAATTGCACTAGGATGATCACACCTGTGCCCTTGGTGCAGAGCTTAAGTCTAGGTCCTAGAACCTTGCGATTGTATGTGCCGCACCACAAACTTCTTGAAGGGAGACTCCTGACTAAACCTCTTAGATGGGCTCACAAGGAGCCAGGGATAGGTCTTGGTGCACCAAGACCAAATCCCAGGTCAGTATCCTTGTGCATACTGAGGGCCTCAGCCTCAAAGTGCCAAGGATTTAACGTGTTACCAGTGAGTCTCTCCCCAAAAAATTCAATTTCAACAAATGTGGTAAGCACGAAGGCAGCTACATAAACCTTTAAAGTGGATGGGGATAGCTCTGCAGAGAATCGCTCTTGCTGGAAATACACCACTGTACCAACAGGGCAGTTAACTCTGTCCAGCTGGCAAGCACTGCACCACAAAGTGAAAAGTTTCCACTTTAGAGCGTTCAGTTTACTCGTGGACGGAGAATGGTCTCAATGATCTCAGTTGAGAAACCAGAATTTATGAGCCCGGGCCCCTTCAGAAGCCAAGCCCATAATTCCACAGGGTGATGAATAAAGCCCCCTGCCTGTGAAAACAGGTCCCTCCATATCAGACTCTGACTGGGCAAGCATATGGTGACCACTGAGGTCTGGGAGGAAGGCCCTATGGGCCATGGAGACATCCTTCATCTTCAGACAGTTGATGTGCCAGAGATGGTGTCCCCTCCATAGGTCTCAAGTTGAGTGTCCATCCTGGACCGCTTCTCATCCCGTTAAGGAAGCCTCTGTTGTTAGCATTTTGCATTGACAATGAGCTCCCAGCACTGGACCTTGGGAAAGGAACCAGGTTTTCTTCCACATGGCCAAGACACGTAAGCATCGTTGCCAATACTTCATGTACTGCAAGCCAAAAGCTATGTCGTTGGAAGCTGCTGCCATCGGACTCAACAATTTCTGTAACTGTTTTAGTGAAACTGGCTTTAACTTTACTTTATGGCTGATAGGATTGATTCAATGAATGCCTGGGAAAGACGAGTATCGTAACCAAATCCCATATCACGCCTGGAAAAGAGGTCCTCTTTATTGGAGAAAGCACACTCTTCTTTAGCACACGTTGATGTAGTTCAGGTCGCGCATGTCAAGATGCAACGTGCTAGTGCTGTGTCCATGCATTCAGTGAAAGTGTGTGGTGATAAAGCTAGACAGAAGGAAAGAACCCAAAAGAAGACTGCTGCACCTTGAAGCCATTATGTGGCAGGGTTTGTAGAATGTTTCGAGGGGAGATGGACACCATGTAATAAGGTGTTGACCTCTCCTGCCCGGAGAAGTAATCCAGCCTTTCGAGACTGGTCACAAGTAATCTTCAATATACCAGTTTGGTGCTCTGAAGCGGCAAACCAGTGAACCAGCAGGGAAAATCAGAACTGGTTGCTCTGAGACCCTCAGAGGGGCGAAAATCACAGTCCCTATGTGTTAAATGCGAACACTAAGATATAGACTCGCCGGAGACTGCTGCGCCCCAAACCACACGAGGTAGCGGAACCGCCCCCTGCAGGCACCTTATAATGTAGTGTCAACCACTCCCCCCCCCCCCCCCCCCCCAGAGTGGACTGCCCACAGAATTCCGGTGCCATTGGCCTCAGGATCTCTTTGCTAAGGCCTAATTTGGGATAATACTGTTCCTTAGATCTATCTTACCCCGAGAAGACTTCGGCTTTATCTAAAGAAACCAGCCTCTCAAGATTGGTCCGTAGTATATCAGTGGCCAATCCTGTACCCTGAATGGATGACCAGCAGGGACACCCGAACTGACTAATCTGAGAGGGACCTCAACCTCAACTACTAACCTCAGAGGGAGCGATCTAGCTTATGCCCAGATATGCTCTTTTTAGTGCTTTTTAGTGAAGGGGAAATGGCTGCATCACAGCTTTCAGAAACTATAGTAACCTGCAGTGTGCAAAACGCTTTTTTTGGCTGTAAAAATAACAGGAAAAGATGTTTTAATATCAACCGTTGCATCGCCATTATATATTATATATTTACCCATTCAGTAAATCTTTATCAAAACTCATTGTCTCGGGTAACACCATGGAAACCGACACACATGCTTTGCTCCATAAAGCAGTAGTAGCACTTTTGAGACTCCAGAAGTTGAGCGCACCTCGTAATAGTGACCTTATTTTTAGCTGCATTCATTATCTGATTTGAACTTGATTCATAGATGAACTATTTTAAATATATCATTAATGAACATCATTATCATATACTGGCCATGAGGATTAATGGCAAACATTTTACAGACAGATAGGTAAGAAAAATATCAACACATTTTACCCCAGTCACATCTAGAATTT
Source organism: Rhodeus uyekii (assembly GCA_037043235.1). Lineage (NCBI taxonomy): Eukaryota > Metazoa > Chordata > Actinopteri > Cypriniformes > Acheilognathidae > Rhodeus > Rhodeus uyekii. Next base: position 3,940,833 of record JAWRVZ010000013.1, on the reverse strand, counting down.
TCTGTGCTCGAATCATATTAATCAATTTACACCAGGCAGATGTTTAATTGCACCTATAGAATCAGTGAAGGTGGAGCTGATAAAGCCAGCCTGTGAAAAGGAAAATGAACACATCCTGTAATGACCTGCCGTTGATGGAAATGGAACTGTTTACTCAGTGTGCACTGCTCTTCCATATGGCAAATGACGAGAAGAAATGAACAGGTGAGGAGGGAGCGTGAGCCGGAGGTGAAGATAATGGACTTCAGGAGTAGTCAGTAGTCTCCACTGCATTCTCTCTCTTCCTCACATGCTTTCTCTCTCACTGATAGTCGTGTTCCCTGTAGTTGTCAGCGCTGAAAGAGCACTTGCGGAAAAGAGGGAAACACAAAACAATATCTGTATGACCTGAAAATCCAAAACAACCGGGCAGTAATTATTCATACCAATGTACCTTAGACAAGCAACCTCATCGGATCTCTTTATAGTTTATGTTGACATCCCTTTTTTGTGCAGATTTTTATTTATGTATTTTTATTTTATTTTTGCTATTTTTTCATAAGTCCGTATCCCTCTTGTATTGTTAACTTTACTGTTTTAAAAAATATAATTAATGTATCTGAAAGATTTTCGCAGGAGTTATTCAAAATAACTTTTTCCCAATTAAAAACCTTGTCAGTGATAAGGAAACCATTGTTTCCATATTTTTATATTTAAAAAAAATTTGATTTAAAAAAATTGTTGTATGTCGTGGGTCTCCGAGACCCCAAACATGTAACATTTAAAGCGTTTATCATGTTTAAAATGTTTTTCATAATTTCTCATGATATTAGGAAAAGTAATGAAGTATCAACCTTATAATTATTAGTCATGCTCTTTAATATATCACGTTTGACCAAAATGCAAGATCCCATTCTGTTACTATTCTGGTTACTTTTATATGCTCCCATTTAAGTGCCCTCATCTTTCTCCATGGAGGAATGAGTGCTGCTGCTTGGCAGTGTTTTGAGTCCATTTAACGAGAGAGAGGAGCTAAGGTAGATGCTGATATTGCTCATTAAATATACGCAGGTTAATCGCGAACGCACTAAGCCCATGACACACACACACACACACACACACATTCTTACCTGCTTTTAAGGATGCTGTATCTGTGCGTCCCTCTCAGATGAAACAGAAGTCTCCTTCAGGAAGGAAGATGCCACCTTGTGGTTGCCGAAGCCCAAGGGCTCAGCTGTCTCACACATGAGTAAACTCATCCTGTTCAAATGTACATTGTAACATGCCCCTCCACCCCCAATCACTTCCATACATTCTGAAATCACCTGCAGTAGTTATGCTATATGAGGGGATAATGGATTTAAAAATATTTTGATATGTTAATTCTGTACCAATATCCTTATAGAAACAATATTTTTATTAATATTTTTCTGATATTTTTGGTAGATCACAGTATGAAATGATACTTTACTGTATAAATCTAAAATCGTATCCAAAGGTCCCTGCTGATTCCCACCACTAACAGTCACTGGAATGATTGCATTTTTAATAATTATACTAGGCAAAACAAGATTTAGTTTCCTGAAATGCAGACTCTGAATGTTTGACTAATATAATCTGAGCGCCTAACGATTTTTCATTATTCTCTGTGTAATTTAAGGCAGGGTTATATGGCAGAAACCAAATTAAAGGGCCACTGGAGTGATATAAATTCAGTCCATCTTGCTTGAGTCCCTGATGAGATTTTAAAAGTTGCTCTTTTATTTTCCATTTTGAGTGTGTATTTGTTTGGCTGATGGGAAGAATACAGATGATATGCTGGGTTGTTCTCTCATGGCAGCTTGCATACGGGCGCTGCCACACACTTCTTTGTTCAGGTGTCATTTTAGCATTCATGCTAATAGAATAAGCACGCAGTACCATGGCTTTATGTAATATTGAGTGTTTCTTTGAAGTGACAGCTTGTTAGGTAGTTCTCATGCGACCCAAGTTGTGCAATTATTCATGAACACAGTGTCTGGAAATAAAGCCATTATGCACTTTTTCCTCATGTTCTTTCGTCTTTTATTTATTTGTTGATTTTATGCATAATCTTGTTTTCATCTTTTCTTTTCTGTTTGTCGTATAACAGCTTAAGGAAGCTTTGACCTAAAATATTTTAGATTTCAAATAATCAAATTAGGTTTGGATACATTAATATTCAAACAATTCATTACTTTTTAGATATATTTTACTATCTTTTTTTATGTTGATGCATTTATTTGATCAAAGTACTGTAAAACAGTAATGTTGTGAAATGTCATTACAAATTAAAATAATTAAATGCACATTCATTAGTGCAGTAAATGTCCTAATGGCAGAAATGTACAAATATGTAAGATAATTTAAATCATATATTTAGCTAACATCATGCATCCATTTAAGCATAAACAAAATTAAATTTCAAATAATTGCATATCAATAATGACAATATTACATTCCATGAATTTTCAGTAGTCATTATGTCAGTCTTCAGTGTCACATTATCCTTCAGAAATCATTCTAGTTCTGATTTGGTTCTCTGTTATTATCAATTGTTTGTGCTCAGTAATTATAGATGGTTCTGATTATTTTCAGTACTGAAAATAATTGTGCTGCTTAATAATTGCATAATATTTGTTGAAAAAATGACCAGTTTTTTCCAGGATTCATTGAATAGAAACGTCAAAACAACATTTATTTGAAATGGAAATGTTATATAATATTATAAATGTCTTTAATGTAATGCTTTATATAATGTGTGTCTGCTTGATATAAGGTATCCATTTCGTTTTTGACTCTAAATCTAACTTAACCCAGAGTTTTAAACGAGTGTCTGTCTTCAGTGAGATTTTTCTTACATTTATTTTTTAACATTTTCTTGTGCACTAAATCAGCATATCAGAAATTATTTCTGAAGGACCATCTAAGACTGTAGCTGAAAATTCAGCTTTGCCACCACATAAATTATATTTTGAAATATAGTTCTAATAATATTTTACAATATTCTTTTCTTTTTTTTAATCAAACATGAGCAGCCTTGATGAATATAAGAAACGTTTTTCAAAAACATAACAATAATTGTTACACACTTTTGGCCAGTAGTGTATGTATGTTAATAAACATGTTAATGTGTGTTAATTTTCAAATATAATTCCCTCTATAGATTATGGTAAAGATTTGTGTTAGTTAAAGGACCGGTGGTGATGAAAAAGAGGTACTTTCAAAGGAAATTATCCACTGTAATTGAAACCTATTTTATTGCTCTGACTGGTGCAATAAATCGCAATCCATATAGATTCTGACAATGACAGTCCACACTTTGTAATGTTTTTCTGTGTATGTCTGCCACTTTCATCTCACAACCCATCACTTTTTTTTTTTTTACATCTTGCAAAGATTGTGCATGTGTTATTTAGCCACACACTCAGCTGGAGGCTCTGCAAAGGAGAAAAATAGAAATTATTTAATTGACTTAATTAAAGCATATTTGCATATGGAAATTGTCTGAACATTGTATTCGTTTAGGCAACCTTTAGGCGAAGCAGAATGGCTTTCATATATTAAAATGAGACCCAGAATATGAAGCAGTGCTAACAAATCATGGATCAAACACTAATACGAAAGGTTGTATGTTGTGTTTTTGTTTTTCAGTGCACATACGCATTGCATATTTTGGTATTTTTGGAATGCAAAAAACAGTGGTATGATCCAACCACATTCCCAAGTACCTCAGCAAACTAACCGCTGTTATTCTGAATGCAGAGGAATGATGATGAAGATGGGGAGGAGAAAGAGGGGGAAGGGGATAAACTTAACCCAGCTTCCTGTAGTAGCTAACTTATACATCAAGAAAAAAGAGACCTAATTAATTAAGAACAGTATTAGAAGTAATGGGATATTACAATATAAATTGCTACATTCTGGAACCAATTTAATCCAATTACTGGAAACCCCTCATGAATACAATACCTCAAAAATCACTCTGTAATGGTCTCAGGGGATAGGGTTGTCAGACAGTTTATTAAAAAAAAGAAATAAAAGATCCCATTCTCTTTAAAGCCAATGATAATTTGCTAATTGACATTTTAGGTCATTTCCACCTGAATACCTCTGTCTGTGCACCGTCACTCTTGCTCAGTCAAGGCTGTGAATTGTGTTTAGTGGACAGTAGACAATACCAGGGGTCATACTGAAGTATGCTATTTTCAACTTTCAAAGAAGAACCTTTTTCTTTCAGTCAATACGTTTATTTCTTTTGCATGGGATATTAAATCTGCGAGCACCGTCATCAGACATTTTATCACTGGTACTGGGAGACGTGTTCCACATTAGTGTGCCTTACTGTTTTGATTGTCTGTCCCAACATGGCCGCCAATATGCTCATAATTCACCAGTGTTTGAGGGAAGGAGAGACTCACTCAATACTTACATGGATTTAAAACAGGTCTCTTAATCAGTGATAAGTATCTTTTTAATTAGAAAACTTAACTTAATTATGACTTTTTTTTACTGAAGTCCTCTCAGTTATTGTGTTACATTAAAGGACATAAGCTTTGGGACTATGAAACATTAACATTATTTCTCTCAGTCTTTATTGAGAAGGAAGTAGAATTTTTTTTATTTTTAAAAGATTCTCAAAAATAAAATGAATGTATTATTATTATTATTTATGATTTTTTCAATTTAATTTCACCCAGGTAAATCACATCCTTTGAAACCATTTTGCCAAACTTATTAGCATATTAATACATTCGTTTTTGTCTTGAAAGGATAGTAGTGGTAGTGAGTAGTGGATAAATTCTAAATACTGCTCTATGTAAGAGTGGCACCAGCAGAAATGGAAAGGGGGTCATTGCTTGGTAAATCTGCAAATGCAATGTTTTCCTGATCATGAAAGTCATTAACGTTTTGATAATGTTCTCTCTGTTTGACCTCTGGATCACCGCCATGCTTCTGTCCATACATGCAATTTAACCTGTTGTGCTCATGCACTATGTAATCCTTTTAATGTTAGTTAATTTCAGCTCTGTGTGTATTTTAACTAGTGTGCAGATATTTACTGTCTCTAAGGCAGATATCCATGTGTATCATTAGCACTCTTGTTTTTTTTCTTTTGTGCATTTCATTTCATTTTCTTTTTTTTGTGTGTGTGAACATTTAAAGAGCCAGATGTTGGGAGGTGATCCGATGAGAATTCTCTGTCCCCAGGGGTTGGTTACCATAGCAGTTAACATCCCTGCCTCTGCTCGCCCATCTCTCTCGCAAGGTGCAGATGCTTTTGATAAAACAACTTCTGCTTGTATGCATACAATAATTATTATTTTTTTGTTTATTAATTTTTAAGCAAGTATATATAATCGCTTTTATAGAATAACTTGGCTGTGTGAGACAGCTTGAGAGGTTATGTTTGTGAGAGCATGATATATATATATATATATATATATATATATATATATATATATATAATTTTTTTTTTTTGTCTTTTTAAATAAACCGGGCAGTTCCAGTCCTTGATTCTGATTGGTAAATAGCTGTTTTATTCTGGATAGAAAAAACACGCCTATGACCACTTCATCCAACGGTTCTGTGCATCACTACACAACACTGTTATTTTTTTATCTAAAGGCGTAATAATTTAACTTCTGTTGCTGAACATGGTCAGGGAATAGAAAGAAGTCTCCATGAAAGTTGCACTGATACATGTTTTTTGGCTTTAATATTTGTATTATGTGGTAACTGAAGGGGTTTGCAGCCACTCTGCTTCGTGACATGCCTAATAATGCTCTCCAGCGGTTACTTATTCACAACACAGGACAGTCTCTCATAACTTATTGCTTATCTAGTAACTAAATATGTTAACACTTGCTAGTTTCTTTAGGTCAAAATCATCTGATAGATTATCTGGCCTTATTGAATGAATTCAATTTCATTTCCGAACTTTTATAAGAAATCCAGAAGTATCACTGGAGATCTTTCACACGACACACACAAGCAGTGTGTAAGAGAAGCCGCATAACTGTAGATAATTTCTTATCATATTTATGTTCACTAAAGTTCAAAAGTTTACTTGAGTCAGTATACTTATAATATACTATAAAATGTATTCAGCAATAATCCATTACATTGATCAAAAGTGACAGTTAAGACGTTTATATTTTTACATAGATTTGTTTTTCAAATACACTTTTGAACTTTCTGTTTCTGTTCAAAGAAGATAAAAATGTGCTTATAAAATTGTGTTGTGATTTTATATATATATATATATATAAATGTTGCAGTCATGTTGTGTTGCTTCTCACTTGCTGTTCCCTTCCGTGTGCTTCCTGTGTCATTTCCTTGACCTGTTGCTTCAGTCACTCCCCTTGTTAGTCTCATCACCTGTTCCCCATTACCCTGTGTATATATGCCCTGTGTGTCTCTCATTCTGCGTCCATCATCTATTATGTGTCGTGTCGATCCTTGTTCCCAAGCTCCATGTTAAATAAAGTTTCTGTTCCTTGGATTCTTCATCTCCACGTCTCCCTGCTACATGTGTGTGTATATATATATATATATATATATATATATATATATATATGTGTGTGTATATAAAACACAATATATTACAGTCGAAAACAATTACTTTAAATTGTAATAATATTAAAAAATATAACTGTTTTCCCCATATTTGTCTGATCAAATACATCTCTACAAACACTAAACACTTCTAACATTAAACACAGAAAGTTGCTCTATAAAAGCCCATATTGCAAAATACTGATTGACACAAATAGTATATTTTCAACTTGTTTTTCATCCAGTATTTGATGAGAATGACGAGACTGAAATAAATAATCAATAATAATTTGTACTTATCGCATGTGTGATAGAGAGAAACAAAGAGAGGTATACATTAACACAACGAGTTCTGAGTGTTGTTGCAGGAATGTCAGGTTTGGTGTAGCACCTGACTGCTAAAGGTTAAGTAGTAAACAAAATTACGTTGTTTCGCATTGTTCAAAATAATCAAGATAAAGAGTATCATTGTGCTGGGGGGGTGCTGAAATTATGCTAAACAGGCAGATCTCCATCACAGTTATTAATTTCTGTTAGCTTAGCCTCTTGGCTTATCTCCCTCAATCCTCCCCCTGCCTCAAGCTACAGCACATATCTCAGATTAGACTAATATTTAGAGAACAGGAGAGTGGGGCGTCAGATCAGGGGGCAAATCGCATTGTAGCGATGTTCATACCTCTGTAAAGTCGCAATGATAAAGAGTTAATCACATCTTTCCTCTTCCTGTCCTCGTGGGTGGGGATTTGTCCTTGTACTGCATCCCGTGTCTCATGTAGCCCTCGGCTACTGCTCTGTCAGGTTTAGGGACTGTGGGACGGAGGTGAGGAGGGGGGAACATGTTTACCCTGGAAACAAATGGCTCCTCGCTGTGTACTCCTTGAACTTAAAGGATAGTTCAGCCAAAAATGCAAATTCTCTCACCATTTATTCAAACCCATTTTTTATTTTATTTGACACACATTTATATTGAACTGTTCTTTTAAGTTCATGGGTTGCATGTTTCTGAAGATGACACTCTACTGCCGCAAAAGTCCCATCCACATTCGCACAAAAACTGCTTCTAACCTTCATCTTGAAAGTCAATTATACCTATTGTTCTTGACCCATGTTCAGTTTTAATGATGTATCTCTTTACCGTAACACTAGTGCGTTGAATGGTAATACTCTGTTATTTATAGAACATGTCAGGATGGTAATAGATGTAAAGCGTTGTTAATGTGTTGCTAATGAAATCTGGACACCGGCAAGTCTACGAATTGATATAATTCAAACTGCATTTGCTGCAGAGCGGATGGGTGTTTCAGAGTCGTAATTCAAAAAGCAGAGCAGGGTTCAGCGATTAGGTGTTGGACTAATTTGCTACAAAATAAGTCAATGAGTTTTCAGTGTCTTGGGCCAGCGTGAGCGGCAACGGCTGATTGCATTAGTGCTATAGAGAGCAGGGCTCATAAATATATTTATTAAGCTTGATATTTCAGGAGCAGTGGAGACAGATGTTATCTCCACAGACAATGTGTCATTAATCTCCTCAGAAGTGCGGAGTTTGTGTAGAGAGTAGTGATAACACATTGAAGGACTGAGAGAGAGACTTATGCGCGCCGACTCTGGTGGGAAGCACAGCAAGGCCTCAAATTTTCATGAATTTATTGAACCACAAACTCAGAGATAATCAAAGATAATCATTTCTCAGATGGGGTGGCTCTGTGTGGGTTTATAGTTGGTAGAAGCAATCAATAGGAAACGCTTACGGAAACAGCGGTTTGGGAAAAAAAGAGGAAAGGGAAAAAACAGAGATGGCTTAACATAAAGTGCAGAATACATCAACTGAACTAAATATTGCTCAGTTCGGTCACCTGATGTCTAAAGAATTAAATTGGGATCAGAGGTATGTTGGGTTTATTCTAAATTATTCTGTTTTTCCCCATTGGCACTTCTTCTGGCTTGCATGAATCAAGATAATTACAGGTAAAGACAATTTTTATCAGTGTTTGCGTCTTCAAAAGAATTCTAGGTTTACATGTCCTCCTAATATCATCTTTTGTATTTTATATCCAGATATACTATAAATGTACAGTACTGTGCAAAGGTCTTAGGCATAGTAGTATTTTCACCACAAAAAAGGGGTTTTAAGGCATTTACTTATATCTTTTGCTGTAGTGTGTCATTTGGAAACATCAGTTTTCATTTCCAAACATTAAATTTGCCATTAATTGCAATAATTCAGTGAGATTTTTGTAGTACAAGGAATCTGACAACAGCCAGTGCTCCAAACCGAGATCTGATCTCCCCATCATCAAGTCCATCTCTGACTACATGAAGAAACAGAACAAACTGTCTAAATCTACTAAACTAAAATCTTTTCAGAAACCTTCCTGCAAAGCTATGGTCCTGTTGAGAGTTTTAGGCACTTGCGTAAAAATTCTGCAAAGTGAGGACTCTTTCACAAATAATGTCCTAAATAGATTTTATTTATCCAGTAACTTCTATTAATTAAATCAAATCAATATTTGGTCGTAACCACCCTTTGTCTTTAAAACAGCTTTTGCCCTCGGTACACATGCACATCGTTTTTCAGGGAGATTTGGAGGTAGGTTTCTTCAAGCATCTTGGAGAGACTGCCTTAGTTCTTCCTGATTTAGTCTGTCTCAGTTTGTTCTGTTTCTTCATGTAATAACAGACAAACTCGATGCTGATATTAGAACTCCGTGTGGAGCACCGGCTGTTGACTCCTTGTGCTTCAAAAATCGCATTGAATTATTACAATTAATGCCAAAAGAAATGCTTTGAGATCTAAAATACTATTTCCTACTGACATACTACAGAAATAACTTTTGCACAGTACTGTATGTATAAAGATATTGTGTAAATAGTTTATATTTTTATAAAGCACTTGGTTATAGCACTGTCCCTTTAAGAGGTGCAGAGGTGCATCACATTAAAATAGCTTACTCGAAATTGACTTTTATTATGTATTTTATTCTATAGCACAAAAGGAATAATATTGTCTATCTTTCATACTATATGATCATGTTTTACCCCCTGATGAAATAGTATAGCTCTATACTAGTGCCTTATTTGTCGGTTATCAGAAATCATATGTGAAAATAAGTCATAAAATGTGATGTGATGTGTCAGAAGTTTTGTCACAGCAGTTGTTCTTAATACATTGAAGTCATTGTACTTTCTCTCCTTTTCTCTTTCCCGAATAACTTCCTGTCTCTTCACTCTAAACGGCATTGGGAAAAAAAATACCGGTACTAATTTCTTCGTTCACCTAGACAAAAGCACAAAACCTTCTACTGAATGTTGTTTTTACAACAGTTGTGTTTGCATGTTTTCTTCTATATCCGAGTGTGGCACATTCAGACACAGGACTGAGTGCCATCTTATTGCTTCCTTGAGCTTCTTTGAGAAAAATCCTCATGATTCTTTCCACCCAGTCCCTCAGGCTAGACTTCTATATAGAGCAGATGTTCCCTACAAAAGGCCATGAATGTTTAATCATTTGTGTTATTGATGCAGGTTTTGTTTGTTAGTTTGTGTGTGTGTGTGTGTGAGTGTAATGCGAGTGTTGGGTGGGGGGTGGTTATATGAAGGAGATAAACCTCCTCTAAATCCAGCCCAAGCAGGACAGACTTGTAGAGGAAAGACATTATTAGATGTCATGTCTGTGCCAGCCCTCCATATCCTCAGTGCATTTCATCCCGGCACATCTCAGAGTGGTGCGGACACACACTCATGATCCTTTGTTTTTACACTGCTGTATCTGTGTTATCCTCTCAAAATTGTACTGCGTGAATGCTGTGATTCAGAAATAATCCTGGATTCTGGAACAGTCATTCACGAACCAATCACATCCAATCACAAATTCACCTTACAATTTATTAAATTGGAAAAAGCATAAAAACTAAAATGTAAGATCTAAAATCTAATAATTCTAAATAAATATATTTATATTTGTTTTATTTATTTGTTTTATAAATGATGTGCATGATATCTTATTGACGAGTGTACACTTGTCAGGTTTATTGTTTATATATACTTAAAAATTGAAGTTCAGTTGCTCCCCTAAATTAAGTATGATCAAATTAGTTGTACAAGTCAATTCAACTCATTAAAAAAAAATACAATAAAAAATAATTCTTGCCTAGTTTAATCTCATATAACTTTATTACTGTGTTACAGTAATGAAAAAGCAAAAATGAAAATGTTACTACAACATATTACTACTACATATGACTTACTATTTTCATTTAACTGCACAAATGTAGCCTTTGACTTTAAAAAAATATATTCAAACATGAAAAAAATGCACTGTTTATAATATGTATCCAAAGGTCCAAGGTTTACTGCAGGTAAAATATAATATTTAGTTGTCCTTCCAACGTAAACAATAAATCACATGGGTGTCAAAATGCATCATTTGCAAATCATTGTTTTCTATTTTAAGTGTCAAATTTGTGTTCTGACAAAACATTTGTATAGCAATGTGTTGCATTTTGAAATGCACACGTAAAGTAGACATGGCTATCAGTGATCATTCAATTGGACTAATTTGGTATCACACAGTGTTCAATTAGGTGGGTCTGATTTACCTCAAACCACATTTGAAGATAAGTCTCTCATAGTGTTCACGGACACATGGAAGCCACCCGTAAACATTTTAGCGATGTTCCGTTCTGTTGAAACGATACCCCGCCGTTCGTTATCAGCGCAGAAGAAACCACCAAGGTAGGCTTCTCTGCTGCTTCCCTCTCATCAGGGACAGCAGACCTGCCTGGTTTCGAAACTGAATTTTTATTCAAATGGTGGTATGTTAGTATTTGAACTGACGGCTGAAGCTGATAATTAGCCTGCATGGAGTCAGCTTTGATTGGCGTTGTAATTGGATTGTCATTGGGCTGAAAACCTATTATCTTTGGCTCATGCCCCATGAAATTTGTTGGAAAAACTTTGCTGCCAGTCATCCAAGCGGCCATCTTGGGCTTGCAAATGAGGTTTAAAGGGAGGGAGATTGGTACTGCTGGGAGGCTCACTTGACTGCGTCCCTCCACACAATTCCATTGGTATTGATTAATGATATTAACTTTGCAGGTATCTGTTCCCGCATGCTGTGTTATTGGCCATTGCTTTGGACTGCTGCTGGTAGAGGGGGAAAGATGAGAAAAGAGGGAACGTGTGAGGTAGTGGAATAATGAGAAAGGAGAGGAAAAAGGAGAGAGCGTCAAACTGCGGCCGTCTTTTCATTTGCATTAATGTATATGGAGAATAGCGAATATATGTCTTGTAGCACTGGGTGTTGTTCGCTTATAGTGCTTATCAAAGCTATTGTTGGAGTGGGAATTGAGTTGTATCTTAACATACAGTGTTGTCAGATACTCACACACACAAACAATGTCATGTAGCGCCATTTTTAACATGACCCGCGAAGCTTGAAAATGCATCAAACAAAACGGATTTGCATTTTTTTGTGTTTGTTGGTGGCTGTGAGTTTAAAAGGTGTGACAGCATTCCCATGTGCCTCACACATGCACAAATGTGCCCTAAAACAATAGGCTGCAGTGATGACGCCTTACTCAGGTGTGCGTGGGTGTGTGATTGGCTCTCTGCCCTCTCTGTGTTTTCTCACTTCACATGCAGATGGCACTGATACATATATTCACACCCATAAGCCCTTGCGCTCAGCCGCCCCAGCCCCCGGGACCGCTGCCGCCGCCGCATCCGTGTGAGCGCTACCATCGTGCACGAGACGTGCCCAGAGAATGATGCCCCACGGTGAAAATGATTATTTTCTGTAAAGTTGAGAGGGAGCTCAGCGTGTTGGAGATCCCATACAAGCGTACTGCATTTAATGACTGCTGTGAATATACATACACATAAGAAAAAGCCTTGTGTGGTTTTATATATCAGGGTGTACACCTGAATCTTATTTATTAAGTAATACGTTAAAATAGCACTGCACTGTGACTATTTAAATGAAAGAGGACTTTACTGTCTTTCCAAAATTATGTGACCGACTTTCTTCTTTGGTACACAAAATAGTTTTTCAATCAGTCAGTCCCCATTGACTTCTATTGCATGGAAAATAAATAATAATACAGTGGAATACGGTTATGTCGACGGCCTCGGGGGTTGCAAAAAAGCATCGAGATAACCAATAGCCAATATGGCGGTTTATTTGATGAAGCCATCGGCATGCTATAAAAATGTACATACACTGTATATGTTTGCTAACAACAAAAGGCATATGTGCACCAACTAACAGCAGAGATTTACCAGTATACAATAACAAAACACCTTCTATTCTCAATACAAACCTTTAATTATATTCTCCAACATTGCAAACACAATTTCGCTCAAAGCATAAACAGTCATAACATATTCGTGAGGTCATCACGCTGTACTAGATTGCATACTTTCTTGCGTTCTGCCTGTCTAATGTGCTTTCTCATCAAATTTGGCTTCGTCACGTTTTTTAACAAGCGAGTTCTCCAATCCACAGCGGCTCTGAGCAGAGCGCGTGTCAGAACAGAAGCAGGTGTGTGTGTGTGTGTGTGTGTGTGTGTGTGTGTGTGTGTGTGTGTGTTTATCTAAGCCTCATACTCATTGGTCGGTAACGAGCGGTTACCGACCAATGAATATGAGGCTTAGATAAACACACACTCCTGCTTTTGTTCTGACCCACGCTCTGCTCAGCACATAAGAAAGATATGTGCTTTCACTTCAGAGAGTGCTGAGCCTCGCTGTGAGAGAAGCGTCACTGGCAGAGCGACGTGCAACGCAAACATGAGCCACGAGATAAACGTGAAGTGGCGAATTTGTCCCTCTTTTGTGCTTGAGATATTAGCGTTCGGCGACATAAAATAATCGACATTACCGAAAAGAAAATGCTAAGACAAATAGGGAGTTTGGCGGTTCCACTTCAAAAACGTCGACATAATAGGATTGGCGAGTTAACCGTGAGTCAAGATAAGTGACTAACTCCACTGTAATACTTGTGGGGAATTTGTGTCATGCACCAAACCTCAAGAAATTATTAAATTATTATTTATTTACTTAAATTTGAAGAATAAATACCCTGCAAATTACTGAAATTTGGGTGTGTGAGACACAATATCATATTGGAAAAACTTTTTTGAAAGGTTGAAACGAAAATAGGGCTGTTGCCTTGGAAACTAACATACATAGTTAGTACATAGGTTTTTTCTTCTTGATTTTGGAATACCCTACAGTGAAGTGAGTGAAATTCACTTTTAATAATATACCACTGTCACAATTACAGTGGATAGCTGTAAACGTGCATTTGTAAACAAGTTTTCAAAATCCAAGAAGAACTGTTCCGACTAATGAACTAAATGAATAATTGAACTGTATTACGTAATGGACATATAAAACAGTACTATAACTTTTCCATATAAACATTGTGTGTTAAGTGTTTGAATGTGTATGTGTGTAATCAAATGTTGGCGACACCATAGTCCAGATTGCACATGATAGGGGAGCTTGGGAACCAAACCAAAGCCATTCGCCTTATTAGAATTTAGTGTACCATCAGAATGATTTTGAAACTGATATTTCAAGGTCAAATTTATTGTGGTAATAATATTTTAGCAAAGATTAAAACAAGGCTGTTATTGATAGACATACAATCTTTTATCTTTTACGCAAGCTTCACACTCCACAACTGTTATAACCGTTTATATGGAATTTTTGTCAACGGAAAGTTTTTTTTTTCTTGGAAAGATGTTTTGTCAGCTTAACAATTGCAATGTTGTTCAACAACAGTACAGTCCACTGAACCTCGTTTTTATTACGTTCAATAATTAAATATGGCGCTTCCCTGAGAAAGGTCTGTGTGTTATACAGTGTATCTAAGGCTTCTTTCTGCTTGCATTAAGTTTGCTTGTTTTATGAAATTCAGTACAGCAGAGTGTGAAAATTGGGATACTTTGTGAGAGATAATTTGGTAGTTGCACACAAGGGAGCTGATCATAATTGAGCGCATTGATTTGTGTATTTGCTTGCAAACATGGACACACTGCGATATGGTAGATGACATTTTTGAAACTGAGCGCAGTACACGGCGGTCTGTAACCTCTTTATGCGAGCACTGTTGATCAGCCCATTCCAACTGTCATCTTATTTGCATGCGATGGACGCATCATTATTCACTACATTTGATGTCCACAAAACACATTAGAACTGTTTCCTTGAGCAAAATATTAAGGACCCGCCGTAGCAGACATCATTTGTGTACCCAAATTGTAAAATGTAAATTGATATGTAAGAAAATGGCCCATTAACTTTTTCATTAATGGTTATAATGCATTTTGAGTGTCATCTGTGCAGAGAGAGCGCATGTTCATTTGAGACGGGAACTGGGTAGCTCACACAAACACACTTTTGCTCACAGATATTTATTTATTTATTTCTTTATTAATTTCTCGGCCCGCTGTGAAATCATGTGTCTCTGTGTTTATGGTGTCACTATTAATCAAGTCAAGTCAGCAATACGTTCAGTGGCACTTTTTGTGACACACTTCTTTTTATAAATAATGTATAATATAGATATTTTAAATGCTTCACATATTAATAGTACTTTAAAATGCTTATTGTTTTCTATTATACATAGGTTTACCAATCGAACAAGTTGCATTTATAATACTATTTCTAAATGACATTTGTTTCAATTGCAATTGTAAAAGTAAAAAAGAAAAAAGAAAATTTAATCTATTGTAATCTTTAATTATCAGAATCAGAAGCATCCAATTCTTAATGGGATCAGATCAGTGTAAAATTAACTTTTGGACCCTACCCACTGTCACTGTAACTAGAGTTGTTAATACATGATGATGCTTATAATAATTCAATGTCAGAGACAAAATGGCTGATAATATTTTTATTAATGCACAATACTTTAAAAGTTTATTATAGTCAATTGACAACTGAGGTTGCAATAATTTATGAGAACATCCACATGATTTTATAATTAGTATACTGTCGTGTACCTTTTAGCTTTTATAGCCACAGCTAGACGGATTTGATGGATAGATGGACAGTACACATTCATCCAGGGGTTTTAATGGAACAAAAATCAAGTGATTCTTACTTATGTAAAACAGGATCTGCATTTAATGGTTTTAAATTAAAGATTTTATTTTTAAGAGACTATAAAAACAACTTTGTGCATCAAAACCACTACTTTCCTTGTTAAATAAATAAATAAACGTGTTTTTCAAAAGTCTAGACAGCTGAATGTAAAATTTGTGACAAGCCAATCAGTCTAGTGTTATAGTAATATAGAGACGTATAGCGAGAAAGTGAGTGAGAGATTTAGATGTATTCTAAAACTGCCAACTGGGTTTAATCTGAGAAAGTATTCGTATGCTCACACATCAAATTTGGCTCTCTTCAGAGTGTTGTTCCTGAGCGGTGAATAATTAGACAGGTTTCATAGAGGATTCATAATAGTGAGACTTGCTCTCTGTGTTCATTTCCTATGTTTCGCCTTCACTTTTTCTGCTGTTAAGACACATTTACCTGTCGTAATAGATCTTATCCAGTGTACAATGTAGCCTCAATTCCACCCCATACAGGCTTGAGCACATTTAACACAAGTGATTAACACATTTTGATGTTTGAAGAGGATCTCTAACTGTGACTAGCCCTGTTGTGAGTCCACCTCTGCCCTTGCTGTGGAAGAGAGGATTATTTTTAGTACAAAGCAAAACACGATTCACTGAAGTATGATGACGACATAATGGCCGGCGTTTTGGTTGGCTGTTTACAATAGATTTAATGATCTGTTCTCATGCTAATATGTGCATATATGACACATCCATTGAAATTCCTTTTTTGTTGTGAGTCTTTCGTGTGTTTAGTGCAAAAATGTGAGCAATTACATTACCCAGGACTGATGTCAAAGCTAGCGTGCACTGACGTAGCACATATTCACTTGAACAAATTCACCCCAATTCAGAGCAAAATCAGTGAAATTTTGAATTTGATCAAATTAACGGCAAGTCAGATGAAAAATGAATAAAGTTGTTTCTCCAATAAAATGACAAAACAACTTTGCAAAGACAGCTGTAAGAAGCTGAGTTACTGTTGGCGTAGCAACCGTCACAGCTCGTCCCCGCCACCCCGCTCGAAAATGATCGATTTCCTTTAATTTTCTTCTGCATCTTCCACCAGAGAAGGAGAGGGAGGGAGAGGCAGAAAAATGAATAAATAAAAAAGAGGAGGCTATCTGTAACCTATCCCTTCATCCTGGCATGAGCTATTCAGTCCTGTCTATTAGATTTACTAGAGAGGAGCAAGACATTAACACAGGCACACAGGGAAAAAAGAGAGAAGGAAAACACTGCCACAGATAATGTGGATGTTTCATGCATAATCTCTAATATGAGAAATGTATTAATAGGGAAATTATTGTGCATTCAATTATTTTGAAATGGCTGGCTGAGATGTTGTGATTTGGCGGTGTCCTGATAGCAGTGGCGCAGCAGGGAGCTCGGTGAGTGATGAATAACTTAATCTCCTAATCCGAAAATGGGCAGCGATCAACAGTACCGCTCAGCGGAGCGGCCAATAAAATGAAAGCACCGAAGAATGACAGATGAGAGCTGGGAAAAGACGAGGAAATAAGAAATAGATAAACAAATAGAACAATAAAGCAGACGGTTTTAAAGCGGCGTAATTCTGTCACATTCATTAAAGCCAGAGAGCAAAATAAAACAATGCGAGATGGAGTGGCAGAAACATTACCTTTAATGTGGGTATCGTGTGGCGTGTTTGATGAGCTGCTGGCTCGGCTTCGTGTCCGCTGTATTCAGTGTGACTCTAAAGGAAATCAACAAGGGATCTTTAATCAACCTGAAAAAACAAAACAAGGGTTTATGGAGCAAAACTACATCCCTGTCAGTATGTACAGTTTGTACAGTGTGCTGATGAAACTGTGTATAATGTGTTATGCATACAATACTGTTTAGGTTTAGCCTAAATAACAATATTTATATTCAGCAAGGGTGCACTAAACTGGTCAAAAGTGAATAATGGTATAATGTTAATGTTACAAAAAATTATTTTAATCAAGTACTGTTTAATATAATAAACGCAATATAATGATTTCCACAAAAATATTAAGCAGCACTGTTTTCAGCTGATAATAATAAGAAATGCACCTTGAGTACCAAATCAGCATATAATAATGATTTCTGAAGTATAATGTGACACTGAAGACTAGAGTCCTGCTTAGCTTTGCTATCACGGGAATACATTACATTTTAAACTATTGTTCATTCTAAAATATTATTCATTAAAATTGTAAATTAAAATGTAATTGTAAATTAAATTGTAATATTTCATCATGGCAATTGTAAGTCATCATGGCATAGATTCAAGAAGGTGCTGGAAATATTGATCAGATATTTTGGTTCAAATTGACATGATAGCATCACTCAGTTACTGCAGATTTGTCAGCTGCACATCCGTGATGCAAATCTCAAGTTCTCAAAGGTGCTCTATTAGATTGAGATCTGTTGACTGTGGAGGCCATTAGTGTACAGTGAACTCATTGTCATGTTCAAGAAACCAGTTTGTGAGCTTTGTGACATGGTGCGTTATCCTGCTGGAAGTAGCCATCAAAGGATGATAATCATTCAGTATTACAGTTCCCAAAGTTTGCCAAAGAAATCCCACACACTATTACATCACAACCATCAGCCTGAACCATTGATAGAAAACAGGATTGATCTCCCCTTCTGATTCAAGGTTCAACATTTTGTGTGTTCAGAGATGCTCTTCTGCAGACCTTGTTTGTAATGAGTGGTTATTTTAGGTAATGTCAACACGATCTGCTTAAGTTCAAACTGAACATCAGAATAGGGAAGTAAGGTGATTTAAAGCACAACAATCTCTAGGGTTTACAGAGAATAATCTGAGGAAGAGAATGTATCTAGTGAACTGCATAAATACCTTGTTGATGCCAGAGGCCAGAAGGGAATGGCCAGACTGGTTCAAGCGGATAGAAGGGCAACTGTTTTCAAAATCGCCCCCTATTCCCTCATTACTCTACTAATAGAGTCCACTTGAAGGAGTAAATGAAAACAAGTGAGTGAATTCAGACACTGTGTGCGATGGAAGGGCTGCCTTTTGCGTGGTTTGTGCTTCCCGTTTAATAATCATTTGAAACTTGGCAAACTAGCAGCTCCTGTAGTAAGATGGAAAGATTACCCTTTAACTCTGTGATGGAAAGTAATGTATAAATCTTAATTAAACAATTTAATAATCAATTAAAAAGGAATTTATAGCTGTATACAACGAGCTGTACCCTTGTTGGACCAGTGTTTGGAAAATGAATGGATGGGATTTGCATTATGGGATAGAATGAGTGCACTTGATAACATCCACTATGGTTTTGGACACCACTGCAAATGGCAGTCCCCCCAAATAGTTCCCTGTTTAAAGGTTTAATAGGCGATTTCGGACATGTCATGTCTACATGCCTAAATATGTTGCTGCCACAGGATTGGCTGATCAGATATTTGTCCTAACAAGCAGCTGAACAGGTGTAGCTAATAAAGTGGCCAGTGAGTGTATTTTCTTTGAAGAGGCAAAAGATAATCGTCAGTGCAAAAATGAACAATAACACATTCATTTACATTTTACAAGATGTATTAACAAAGCATTTTTTAAATATAAAATAACTCCTGTCTAGAAGCTACAGCTAAAGATTTTTTTTTATGGCGTCTTGGATTTGTAACATTGTCATTGAGATCTTACAGTATATCATGGAATGAATAATAGTGAAAATGCTGGAAAAAGGTCAAGTGACTCGAAGCAGTGCTTCTAAAGCACTATGAATGGCTTGAATGGACAAAGACTTTGCCACAACATTCCAGTAATAACTATGGTTCCCTATTTGGACGGACTAGTTTTCTAAACAATGTTTCCATTACAAATGTTATCACCCAACATCTGTGATTTCATGTAGGGTTTTAGTTTTATATCTTAAATACATTTATATTTATATTTAAATAAATTTCACATTTCATGACTGTTATACAACTAAATCCACATGACATGTACCACATGACAGAGACATGATATGTAAATAAACTCCAAACCTGATCCTCTCTTCTTCTTCCCTGATCCTCCCTTTTATTCTTCCGCTCCTCTGTGAGATACGAAGACAAGACGCTGACGTCCCTTGGCCACGCGCTACTCGCCACAGACATCTAGGCCAGTATCTTACCTAACACTGTGATGGGTAATCTTTGCAGTTTCTGCGAGTAGGCTCTATATAGTCATTTTATAATGTTTAGTTTTTCCTCAGATACCATCCATATTGAAATTAAATGAAAGATTGGTGTGCTAACTGTAGCTCAGGTAGTCAAAAAAACATCAGCAATCACAGATATTAACATTCAGACGGGATTAGATTTCTCAGAGGACCATTGAAAACAGTAGGTAATTGGCTCTGAAATTTTTACTGAGGTTGTGTGAGAAAAAGACATGGCAGATTTGGATCGGATTCAAATCACAAAGTATGCCTGTGAAAACCAGCCCATCCAAATAGAGCCTTAGTTCTTTTTTTATTTAATTTTTTCATGCATGTTAATAAAACATAAAAAGAAGTGTGTTCATGCTAATAAACGATGTTTATAATTTTCTCTGGTCTTGTAGTGCATTGTATGCTGCTTTTCAAGTGCATACCCACAGTTAAACGATTGCAGGTCATTTGTATGTTGTCAGTGTGTTTGTGTTGTCCTCTGGGCTGAAATAGCATCTGTTTGGCCCTGTTATGTGTATCTGTACAAGGAGCCAGTGTCCAACCGTGCCCTGAGAGACTGAAGAATGGTGTCATCACAAGGTCGAGTCTCTCTCTCAATTCAATTTTAGTGTGCCATGACAAAACTGTACATTTGTATTGTCAGAACATTTGCAGTTTAGCTGCACACCGATTGTGCAAAGGGGATTTTACTTACCATGATAAATCAAGATCGGATGCAATTAAAAAAAAAATAGTTGTTTTATTTAAATTATTAGTTGTTTATTGGTTAGCGTTATCCAGTAACCTATGCTATTGCTGTTAACGAAAAAAGTTGTTTCATGGGTTAAGCTCATTAACGGAAGCTTTTTATTGAAGATTAATATGTGACAGGACAAAACGATCCAGTTAGGAACTACAGTGGAGTTCACTTATCTCAACCCTATTATGTTGACGTTTTTGTAGTGGAACCAAACTCCCTATTTTTCTTAGCATTTTCTCATCGGTTATGTTGATTCTTTTATGTCGCCGAACCCTAATTTCTCAAGTACAAAAGAGGTTAAATTCGCCACTTAACATGGGTTATCTCGATTCCGTGACTAAAGATCGTACCTAGTTCACTGCGCATGCACAGAGTTTGCGTTCCACGTGCATGCATGACCATTTTTGGTCTTTCCGGTCCTTCCGGCCGCTTTACATTTGCCCAGTCAGATTGTGATTTTACAGCGGTAGGTCGCTTTAGTTTGTGTGGTCATGTCATAAGGGCTTTATGTTAAATGTGTAATGTGTTATGTTGTATGTGTGATTGATGATTTCATGTTATATTATTGTGACCTTGTGCACTTTTGTGATATACACAATTTTTCGTTGATAATTTTTTTTGATGGGACGAATGCTGGTGTTCAAGAGTGGTTACGACATTACACAACGCAGATTACACACCTACAGGAGTTCCCAGAGTACATTGACATTGACAAAGACGTCATTACTGATAGAAGCTTAGAAGCATTTGTTTTCAAGCAGACTGTTGAAGGCAAAACGCAACAAAGCATTTTAGACTTTAAAGAAACCATAGTATCTGCGTGTACAATACTTTTCAGAACTGTGTTAGAGCAAAATGACTGTTATGAGCGAATGCGTTGTTGTGTCTTATGACTATTTACGCTGTGAGCGAAATTTTGTTTGCAATGTTGGAGTTTTATTGTATACTGGTAAATCTCTGCTGTTAGTTGGTGCACATATGCCTTTTGTTGATTTGGTTTTTTTTACGCCATATTGGCTTTTGGTTATCTCGATCCTCGGTTATCTCAATCCTTTTTTGCAACCCCCGAGGCCGTCGACATAACTGGATTCCACTGTATTTGTAGAAAGTATTACCAGGATATTTTACAGTTTTACCATAAAGATTCTTGTTTAAACAGCTTAAACCATAGAAGTGATCACCTGTTTTGTGATAAGCACATAGCACAACGCCATCTGCAATATGTCACAACAAACCATTATTTTGTCTCTGATGGTACATGTTTAAATGATAACACTGAAAAATCTTTGTCTATGGTCTTCCCTCTAAACAATTGAAACATTTTTGTCAAGACAGAAGGCATTACGAGTGTTAGAGGAGGAGTTTGATGTGTATGTGTGTTAGGTGTGGAGGCTTGCGTTAGTGTGTTGAGGGTCCATACGAGGGCTGAATGACAGGCAGCAGACGGGCAGGTCAGGAAGCATGTGGTGTACGGCAGGTACCTTTCCTGTGTCTAAACAGAAATTTGTATAAGTGTAGCCCTGGCCCTCTCTGACAGTAAGACACCACGCAGCTGCTGGCGTGATTGAGACATCTGTATGAAGCAGATGGAGTTTGAGAAAGAACTGGATTTGATGTCTATCACTGACATTTAAACGACAAAGCACTTCGTTCACTCAGCTGACGCTGGACAGGGGACCACTGTAAGATTGACTGCTGGACCTTGACTGACAAGGACTGCTGACGGTCTCAAAAATCAATTTTTTTTCATTAAGTTTGTCTTGCTTCATGTAATCATAACTACTTGCATTTTCACTGAAAACTGGTGATTATACCGAAAAATTATAACATTGAAATTGTATACTTCTTGTCACCATTTTCAATATCACAAAATATTTTGAAACATGTTTTATATATATATATTTTTTTTTTTTCCTTCAAACTATTTTCTTTCAGTTCTTGCATTTCTTTTCTACTAGTAATGGACATTTAGGGCTTAGAAATGAAGAAAAGGGGAGATAAAGTTTAACCTGGTGAAATGATATATTGAATGTTGAAAATTGAATAAAACACTTTCCCATAACAGAAATCATTTACATTTAAAAATATATTAATATAAAAATTTTATAAATTTAGCCTTGGTGAGTATAACAGAGAGACTTCTTTCATAAACAACAACAACAAAACAAAAACAGATCCAAACATTTTGAACCATATTATAAATAAATATATGAAATATAACTTATTTATTATAACTGGATCCCAGTCCTGTAAATCAGTGGTCTGTGAATCTCATTCACCTTTATACAATTTGAATGCATTATAGTCCACTTTTTTTCATATAAAGTAACTGAAGATGTCTTTATTAGTTAAATCTATTGAAATAATAAATAGTTTTGTAATATGTTATAATGTGTATATATTTTTTGCAGGTTTAAAAAATAAAAGTACCCTGTGAAACCTGCTGAAGTCCCCTCTGGTGTACATAGACCCCTGGTTGGAAATCATGATGTAATGGACAAACAAGTACCAAACTTTCCGATATCCACACCAAAAACTCCCAGGTGTGTATTTGCGTCCTCTGTGTTTGTTATGTACGTACAGTCTTGTTTAGAATGAGTGTGATTTGGATTTGTCCAATTCTTTCAAGTGTGAGAATCAATCTCTCTCTCTCTCTCTCTCTCTCTCTCTCTCTCTCAGTGCTGTAAATTAATAAAAGATAGGTTCTGGTGATACAGCAGGTCTCAGATGTGTAAAGCCACAACTCTCATATCAGATCTGGATTTGTCTCTCTCACCAGGGAGGGCAAACACACAGTTGCAGCCTTCCAAAACATAAACATTCTTCCTCAATTTTCCTTCCTCTTTGTCCTTTACTTTTTTCCCCTCTGCCTTATTAATGTCCATTCCTTGCTGTGTTGGCCAAGCTGGTCGTGATTCCTAATGAACATGCAGAAGACCCTCGGGCAGCACTTAAACTTAAAAATGTTTATTATTAGGATCACTAAAACGCTACTGGTGACCTTGGAGAAATTTAGAAATGGGCCTCTTTCTCAATATCTCTACATTTCTTCCCACTCGAGAACCGAATGCAGGTGTGGATTGGTGAGCAACTTAATGTCCGATAGCTGAGCTTGCTTTTGGTTGCCATAGCATTGGGATTATTAAGAGATCCAGTGGCTGCCTGGTTCTTCTTTTATGATTCTCAGACTGAATAAAAATTTAAAAGGCCATTAAACACCATTACCCCCTCCATCGCAGGTGTCACTGCCAGCGATGCAGAGTGAAGTAGCTTATTTTTCTATTAGGTGGAGAGAGAAAAAGAGAGAGAGAGGCCAATTGTAAGACCAGTGCAAATGAATCTTTGCTCTAGAATGGCCAAAACGGTCAGACTCTAATTAGCCTGCCCTGCTCCTCTTTATCTAATGGATCTTTGAGCGCTGAAAAGGGTAAGCCTTCCCAAACACCCAAATGGCTTATATTAGTCTTGCTTGGCTCAATGGGAGTTTGACCATCCTTGAGTGTGTGAAGGGCAAATGGGGGTTTTGAGTCTAAACTTGAGGAAGAATGACCACCATGAATGACTAGCAATGAATCACATGAATGGCGATTTAAGATATTTGCTTTTGTGAGTCCTATATTTGCACCGTACTGGAAAAAATAATAACGATATTATGTTAATGTTCTCATGTGTATTTGTGTTAGCGCTCTTCACTCTCTAAAGAGTGTCAAAGGTTTCTATTTACAATGTGTTTTTGCAACGTTGAGCATTGTAACTAATCACAAACATATCTGTTGAGCATGTGAACATAATGGTTAATCAGATGTGTTTATTTTGCTCTGAATCCACTCAAAACTGCTGAAAACGCTGCGAGGATTTGTTTAGAGTCCTCTTTGCTCACTTTTTGTGTACAATATACATTTGTCATGCTGCAAAATAGAAATATCTATGAATACAATTTCTAAAAACAAATAAATTATTCATCTATTGCACCGAAGCAACAAGAACGTAAAGGGTTCTGCCACATTCTGTCTGGTCTATCTCTTGGTTTTGTGGCAGAGCTCTGACACTACCGCAGTGTCTCGAGTTTTGTGTGTGCGCGCGGCTTCGAGTGTTCGAGTCGCGTGCACGCTTGTCTGTGTAACGTCTTGTGTGCGGGTTATAGTGGCGGTCTTGTCTAGTTTCGGTTTGTGTCGGGGTTCGGACATTCATGACCCGCGTGTTCGTCCTTGTTGTGAACACACGAGAACAGGTGTTTGCTTGTTCTCGCACGCTCTGTTATGTGAGTGGGTGCGGTTTTGGGCTTGCTTGATTACGCGTCCCCTCGTGTCTGTGCAGTGTTGTAAGCATGCGGTTCGTGTTTTCATTGGCCGCGTGCTTTCATTTGTGTTTCCTTATCACGTGCAGTTTGGTTGTCACCAGCGTCTTTGTTTAATGTGAACATGCAGCGATGCGCATCTGCATTGGCTGTGTGTTCATGTCTTGTCTGTTACCCCGCCCGTCTTGTTTCATTGTCATTAGTTTCGTTTATCCCAGCTGTTTTCTCTCGTTACCTTCCCCATGTGCTCCCTATATATTCCGTCTGTGTTTGCTGTCTTGTGCTGGTTCGTTGTTGTATTTTGCTGATGTCTTTCTGTCCTGTTCCTGTCCTGGTCCTGGCTAGCGTTCTAGTCAGTAAAGTTTTGTTTTTCCTCCCTCGGGGTGGTTTCATTTGTGTTTTTATTTTATTTTCATAATAAAGTGTCCCCATCAACTGCATCCTGGAGTCCCCGTATATTCCCTTCTACACACGTGACACGTGTTTCAATTTATAACGTTTTTGCAGCGATGAGCAATGTAACCAATCACAGACACATCTGTTGATTTCTTGAATGCAATGGCCAATCAGATGTATTTAAGTTAGAATCTACGCACCTCTTAAACTGGGGTTTTTGTTCAGTGCTGAGTTCTGCATGCAGATAACAAGCAAACTGTAGACATTATGAAAGATTCATTGTGCAGTCAACTTTATTGATTAAAACAGTTTTGTTCGATCACAACGGACTGAGATGTCAGCATTTTAGGTACTGTAAAAGGAGCTCTCTTTGAATGCATTCTGCAATGCCAAACCATGTACACAGCAGCCTACACTTGCCTTTCTGTTCAAATTAACAGTGATTTGTGTATGTTGAAACTTTAATAACTAGTCATTTATCTGGAGCGTTTCTGAGGGCATGTGTAGGTCGTCGCTATGCGACACTTAACTATTTCATGGACGTACTAAAAAATATATATATTTATACTTTAATGTAGGCTTTTGTGAGCGGGAGAAGTTAACGTATTTTTCCGGGACTGAAAGGTCTCTATTATGTTTTTAATTCAGTTATCTTTTCAGGCTGCTTAGTCACCTATGGAATCAATTTAGTGTCAATACTGAGATATTCGATTCTAGCAGCGTACCGAAGTCAAAATTGTGGTGTCTACTCAACCGTTTCATGAGCTTTTTCCTTCATAATTTTGAAATGTGCCTAATTAATTGAGCGCACATTCTTGGTGTTAATTTAAATGTTGATTTAGTTTATATGAATAGCAAGTTCACACAACCCATCTTCAGGGTTGTAGTTAAAATCACATGGCTTGATTAATTTGGTACAAAAGTTTGTTTTATTGTATTGTATTGTAATGTACACTCCTTTCCCTGTGCCAGAGACATTCATAACTTTTTGAAATTTGGAATCGTTAGCATCCTAACTTTATTTCCTTTGATTAACTGCTCATCAGTGAGACTCTCGTTGTTCTCGTTGACGTGTTCTCGTTGACGCAGGTGAGCAATGGCTTGGACCTGCAGAGTTAGCTGGATGTCTCGTTCTCTTGGCTTCAGCGTGGAAAAGTGCTGATCGTGGAAGGGGTGCTGGAGGAGCTCTCTCTTGGGCAGATGGTGGGAAGACAGGGGGAGTAGTCACCCTGCTGCTTGGCCAACAGGGACACACACACACACAGACGCATTCACATACGGCACACCCACACAGGAAACATTAGAACAACGATTTGTCATAGTCTTTCATTTCGACGGAGGAGTTCTTTTGTTGTTGGAAATAAGCCATGTGAGTTTATTATTATCTTCCTCTGAGTCAGTACGTTTATGAGTTCAGCAGACACCTCTTATGATGGTGACGGACCGCTCTTCTTTCTCTATCTGTCCACAAGCTATTTATGAAGAGTTATTTATGAAGAGTTACTCTCAAACTAGCCATCAAAGTTTTCTTGTTTATTTTGACAGCTTTTATGATGCCAAGACAAAAGAAGCAAACAACACATCTTGCCTAGCAGGACTCGGCAATGAGGATTGTTTTGGGGGATAGACTAATATATCAAACAGGCTGATAAGCAAGGTGATATGTGTCTTTTTTTTTATTTATTTTTTTTATTCTTTCTAATGAATGTCTTCAAAAAAGAAATATTGTTTGGAAGTTTTTTGTTTTGTTTTTATTGGAAGCTTTTCTGGTCCAGTTGGTTCCTTTACTAGCATTTAAAAAAAATTACAATGAGACACACACACACACACACACACACACACACACACACACACACACACACACACACACACACACACACACACACACACACACACACACACACACACACACACACACACACACACACACATTATATGTTACATTACAGTAATAACATTTCCTTATATTATATAATTAAAATAAGCATAGTATTATATACTGTAAATAATAGTATACACAATTTTCAGTAGTACACTGCATAAAACATCCATGCTGGAAATGTTTCTGCTGTACTTTAACTCTACAAGCTAAACTTTTCCTACCTTACAAGGCTTAACAACTCATGTACATGATCTACAAATATGTAATTTTTGGAACTTAAGCACTGGCAAGTGACAGTTCCGTCAACTGGCCCCAAACTCTATCACACCGGCCCTTCTCCTCATCATAGAGCTCTGCCTAGAGAGATCTGCTTCAAACATTCATGACAACAAACGGCAAGGGATGCAGATTGTGGCTGTCTTGTCTGTTAGACTGGTGGTATCAGGAGGGGCGTCTTCATATTTGAGATCCCTGTAGCTAAGCTTACGCATTTGACTCCGTTCCACATAACCCAACATGCTGTTCGACACTATCCATCCGCTCCCATATGGTAAACCTGGGCTACGGCTTTGTCAGCTTCCAGGTTTTTTTTTCTTTTTTTTTTTCTTGAATTCTTTTTGTCAGCCTTAAAAACAGACAAACACAGTGAGAGGTGGGCTAATTACCACAGGCCTTCCTGTAATTACTCTTCCAGAGCAGCAGACAGGTTGGGTACAGACAGATCTTCTGTCTCTCTTACATGCTTATCTGCTGCTCACCAGACAGCTCACAAGTTCTACGTGGATTTGAGGTTCAGCTTGTCCAATGAGTTGAGACTCAGGAGTTGTCAAACATGGTTATGGTGACATCCTGGTCTTCACATGCTTGTGTGCCAGTGATTGGCCATGGTTTTTATAGCAGTACTTCAGCAGAGAAATATTTCACTTAGTTAAAAATGTCCCTTAGCAAATTCCTCATAAAATGCTTTTAGAATTTCGTCAGGAAGAACGTAATGTGAGAATGTCCTGAAATTGTGTCCTTTATAAAGGTTATGGGCAGTACTTTGAACAATAACTGTCAGTGGTGGTTTGAAGAAGTTATTTGAGTCATTAAGCTACAGATGGCACAGCCATTCATCGGCTGATAGTAATGAAGGATGCTTGGAGTTATTTGTATCTGCATGTAAACTGTTTTGTTAAAAGTAGGTGAGTTTTGCTAGCCTGATACATTTATGTATCCCGTAGGGAACATTGGCCCACTAAAAAGCCACGGTTGCTCTACATAATTATAATGGGAAGGTCCTTGTAAACTCATTAATATTTCTGTGAATTTAAAATTTGTATCATGTTATCACCACTGTCATTCTTGATTGAGATCAGTCTAGTTCTTATGGAATCCTGTTTTCACTACAGTTGAGTAAAAAAATATGAAACTTTCTCATAATAGAGAAACTTTCTCATAATAATGACTTAACATCTTGTAATTACTTAACACCTCGTAATTGTTAGGAGTCGAAGAAGTCTTGAAACAATTGAGCTTATTGTTTATTTAAGCGAACTGGGAAAATCAAACGCGACACATGATACATGAGAACCAAATAAGACTGAGGAAAACACAGGGTAGCTATACACAGGGGATGATTAAAGGACAGGACAAAGCTGACACAGAAAATACCAGAGGCCAGCCTTGAGAGGCTGGTTCCCTAGTAGAATTTTTGGCAGTGTTGTTACGTTTACCGAATATTTATCTTTGGGACCTGTGAGCAGGTTTTGGTAATGGTCAAAAAAGTAATTTTTCTTAATGGTCTTGCAAGAGACTTCACCCTCCATCTAAAACAAAATTCAGTCAAAATGTACCTCCATCCTTCAATAACTCTCACTGAGCAGTTGAGATGTTACAACAGCTTCCACTGTTATTCAATTGGTTGTCTGTACATGTGATCCCTTCTGTAGTGGCTCAAATCCAAGCGGTTTTTCCCTGAGGGGCAACCCACCTCTCAATGGAGTACCCCTCTCAGCAAGAGTTTCCGGGTTTTCAGTCGGTAGTTCATAGTTCAAAAGAAGGATGGAGAGTCTAGGCAAATCAGATCTGAAGACTGATTCGTCTCTTTAAATGCACTCTTCCATTCGGTCTAGTTCTTTCACCCCGCACCTTCATGAAAATCCATGGACACAGTGCGCTTCCAGTTTATCCATGTATCCATGTTGTGCTCAGTCACTTGAAGGAGCTGGGGCTGAGACTGTACGCGAAGAAGAGTGTGCTTTATCTTCTTTTGAGGACTACCTTTTTAGGCGTTGCGTGGGATTCTGTGTCGTTGTCAGCCTGGCTTTCTTCCCTGTGCTCATCGACATCATCCCATTAGCAGTAAACAGCATAAAGCTAGACCAGTCACGTATTGAGCAGTCGAGACTGCTGGGCCTCATGGCAACAGCTTCCAGTGTTAATCACTTGGTCATCTTTACATGTGGCCCCTTCAGTAGTGGCTCAGAACCAGAAAGTTTTTCACCAGAGGGGCAACCCCTTCTGCACTATCAAAGTCACAAGGCAATGCCTACACACCTTAGGTATGTGGAATAAACCTGTTTTTTGTCAAAAGGGCCTGCTCCGGGAGCACCCTGTCGCTGTGTAATGCTGTCGACAGATGCCTCCCTCACTGCGATCCTTCAATTATGTGTGTGGACATCACATCCAGGGCATGAAGCTCCCGTTCCACCACATCACAAAGATGCTCTGTTAGGTTGAGATCTGGTAACTGTGAGGGCCATTTTAGTACAGTGAACTCATTGTCATGTTCAAGAAACCAATTTGAAATGATTCGAGCTTTGTGACATGGTGCATTATCCTGCTGGAAGTAGCCATCAGAGGATGGGTACATGGTGGTCATATAGGGATGAACATGGTCAGAACCAATGCTTAGGTAGGCCGTGGCATTTAAACGATGCCCAATTGGCACTAAGTGGCCTAAATTTTGCCAAGAAAACATCCCCCACACCATTACACCACCACCTCCAGCTTGCACAGTGGTAACAAGGCATGATGGATCTCATTCTGTTTATGCCAAATTCTGACTCTACCATCTGAATGTCTCAACTAAATGCATTGAAGCAACTGCCATGTGATTGGTTGTGTAGCGCGTGTGGGTTATAGACTAATGTCACAGTTCTCACCCAGCGCTGGTCGTGGGTTCTTGGCTTTAAGATGATGGTTTCACCCCTGTATGGAGCACACTGACAAGGAGCTCCATTGATCTTATCACTTGTTTTATTGAACCGTTAGGAGGTCATTACATGAATTCGCCGCTGCGTCTCACGTCTCCCTCTCCGTACTGCATCATCTGCTGCTGACTGTTCTCTCCTGTTCTCGCGA
Organism: Rhodeus uyekii; assembly: GCA_037043235.1. Taxonomy (NCBI): domain Eukaryota; kingdom Metazoa; phylum Chordata; class Actinopteri; order Cypriniformes; family Acheilognathidae; genus Rhodeus; species Rhodeus uyekii. Next base: position 3,910,325 of record JAWRVZ010000013.1, on the reverse strand, counting down.
TATTATCCTTCAACTCATATTTAAAGCTGCTGAACATTATTTACAACCGTAGATTTAATTTCCTACAGTTGATTAGATAATTGCATTAATAAGAAGTTGAACAGGTGTTCCTAATAATCCTTTAGGTGAGTGTATATATTTTGTTTAGTTCTTGCATAAAGATATTTTGTGACTTCAGATGACTTGGAATGTAGCACTTGAGTTGTTTCAACTACCTTTATGTTGCTTTTTTGTGTCATTTGTTACTTTTAGAATCCAACATATCTGGTCAGTATTAATTATAGTTGAATGAAGTAGAAGTGAAGGTTCTATGAACTATGTGTTGTAATACAAGGATTTGTTGACGATGGTTGTTTTAGTAATAATGTGTTCTTGTGGCCACTTTTAAGTCTAGATTCACTCAGTGTGCAATATTATTGTACTAAAGTCAAGAGAAAATCCAGTTAATGTTTCTTGGGCTCTGTGTGTGTGTGTGTGTGTGTGTGTGTGTGTGTGTGTGTGTGTGTGTGTGTGTGTGTGTGTGTGTGTGTGTGTGTGTGTGTGTGTGTGTGTGTGTGTGTGTGTGTGTGTGTGTGTGTGTGTGTGTGTGTGTGTGTGTGTGTGTGTGTGTGTGTGTGTGTGTGTGTGTGTGTGTGTGTGTGTGTGTGTGTGTGTGTGTGTGTGTATTGTCCTGCATGTGTATTCTCAGGGCCTTTGCTCTCTAACTTGATTTAAAGCTAGACATACCTAGTCTTGTATCAGGCACAGGTTACATTCCTCTGATTAAAATAACACTTTAGCCACTCCCAACACGAACAGTATGCTATCTCTTTCTCTCACTCTCTACTTTTATTTGTCCTGAAATCTAGCTGCCCATGCCACAGACCAATGTACAGTCTGAGCTTTTGAGCACATGCTTTATGGGATGCATCAGTTTGTTGTGCGGAGAGGTTTTCTAAGGGATTATTGTGGCCTAAAGTAAGTTGCCCTTTCATTAACCCTGGCTGGCGATTTCTAGCTTTAATACAATACAAATGCGTAATCTGGCCCACACAAACACAGCTGAGCCACTGTATTACTGTCTGATATTGCTTTGGGTTCCCTCTCACCATTTCACTAATTAAGCTCTGAGCTCAACCTCAAGTCCTGCTGTACTCTATCGTCATTTTAAATTTATTTTGATTGATTTGTGTCAGCCTTAACTATGCTCTCTTCTAGATCAATAAATAAAGATCAATACTGTAATGTTTTCATCAGAACCGTTATTAAAAAATAGATTGGCTATAAAGAGAACTGAATCACTGATAGCACTGATCCTTGCAATGCATGCCAACTTTGAATTTAATTGAACTATGTTGAAGTCTTTGAGATTAGTTAGGGGAACACTTGAAGGGAGAGCAGACGGAGTGAGATCACTAGGTGTTTACTCAAAAAACAGCTCAGTATGGTCCAAGTAATGGTGCTGACCATTGAGAATCACATTGTGTCCTAACCAGCAGCATACTGATGACTGCGCCCATAGAACTCGCATTATAATTACTGGCTTGCCAATAGAATGCATGTGGTCATATGTAATATGATGAAACGCTGTAAATTACAGTCCTGATGAATGGAGTTGACCAGCAGTAAAATGTTAAAACAGTAAAACACAGCATGAAAGCTGGAATTGTGACTTTGCCAGCAAAGATGATGGCTTGTGGCCTGGAGTCGTGCGCACGCGTGTGCGTAATACAAATTTGTCGGCTGGTGCTTATGACTAAAAATGTTTCCACAAAGTCTCGTCAGACTGAGAGATCCCAGTCTGGCCTTTTAATAAGAGCTGTTGAAATACGTCACGAGTACATTGATGTTATTGTGCTCGGTTTTAGCCACAGGATGTTTGTTCGCTGGAGAGCTGTTCTCTCAACCACCCCAAAAGCCCCCTTTCTTACCCATGAGGGGAGGCTGGGCGGCAGCTTGGACTCTGCCCGATTCTCACTCTAGCCAGCTGGGTGTCAGGCAGAGGGGGGACAGCTGGGTCTCCGGCCCAGCCAGGGCCCGCAGGGATCTCAGGGTTAGCACAACAGAGGGCCCAGTCCCGTGCCTTCCTTTAATAGCCCCAGTTTGACCCCGCCTCGCCACACACACTGCTTCTATCGCAGGCGTATGATTAATGGCCTAGTTTTGCTTTGCCTGGCTTACCGTATGACATTCATATACACACACTCTTGCGCACACACAACCACTGCACAGTTTTACTGCTTATTCTTTCTTTGTGTGTCTGTAGAATAATGAAGCTTTTTCTGTTTTGGATTGCATTACAACCTGGTATATAAGTCAATGATGTGACAATTTTGTCCTTTCTATTAATTTATTAAAAGAATGCAATGTATGTAATATATAATATTCAAATGCAATTTATTTAATACATACAAATGCTAATACATAAAATTTGCACACCAAAAAAAGTTTGTTAAAAATTTGTTGTAAAAAAGATTTGTGGTAGTGAAGTTTGAGAAGTTTCTTTCTTTCTTTCTTTCTTTCTTTCTTTCTTTCTTTCTTTCTTTCTTTCTTTCTTGCTTTCTTTCTTTCTCTCTTTCTCTCTTTCTTTCTCTCTATGGGTCAGTGCTGAAGTTCTTTGGAACCATAGTTGATGATGAAAAATAATTAAAATGGAATACATGAATTCAATTAATATAATTCATTATAGTTGTTAGTGGTAAAATGGTTTTGGAAACTATTAATATGTGTACAAGCACGCATTCAAGGCTTCAAGAAAATTATTGTATTACCTGATTTTGCACCACATAAATTATACATTTGTAGCTTGTTTAAATATAATACGTATATTTCTAAGAACAACTGGATTTGTTGATAATTGTTTGATCATTTTCTTTATCATGGTAACTCATATTTCATTGACCCATAAAAAGACCAATTTTTCTAAAAGTTATATATTTTATGTTTTAGCAGAGCATTGGAAAACATTTGGGTTGGGTGTGTGATTGCGGTTGTGAGAGACGTGGTTTGATCCAATTTAAAGAGACTTGATTTCCCTAAAGTGTGTGCGTCTGTTCACTGGTCGATATACAAAAAGCATCTGTATGCGTGTTAGCTTGAGTTGGCTATACAAGCTCATAAGTCCAATGACCACAATGAACTTGGTTAAACCCGAGCAACCTCATCAAACCTGGACAGCCCCAAGCCTGTCCGCCACAGGATTAACATGCTATTAAAGTTATTTGGTTCATCAGGAGAGGACATTCAGTGCTTATATCCTAAATGACACCTTTGTGTTCTGTTGAGAGAATAAAAAAAATGCATAAAAAAAGCTTCATGTGATGCCAGTGTTTGTCAGCAAGAGGCATATATGATGTGTGTTTAATGGGGGTGGATGAATTCAGGCTTTCCAATTTGTGTCAGTAGAATAAATAAATGAACTCTTTTAACATGTCAACACATCTTTAAGTTTAACTTTTTTTTATAATAAAAAGTCAAAACAGTAGAAGAATCTTATAATAGCTCTTCATGTGAACGGTTGGATTCTTGGTCAGTTAGAAGTAAAAATATGACAATTGTAATAATTAGTATTATTCCCAAATTATATTATTTAGATACACCTGAGTTCATTTTCTCTAGCCACACTCAGGCCTGATTACTGCCACACCTGTTCCCAATCAAGAAATCACTTAAATAGGACCTGACTGACAAAGTGAAGTAGACCAAAGGCACTTCAAAAGAAACGCATGAGAAAAAAAAGTAATTTAGATCTACCAGTCTGGAAAAGGTTATAAATCATTTTCTAAAGCTTTGGGACTCCAGCGAACCACAGTGAGAGCCATTATCCACAAATGGTGAAAACATAGAACAATGGTGAACCTTCCCAGGAGTGACCGGCCAACCAAAATTACCCCAAAAGTGCAGAGACATCTCATCCAAGAGATCACAAAAGACCCCACAACATTTAAATTTGTTTGATGATCTGAAACATTTCAGTGTGACAAACATGGAAAAAATAAGAAATCAGGAAGGGGTCAAAAAAAATTGTTTGTTTATATATATATATATATATATATATATACATTTCTTTTCTCTGTCTCTGTGGGCTCTATGGTCAATCATAACATAGTCAAACTATGCAAAAAGCCATATTTTATTTGTGTGCAGATCCCCATGCTTTATCCATGTCCATGTTGTCCTCTGGAATCTCTTGTTGACCTTATTCTCAGTAATCTTGATGACGCTCAATGCACCTGCTATGCTTGTTCTTTACAATACTCAAAAGCATGGATATTTCATGTTGGAGGAAAAGGGTATTGTATCCTCTTTCTGTAACTTTCACAATCTCTGTGCTAAGGCCTTTCTCCAGAGAGATTAATTTCATCCCTGGTACCCTTAGTAGAAACAATATATGAACAGGAGGTCATAATCCCACTGCTTATTTGCATACAACATGGGGAATGAGACAAGGAAAGTGGCTTCATCCGGAGTTTAGGTACCTTATTTGCGGCTGCTGTGTGCGGTTCGCAGGTGATCGGTCTCTCCCCAAGGAGGTGTGATCCACCGTATGTCCGTTCAGCCAGACCTTTGCCCTGCATTCAACCCCAGCTGCGCTGAAGAAGTTAAACTGGTGGGAGCTTTCGGAGACACAACTGGGCGGCTTTAGTGCATTTTGTTGTAATTGTGTCCCAGCTGTCTTGTCAGAAATCAATTCAAGTTGGGAGCTGGCTAGCACAGGGAGGTCAAGGATTCTGCAGCCTAAATATTTTATCTGTACTACACGTCTGGAGCTTTTAAAGATGCGTGCTGGCCTGTTTTCCCAATTTCTCTGAAGCACAGACGCTATTGGCTCAGCCTTTCTGCCCAGGTCAGGGCCAGGTTAAAATCAATTATAATCAATTATTAAGGGTACTGTGTATCTGGTGGAAGCTAAAGGGAGTGGTGTGGAGAAGACCAGGCATCACTGAAGTCCAGTTTTATTTATTTCATTCTTCACCTCTCAGCCTAGATAAAAAGATTAACCCCAAGTAAAGTTTTTAGGGTAAGAATGGAACAAAATATATATTATTTTTTTTCCATTATAGGTGTCATTGGGTTCTTGTTGCACTAAAGAATTGGCTCTCAGTTTGAAAAGTAAATTTTATTATATCCATGTAAATGTTTTGAATAGAAGACCATGCATATTTTATTAATATCAAGACTGTGGATTGTTGTAACATGGGGTACAATGTTTTTGCAACCGCGCAAGTGACTAACATGCATAACTCTTCTTAGCTCATTTGTAGGCATTTATTCAATACATTTGTAATATGAAATACATTTTTCCCCACCTAAAGTTACTCTTCATCACTTTAGTAGAGTCGTCGCCATTGTGTTTGCTTTGTACTGACATTAATTAATAGTTCACAGTATTACATAGTATTTGTAGATAATAAGTTATTGAAAATGAGTATAATTTGTAGCATATACAGTTTGGAAAATGATATCAAAGTACCCAAAATAGTGATTTACAGACGTTAAAGCAAAATATTTTACAACCATCAGTCTCCTCTACTTCCTGTCCTCTACAGGCATGTCTAGATGAAAGCACTCTGAACGTGTCTAGATGAAAGCGCATGTTTGTGTTGTTTTGTGGTATGCTGATTACAGTAAAAACAGTCAAATGACACTCGAGTCACAAAGGGTTAACTGTTCCCCAAACACTTCCACTGAGACTCTTCAGAGAGTAGAGTTAGGTGATTTAACCAATCAAATGCAATACCAGAGAGTCAGATGCGGCTCATGCTAAACTAAGTGTATGTAATGCATAACCATCATACAACATCCATCGGCCCCTCCTTTCATTAGCCCAGACATGAAGAGAGCCATAGTGGCAATTGTGTAGCACTGTCCCCAACTCCTTACTCTCCACTCACCTGCCTGTAATTACTCTCAATGAATAAATAACATTGTTGGGCATCACTACTTCACGCTAGGCCGTGCCAAAAACACGCTTTTCAATCACTCACATCTGTGGCATTGACCACAATACTGTATAAGTGAAACTGTATGAGGTGATTTGTTTTCATCCTGGTAAAAGCACAAATTTGATTTCCTCCAGTCCCAAAACAGACAGACGTTGAGGCTGATTTGTTTTTGGCAGAAACTAAATGAAAAATGTTCTCGGCAGAGCACAAACCACGCAGTTGGGGGTGAACTGAGGGAGAGACTTGCAGTTTGTCCAGCGCTACCTTCATGTTCCTTACTCACACAGTCCAGAGGAGGAGTGGTTGGCAATCGATGGGCCTGAGCTTCAGTGTGATCATAGCGGATGAGAGATGAGGACGCTTCCCTGCTTTGGTGACGGCTGCAGGCGTCAGGGTCGATTTGGAGGCCGGCTGATTGAGAGGCGTTATATCTGAAGAGCATGAGGTTCCACTCCGATGAGCAATCTGCTTTATCAAAAGGCCTTTTTCTAAATCAATACAGTTTCATCAGGGGAGCACAGCGCTGGTCTGTCAGCACTGTATCGGCTCTCCTACTGGGCAGATGCCACGTGCGGGACAGCTGGTCTGGTCAGTAGCTCTCTTGACCTGAGAGAATTTAGTTCAGATAAACATAGCTCATGCTCACTCTTTCTGAGGTTATCACTCAATATCTAAGAAGAGTACACTTTTTTTATATAACTGCATAGAAACTGTTAAAATCACATCAAAGGTGTATTAAAAGGAACATTTTGAGTTCTGTCATTTCATTACACAACCTAATTTCATTCAAAACCTTTTTTTATTTCTATTTTGGTGCAACACGAGTAAACATTTTTGAGAAGTTGTTAAGAGCTTCTATGATTCTTTTACAATGGCTTCTTCTCTTTCTATTGTCTTGAAACTTGAAAGACATGGCCACTATGACTGTCATTGCCTGGGAGTCTAAGGCTGCATAAATAAAATAAACAAACAATAGGTTTTAACATCAATCTAGTTAAAAACAGTGGTGTGAAAAAGACATAACTGTTCAAATATAACTGTGGTTTATTACATCTGAGTTAAATGTATCTAGCCACACCCAAACCTGATTACTGCCACACCTGTTCTCAATCAATAAATCACCAGGACTCAATAGGACCTGCCTGATCGTAACAATACCACCATCATATTTTACTGTTGATATGTTGTTCTTTTTCTGAAATGCTGTTATTTTTACACCAGATGCAATGGGACACACACCTTCCATACACCTTTTGCCTCGTCAGTATTTCCCCAAAAGTGTGTATATATATATATACACATATATATATATATATATATATATATATATATATATATATATATATATATATATATATACACACACACACACAGTGGGTACGGCAATTATTCAGACTCCCTTACATTTGTCACTCTTTGTTATATTGCAGCCATTTGCTAAAATCATTTAAGTTCATTTTTTCCCTCATTAATGTACACACAGTAACCCATATTGACAGAAAAACACAGAATTGTTGACATTTTTGTAGATTTATTAAAAAAGAAAAACTGAAATATCACATGGTCCTAAGTATTCAAACCCTTTGCTCAGTATTTAGTAGAAGCACCCTTTTGCTCTAATACGGCCATGCATCTTTTTGGGAAGGATGCAACAAGTGTTTCACACCTGGATTTGGGGATCCTATGCCATTCCTCCTTGCAGATCCTCTCCAGTTCTGTCAGGTTGAATGGTAAATGTTGATGGACAGCTATTTTTAGGCCTCTCCAGAGATGCTCAATTGGATTTAAGTTAGTGCTCTGGCTGGGCCATTCAAGAACAGTCACGGAGTTGTTGTGAAGTCACTCCTTCATTATTTTAGCTGTGTGCTTAGGGTCATTGTCTTGTTGGAAGGTAAATCTTCTGCCCAGTCTGAGGTCCTGAGCACTCTGGAGAAGGTTTTCGTCCAGGATATCCCTGTACTTGGCTGCATTCATCTTTCCCTCGATTGCAACCAGTCGTCCTGTCCCTGCAGCTGAAAAACACCCCCACAGCATGATGCTGCCACCACCATGCTTCACTGTTGGGACTGTATTGGACAGGTATTGAGCAGTACCTGGTTTTCTCCACACATACCGCTTAGAATTAAGGCCAAAAAGTTCTATCTTGGTCTCATCAGACCAGAGAATCTTATTTCTCACTATCTTGGAGTCCTTCATGTGTTTTTTAGCAAACTCCATGCAGGTTTTCATGTCTTGCACTGAGGAGAGGCTTCCGTTGGACCACTCTGCCATAAAGCCCGACTAGTAGAGGGCTGCAGTGATGGTTGACTTTCTACAACTTTCTCCCATCTCCCGACTGCATCTCTGGAGCTCAGCCACAGTGATCGTTGGGTTCTTTTTTACTTCTCTCACCTAGATTCTTCTCTCAGTTTGGCCAGATGGCCAGCTCTAGGAAGGCTTCTGGTTGTGCCAAACGTCTTCCATTTAAGGATTATGGAGGCCACTGTGCTCTTAGGAACCTTAAGTGCAGCAGTTTTTTTGTAACCTTTGCCAGATATGTGCCATGCCACAATTCTGTCTCTGGCAGTTCCTTTGACCTCATGATTCTCATTTGCTCTGACATGCACTGTGAGCTGTAAGGTCTTACAGATGTGTGGCTTTCCTAATCAGGTCCAATCAGTATAATCAAGCACAGCTGGACTCAAATGAAGGTGTAGAACCATCTCAAGGATGATCTGAAGAAATGGACAGCAAAGGGTCTGAATACTTAGGACCATGTGGTATTTCAGTTTTTCTTTTTTTAATAAATCTGCAAAAATGTCAATAATTCTGTGTTTTTCTGTCAATATGGGGTGCTGTGTTTACATTAATGAGGAAAATAAATGAACTTAAATGATTTTAGCAAATGGCTGCAATATAGCAAAGAGTGAACAATTTAAGTGGGTCTGAATACTTTCCATTCCCACTGTGTACAGTTTTCACTTGTCTCAGTTAAGGTCTGTTCATGACTCCATCATTACTTAATAATTATATGCAATACCTTTTCCAACATTTATTACTTTTGGTTAATGTTTCTACAGTAGTACCAATACGAACATATAAAGTTGTTTGAATTAAAGTAATCTATTTTGAGCAAACATTAATTAATAATGAACATTAGTTTATAAATTACCATTAGCATTTACAATTCCAAGTTCATGATATGTCATACATTAACTTTACAAATTGAACCTTGTAAAGTGTTATCTTTTTAATCATTATAAAGGACACATTCTTTTTGTTCCTACCATTTATGAATATGACAACTCATTTCACATTTCCTAATCCATTGGACAACATATTTCTGCATTTTAGACGTAGTAGGTCATCCAGGTATTTTTCACCTACTGTTTTTTGCGTATTCAGACATACCGTATTTCCCGCACCATAAGGCGCACCGGATTATAAGGTGCAGTCTCGACTGCCGCTCTATTTTTGTACTTATCCCGTACACAAGGCGCATCGCATTATAAGGCGCATGGAAAAACATATGGTCTACAAAAAGGTAATGGAAGCAAAACAGTGAGTTTTACTGAACTTTATTCTACTGTATAACAATACACTCACATTGTTTTAATCAATCAAAGTCATCATCTTCTGTGTCTGAATTGAACAGCTTGGCAATTTTCCTGGTGTCTTTATTAGACAGAAACACATGGCAGTGTGCAGCACCTGGAAGATGCAGCTTTCCTGTAGAGCGACTCTACATATGAGTATTCCAAGATATGAGCAAGCCTTCGGGCAGATTTTTGCTTCTATATAGGAGTAAATATTAGAGTACTGAGGCCGACGCCGACACTCGTTCACTTCATGTGTTCTCTGACTTGTACCAGTCATCCGCGAATACGGTAGATATTTTTCTCTCTATTTTGTGCATTATTCTTCATAATAGCGACGAATTCTAAGAAAGTAAGTAGTAAGGATGGTAGTGAAAAGAAGAAACGCATGATGACAATGGAAATGAACCATGAAATTGTGGATAAATATGAGCGCGGTGCCGCATGAGAGATCTAGCACACACTTATGATCGCAGTACATCCACGATATGTACCATCCTAAAGCAGAACGATGTTATCAAGAATGTAAATCCTTCCAAGGGCGTGAGGATTATATTGAAGTTGTGTTCGAATATAAATGATGAGATGGAGAGGCTTCTGTTGTTGTGGATAAAGGAGAAGCAGATGTCCCTCCACAGATATTTCGTCAAAAGGTCTGCGCCAAGTGAAAGTGAAAGTTAGGGTAATCAGGCGAAAAAAGGTAAGGAAAGTGATCAAAAGTAACAAATACAAATCGAAAAAAATCAAAACAACAATATAAAATAGAAAAGTAAAAAAAAAAAAAACGAAAGCTAAGTTCAGTTATGCTTAGTTCCTGCTATTCAAGAAAATTACAGTTTTTTACTAAACGAAAAAAGCATGAAAAGTGATCAACAATAAAGAATACAAATCGAAAAAAATCAAAACAATGATATAAAATAGAAAAGTTAAAAAAACGAAAGCTAAGTTCAGTTATGCTTAGTTCCTGCTATTCAAGAAAATTACAGTTCTTACTAAAAGAAAAAAGCATGAAAAGTGATCAAATAAAGAATACAAATCGAAAAAAATTAAAACAATGATATAAAATAGAAAAGTAAAAAAAAAATGAAAGCTAAGTTCAGTTATTCTTAGTTCCTGCTATTGAAGAAAATTACAGTTCTTACTAAACGAAAAAGCATGAAAAGTGATCAAAAATAAATAATACAAATCGAAAAAAATTAAAACAATGATATAAAATAGAAAAGTATTAAAAAAAACGAAAGCTAAGTTCAGTTATGCTTAGTTCCTGCTATTCAAGAAAATCAACAGTTTTGCTGGTGTCTTTATCTCTCATCCTGACAAAGCTCAGGAAGTTTACAGTTTCAATCCATCTCACATCCTTTATACACATTATTTTGTTTTCTCTGTATTAATTTAAGTACTCAAAACCTGTGCTCGTTCAGCGGGGTAAAGTTAGTTTTGTTTTCGATATGTCACACATTCAACGATAAATGGCAATAACTCCAAAAGGACTCGCACAAAAAAAAATCTTAACAACCTTATCACAAAAAGGAAATATATCTTAATGTTTCACAAGCTTCCATTTCATTTTTTGGCTGTATATAACGAGCACTGAGCCGTAAAGCCGTCTGAATGTGAGTTTCGCGGGAAAGCTTGCTCTTTGATGAGCTGTGCGTAAGGGACCGTGGGAAAAGTGCAAGTTCTTTTCGATTTCTGCTATAATTTAAGTGTGTGTAGACATGAGACCAGTGGCATTCATTAAAGGGACACAGTGGACAACGTTTAAACCTGTCTTTTCAAAAAGTGAATTGCATGTCCAAATTTACCTTTCTTTTACCAATAGCTTTCTCCATAAGAAAATTGCACTTTTCCCACGGTCCCTTAATCACATCTCGGCAAAGAGACAAGCTTTTCAGGTGAAAATCACATTCAGACGGGTTTTTACGGCTCCTTGCTCATTATATCTAGCGGAAATAACGAAAAAGAAGCTTGTGAAACATTAAGACATATGTATCCATAAGTATACATTGTTAAGATTTTTTTTTTTTGAGTGAGTCCTTTTAGAGTTATTGCCATTTTATGCTGAATGTGTGAGGAATATAAAAAATAAAACTAACTTTACCCCGCTTGCGCGTTCTGGGTGTTTGCTGTGTGAAAACATGGATTGATAAGGGAATATGCTCCAGGAAGCGCAGAGTGACAGGGAGTCAGATTTCAGGAGGTAAGCATATGGTATTACATAATGTTCTGTGATTGGTTTATCACTGTGTCAGTGTGAAATGGTCCGAGAGTCAATCAAGCTGAGCGCTTATCAAAATCACCCAAAAACAATTTTATAGATTTTGGATCGCAGTCCATATATAAGGCGCACCGGACTATAAGGCGCACGTCCGATTTTTGAACAAAATCACGTCTTTTGGGTGCGCCTTATAGTGCGGAAAATACGGTACTACTAATTTGATGTACTTTTGGCATGTTGCATAGTAGGGGAGTAAGCATAGAATGTGTGCTTATTACTTTATAATCTGTAATTCATGCGTTTTGTACCAACATTTCTGTTATCAAGAGAGCCCATTGCAGGGAAACAAGGTGAGGATGTGGCGAGGGCGCATTAATGAAGTGGCGTGGCGGCAATGGGCAGATCTGGAGGAGGATGGCTGCATGGGGATTACTGCCTTAGTCCTCTAGCACAAGGAGAACAGTGAATTAATCTCCAGTCTCGCCCATTCAATGAGTCCCCAGAGCTTGCTTAATTAACCTAATAAAAATACTAATAGAACCATTTCCAAAGGTAAATTTAATTTACTTGTCAGCGTTGTACATCAATAGGGATAAGGACGGGTAGGTACTCGTGTCTCAGCGAGCGTCCACGCCAGCCCCTAATAAATACCAACTCGTTTGCATCCACATCTGATTATGCCTGCTGTCAGTGGCCACAGTTAAATTATGATGAAAAGAGGGGCTGAGAGCAGAATTAACGTGACCAAAGATTAACATAATATTTGTTTAGGAAGATGATGGGATTTTTTTTCTATCTCCCTCTACCAGTAGCGACTCCTGACCATACATTTAGGTATCGCAGATTCTGGGTCTTAACACTAGTTCATGATGGCGCTCTAATGATGATTGGCAGGCTTTAAGTACACACAACTCTCGCATAGAATGCTATCTTAGAATTGCCTTCATGTTTATTGCCTCCAAATGTTGTTTCAGAATATTACAAGTTGTGGAGGAATTCCAGTAAGGAAAAGAAAGTCATGTCCATTCTCATACGCTACACCTGAAGAGACATGCCAACGAGTTACTAACCTCATGCAGACTATGCTGAAACAGATTTATCATCTTGGTCTGGACTAGAGTGAGGTTTACGTACGGTAACGTAAAAATAAATAACTTCATAAATAAATAACTTTTCACCGAATATTAAAATTGTGGGGGAACTTGAAGTTGGGGAGGGCTCAGACACCTTTTCCCTGCTTAGTATCATAATAAATATAACCTGTTCACTTTACCATAACTTAACTTAAAATAGTTAGAAAATCTGAGAGAAAAAAAAATGTTGCAGAATGCTGAACACATTTAAAATTGAGTTTATATTGGTCTATGTTTTGGATGAATATTTTGGTGGGACACTGCCCACCTGCCCTTACAGATGAACCAAGGTTGCTCTCTGCCACTCCTTCTCTGCATGATAATGTGATTGCTTACCTCAGCCGTGAACGGTGTCAACAACATTTCATTAAAACAGATAGCTATATATTTGTTCACCAAATGGGGTTTAAGCAAACACAGTTCATATGGAACAATCATAAAAACGTACTGGCGGGAACTTTGTGCAATGTACTACTCAATGTACTAGCAAGAGCCATTAAGCCCATCTCATTACTGCCCTCCCAATGACTGTGTAATGACCTGCAATCATTTGTAAGTGAATAACTATTAAAAGCCCTGGCAGCTGTGAGAATGCTTTTAAAGTCAAATTAAAACACATGGGAGGTAGCCTCTTCCCTGCATAATATGTATCTATAGACGCATAACAGGCTACCCATCCTTTTTTCACTACCAAAGATATTTCATCTCCAAAGAGACAGAGAGATAAAGAGGAGCTGGAATTTAAAGAGGTGTTTCGTCGACATGCTCTTCTTTCAGGCAGTATGATTGAATATTATGGTGTTTGCTGTGATTGTGGTCTCAAATGATTGGCCTTTGCGTTGAGTTTATATATATGTGTGTGTGTGTGTGTGTGTGTGTGTGTGTAAGCCCTTTAGGATGTGCGTAGACACAGCTGTGGTCCTTGGAGTGAGCAGACCCTCAGTAGCGCATTGTTCTGTCGCTGCCATGCATGAAGGGGACCAATCAGAGGCTTTTATTTTTCTAACTTGCTTTGTGAATAGATAATTACTTCTGCAAGCAGCTTTTATAAACTGTGGATGACTTTTAACTTTCTTAACAGTGAGAGCAGGGTTAAACCCTCCAGGTTTAAGATTCTGTGATGAACATAGACAAAAAGAGTTCTAAGAGGGGAGGTATTGATCAGTAGTCATGTATTATACAATATATGTTTTTTCAACTCTAATCCCAGATAATGAAGACCAGCACATTTCTGTTAAATGTTACTCATGCTGAAAGAAAAACCTTATACCATGTACTTAACCCTCTTTTACAGATTTTTAGAAACCACTTGTGTTCAATAATATGCCACGATAGGTGAAGGCCTGATTCATATGGAACAACGAAAAGAGGGACACATCATTCTCTACTTTATTTGAAGACATTTTTTAGCCTTGAATTCTTCTCACAAAATAATGTCTTCACTCTCTGTCTGTTTCTCTGTATATTTATGCATGTAATTAATTTTTTAATAATAATAAAAAAACATTATAATTTTAAAATAAATGACTTAATTATATTTTACAGGTTTGATAATAATAATAATAATAATAATAATTTATAGAAAAATGATTTCCATTTATATACAGTCACAGGACAGGACACTATTGAATTATTTGGTTTTGCATATCAAGACATCATAAAAATCGTAAGGTCTTAAAATTGGTTAAATACAGATCTACAACAACACGACATGTTACACTGTGTCATTATTTATTTATTTAACAAAACTAGCCCAAAATAGAAAAGCAATTTTCTAAATTTCCTGTTATGTACACAATTACTGGTGCTGCTAATCAAAATCAGGTGCTGCTAATCAAATATTTTATTAATTGTGATCACCTCTATAAAAGCAGAAGTTTTGGCAGTTAGCTGGTCTGGAGCATTTAGGTGCATAAAACACAATGCTAAGGAGGAAAAAACATCAGCAATGATCTTAGAGAATCCATTTTTTGCTGCAATCAATCAGAGAAAGGTTATATGGCCATTTCAAAACAATTTGAAGTCCATTATTCTACAATAAGGACAATTTTTCACAAACAGGAAAACATTCAAGATAGTTGATCTTTCCGAGAGTGGTCATCCCAGCAAATTCACCCCAAGGTCAGAACGTGCAATGCTCAGAGAAATCGCAAAACACCCAAGAACTACACCTCAGACTCTACATGCTTCAGTTAACATGTTAAATGTTAAAGTTCATGTGAAATGTAAAGGCTTTCTTAGAGAAAGCTTCTCTCTAAAAAGAACATGGTAGCACAGCTTAGGTTTGCAAAGTTCCATCTGAACAAACCTGAAAACTTTTGGAACAATGTCCTTCGGACAGACAAGACCAAAGTGGAGATGTTCGGTCAAAATGTACAGCACTAAGTCAATCGAAAACTAAAGACATATTATCAGTGGAAACACCTCATACCAACTATCCATCACACTAATGGAGGGTTGATGATTTTGGCTTGTTTTGCTTGTCATGAACTCCTGTATCGATAGTATCCTCGCGTCAAATGTGAGGCCATCTGTCCGACAGCTAAAACTTGGCCAATATTGGGTCATTCAACAGAACAATGATCTCAAGCACACAAGCTAATCTAAAAAAGAATGGCTGAAAAAGACAAGAATCAAGGTGTTGCACTGACCCAGTCAAAGTCCACACCTCAACCTGACAGAACCTTAAGAGAGCTGTGCCTAAACAGATACACACAAACCTTAATGAACTGAAACAACATTGTAAAGAAGAGTGGGCCAAAGTTCCTCTATAAAGATGCAAGAGGCTGATACTGTCAAGCAGAACATGATTCCTTGCTGCTAAAACCGGCTCTACAAGCAATTGAATCATAGGGTGTACTTAGGTTGTCACCTATGGCTTTTCCATGTTGGCTTTATGCATGTTAAATAAATAATGGCTTAGTGCACTATGCCATTTGTTGTTGTTAATCTCAGTTTGAATTTACCCAATTTTATGACCTGCTATGGACCAGATGATTTTTATTTTGTTTTTATTGGTGGCAATGCAGAATGAAATGTATAGTCTCATTTTATAAGAGCTGATTTGTTGACCAACTGATTAACCACCTTAACTAATTGAATATGAATATATAACTATATTCAACTATAGAACTTTTTTATTTTTTAACCATATGTGTGGACTTACTGCTGAGCTTGAAGATGTTGTAACCATCACCCACCACAAGATGGACATCCGTGTGTGTGTGTGTGTGTCTATATATATATATATATATATATATATATATATATATATATATTCAAGGTTGAGGGATTTTGATGGCTGTGAAAGAGTATTCTGCAACAAAATATTTTTTTTTTCAGATTTTCTAGAATCTGCATACGCTATGGTAAATTGAACAGGATATATTAAGATATTCATATTTGATAATTCAAGGGTTTAATATTTTAAGGCTATGACACTTATGACCTATATTGCAAACTTTGACCCTTTAAAAAAAACTCAAATATTCAAAGCAACAAGACATAAAGTAGCAACGCTCCTCCTCAACTTGAAATTCCCCCTCATTTCCTAGTCTGATCAAGATTTCTCTTTGAGGACTTGATGTACTCCTGTATCTGAACGGCACCACAGAGGGCGGAAAGATAGGAAAGAGGGAGAAGAGAAAGCAGGAGGAGGGAAGGGAATGTTCTGTGTTTTGGTGTCACTGGGGGCTACGTGCTTTTTATATGTCCCAGTAGAGAAGAGAGAAGATGGATGTAACGAAGTAGAGAGAGAGAGAGAGAGGGAGTTAGAGGGATTCTCTGGAGGGGGATCTAAGGCTGTGTCCGCCACCGCCACCTTAAGCCACCGTCCTGTTGGTTTTAATTCACTTCCACAGGAAATCTAGATCCGTTTCTTTTCTACACAGTGCTAGCTTGTCTGTTTCTCTCTATCCTGTAGAATCAGTTCTCCAGGGATGTGTGTGTTTGTGTGGGTCAGGTTTTGGCTGCATTTTGGGGACCCAACATAGATGGTAACACATGCAATTACCTGCATTGTATGGGACAGTCCAAGGCAAAATATAACTTAGCAAATATGATAAATTATGACATGTTGAGAATTAATAGTAACATTTTATTTTATTTTTGCTGTTAGAAATCTCATTCAATGTGTTGATGTTGCAGACTTAATAAATAAATAATATTAATAGATTGTATGAATAGCTAGTGTGTAAATATAATGGACATTCTTATTAGCTATTAACCATGCTACATGAGTGTGTGAGTGATATACCTTTATCAGCCTCTCTCTCTCTCTCTCTCTCTCTCTCTCTCTCCCTATCTCCCTCCCTCTCTCTCTCTCTCTCTCTCTCTCTCTCTCTCTCTCTCTCTCTCTCTCTCTCTCTCTCTCTCTCTCTCTCTCTCTCTCTCTCTCTCTCTCTCTATTGTTGCCACATATACATAGCAATGACCTGGCACTCACTATGCAGACACCATGCTGTGAATTCCATCTAACCAGAGAAACAAGAGGAAATTGTTATGCAAATGAAAATGCACTGGCTATTCTAGAAAGGTTGTAATGTTTGTGTGTGTGTGATTGCATTTGTGTGCTTATATGAGTAATTCAGAGACTAAAACAAATGCAGAGAGAATGAATATACTAGGAGTGTGTTTCAGAAGCATTGTCATTCACCGGGGATTGTGTATACAAGAAATAAGCATATATATTTCCCGGCGTCAACATTTTCAAAGCAGAAGTCTCATTTGTAATCTTTGTATAATACATAGCTTCCCCATTTAAAGTGACAGTCACTCTGATAAGAGCTGATTGGCTGGAAGTTAAAGGTGGTGTGTGTCATTTCTGCTCCATTAGCATCACCAAGCAGGCTTGCAAAAATAATGTTTTCAAACTCCTAAATATTCGTCCTGTCTGCCATTGGTTAGCCAAACAAATATCCCCACCCAAACTCCCTGCTGAAACTGAGCGATGTTGTGATAGGACCACAGTCTTACGCTTCTACATACAAACCCTACCCCTTAAAAATATCTTAAAGTACCCTTTGTTTGTCTTTTAGAAAATAATACTTTCAGTGAAAGTATTTTATTAAAACAGTTTTTATATAAAAAAAAACTGTAACTTTATTTTAATGAATGTTCTGTCGACCAAAAGTACGTTTGCAACTGTCAACTAACTTACTTGACTGTCTACTTAATATATACTAACTCTTTATTGTGATGCTCCCCACACAGACATTCTACTGACTATAAGTAACTTTGCAAATAAATGTTAAAGTATTCTAACTCTAACCTATTCTAACTCTAACACTCTAATGAGAGTTAGTAGACATGTAGGTGCAATGTCACTTATAGTCAACAGTATGTTTTAAAAGAACCATCAAAATATTGTTTCAAATAATTTATTTTTAAAATTTCTATTCAAATCAAAAGTTATGGTTAATTTTAAAAACAAATTACACTATTACTCTTTTTTTGGGCAACACTTTACAATAAGGTTTCATTGGTTGACATTAGTACTTAAGTTAACTTCAACTAATAATAAACTTCTCTTCTACAACATTTATTATAATTTCAACATTTACTAATACATTAAAATCAAATACAGTAATCCCTCGTTTATCACGATTAATGTGAACCGGGAACTCCCCGCGATAGGTGAAAATCCGCAACGTAGGATCAGCAAATCAGCTCACGGGATACATCCATTCATTGATCTCGCACTGGGAACCAATCACGTGCCTTGTCTGAGTGCCTGTGAGTGTGTACAAAGCCTCAGAGAGTTTCTCACTTTGTCTGGCATCCTGGGAAAACGTTTCTCTCGCCTATCAGGATAAAACAACGCTTCTTTCTTCAATACAGCTGCCGATATGGCTGTATTTTTGAACTTTTATTTTTCGATGAATATTTTTGAAAATTTGGCAATGCACTGAGGCCGCGAAACTTGAGTGGTGAGGGATTACTGTATTGTATTTTTTTAAATTAGTCAATGCACTGTGAATGAACATGAACAAACAAACAACAACTGTATTTTTATCAACTAGTAAAAATACCATAACAAATGTATTGCCCATTGATCGTTCATGTTAGTTAATATAATCATTTTAACAAATTAGACCTTTTATTGTATTTTTTTAAATATTAATGTAGCCTTCATGAGAGACTTCTTTCGAACATTCTAAAATCATACAGACCCTAAACTTTCGAACGGTAGTATACAATACATTAGTATAGTTTAACTTTTTTTTTTAAATGGCATCTAGAAAACTACACACTTTCAAGACTACCTTTCATAGGAAGCTTCAAGATTTGAGCACCTCAGCACAAAATGCACTCTCTGTGATTCAGCGAAGCAGGATGGAGGTTCTCTCTCGGGTGGGTGAAGTGATTGTTCCCTGGTTTGACTGTTTATAGGCAAGAGGATGTAGTCCTCAGTGTTACTGCCTAATAAAAAAGCTTGCATGCTGTGTGATTAAATAACAGGGATGGCAGTAAAGAGAAAAGACATAATGATGGTTACATGCAGGTCAGTTACAATTTAATTGTCATTGCACTTCATTGCGAACGTATCAATTCGCTGCTGCTTAGCTGAGCAGAAAACAATGCTTTAGCACATAGAGGGAGTCCTGCTGACTGCCTGTCAATTTACCCAGTCTCATTCTTGTTTTATTTGTCTGTTCTCTTCTTTAAGAAAACAAGTTGAATTTTTCCTACACTGTGTAAACTAAAGAAACTGGTCACTTTGGTTGTAACGATCTCTCTCTTGTTTAACACCACTTTCGAGAAGCATAAAATAACTTGAAATAGTGTGTACACCCTAGATAGATTTGACTTGTATAAATAATTTAGAGTAGACGTTTGTAACTTCTCTGATTGGTTTTTTTGGAATAACAGTGCAGTGTTTTTGCTCTGGTTTAGTTGACTCTTAACAGATTTTTTTTTTCTTCTCTTGACATATTTTGTTTTTGTGCCTGTAAATTGCATCAGGTTGCATCAGGGTTAGCCATACTTAGAGCCATGCTGATTCCTTTTCTGGTCTGTCCAAATCCTTTTATGAGTGGGTCTCTAAATGGCACAATCCACACTAGCTCCAAAGAAGATAATACACTGGTCGAGTCTGCACACTCCAAACGGTCTCCCCACTGAGCTATCTTTACGTCTGTAAGTCTTAGTCAAATGTCACGACATGACAGATGCATTTTTAAAAAGGGAGCCATTCAAAACAATCAAAGTGCGGGCCTAGTGGGCTTGTTTGTGCTCCCTCTGTCTGTCCGGTTCCTCTGAAGTCTGTTCGGACCGCTCCTGTTTACGTTTCTCAGCTCTTTGCCTGTGACAATCCACATATGGTCATTTATCAAAGATCTGCGCTTCACAAGAAGCTGTTTTTGTGAATCTGTCAGCTCAGATATGGCCAGTGATAGCTCTGTAGACTTTATTGTATAAACTTGTCAGAATTCCCATCAGACTCGCAATCGCAGCCAGCCATGTAGTACCCCCTTCCATCTCTAGCCCAATGATTTGTGTTCAGATGAAAAACCCAAACCATCCCAATAAAGTTTTGGCAAGGATGGGCCGGTTTAATTGGCAGGCAATTGACGCGCCAATAGACTGTCATCCTGAGGGTCAAGAGTAATTTATTGAGACGCTAACTGCCTTTTTTTTTTTTTTTTTGGGCTGCCGTTCCATATTGAAATTCCCATCCAGACTGTATTACACGAGAAGATGATGACTTAATCCCCTGTTAATTAGAATAACATTTCCAGCAGCTGAGGCTTAGCTGTTAACGCGAGGGCTGCGGGCCGCACAGGAAAGGCCGGCCTGCTGGATATGCGGCCCCAGAGTGGGAAGCTTGGCCTGGGCTCAGAGATCCAGGCAGCAGGGGCAACTCTCCACAACTCCAGCGGATGAGTGGTGGAAAGCTGTTAAATCCGCCACTGATGACTCTCTCGTCGGCTAATAAGCTCATGTTTATTGGCAAGCTCTGTCCATCAGTGGCCTATTTTCAGAAGCAAATGGAAATATGTATTAGAAACACAGAATTCTCATATGATAGCGCGATGTTTTTAATAAGCTAATTTTGTAGCGTCACAAAAATTTATCACAGGTGTTTTTTTTAAGAATAGATAAAGCATACTTAACTTCCACCTCTCTCTCTCTCTCATTCTCTTTCTCTCTCTTAAAATAAAAAAAGGAAAAATCACTGGTGTTGACAGGTCAAAAAATGTGTCCCTGTTGTGTTCTGTAATATAATATATCTATCTATCTCACAAATTATCAGAAAAAAAATAATGTAATTGTAGTAATTTTATCATAAATACTTTTGGATTAACAAAGTCTTTCCTTTTCATTTAATCTAATAATGTAATAAACATTTTCTTAAAACTGATTCTCAGTGTGGTCTCAAACCTACTATAAATAGACATAGACAGTAAAATACAGGATGAATGAGAGATTAAAATGTTTATTGTTGTTGTTGTTATTTGTTCTTGCAGCGATTTTGCTGCCAGCTTCACCTATAGACAGAGTTCAGAAGTGAAACTGGAAGTGTCAATGCCAGTACCAGGTTTGCCCTGTTCTGGTTCTATCCCAGTATTAATCCAGCAGGCTCTCTACTCTTTAAGAAAGCCCTCATTACCAGCCTCATTGATTGTGCTTCCTGCATCAACGACCACAGCTTCTTCTACCACACCAGCTGAGAGAAATAGAGAGAGAGAGAGAGAGAGAGAGAGGGAGAGAGGGTTTAGCCCAGTGCATATATGTGTCCTACATTATTGGTAGGGAGGTAAGCAGTAGGCAGGAGGTTTATGGTGCTGTAATTGGTAGTTAGTGTGATATTTGTAAGACAAATAGAGCTATATGTGTGATTCCATCCTCTCGCTCTCCTCTCTAGTCTTTACAGCCACCAAAGGGCCTCATTATAGCCCACCGCAGTCCAGGCCTCACTGCACCACAGACACACACACACTCACAGAGGGCTGGAAGTTGTGTGTGACAGTGTGGCTGCCAGGACTGATAGATGATACAGTAAGTGTGGTATTCATTGAGAGAGGACCCTGACGGTCAGGGGAACGAAACAGCTCTTCATTACTGCGCACCCAGTGGACGTTTTACACTCATGCTGTGCACTGTGGGACTGACCGAGTTTACCGTGGTCACTCATGCATATGCAGGGTTTAGAATTAACTTTGTGAGACCTGCCATTGATGAGCGAATGGAGCAAATACAGGGACGAGAAAGGGACATCTTCGGACATCATATCTAACACAGTGTTGTTGTTGAAATTTTTTTTTGTCTTGGTAAATAACTGAATTAAATTAGTTGAAGGACTAAAATTGTTAAACCAAAAACTCTGAAAATAAAATGAATTGAAATTAAATAAAATAGAATTACAAAAAAATTAACAAGCTAATTCTTAAATTAAATAAAAGCTAATTCAAATATTCAATACATACTATAGTAGAATAGACATGATACTTTGGACAGTGGTCTAACATGGATGAGTAATTAACTGCAGTTCCTGCTACTTGATAAAT
This sequence comes from Rhodeus uyekii, assembly GCA_037043235.1. Lineage (NCBI taxonomy): Eukaryota > Metazoa > Chordata > Actinopteri > Cypriniformes > Acheilognathidae > Rhodeus > Rhodeus uyekii. The sequence goes on along the minus strand of JAWRVZ010000013.1, from coordinate 3,887,966 downwards.
ATTCAGTATTTGTTCCATTAAGATGAACTGCAAGGAGGTGCAGTTAGCAGTGAGAACTCACTTTCTTTCATCCCTTTCTGAACCAGCTGCTGTTTATTCACAGACGTGTGCTCATGTGTGCGCCCGTCCCCTCCTTTACAGGAACTGGAGCGGGCCGCAGGGTAGATTACCACTGAAATCACGACTTGTTCTCTCGCTGTCGGCTACCAAGTGTGAACACACTTCAACTCTGGCAAGAGAGGGATAAAAAACACGAAGAGAACCAAAGCATCTGAAAAAAAAGATATATATATATATACAGTATATATATAGATGTTTGCATATATATGTGTGTGTGTAAACAGAAGTCTCTGTTCTCTAGTCAAATTAATTGCGTAAACGATCTGAGAGGAGTAAATAAGGTGTTGTTTCTTTTTGTTTTCATTAAAAAACAGCATCAGCACTCAGTCTCTCTGCCGTCACGCCAGCATTCCGGATTCGTATTCCTGGATGCACAAACAGTGTAATTATCCCAGCCTCCCTGCTGTGCTCTCTCTCTCTCTCTCTCTCTCTCTCTCTCGCTGTCACTGTCACACAAGAGGAAAAGAGCTCCTCTCTTCATTACAGAAGGACCTGATCCAACTTGAAAGATGCAGCCATTATTCTTGACTGTCTGGACTCCCCCCTCTTTTCCCTGTCACTGGCTTATTGTTTGGCCTCCTGGGGTTGCATTTTAAACCTGCACTGTCGCTCTAGCCCACAGAATGAGGGTTTCATCGACTACTCATAATGTCTGCATGCTGTTATAGAAAATTCTGGGGAAAGAAATGTGAATTGTTTTATGCAAAAATAATGACATTTGCTTAATAATGCAGAGGGAGTGATGCATGTATGTGTTTATAGTGCAGAGGTGGGATGGAAAGGAACTTCAAATGAAAATAAGAAAAAAAAAACAAGATGATCACATCTAGACAGTAGTTAATAAAAAAAAATAAAACTTTCTGCAATTTTAATTACATTGAATATTTTATAAACATAGTTTATATTGATATAATTTGATAGTTCAAAGCCGTCTGGTTACCACATGATATATGCAAAAACTAAAGTTTTGAATAGTTAAATTTATATATATATATACAACTGTGGACCTATCACATGAGTAAAGGGAGTGGAGTTCAGTGCAATGCTGTTCAGTCCATTTAATGTACATTTTAATAGTGAATTTCATAAACCTCGCTAATATTAGTGCTGTTTCAGACAAATGGCATGGTCTATAATGATGTGCTTGCATGGCTTGACTAAATCTTTGAGTAAAACTTGAATTCTGAAAGAGAAAATGCATTAGTTGGTAGAAGCCATTACAATTTGTAGCAGTATATAATTCAAACTTAATTTTGGGATAGATAATAGATTTTAAAATATAATCAGCATTATTATTATTATATATAGTAGTAGTAATAATAGTGTTGTTGTTTATTTATTTCTTTTTAAAATTCCCACTATTATAATTACAACATAGTTCCAACCTTTTAATGTCTAAATGTTACTGAATTTCCAATAACATGTTTTTCACTAGGCTGCAGTCCCACCCACATTATTCTCCATTTATTTTTTTTCTCTCCATTTTACCCCCTTCAGGACAGCAAGTGAGTGTTGCAGTTCATTTGAAACGATTGTCACTGGAATTGCTTTTGCAAGGCACTGAGAGAGTGATGGCCCCAGTCATTATGTCTCTGCCCGCTTAGCATGCTGGTAATTAGGGACGGAGAAAGAGAGGGAGAAAGCAAGCAAGAGAGAGAATGAGAGGTGAGGCTGCCACTCTGGTTCACAAGGGTGAAAGAGACTTTATTAAGAGTCAGAGACAGATCACAACTGCTAAGTGACCCACCAAGGTCAGGATCAAGGGCAGACTTTGTAATTAGTATGCTTTTCTAGGAGGAAGGCTACAGTGTCATTGTTCTGCCACAATCAAATTAGCCCCTCCACTGTGGACCCTGTATCACGACCTCAGGTCCAGGACGGCTTCTTCTGACAGAATAGCAATGATACAAGAGAATATATACTCTGGATTCGGGCTTCGTAATGGGTCAAAATTTTGGATTAATTTATTTATTTGTTACTAGAATATCTGACTAGACTAGGCCAATTTTTCCCAATCTTTTTCGTATTACATTACCCCACAGCTCCTTCAATGAGACTCAGGTACGTCTTCATGACATCAAGCCACAAATGTTTATTTTAATGCATATTACACCATATCCTAACCAGATGCAATGTGATAAATTTCTGATACTTATCTACCACAGGCTCATCACCCTCCTACTTTCACTTGCTATTGCAAGTCTACACACCTAGCACCTAACCTTCGATCTGTAAATGAGCAATGGCTAGTGGTACCATCACAGAGAGACACATAATCACTCTCCAGAACATTTTCCTTCACTGTTACTTGCCGGTGGAACGATCTCCCCGCCTTCATCCGGAATGCACAATCCCTGTCAATATTCAAAAGACAGCTGAAAACCCATCTCTTCTTTGAGCACTTAACAAAAAAAAACAAAAACGGATGCTTTCACTTTCCTTTAATCCCTCCCTTTTCTAGCTTATACTACTTCAAGCATTGTCTGAAACTTTGTATTGTGAGCACTTCTTTGTATTGTGTATATCTGCCTCTTCACAACAAATTGCTTTCTGTTTTCCTCAGTTCTAAGTCACTTTGAATAAAAGCATCTGCTAAATTAATAAATGTAAATGTAAATAGTGTTCACTATTTGAACATTCCTGAATTATTTTACATTTACATTTATTCATTTAGCAGACGCTTTTATCCAAAGCAACTTACAATTTGAGGAATACAGTAAGCGATTCATCCTGAAGATACAAAAGTACATACGAGTGCTTACAATACAAAGTTTCAAACATTACACATAGTAGTAGTACAAGACTGGAGAATAGAGGAAGGTTTTTTTTTTGTTATTTTTTCTTTTTTTTAATAAAATGTAGTTTAGGTGGTGTCCGTGTGTGTCATGTTAGGTGCTCACGAAAAAGGTGAGTTTTTAGCAGTCTTTTGAAAATTGCTAAGGATTCTGCATTCCGGATGAAGGCAGGAAGATTGTTCCACCAGCAAGGAATTTTGAACAAAAATTTTCTTGAGAGTGATTTTTTTGCCTCTCTGTGAAGGTACCACGAGTCATTGCTGGTTGATCAATCAAAGGTTTCTGGTAGGTGTGTAGATTTGAAGTAGCGAGTGGAAGTATGAGTTTCAAGATCTGAGGTAAATTATCCATGGTCTCTTTCATTATGACAGGTAAATTCAATCAAAATGATATTCAAACTCAGAATTAATATGCAAAACACAATCAGGTATACTACCTGAGCTATCAGCATTTCAGAAATAGAAACCATTCCAAAAATAGAATCCCTGTTCTCTAGTTGCGTATCACTGACGAAGTAGCTTCCCTTTTGTTTTAATAAGACACTTTAGCTTGTTTGTCTACAGTTGAGTGGACAGTCACAGAACTTTCTCTAAGAAAGCTCTAACCCCAAATATATTATTAATGAAACCCAGATGAGATGTTTAACAAAATACTCAAACTCTTTTGCACTCTTTGTACGATGGAATTTAAATACCACAGAAGTATGAAATATCACCCACGAGCGAATACTCTGTAATTTGTACACATTTTAATGAGAAGTTCTGACATACAAGTACCAAAGACAAAAGTTTAACATAGCAAAATATGAAACCAAGTACCCCCTGGAACCTGCTTAAGGACCCCATGGGGTATATGCACTGTAATCACTTGACTAGACTGTTATCATTCATTCAAGCTCTACAAAATTGTTGCATTGTTTTTTTGTTGTTGTTTTTTTTTTTCCGTTTTGTTCTCCTGTGTTACATGGCTTCACTTTATTCTGCCGTTTTATTGTCCTTTTGAAGAGCAGTGAGCTTGTATCTGAGACTAAAACCTTCTAAGGCCTGTTAACACAAAGACTGATAACTATAAAGATAACCTATTTTAGCATCCACACCAATTTACAATAATGGCCTATTTATTATAAAGGCAATACATTTATAGTGTTTAGAGTATGCCAAGTAAAGTAAAGGCTTCTTAAAGTCGGTGGATTTTCTGAAAGTGATTCCATGTATATTTTTTTCATCTTTGATGTAATTATAGTAATTGTATTGTTGTGGTGTGGACTTCCCTATTCACACAGAATTAAAATAATTAGTATAGTTTGGTAGTTATACTGTAGATATCATCCTTGGTGTGAATGATCCTTAAAAGTGATAGAGAGAAAGAGTAAGGAGCAGTTTTTGGGGATTGTGATTGGATTGATGGGGTGCATGCCAACTTTTTATAGTGGTTAACTATATATATATAAAAAAAAAAAAAACATAGCAGTGTCCCGGTAGCAGGACTCTGCCGTGCCTTTTTTATTCCTTTTTTCTCCCAATCAAAATTTGTAATAATCACAAATTTGATATCAATTGAAAGCTTAAACACTCAAAATTCATCCTGTGAAAACGGTTTTGAAATTGGTTATTTAAAACCTAGTAGACTTTAGTAGGCTCAATTTTTGTGATTACTTCAAATTTGAACACAACCTTTATTAGATATATGATGTTTTTGTTATGATATATGATAGTAATTTTCTATAATTATTTTGTAGAATATACTTTGGATACAAAAAAAAAATCTAGTACATTTAGTTAAGTATATTTGCTTTGCAATCAATTTAAACTTTTATAACTTTTTTACATTTAGCTTTTACTTCTGCAATAATCTAAGACTAACACTATGTCTTGATGCCAAAATGAAACACAACCATATAAGTTAACTGGTTAACCAGAAATCCATCAATTAGTCCGTTACTTTCTTGTTTTCTGTCTTTCTCTCTTCCACAGTAGACCTTAAATCTCTGGACACACTATCCTTTTCTTCTGTGTCATAAACTATCATACTTCCAGATGAATTCGATACATCAGCTACGGCACAATCGACACAGCAAACAGGGAGATGAACCCAAGACGCCGGCAGCGTTACTGCAACCCTGACGGCAGATACCCATCTTCAACCCCCCCCCCCCCCACACACACCCCGCATTAAAACTCTCCACTCTAGCATCCTTCCCATTAATTCTTTCCCTTTCAGCCTCTTGCGTTTGTCTGATTTAACAAGATAAGATTTGAGAGCTGATGTTGGCTGTTCTTAATGTACCATAGGGTCCACAATGGGAGCTGCACCCCAGCTTCTGAGGAAGGCATAAATCGACTATTCAGGGGAAATGGGGGTGGGTGGGGTGGGGGGAGAATTAGATATGCAGCATAACAATTTTACAGCTCTAGCCTCAGAAATTGAAATAGTGGAGATTAATGTATCATACATTATACACTGTCCATCGAAATCAGCTCTAATATACTGAGCAGGCTTGCATAACAAGAATAGGACTTTCTAAGAAGTGCTCCTAAGGCCAGTCTGACCTCGGTAATTGATTCGGATCTCTACGCGCCTGTCGAGCAGTCTGTACCAGAAAGCTCCTGAGGAAAAGTAATCTCCTATTGTACGATTCTGATTTAGATCATTGCAGATAATTCAGCGCCAGTGACCGCAGATACGAGAGAGTGTACTATGAGTGAACTCGAAAGGAAAATCATAAAAGAGGGAATATTTGAGTTAAAATGTTGATCTTAAATGTACTAATGTGCTGTTAAATTGGAGTTTTTGTTATGTTGTCAGCTTTGGAGAATGATAGTTTGCTAAGGAGTTGTTTAGGTTGAGATGCAGGTGATGATTGTTCTATAGCATCACTATGCTTTAGTTCTATATCAGTGCCTTCTTTCTTCCTCTTCCAGCTAACTATGTTACTATAATGTATTTCATAAGACATTTTGTAAAGGTTATTTTTAGAATGCGTACATGTCATTCATAGCTTGTAGATAATTAATTTTTTTATTGGATTTAATCAATTCCATTTTTTAATCAGTACCATTATTCCAATTAGTTTATGTATTGCATTATATCTAATAAATTTACTTTTGTGGACCAGTTTTATGAGAATGTCTCGGTTAGGTATGTAACCTTAGTTCCCTGAATAGGGAACGAGACACTGCATCAAGTGTTATGGGAATTATTCTGAGTGAAGAAGCAGCTGTGTAATCGAACCAATCGTGTGATTGCAGGTGATGTTACGAACCAGGAATCTATAAAGACATACCATGCCAAACAGTTAGCAACTTAACATGCCTGAAGTAGACTCTTCTGGCAGGGACAGAGGAGATATGGCGAAGAGACACAGCGTCTCGTTCCCTCTTCAGGGAACTAAGGTTGGATATGTAACCAAGATATTCCCTGAAGAGGGAACTCGCGTTCCATCAAGCGCAATGGGTCAGCTCAATGCCAAGTTACAAGAGCATGTCAGGTGTGATCGCCTCAGACGACAACACCTGGGCACCAAGAGTGGAGTCTAGTCTAAATTGTTAAAACTAAAGAACGTGTGCAGAAATAACCAGACTGCCGCATCACAAACATTTTGTAATGAAACTCTTGAATGAAACCTTAGATGCAGCCGTACGCCTTGTAGAGTGGGCTTGGACTGCCTGAGGTGTAGGCAACCCGGCCTACTCGTAAGCAAGTGAAATAGCCCTGACTATCCACTTACTCATTTTCTGGAAAACAGGGCCCCTTTTTTTAGGGAAACCAAAACATACAAACAACTGTTCAGATTCAAGGCAGATAGAAAGCCTGCAGCATAGGTCTGTCGATAGGTCTGTCTACATTAGTGGGGACCTTGGAAACATAGCCTGGTCTAGGGTAAAGAAAAACCCTCACTATGCCAGGAGTTAATTCTAAGCATGAAAGGAAAACCAAGAGGGCTTACAGATCTTTGATTCCCTTCAAAAAGCAATTCCTTTAATAGGCTTGAAGAGAGCTAGGGACAGACTGCGGAGCACCACGGTCAGATCCCAAGTGTGTACCCTCGTCTGTACTGCAGGCCTCTACCTCAGGGTGCCACAGAGTAAACGTGTTATCAGTGGGTCTCTCCCCAGAGACATACCACCCAGAGGAATGTGGTAAGCAGCTATGGCCAACACATACACCTTTAAGGTGGATGGAGACAACCCAGTAGAAAATTGTTCTTGCAGGAACTCTAGCACAGTACAAATCAGGCAGTTAACTGGGTCCTGCTGACGATCATTGCACCATTGCCCCAATGTAGTTTACTTGTGGCAGGAGCTCTGGAGTTGAAAATGGTCTCAACAACTTCAGGGAGACCTGTCTACCAGATCCAAGACCCACACTCTGCCCAGCCATCGTGGATCAATCAAGGTGAGATGGACCTTGTCCCGGTGAACTCTCTCCAGAACTCCCAGGATTAGAGCGTTTGGGGGGAAAAGTGTACAGACGTAGCCTTGGCCAAGTCTGAGACATAGCATTCAGTCCTAGAGGAGATGGATGAGAGAGGCAGATCCAAAGTGGACACTGAGATGTCTCTCGACATGCAAATAGATTTACTTTAGCCAGGCCAAAAATCTTCCATATTTTTTCCACCACCTGGTGAAGCCTCCATTCTCCGGGACTCAGCCCCTGCCTCAATGTGATGTCTGCTCCCTGACTTAGTGTCCCAGGTATGTAAGCTGCCCTGAGTGAAAGCAGTTTCCCTTGGGACCACAGGAGGATTTGGTGCCCCAGTTTGTGAAGTGGACGTGAGCCAAACCCCCTTGATGATTTATATAGGCGACCACTGTGTTGTCTGACTGAACAAGTAAATGTTAGCCCCTGATAGCAAGGTCCTCAGAGCCATCAAGACAGCCATCATCTCCAGACACTTGATTTGCCAGAAGAGATGTGTCCGCTCTGCAGACCTTGTGCAAAGCGTCTGTCTTAGATCATTCCCCAACCAACGAGGAAAACATCCATCGTTTGCACTCGTGGAGGAGCTCGGGGCCTTTGGATAAAGAACCAGGGTTTCTTCCACATGGCAAGGGCATGAAGGCACCATCGCGTAACCTTGATCATGCAAAATGGAATGCCTCTAGGGGAAAAACCCCTGGTTTTAAGCAACCACTGCAGGGGTCTCATGTATAGGAAGCCAAAAGTTATTACGTTGGATGCTGCTGCCATCAGACCTAACAGTCTCTGAAACTGTTTTACAACTCTGGAACTGTGTAACTGGCTTAACTTTATCTGTTTTACAACAGATAGGATTGACTCGATGTGTGCAGCAGATAGATGTGTGTGCATCAAGACCAAATCCCAAACTATGCCCAGAAAAGTGGTCCTCTATAGTGGAGAAATTTTTTTTTCTTTGCATTTAGCCTTAACCTCAGCACTTTCATGTGGTCGAGATTGTCATCTCAATGTTAAACCATCAGATGTTGCTAATCAACTAATGGACGAAGTAGTTCAAGATGTGATAGCGTTGAAGGCGTAGAGGTACCAGAGCTGTATCTATGTACTTGGTGAAAGGGAGATAGAGCTTGACCAAATAGAAAAACCAAAAATTGGTGAACATCAGTAACTTCCTTAGAAGTTAGGATTAGAATGTTAATGTGTTTCTTGGATGTAATATTAAGTTACTTTGCATAAAAGTGTCTGCCGAATGCATAAATGTTAATGTAAATGTGAAGTGGAAGAATGGAGACATGGAAGTATGCGTCCTTGAGATCTATTGCAACAAACTTGTCCTTAGATCTGGTTTGTGGAACGATCTGTCTGAAGGTTAACATTTAGAATTTGACATGCATTATCTGTTCAATTTAGCAGATGCAGGGATGAAAACCTCCATCCTTTTTTGGAACGATAAAGTAACGGCTGTAAAAACCTGACTCTATTTTTGGGAACATATTCTATGGCCCCTTTCCCCACCAGTGTCTGCACTTTTGTAGTTGTTCCATAACCAGAGCCTGCTCAGGGGCCTCCTTATTGGTTAGGACCCCCATAAACCGGGGCAGAGAACTGAATAGTGTAACCTTTTTCTATTGTGCACAGAACCGATTGAGAGATATTTGCCTGAAGTTTCCACACTGCCAGGAATTCTACTAAAGCAACCAGCCTCTCGAAATTGACTTCTAGTGCTACTTGAGCAACCAGCTCAAGCTCGGTGCCCTGAAGCGGCAAACCGGCAGGGGATGTCCAAACTGGAAGCTCTTGAGCCCTGGAGAACAAACGAGGAACTGACACCATATATCGAGGTAAACTCCGCAGTCTCCACCGAGGGATCATTGCCATCACTCTCATCATTGCCAAGAAGGTTGCCCTCATTTCTCGCAACCTTCTTGGCAATGATGAGAGTCCACAGTCCAGGAGGAAACTCTTAGCTTTGACTTTGATGTCACTTAGATTGACCAAAGATGCCCCTCCTTGGTGGCTCTGAGAAATAGATCGGTTGGATAGATCCCGATTCCCCCACCCTCGTCAAGGTCTCCTAACACGTTAGCACCTGCATGTAGGCCTGCAGAGGGCTGCTGCAGGCCTACATGCAGGTGCCAACGTGTTAGGCATGTGACATAGTGTGTAGGCATGCTGTAGCTTGCCATCAAATGATTGGTTCAATTACACAGATCCTTAAACTGCAATTTCATGTCACTCTAATTCAGTTTCATGTGGGGTGTGATCAATTCAATTGAATTAGTAATTAATGACAGAATTTTTAAGTGTTAACTAATTTTTTTAATGTGTAGATAATAGTTCACAGTAGTTCAATAGTTTTTATCATTCACTCATATGAAATAAATTATGTAATCTACATTAAATGGAAGGTGTGGGGCAAAATGTCAGCAAAATGTCAGTTTTTTTTTTTTGCATCGCATGTATAATCTGAACTTTTTATATTTTAATTACTAATCATAATTGCTTATTGATCATACTTACTAAAGCATTCCTCCATAACTCCCCCCTCGCTGCAGCTCCATATCTTTTTTGGACGCCTTTTTTGTCTGTCGTTTGTTCGGTCGGTCTGTCTCTATCTCTCTCTCTCTCTCTCTTTGTCTTTTTTTGAGTCTTTATGATCACTGATTAGTGAGCCCCTGGTTTTGATTAAGTTGACTCTCTTTGAAATCAGACAGCAGGCACATATCTGGGGGCATCACAGAATACATGGGTTAAAAAGCTTACAGAAAAGTATCAAGTTTCTAGCTTAATAAAAATCAGTTCAATGAGACTGGTTAGAAAATGAATCATAATGTTGGTTGTAGAGTGATTTGCCACTTTGACTAATTTCATCTTTTGTACTTGTTTTTCTATTCGTGTTCTATGATTTTTAGAGATGGGCATATAAATGATTAAGAGCTATATTCTATTAATTATGTCAACATGACAATTTTACCGCGGCCTACTGGGGGTGGGGGCGTTGATTTGTTTATAATTTAGATTGTTTTGATTTAATAATTTTAATTGTATTTAAACATGCCTTCAAAAAAAATAAATAAAGTTACAACCTAAAAATTAATATAAAGTGATTTATTATTTTAACTAGAAAGCTAAATCAATGAGAACCCTGAGCTTGTTTCTTTGCAAGGAGACTGTTCCATCTGGGGGTAATGGGAGACAATGATACCCGAAGTGTGTTGCTTATGTCCAGTTTATTCCGTTGTTTTGCAGAAAACCCCACTTCATAGGATGTCGGATCACTTCATATCTATCGCCTATACACAATTTTAATTTTTGATTATTTTTGTGATGGCCATCATTAAATATGAGCAAATACTGTTGCTTTGACCAGTATCATTACAGCCAACTTTATATTTAACATTATTACAGCCACTTTTATTATCTATTGCCTCATGGATTCATGGTAATTGTGTTTGGTGCGGCACAAAATAATTAAACAAATACAGACATCCTCAGAGAAATAACAGTACAATGAAATCAGCCAGCTACATGGTGCGTCACTTTCAAAGTTTAAAATTACAAACTTTTATTTAAAAAAAATATAAGTGTTTGAAAATCAGACAAAAAGATAAACATACAAGAACATACAAAAAACTACACTCCCATGATGCATTTCTAATGCCATCCATTTAAAAATGATTGGGAAATATATAACTATGTTTTTAAGATTGTCACAGATGTGTTTAGAAACACCACAAAGACGAAGGAACTTCAGAATAAACGTCTTTAAATGACCAAAACTCAGGAGACTAGGTAGAGTGCAGAAACACAACGTTCCCCTGACAGAGAACTGAGCCAAACACAGGGTTTTAATGCACAGGGAGTAATCAAAGAGATGAGACACAGCTGACATGACGAACGAGGTGATTGTCACGACACAGGTGACTGGGAAAACAAAGAAGTACATGGAAAAAGCTGACGGGAAGCAAACTCAAACTGTGACAAAGGAACGGTATTATATTTGACATTTATTCCAAAATGTACATGTGAAGTATATACAGATATTTAAGTAGTCGCATATAGGGAGACTTACTAATATGTAGTTCACAGTGCTTCATGGGAGTGGGCGCACACTAACGTTTTTTTTTATTTGGTGCTTTGGTGTTAATTCTTGCTTTGCAGAATTATGGATAATATAGTTTTATTTTAATAATGTAGGCTCAACAAAAGCATATACCATCAATTAACAACCTGTTAGCTTACAGTAGGTCATTTCCTATCACTCCAAGAATGAGTGATGTTTTTTCTTCCAGAACCTGACTGTTACACTCGACTGCCATTGTTACATTATTAATGTCATATCATTTCTAGCTCTATTAAATCCTTTAGAATTATATTAATACTGTCATTCTTGCATTTCCACTGTTAGATTGAGTTTGTTACACTCATTTTTGACTCCTTTATTACATCAGCGGGAGTTCCGTCTATTATCATTACAATAATTGTGTTAATATTTATGTTAGTTCATAACATAAATATCCAAATGTGTCTATTTATGACAACTTATACCTACCGTCCTCTCAACATAATGTCCGTTTATGTGAAATTTGTTAGGTTAGTAAGCATAAGCGTTCTTATCATGGATGAAGAGGAAATGAGAGTTTATGTAATGTAACAATAGTACGGGTAATCTCCTCCATAATTTCCCTTGTCGTTGGTCATATCTTGCGCATGGTGCCTTAGAGATGAGGAGATAAAACTGCTTCATTTCTCTAGGTAAATAGAGGAGGGGGTCCGCTTCGTCTTGCTCGACCAAAGCAGAAGGGGGGAACTGCGATCCCAGTGTCTTTTTTCCCTCCTCTGGCGCTGACAATTCCCCCACTCCCTTCCTTCACCTCCCCTCGAGCTTCCGTCTGTATCACACAAACAGTAGGAAACAGTTGATTTTCATTTGCTGTTGCTGGGCAATACAACGTGATGTCTTAACACTTGTAAATGAACACTCCCCCTCCCTCTAATCTGTCACTTTATGCGCCATAGATTTTATTTCTGACGTTGCAATATCACATTCTTAATAACAATAATCAACTGCTTGTGTTGTTTTTTTCTTGCAGAAATTAAATCCTGACACAGAGAGCAGGACTAATAAAAGATGTAGCTGGAGGAAAAAGGAATAAATAAATATGACGAATCACAGCGACTGGGAATTTGTATTCAGACGCGAGAGACAATTACACAAAGAGTCAGAATGCATCAGGCTCTCCACAGATCCGTAATAGCTGTGCTGCGGGCCTGCTTGTTTCCTGCTTAAATGAACTATGTGGGGTACGGTGTGATGCGACTTACATTGCCCAATACAGTCAAGGCTGATAATAGACACACAAATGCATATGGACTGTACATGCATGTGTGGCAGTTAAAGATTCCTGCACAGGTTAACAACAGGTTTAGGACTAAACCTGATCAATTTGTTGTTGTGTTTTTTCATGTGCTGAGGACAAACACTGGATTTAGAAGACTTGCCGTACAGTGGGGTCCATAGGTCTTTTACTACTTGTGAAAATAATTCAGTGCTCCTAATGCAATTGTCACAAATTCTGAATTTAAATGACTTTTTTTTTCAATGTGGTTTTGATTTTTGCGCTCAGCTGAGTTCTCTCATTTACTGTTGTGTTGTCTTTGTGTTAATTGGGGTTTTTGGGCATCGGCTGATGTGTAAACCTTATTTTAAAACTAGTGTCCAGTAATAGGTGAGATATAGAGAAAGTGACCAAATAATTTCTTCATTGTTTGTGTGTATATATATATATATATATATATATATATATATAACGATTGGTTATAAACAAACCAATTAGAGATTGGTTGTGTTTTTTTTGCTTAATTGGGACTTGATTTTATGTAGAATAAAAAATAATCATTAAAATATTTAAGCTGTCGTTCAAGTTTTTTGTGTGTGGTTTAAACTTCTGTAATTGTGTAATGTGATTGTATTTTCAGCTATTATTCTTATAGTTTCTTCCTGTTTATTTGTTTATTGCCTGATATCCAGTATCCCAGCTAGATGATTATTATAAAAAAGAAAGCATGTTTTTCTCTGAACCAAATTGAAACTGTGGACAAATAGGTCCCAGTGCTTCTCACATGTGACCACAAGCTCGGGCATGTCAGCTGCCTCTGCTCTCCTCTCTAGATGACATACATCAGGTCTGGGTTCAGCTGCAAGGCCTCAGGAGAGTGAGAGGGAGCCGCTCTCATTCTGGCCCAGCGTTGAGAAGTTTGGTATGTGGAGAGTTTCCAGTTCCACTGGGAGCACCAGCTGGTGCCTCTGTCCACCACAACAACTAAACATTTTCCATTGTCCAGTTACAGTCCTTTTGCTATGTCCTCTGTGTCTGCTTCTTGTCTAGTCGGAGGATGATGGTGTAAGATGAACTCAGGCAGAGGACAAGATTAAAAACCGAATTTGGGTGATAACGCTCAGACATGTAAGTCTTTGTTTTAGAGTTTATTATGAGCGCAGATGAAACGCACTCACGAACATGCTCATTGATAGGAGTACTGTATTTTTTTCATTATCAAACTCCATATCATGCTGTGCCTCGCTCTGGTCTCAGTGTGTGTAGTTCAGGCCTGCATTATCTTGAGAGTAGATTTGCTCATATTTGCTGATGGCTTCTTTTTTAACAATGGTCCATCAGGCTGCTATCATCAAAGGTCCTGGTTTTAGGTTGAATGGCTGCATCTTGGGAGCACATTAGACTGTGTGTGCATGACCTGGTTGTGTGGCTTTGATGTGCCTTTGTTCTCTGACCCATTTGAGTCTTGGCTGGGCATGTGGTGTGCCTGTAAAATGAGGGTGGCAAAAAATCCATGGATTTGGGTGTATCAATAGCCCTCTTTCACAGGGAGCTCATTGGAAAATGACCACTTATGGCAGAGGGGTCCTTTATGCCAAAATAAGAGTAATATTTAAACAAATTAAGCTTTTAAATTTGTAACTCTGCAAAGTATAAAACCAAACCTTATCAAACTAGATTATTTGAAACTTTTAATTAATTAATATCCATTTATTCTGAATTTGTAAAACTGCATGTATACAACATGCAAAAATTACTCAGTTCCATTAGATAAAAATGTGTCACACAGTTGGAATGCATAAATATAAAAAGTGTGTTACAAAAAGATGAGCAATATAAAATAAAAAGAAAAGAAAAATACTGCAAAAATGCATTAAAAAAATTGTAAATGGTTGAAGTTTTTTTTTTTTTTTTAAGTACAAACAAATTATATAAAAATGTAATTATGCTGAAGTCCCTACATGACATATTTTTATATTTTTATTTTTGTTATCAGTAATATACATTAGGGTGTATTGTGTTGCATTTCCTGCTATTTATTTTGTATGTTTATTGCATTATTTTACTGCATTGTCACCTTGTGCTGTATTTTCTTTTTTCTTTTTTTTCCCTTTCTTTCTGTGTGTGACCCTGCGTACCGTCAATTTATGAGTATTGGACATGATTTATGGACAGACCACTTACAGTAAAAAATATGTTTTAAATGATTTCCTCTCATGATGTTGAAATTATATTTTGGTAGTCAAAGTAGATGGTTATATTACCATTGTCATTTAATGATAAGTTGTAAAATATACAGGAATTTGTTCAATATCTTTAGGAAGAAATTTGTAAACCACAAGCCATTTTTTTTTTTTTAACCATACATTTAACGGGATCATTTGCAGCGTGTATTTTCTGTCAGAAGCTTTATAAGAACCAACCTCCATGTCAAAACATTCTCTCTCCCTCAAAGTGAATATTATAGTTACTAATTAAAGCTTGCTCCATATAGCTCAAATCTTAGCATTGTTTCATTTGCATCTGTCTGTAATTAACTTATGTAATTTCATTTGTGAAAGCTCAGCTAGTCTCAATGTTCGACATCGAACCTCCTCTTACTGTTGTGACATGCACTTTTTCTTACTCATTACTTTGTTAACCTCGAGTTAGCTAGATTTTTAAAATTGTAGAAAGTCAAAGTTTCTTTTTTTCTATTCCTGTAGACAAGCTGTGTTCAAAAAAACACATAAAAAAATCGAGGACAATTATGCATCTGTGCCTTTGACACAGAGCTAGATATCAGCCCAGACTACGGAGGGTAAATTGGCCTATTTCAAGCACAGATCTGACATGTTTGGAGTCAGATAATGTGCGTCAAGGAGTGAAGGCCCAAAGTGATTAAAGCTAGCCCAGACATAATTATGTCAAACTCTGCAGTTGTCCTAAGCCCTCTCTAGTTGAAAGAGATTCCTCTGAAATAACAGCAGAGATGAGAAGGGGAAAAGGAAGGTGAGAGAATGCAAGAAAAAGTGAAAAGAAAGGGTTTTGAAGTGGTTTGCCACATTACTGAAGTACCCTCTGCTGACCCATCCAATTTGGGTGAACAAGGCACCTGCTTTGAAAAATATTGTAGCCATTTTTATGGAGCACCACAATGCAAAGCAAAATGTCAAATGAGAGTAATAGTTGTCTTGTGTTCCTAATCTAACTTTCAGTGAGACACTTTTTTTCAGGTTTTTGTTTTGTGAGTTCAGCTTCATTAGACTAAAATTCTGACAAAACAACCTGGCTTGTTGGTTTTAGATGGTTGAAGATGATCTAACAACTTAGCTGATATAGTTAGGCAGGCATCCGAAAAGTGCTCAAAACCCATCTTACTCCTTAGAGTGCACGTTCCTTGAATCATCCATATATGTTTGAACTTTCATTAAACTTGTTTACATAACTGCCATTTATGAATTCAATGACTTTATCACTCAGATACTTAATTTATCTGTCATATTTTTTTAATTTTCGCATTAACAAAATGGATCCATTAGTTGTGCTTGTTTTTATTTGAAAATGAATTTAGCGTCTTAGTAAATATATAAACCTGCCATAATAATAGAAGCTGCAAATGGAGTACTGGCTGTTTTCGTTGCCTCTTTCTTACAATCTGATTTCCATATAAAATAAAGGATGACGAGGCATATGGGTCAGCCTCATTTGAGTGTGAGATGCAGTTAATCACACTCCCATGTTTATTACACACACAAACAATTAACAAGGCAACTCTATCACAAGCTATATCAAAACCACTCCTCGCTCCTAGCATTTTATTACCTCATTTGGCATGTCAAGATCTGTGGGAACAGAGAACATAATCAAGCATTACCTGTATTTATGACGCTGTGATGTAAGGGTGAGTAAGCCATCAATCAATACGCAAAAGAGGCTGTTATTTTCAATTAGCAAGGGATCAAATTTGAATGAACATCTATATTCCATGCTGACGTGAGAAACATGGAGGAAAAGGATGTTGTGATGGTCTTTTCCAGGGCAAATGAATAGAGAGCTCTTATCACTGGCAAGAGTCTATAAAGCAGCTAAATGAATAATCATCCGTGAGTTAGCGAGAGGGTCCCTTTTTAACAAGCTCAATTTGAACCCCGTAACACTGGCAGGCTGGAAGAAATGGAAGAATGATGGAGGTAGAGAGAATAGTGAGATGGAGAATTCTAGTACTGAACATTACAGTCAAGTAAAGTTAAGTTTCTTCTTGGTTTTTCTGGATCATGTTTTAATATAAATAAATATAATATAATATAAATTCGGTAATACTTTAATTAAAACCTTTTTAGATAACGCATCATAAAAGTATTTTAAATGCATTAATCATGCCTTAGAATGCTCCTTAAAATAAAGCATAAATGCATTTTATGAATAATCTCATGAAAAATGTTAACAGTGACAGTACATTATCTATTAAACGCACCTAGAAAGTATAATACATTGACAAAGAACCAGTTTCAGATGTAATAAGAAGTCTGCAAATGTTATAGTTCATGTTAACCTTGGTTACAATTATTTAGGAAAATACATAATGTATCATGGCATACATGTACATTATACATAAAGGCTTAAAGTAAAAATGTTAATACATTAATCAATCCTTGAATGTCTTAAATCTATTAAGTTATTTAAACATGCATATCCTATGATAAGATTGATAGATTGATTAATGTATTGATTTAGTGATTGATTGAATGCCTCATGAAATGAGCTTGTACCAATGGTGTGAAGGGACGTCATGGGTAGGTGAGCTTCTGAGTGGCTGAAGTAGTCGCTGACATGCACGCAGGATATATGACAGCGTCTTGTTCCCTCTTCAGGGAATGAAGGTTACAGTCATAACCCAGACGAGCTGTTTCGATGAGTCTTTGGGAACACAAATGCCCACACCGCCATATTGACAAATGATTATCTAGTGTGAATCGTACTAGGACGAAAACAGCTGTGCCTCTGGTGTAGAGTCCAAGTTTGGGTAATAGGACTTTAAGAATGTGTACGGTGAGGACCACCCTGCCGCATCACATCCTGACTAGAGGGCTTTATAAGTAGCCATTCTCCTTGAACAGCCATACTTCCTCTTTGGACAGGCATCTTGCTTCTCTGCTGGTGAGTGAATATTCAACCTGTCACAACCTCTACTAGCTCCTCGTTGGCTGGAGAATGAAATGGCTAGTCTTCATCTTCAGTCTCGATGCTAACAACATCCAGCTCCTCGTAGCTACAGCACCATTGCCTCTCCCTGGTTGAAAGTAACCGCAAAGCAGGCAAAGCACTAGATCTAGCAGGTGAGGGTAGAGATAAGGTTGGGCCCTTCTCTAAGCCCTCTGTTAGGTCCATGTGTGGTCCCCAGGACCTAGATTGGTCCTACAAATGATCTTGGCGTTGTTTGTTTGAGAGCGGAGCATGCAGGGTAGGGATGCACACATGATCTGAAATCCTTTTCCCTCGCATTTTTTCCCACTATGTATATCGTTACCAGACAGACAACAATAAATAGGACAAACATTCACACTTCAGCCACTTTGTTTGGCATGCCTTTTATAGTTTCCTGGTTCATGATGTCACTATTGGTTCGATTTTACGAGTGCTTTTTGACACAATCACGCATGGCATTCCCACAGCGTCATTGACACAGCGTTAGGATAGTGGAGACCCTCACGAATGTATGCCAGGATCATTGTTTACTGCTTGTTTTATAAATGGAACCTATTTATGAGGATGAATTCATGTAAACAATTGTTTTGTTTAATTTATTTGTTGAAAATACATTTCCGTAAGAGTAAGTACGAAGTATTTTAGCATTGTTATTTGACAGCTACACCTTTTCAGTCTATTATTTTTCTTTAAATGTTTTCTTTTCTAAAATATATGAAACTCAGCAATCTTATGCATTGTCATTTGTCATTGACCAATGTGTTGTTTTATATTTATTTTGTTAAAATATAGTGTAATTTAAATGTTACAAATGTGCCACACTCATCCTGAAAAGTAAAGCCAAAGCATTTTGATCGCCCCCTGGTGGCTGGCTGTAGTATAGGTATTAAACCCTGCCCTCTCCATGCAATTTAACGGGACGCTAGCCAAACTTAAAATATCCAATTACACTTCAAATAATTCTTTTCACAATGGTTTCTGTAATTTTAGGGAGTTCTTATCACGTGGATGATTGTTCAAGTGTTCGTTTGGTTTTATTTAGTTATTTATTACTATAAAAACGGGGTTTAATTTATTGATTGGCAGCTGTGGTTGCGATATATTCTGCAGGTTTATGGGCCTTGATAACGTGGCGCACTACTCCACATACTAAGGTTCAGAATGACCTAATCGGTAACGGCCGTTAATGGGATATTTCGTCGTCAATTTTCTGTTGGAAATTTTCTTCTACAGTGGAAGGAAGCAAAGTCTATGAAATGATGAGCATATGAGCATTTGAAGAAGCTTTTTAGCTTCTGTCAAGATTAAGTTGCAGTAAAACAACAGTATATGAAATCTATTTATGGGCCTCTTCAAAGAAAGAGAGTCTCTTAACTTGTCTGTATGGATATACGCCATCAGCACATTAACGCCAGCTGTTTTTGTGTGGCAGTAGCCTTGGCAGGCATTTGAGAGCTGAGGAGAGTCTCATTGCACTGCTCCCAGGCGGCGGTGGTGGTCATATTGCAGGAGACTCGGGCCGAGCCGCTTTCATATCCGATTGTTTGGTCTTGGTTAGACTTTTTGTCCACACTGATGAGCCATCTGGAAATGGTTTGGTGCCATCTTCTATAAAAATCATGCCCTCTTATGAGCATGACCTCAGGCTCATCATCACTCATGTACTGTACGGCCATAATAAGAATATGATATGGAGAGCTCATGCCACAGCGTGTCGTGTTCTGATGGCATCTCCCTTTTGGCTGTAAGTGCTCGGTGCCAGGCCCTGATTGAGTTCAGTGTTTACAGAAACAGTCAACTTATACCTCAGCCTTGCGTGTGTGTCACCAACTAGATCATCTCTTAAATGCTTTTCTTGTTTGACTTTCCATCCTGTAAAAGTTTATCCAGAAATTCTCTGAGTTGATCTGAACCTTTTCTTCACTTCCTTTGTTGTGGATCATATTAGGGGGAATTTAAAAGAAGTCACTCACTTTAGGGTACACTTTGAGACAAGGTTTATTAAAACAACATATATATTTCATTGGATTCACTCGCTCGCCCAAGAGAGGCTGGTGCTCATATTTACCTTTATGAAGATTAGAAGAACACATCAATGCCTCTGCTCGACTTTGGAGTTGTTTGTTTTTCGTGTTTGCGAGGAGCACTTTGAAGAAAAAGAGGTTGAAAGCGACTGTCTGTCATTAGGTGTTTTTATATTCCTGCTTGTAATTATTTATTGCTAGGGTTATAATATTATATGCTTATTTTTTCCCAGTTTTGTGGTTGTGCAATCTGATTTTTCTCATACATCTATTTAGGAAGTAAGTGTATTATTTTTGCAAAATGTGCAGGGGACTTTCTGATAGTCCATCAAAGGTTTACTGTATGTCTGGTACTAAACCTTGGCCTGTTAATGCTAATAATTTTCTAATCTTCTTTGTTCTAGTATAATATTCATTGCACAAAATTGTGCGGGTGTAGTATTAGCCAATCCTTCAGTCACATTATAGCAATATCAAATTAAGCCCCTTTAAAGAATTTATGAAAGTTTAATAAGCAGTGTCACATTTGAACTAATCATACACAGAAAAAAGCCGCACAGAAAGCCCGCCGTGTTTAGTTTTGAAATCCACGTTAATTGTGCTGCGAATGCCACTATGAAACAATGTATCTTCCTACTAGATGTTATTGTTGCTGTTTGTTATGTGCTATGTGCTATGCTATGTAAACTAAGCAATATACCAATAATTGTCTGCATAGCTTGACAATATTGAAACAATTGTACCTAAATTCCCAGACTAATAAAAAACAGATTACAGTGTGCAGGCACATGGAGATCAGTGTTAAATCATTATGGTCTCAAACGCTGGGTCATGCTGATTTCCATAATGCATAATCTCGCCACATGTCGGCCTGTGGCTTCTGTCGAGGGAGGACACTGGCTCATGCGTGTCCTTCCCCACCCCCTAATGAAGCTGTGCTCTGTCTGGGCCTCTTATAAGAAACAGCAGCTCCGGCCACCCTGCTTTTTCTCATCTGTCTAGATTACCAAGATCACAATCTCTACATGCAGCCAATTACATACATGGAAATTGAATAGATGAAGAACTGAGCAAAGCAGGAATTGGCTTCCTAGAGAAAAAGGGCGGCAAAAGATGGGGGTCTGTCCTTGTTTCCATCTCTTTTCTTCCACCTGTCTCCTCCCATTTGTCTTTTACTTGGTGACAATGTGGGCTAATTCTGTGTGAAAGTGAGTATCGCGATGCACTACTCGCACACTTTAAGTGAGCACTGTAGGGCATTACTGTATCATATGTAGCTGTGTGGATTGCCCTACAATGCCAAAAATGTTCATGTGGTGATGAAATGAGAAATATGATGCACAAGGATACATGATTCATAATAAGCAGTCCGGCATTCTGTAAAAAAAATCAAGGGACTTTAAATACAAAACTAGTGCTTTTCAGCACTTTTTGTTTAAAAAATAGAACAGAATTAGTGTAAAATTACTCTGCTTATAGCTGTATATGTTTTGTGTGTAAAATTCGAATTTATGTAAAAACGTATGCACCCTTTTTCCGTGTAACAATATGTAAATATGTACAAGTTTAAAATCCCAGGTAAGATAAATAAGCCAGGTCAAAATTATTTTTAAAGACTAGCCTCTCATGGTCACATGATCAGAAATAGCCTTGAAGTGACCATTGCATGTACCCTGTGATTCATGAAGGGGTCCAGTTGCACACTTTATTTAGGAACAACTCTTCCCACAGTGCCTTACAAGGTCACAAAAAATGCCTGCATTCACCTTAAATGTGTTTCTTTCTCTACATGTTGTGTCTCTTCCTCTGTTTCTTGCACTTCTTGTAATTCTTAATCTTCATATTTTCATCGCTCACTCTTTTACTCTCACTGATGTGAAAATTAGTCTTAGGATGGCTGTTTTGAAGTGTGAGACCTGGGCTTTTTTTCTGTCTCATACTCAGACTTACTTTCGTCCTCTTCCTGTGCTCTCGCTTTATTTACATTAGCCTGGCCGAAAGGCATTGTAGGAAGTTTCAAAACCAGGAGCGCCACAATGGCTCCTTTAAGCTGCCACCCAAAAGCCATTTGCAGTTGGGGCTAAGAGGATTTGTGACGCGTCTGTGTATCAGCCTCTTCAGAAATAACAGAGCCACTTTCCTCAAGCTTTGGACAAAAGTCAAGCACCACTAAGCGGAGAGAGCGAGAGAACATTTAGATAGAATATACATGTAAAAAAAAAGTAATACCAACCTTTTTGAAGTCCATCTTACAGTTGTAAAACCGTCATCTGAGTTACTGTAGTTTCTGTGGAGTGTTGTGCTGGAACAGATCATAATTAGAAGGTTCTGGATCATCTAAATGATGCTGATAAGATCCAATAGGATCAGAACACTTTCTGCCTCAACAGCAAACTGACCAGACATGGTTCTTCTCTCCTTCCATACTAAATATCCCAGGCGTTCATCCAGTGTTTATTTTCTCTGGTCCACTCAGCTCTGTTTAGATCTAACATTCTCCCGCTCCACATTCTACAATGTCCCTTTATGATGCAAATGCTGAGATTGACATTCTATTTTAGTTGCATCTGAGAGTGCCAAATTTCTGATTAGCTGCCGCATTTAAATTTGATTTAATCTGGGTCAATTTGCAGAAGAGTTAAGATGCCAAACCACTTTTTCTTCCAAGCTCTTGGATATAGTGCTTTGCAGAATAAGTATTATCTCTGTCATTATTTTTCTCTCATACCCTTTCTTTTCTTATCCTGGTCATCTTTTATCTTTTTCCTAGTCTTCTTAATGAAAGTATTATTTACACACATTTTATAGCTGCATTTTACTCAATTAAAATGAGTTCAATCTTTGTCAATGAAATTTCATTGTGTTCAATCCACCTTTATATTTGTTGGGACTGTATGAATAAGTTGTGTTGCATTAACTGAAATTTAGTAATTCTAATTCCCAGCATTTTTGCTGGATCAGGAGAGTAATTGTTCAAATTAAGCTTTATTTTATGTATTTGTGTTAAGACTTTATTTTGTGTTCTTTTGTGCGAGGATTTAGAAAAGCTTTTGGGGCAGTTTGTGGTTGGGTTGATGACAGGTAGATGAACACACATGAATGGAATCTTTTTTTGTGTTTTGCTTATCCCAAATGTAAGGGATAATCCACAGCTAGCTGTACATTAAACAATTTTAAAATGTTTAAAAATGACAGTTATTTTCATCAGATACGGCTTGTTAGATAGCATGCTGCTCGCTTTGAATCAGAGAGACCATAGTGTAGTAAGATTAAATGTATTTGCATGAATGAGTTATAGCATTTATTTGAATCATTTATTGATAATTCTTATTGAGAGAGAGATAGACCGAGTGAGTGAGAGAGAGAGAGAGAGAGAGAGAGAGAGAGAGAGAGAGAGACGGGGAGAGTTCTTCACTCAAGTGTGGGGTTTTGAGACAGGACTGCCCATTATTGTCGACCCTCTACAATATATGGATTAAAGAACTGGTGAAACTTCTAGAACAGTCAACAGCACCTGGCATTACACTATATGACTACACTATAAAGTTCCTCCTCCTCAGCAGGACCTAGACACCCTGCATCCTGACTAAATTATTAACTATAAATTATTAGCTATTAGCAAAATTATTAGCTATTAACCTAGCTAAAACTAAAGTTCTGCTATTTCAGAAAAGACCCAGATGTCATGGAACGAAATGCAATTCACTCACCCTTGGTATGATCGAAATTGATCATGCTACAAGCAACACATGTCGGGCTGAAATTCAGAGCAAACAGAAACCTCAATTTGGCCATGAATGAACTGAAAGAGGAAGCAAGAAGGGCTATGCCATAAAACATTCTATGCAATTTGAATTAGCAATTAGAATGTGGATCAAAACTCTCCAATCAGTTATAGAACCTAATGCATTAAATGGCAAAGAAGTTTGGGGTCCTCTCCTAAATCACGAATTTGGGAAATTGGACAAAAATCCAATTTAAATCTGCATACAACGTTAAAAGCATCCTTAGGAAACAGAGAAACACGCCTAATAATTCATGCGGAGCATAATTAGGCCAATGTTCTCTATGAATCCACATTGAGAAAAGATCCATCAAAGTTTGGAAACATCTGAAATTGAGTGACCCCAACTCTTATAATTTTAAAGCCCTTAAAAACCATGAAGTGAACACTGAGAAGTGCCCCCTCATTAAGTTGGTTCTGAGGCTACACAAACAGACTAACACGACTAACAATAATCAGCCTCCGGACACTGACACCCACAGAATCCCGCCCAACCAACTACTTAGCTTATTGGATTGAAGCTAAAGTAAAATAGCATTGTTATTTGTCCCTAGACAGAGATAACACAACAGAATACCTGAACACAGTCAGAGACCAAAAAGTGAGGAAAAACATGACAAGGTACAGTCTGAGTGATCACAGCCTAGTTGTAGAGAAGGGCAGATACAGACAGAACCACCTTCTTAACCTCCTGCTCTAATTATAATGAAAACACAAAATTCCAAACTTTGCCACAAATTATTTGTCCCAACTTTGCAGTCTCAAAAAAATGCAGGAAAAACACAAACGCCTAACACCTAACAAAAGAGACTGCATTTCACTAGCAGAAAAGTACATCAATTCCTACCATAAAAGAGGGAAGAGTTGACCAAACAATAATGTGCCTGTTTACTCTCACACACATACACACACAAAGACAAGTGAACTCACAACATCTCTTGTACACACACATATGTAAACGCACACCAATGAAAATACATAAATAAATCATTTTTCCACCCTTGTTCTTTACACAACTTGTTCTATTTGTTAATTTATATTTTACTGCTAATATAAATGCTTTTGCAATATAATGTACAATTTGTCATATGAAATGAAAGCTTCAATGAAAGCAGCACTTTAAAGGGGACATCGGATTCCCCCTTTTTACAAGATATAAAATAAGTCTCTGATGTCCCAGGAGTGTGCATGTGAAGTTTTACTTCAAAATACCCCACAGATCATTTTTATAGATTGTTAAAATGACCACTTTTTGGGGGTGAGCAAAAACTTGCTATTCTCCGTTTCATTACTGCCATACCCAATGTCCAGAGACTATAAGCTGGATCGTGAACATTCATACTTATCCATCCTTGAGCTTCAACTTTCTAGCAAAACCTGGTACTAAAAACCTGGTCCTGTTCTTTACCTTTAATAAAGAACAGTGATTAAACTATACTAGAACTACCTCTGCATTAAATTGTTTTAATACACTCCTTTCAGCCAATCAGACATATCCATAGTACTTATATTTATAGTTAAGCTAGTAGCTAACCTGGAAAAGATTTGCCTTTTTTGTAATTTACTTACTTCAGTTAGTGTTCTGCACTACCTGAATTAAGGCTTGTTCATAACTGAATTAAGTTAATGAAGCCAATTAAGTTATATTAGTGTGTCATTATTATAAAAAAAATACCACTGTATGTTCATTTAAATTCAGAAACCTACTAAAGTTCTATTATTTGCTGATATTGTAGATCTTGATCTTCCACAGACTTCTAAAAAAAAACTGTATTAGCATCAAAATAGAGCCGAAACAAATTAATTTGACTATACTTTTTTTTGCCCAGTAGCTTTTTTTTCCTGTTTAATTTATCCTGTACTTAATGTCTCATTCTTATACGTCTGACTGAGTGTAGTATTGCTGGACGGAGCTCATATCTGGAATGTGAATTTGTGTTGGAATGCCAGTATCGCAATAAAACTCTGACTCTGACGGCCCAGCGCTCCAAGCCACGATATTAATCCTCATTTTCTCCATCGCTTCTTTTGCTTTTGATTTCTCTCTCACTTCTTTTTCTCTCTCACTCGTGCTTTCCCCAGCCAGTTACACAAAGCAGATGGCTGCAGTGGCCCGAGCCATCGCGGCGCTGACGTATGGATGGTCTGATCGAATTATTGCAGCTCCTAGTTCATCACAGAACAGAGTTTACTTCCCTGATATTTCTGAGACTACTATACATATTGCATGAATGTTGATATTGGGCTTTGTATATGTGGGTGTATATTTCTCACTGTCTGTTTGTTTATTTGTTGTTGAATATGCTGTCACGATCACTCCAATGTTTTGGCTTGTTTTGTTGCATTTATGATCGCTTATGCACCTCATATTTTATCTGCAGTAGTATTCAAATGATCTGTGCATGCAATTAAAAGATATATTGGACATTTCGTACAGTACCTTTGTTTTCTGACATGTTCTTGCCACTTTTAAAAGTATTTTTATACATTTCCTCTGATATTCCAAGGAATGAAAAAAGGTTATCTATTTTTGAGGCATATTGTCACATTATTCCCCAGTTTTACAGACAAGGCTCAAGCCTAGGCATGGATTAAAATCCATTTTTGACCTGTTATAACTAAAAGCAACTTGGACTTGCACTTCAAATATTTCAGTGCCATTGTTTTTTCCTCAAGATTTATTTTTATTTAATCTAATCAAACTAAGGCCTAACACTGGTTTAATCTAGGCCCTGTCGGTGAAGCCAGGCCTATATGTCACACTAGAGCTGCATAATTTTGGATAAGTTGAGAATAACATTTTTTGTTTGTTTGTTTCAAATATAGATAACAATTCTGACTAAATAAAATGTAAAGTACAATGCACTAGAGGTTCTGACAAAAAAATGGTAATTGTTACAGCATGAATGAGTTATTCAATTACTTCACCTGTTTCATTTACAGGATGAATCTGGGTTTTTGAATAAACATTTTGAATGATTCAATGAAAAATTGTCAGCTTCTGGCATGATGATGTAATTGATACCATCTTCAATCTTTAATAAGTCAGGTTACTTTCAAAAAGTGATTTATTCTTATTTTGTTTGCTACTGAAGACACCAGAGTTATTGGTGACAATTTGAGTTATTGTAACATAACTGATATTGTAATAAAACTGCTCTCTCTGGGTCATAGCCGAATCATTGTCATGTAAGATTGTTTAGGTGTCTGAATCGAGATTGTGATCTTTTTTTACGATTAATTGTGGAGCTTTATTTCACGCTTATAGAACCAGTCGTTTAATAAAAAACAGAAATGTATAATGTAATATCAAACTGTGAAAAATTATAAATAAATAAACAAAAAGTGTTAGGCCAACAGAAATTATATTAATTTTAAACGCACTACTGTTCAAAAGTTTGGGTTCTGTAAGATTTTCTTTTAAACAGTTTTATAAAAAAAGTGTCTTATGCTCACCAAGGCTGCATTTATTTGATCAAAAATACAGTAAAAATATTGTATTATTATTATTATTATTATTATTATTATAAAAAAATAATGATTTTCTATTTTAATATATTTTATTTATATTTTATAAATTATATTATTATATTATAAATTATATTATATTTTAATACATTTTGAAAAATGTTCCATTGATGTTTCAGCATCATTATGCCAGTCTTTGGAGAAACATAATTCATCAGAAATCATTCTTATATGCTGATTTGATGAATGTCTTATTGTCACCATAAAGTATGGGTTTCATTCAAAACTAAATCAATAAAATGTTACCTGTTCCAAACTTTTGAACTTGCCCATATCTGACTTTGTCTTTCAGTTAAAATATACATTTTATATATGGTGTCTAGTTGACTCTTGTCTGAATAATGCTTTTAATTATGTTCAGTTAGTTGAATATGTAACTGGAATTCTATTTGGTTTTAAGCCAACTTGCAGTTACACATTTCCACTGCTCATACTCATGTTGTGCATTTTGTTAGTGCATTCAGTGTCACACCTTATGATTACACTTTTTGTATCTCTCATGTCTTCATCTGTGTCCTCATCTTCCTCGTTTCCTCTTTTCCCCCTTCCATATTGTGCTGCCGCTCCCCGTCTCTGCAGGAACCACAGGGGATCTTGTTTATTTACTCTCTTCTTGGGAATCAAAGCTGTCACAATCACACGCTGCCAACTTTATGGCACTCCCAAAACCCTCCTCTTCCCTGTTTTGTGTCTTCCTTTCCCCAGACACTGCGGCCTCCCACTTCCATTACTGGAGGGATTTGCACAGCGAAGGGCCGATGGCCGAGTGGGGCTCACCAGTCGCCGATAAAGCATGCGGAAGCTGCACATATGGAGTTTTGTTGAGTGGAGCCGGTGACAGAGAATGAGCAGAAGTCCCGGCGGTGTTGATTTGTTCTGTGGCAGAGACCCCCGTGCCTAATAAGACCCCAGTCTCTGCATAGTGTCTGACACCACCCTAATACAGCATATGGAAATGAGGCATGCATATGGCTACGGCTAGGTGAGATCTGACCCCTGCTACATAAATCTGTGGCATCAGCAGCGCTGGCTTTGAGGGAGGGTTGTAAATCAGTTTCAGTAGATACGAGAATATTGCGATGCGGAGGTAACGCGCACAAAGGTGGTTCTTCGCTTGTGTCTTTTATGTTTTTTGGCCCATCGTTTCCATTTGTTTTCACATTCTCATCTGAAATCCTATCATGAGGCTGTAATAATTTGAGGATATGAGTGTGGTGGAGAGTGTGATAAAAAAGAAAGATTCTGAATTTGTTTGCATTAGCCAGGAAGAGATAAATCACTCTGTTTATTTTAGTGCAATGTATTTGTGAATGTATGTGATAAGGGTGTTCACAGAGGACTTAGTGTTGCGTTATTTGTGTCTGGGTCAGGTTTTACATACACTGAGGTTAGTGAATACCTGAAATCAGCAATATTGTAGGTTATCACAATGGACACAAATTGTAAAAGAATATATGTATTTTTGCAATACCTAAACAAATTCTAAATATATATTCTAAATGATTTCACAGTTTTTTTCCCCCCAAGGATTCAATATATTTTACATGATTGGATGTTTTAAATACTCCAGTTATATGTAAATTGACTTTTAGTTAGAATAAGCACAATTTTATTTTATAAACATATGCAGCCAAGGTGAATTTTCTCTTTCCATGATGTCAGATCTTTTCTTTCTTGTTGTGTTGTTTTCTTCTTGAGGAAAAAGGAAAAGGAAAACAAGAAGTAGGATGGAGTCTTGCTTCTATCTATCAGGTTGTTGATTGGATTTTGAGATTTGGTCATTGCAGATGAATATGAGTTTGCAGGGGCTGCTTTGAAGTGGTCTAAATGATAAGAGAAGTCCTGCAAACATCACCAGAGACTGTCGTTTCACACAAAATTATGATTAAAATGCATGGATGAATCATTCACAATAAGTCCAGAAACATGCATTAAGATAGTAGATGGGTTAAATTTTCATTTCATGCCAACTTTAGCAACAGGAAACTGTAAGAGTCTCATCATCAGTCATCTTTTACGTTAAATTAAACCAGGACCATTTCATATTTCAAAACTGCTCTTTTACCTTCTCTGTGTTTCTGTTATCGGAATTCTATTTACTTTTACATTCCTAGTTTCTATGAGTAGGTTTAGTGTTCGGAGGTAGAAAATATCATTAGCTCAGTATAAAAACAATAAAAGTCAATGAGAAATTTCCATCAGGAAGTATTCTATTTGCTTTTTGAGGCTGTTGTCCCTTATGGTGCTTAGCCATCACAAGCATTAGATATGTCAGAGCAAGTCTGATGTATGTTTGTGTGTTTGTGTTTGTTTGTGTGTGTGTGTGTGTGTTAGGAGGGGGCCGCCCTCCAGCCCTGACATTGTGTGAGCTCTGATAGCGACGTGCACCGGTGACCACTGATTCATCTGATGGCATCTGCCTCCAACGTGCCTACACACATTTTCACGTAGCTGCAGGGTCACAATCCTTGAATGTCAAAGATCTTTTAGCCTCTATTCCTTCCAAAATATCATGAATAATGTCAGCCTTCACATTGGAGAATGTCCAAAAGTCTAACAACTCGTCCTGACAGTCTCAAATCTATCACACACAGGCGCCAGCGTGACCCGTTACATAAATCAGATGGGAAAGAGCAGGGCTGGTCTCAGTCATTGATACCATATTGTCACAATCCGTCAGTGACATCAGAATTTCTGCTACAGCCTTTTTTTTCTCTTCTTGGATATTTCATTTACAAAGAGTTTAGAGACTCCATGCTGAATTATTGGATTAGACACTAAACGCAAGCACATTTATTTTGTACCAATAAAAGAAGAACGTGATATAATGACCCAGAATGTCAAATTAGTTGTGGACCTTCTATATAAAAAAAAATCTTTTCATTTTTCAAGTTCTCTACACATCACTATAAAGGCAAAATGAAACAGATGGTCTCGCTCCCTTCCCCTCGTCTGCCGTGAATCCAGGAGAAAACGGTGCCACCCGTGGTATTGATATTCATCGGTGGACGAGAAAGGCGGTCTAATTCTCCACGTTGAGTAAAGGTTTAGGTGTTAGGCGTTTGTGTTTTTCCCTGATGGGTGCTTTTTGTAAGGGAGTGCCTCTCCTCATCTGTTGTGGTTAGAAGAGTTAATGGACTAAATGCGAGAGAGGAGATAGGAATTCTCCTATTTTCTGCTTCCTACTGTTTTTCCCATTGCATGGCCCGGGCTGTTAATTTAGGAGAGAACCAGATAAATTAGAGTCATGTGGTCATATGCGATATTTGTTTTTGCTACACAGCTGCAGGTACCCATAAAACGCTCTGAATTTATTTGATTTCGACAGAGGCCTCTCGCTCTAATTTACCAATCTCGTTGTTTCTCTTCGCAAAACCAGAGCCGGCTAATTATTTTATCCCCTTAAAAATAAACGTGTTTCTGAATCTCTTGTGTGGGTAACAGCCTTTGCAAATAGACGGGAGCAGGTTTCTTGATTTTCTCTCTATTGCTGACAATTTTCCTTCTCCTGGTTAACTCCCTGTGAAAGCAATTTGCCCCATACTCAGGAAAGGTAATGAGCAGATGGTACCATTGTAAATGATGATGCGCCCATAATAAAGAGTTGATAAACACAGAATTACAACAGGGCGGTGGGCGCTAAACAGCACGGAGGTCTGCCGAGTGGCCTAGAACATTCCATGCTGCCCGTTGGTGCCCTGTGGCAGACCTGGAACTTTTATTCTCAGATTTTACTTTCTCTGTATGAGCTGTGGCCATGTTGAATTGGACATATTTGCGAAATTTGTGTTTTTGTTTTTAATAAAATAGTTAAAATGATACTTTGAACGTGTAACCTAACCATGGAAACAATTGGACATATCATGAAAATGTTGACTTTTCTTGTTTAGAAAAATGCAGAGAACAAACATACAAATTTTTTTAAACATTTTGAACATAACATATTAAGTCTGGGGTTTTCTTTCTTTTTTTCCTAGTAAATGAGTTCATGTTATACTATAAAATAAATTGCATAGTCTTAACTGACCATTTGTGGAATTAATTGGACATATTATTCCCTTTTTCTTTTTTAAAGAAGGGATCTAGTTATAAACTGAAGTTAACTGAAAAATATAGTGTCTACATACAAGTATCTGAAAAGATATGTAACTATCATAAATATATGTCTGTCTATTTATCTTTGTCTGTCAAAATCAAATTCAAAATTGCTTTATTGGTATGACTGTAAATTATACAATATTGCTAAAGTTTGGAAAATATATATATTGGGTTGCAAAAAAGCATTGAGATAACCGATGATCAAGATAACCAACAGCCAATATGGCGGTTTATTTGATGAAGCCATCGGCATGCTATAAAAATTTACATACACTTTATATGTTTGCTAACAACAAAAGGCATATGTGCACCAACTAGCAGCAGATATTTAACAGTATACAATACAAAACACCTTTGATTCTCCATACAAACCTTTAATTATATTCTCCAACATTGCAAACGCAATTTCGCTCACAGCGTAAACAGTTACAACATATTCGTGAGGTCATCATGCTGTACTAGATTGCATACTTTCTTGCGTTCTGACTGTCTAATGTGCTTTCTCAACAAATTTGGCTTCGTCCCGTCTTTTAATAACCGGGTTCTTCAATCCGCAGCGGCGCTGAGCAGAGCGTGCGTCAGAACAGAAACAGGGATGTGTTTGTGTGTGTGTGTGTTCATCTAAGCCTCTTTCTCAATGTCAAAATATTTGAGAAAACCAATCAAATTGGAGAAGGCGGGCTTTATGTGCACACAGAAGCGGGTGAGGGTTTGGGATGTGGGTGGGGCCCACGGCAGCACTCGCTGCTCATTGAGAAGCGTAAGAACGACATGTGCTTTCACTTCAGAGAGTGCTGCAGGGAGAGAACTGTCACTGGCACTGTGAGAGAAGCGTCATTGACAGAGCGAACATATGGACCGCGATCCACATGCAACGCAAACTCAGCGGATGTGCAGTGAACTAGGTACACTCATTAGTCACGAGATAACCATGTGAAGTGGCGAATTTGTACCGAAAAGAAAATGCTAAGACGAATAGGGAGTTTGGTGGTTCCACTTCAAAAACATTGACATAATAGGATTGGCGAGTCGAGATAAGTGAATTCCACTGTGTATATATATATATATATATATATGTATGTATGTATGTATGTATGTGTGTGTGTGTGTAACAAACTTAAACAGTATAACAAATTACAAGCTGTCTGAACATTTGATACCTCAGTGAATTAAGACACACACACACACACACACACAGTCACACACACAGGGTCACTGTGGTGGACAGTTGGGAAACACACTGAGGTCAGACACTACACACATTCATCTGCTTTGTCTTCGGCTGTGACACATCCACACATATCTCGCAGCCAGTTCTGTTGTCTCTCCCTCTCCTAATATTATCTTTCTTCATTCTATTTAAGTAATGTCTGTAAAGTTCTTTAAGTTATTGAATTTGTTTAAGTAGAGGTCTCTTACTGATATGTATTTGTGACAGTGAAGGAGGAAGTGCATCTCTGTCTCGATCTCTCTTGCCCTACAGTGAGCGCACAGCCTTTTCTCTCTGGGTAACATGGGTATCTATCTACTATCTATCTATCTATCTATCTATCTATCTATTGGTCTGTCAGTCTATCGGTCTGTCTGTCTATTCATCAGTAATAAACAAGTCTTGACTGTTCTGTTAAACAACAGCATTAACTGCTCTGAAACAAAGTGGAATCAAGAGATGTCATGAATTTTAAAGGTACAGTGAATATTTAATAAGAATATTTAATTCAATATCGATAGAGTCAACACTGAATTACAACTGTTTTTGATATAAGAAACCTAGCTTTATAAATGTGTAAAATGTAAAGATACGAGCATGGTAACGCAAAACGACATTCACAGGGTGGGTGGGATTTGTTGCCCTCCAACAGCTGATGTTTCTGCCACATAAATCGCAGCAGCTTATAAAGTATAGTAATGTTTCATTTTTAGTGAACAGTATGCTATAAACTTCAATGAGACCTGAAATGGCATTATACTTGGCTGCATCAATCACAGGGATGTTTTTGGAGTAGTGTCGAATGATTCAGGGAGCGTGGGAGTTCTCATTAAGCCACTAGTTGTGTGTCACAACATATGAGTTTCAGTGAGTTTGACATGGTATCAACACCTTAGGTATATTTAGATATTTATATAAACAAGAAAATTGGGGTATTTACGGTGAATGTAGAAAGTGTAGATGAGCTCACAGCACAGAAGAGTTCAGTGAATGAAGAGTCATCGGAGATGATTAGAAAAATAACGGTACTGTTTTTGTCAGCCGCACCATCCCTTAACTGTTTTTACAGTATCCCTTTCACGCTCAGACGTAAGAAATGTCTGTGTGAGGAAGCAAACATCTCTCTTTGAGGTATTTGCAATGTAGCAGAGGAGGGCTGGAGGCTGTAGGGCAGTTGAGTCTCTTTCATGTGCTGCTGCTTGGATCTTATGGCCTGGATCCCAGCTGAAACACTCGACATGTGTGGAGCTAAGTGCCCACTAATTTCCCTTTGGATCTCAGACCATGATGTTGAAGTGTCTGTCTCAGGGTGTGTGTGGACGTGTGTGTCCTTCCCTAAGCTCTCTCTTAGCAGGGGATTGCAGCCAGAGCCAATCATTCTGTGTGTCGCCCCTGCGCTGTTTGTACATCACTCCATGGAGGCATTCAGATACCCGTGTACCGTCCTCATTTATTTCTCGATCTATAATTCATGTATTTACTCGTTTGTTTGCCTACAGATATGACATGCTACTTATGTTTTCTGTTTGTAGAGATATATCAGAGATGTCCAAGAGAAAGATCTAAGTGGTAGAAAACGGAAGATGAAAGCGTGTAGAAAGAGATTTTTGCATGAGAGGGTTTAAGACTGACCCAGAAGGCCACAGATCAGTGCATACATTAATGGATGTGTAACTCACTGTCCGGTCCTCATGCATATTGCATTGATCCAGAAGATAGAAGCTCAGCCCTGAGCAGCGTGCAGTGCAACAAGCACTTTGCTGAAGTTTTTGCCAAACTTCCAGTTTTGCTTCTTTACAGCAGACGGTTTTTGTCCAAGTCTCAAAGATTCAGAGTTGCCTGCTGTGAAAACATCAGGACATTTACAGCAACAAGACTAGGAAAAAATTAAGATTAAAGTTGCACTATAATTTTTTTTTTTATAATAATATATAAAATCATGTACTTGCACATGAAGATCTTACTTTACATTTTTCAGTTTAATTTAGTTTTTAGTTTGTATAATTTTTATGTCACTTTAAGTTTTAAACCGTAGGCGGCAAAAGATAATGCAAAAATCATTTAAAAATCGCATTAATTGTATGATCTTTAAAAAAAAAATCAGCTTATTCAGTAGTTCTGTTTACTATTATCTGTTAAACTTATTATTGTAATTTTTAAACTGAATTGTTGGATTTACTCTTTTTTTTTTTTTTTTTTACGGTGTCTAGTGGTTCCATTCAACTATATTAAATAATTTAGTTTTATGAACAATTTTAAGTAAATTCAAGTGAAGCTGAAAAAGCAGTGAGGAAATCTCATGGATCAGCTATGGAAGTATAAAAATGAGCACGACAGTGAGAGACAAGAGAGGACCAGGCCTGGATTTTACATTGCGTTTTGTTTATGTATGTGCAGTCGTCCACGAGGGACTGCTGATTTTACTTTTGATTTTATGTCTGTTTACATATTAAAGTTTGTGTTTAAATATTCACCGAAACCTTTCTCCTTCTTCCCAGCAACACAGCTTTGCAACAATGCAGTTTACCTAATAATGCTGTATAATGTTAAATATATTAAGTAATGTGGGTAATTCATTTATTGATTTAATTTACCTTATCAAATTACCTGTGTGTTCTATAAGTGTAAGTGGAAAGCTATTAATTAACAACAAGCATGCTTTCAGGAGCAAAATATTAAAATAACTCTTTTGACAAACTCACTTTAATTGAGGGTAGGAATTCAAGGAATTCAGAAATCCAAGAAATATGTGTATGAGTGTCCACATCCTAAAAAAACAGACACCACCTTTCTGCATAATGGTTTCAAAAACATTTTAAAAACTGATCTAAATGTCCAACATAACTGAGCTTTAAACACTAACATAAACTAATAACATATTTCCCTTTACTGTAAAACACATAAAATAACACTAAATCATTTTTTTTTTAAATCCCAAATTTACTCTTCTAATGCAGTCCCTTGCAAAGTATGCTGGGAACTACAGTTAGTTGTCAACAAAAATGATTCATGTAGTTTTAACACAAATTAAACTTAAGTCTGTGCCCTTTAGTAAACTTCAGGTTGTGCATTTCACTCAGCAGTGTTAAGTTGACTGAACAAACACTTAAGTAAAGCTGACAATATTCATTTTTAGTAAAACAAATATATATATATATATACGTATAGTTTGCGTCTGCATTTATTGTCACCGTCCACAAACAATGACTTTAGTACACCTTTAACAAAGTGACTTCTTCCCCATTGCTATAATACAATGGTAGTATTTTTCTGGCAGTGTTCAGTCCCAGAAGATATGAGAGATGCTTTAGAGTGTCTTGGTACTGAGTCAAGATCACACAGATGAATAAAAACAAGACCAATAACATCCATCCTCCCAGGAATTCCAAAGGTTTATTAGCGGAGCTGGCCAGCTGTCAGTCCTTCCTTCTCTCTCCCAGCGCAGCAAATCACTAGGCAAAGTTTAATGCAATTAAAAGTGTGCAGCGTCCAGGACCTCAACTGGGCAGGTAGCCTGTGCCGGGGATCTATAGTGCTCTGAGCCAGAGCCTGGCTACTGACTGTAATTAGCACATGCTAGTCATTAACAAGCATAGATCGGGCAGAGGCTCATGTGGCGTTCTGCCAAAGGGGCTGATACGGATGGGTCTGGACCCCTCTCTTTCTAAGCAGTGTGACCATCGGCTCAGCAAAAGCGGCGAAGCCCAGCCGCTGTGCTTCCGGCCCCTCTCGCATGGCTTTCATTAGAGAATTTCAGAAATCTGTGTAGATTTATGAAAATGACTTTTAAATGCAGCCAATCTCTTTGAGGGCTGAGGCCCGGTCGGCCGTGGAGGGGACCCCGCTGTGAGGTTTTAATGAAAGATCATAGTGGCCCTCCAAGACTGTCAGAGAGCCGCACACCCTAAAAAGCCCAAAATAATCTGTTTTACTTTTAATGGCAGCCATTTTATATTCATTAAGATCAAAATGCATTTTTTTTTTTTGCTGGCAAATTGCAAAGCTATTCCACTCACAGCTTGAGCAGGCAGAGGCCCCACAGCTTTTTATCTTGTTCATAAGTAAGCATGGGCCTAATGTGTCTAATGTGCGTTGATGGTGCAGAGACCTTCACAGGTGGCAGGGGGAGGTAGTCATCAAACTCACAAGTCAAATCAAAATATCCCTTTCTCCATCAGCTTGTTGCTCTCTCTCTCTCCCTCTCTCTTTCTAATGCCTGTCTTCATTGTTGCGCTACCTTTTCTCGCTGTATTCTTTCTTTCCACTCATTGCCTCCTCTTCTTTTTTGTTTTGTATCCTTTCGTCGTGTGTCATCTCATTTTATCCTGTTTCTCCTTTTTTGTTGTTTCCTCTTTTATGTTTCCTCTTTTCTGTTCCTTTTCCATTTATGTTTTTTTTTTTACTCTTCATCTCACCTTCTTTCCTTTCTTATGGTCATTTTCTCTCCTTTCTTTTCCTTTTTGTTTCCTTTCCTTTCATTTCATCTCACTTTGTCTCAACAACTTCTTTTTTTCAATTCCTTTCTTCTAGCTCTCTTAAGTCTCATCTTGCCTACTTTTCAAGTCATTTTCATTTCGTTTCCTTTCCTCTCACAACTTCTCAGTTCTCATCTCCCTCCGTTCACTTTTTTGTTAGTTATTTTTATTTGTTTCCTTCCTTCTTATTTGGTCTCTTTTTCTTTTACTTTTCTCTTTCCCTTTTCCCCTTTCCTCTCATCTTGCCACACTTTGTTGCATCTGCTTTACTGTCCTTTTTCTTTATTTGGTTTCTTTTCTTTTGTTCTTTTGTGTTTTTTGCATCATCTCCTCTCCTCTCCTCTCCTTTTATTATTCGTTTTAGTTTCCTTTTCTCTCTTTGCTGGTCTCTTCTCTTCTTTTATTCACCTCTCATTTCTCTTCCTTCTTTACACTTTTTTCCTTTTCCATTTAATTTCCTCCAATGTCTTCTCGTTCCTCCCCTTTTCTGCTGCGCTCCACTCTTCTCTTCTCTACTTCCTTCCAGGAGTTCATGCTCTGTTTTTGCAGGTGTAAAAAGGTATAATGATTGACTCTGACACATCTCTGCATAGCCGCATCAAAGAGCCACCGCTGCAGCACCGAGGATCTATATTTACCCATCAGCCTCCTTTTTATGGTAATTAGAAACATTCCTTCCCTGGCAGCCATTAAATCCTAAATTAGCAATGACTTTAGACAATTTCCATGACAACTGGTTTGTTTAAGTGCGATAGTGATGATGATTTTTCTCCGTTGTGGTATTTTCTATGTACGGTCACTACAGCATGGTGTTGGTAAGTTAGTCCCTGACCCAATCTGCTAAAAACATCTATATCTCATTCTCAGTAAAAGCTGTCTGCACTGTTTGCATATTCTTTTTGACATTCCTCTGCTTTTCAGATTTGCTGTGTAAACAAACACTGACTAAAAGCACAGTAAATATTTTAAGGTTTGGAAGTGTTGTCTTTAGAGAGTCCATCCTGCACACTTGAGTTTCTCCCATTGGCCAGCAGAAGGCACAGTTGTAGCATACCCAGTTTTAAGAGTTGCACCCCTACACCCTAGTCCAGTCCCACCTTTTCTGCTTGTGAGTAACCGAGTCCGGGCAGTGACCAGACTCGCTGGCTTCAAGCCCACAGTCACAGACCCAATGGCTGCTGGCGAAATTTAGTTTGATTTCATACCCTGATGTTAGGTGAAGAAAGCAAAGAGCTTTTTCATGTGGACAAGCTACCTCCAGACTTGCATGTCTGTAAATGTGTGTGTGTGTGTGTGTGTGTGTGTATGTGTGTGCGCCTGGCATGAATAAGGGAATCTGATAACCTTCCTTCATTCTGTGGGTCTTAGGGGTGAGGTGAGTGTGTCAGGCCTTGCCAAGGCGCTGTTTAATGGGCCTCTGAAAACACTCAAAAGGCAGACACAAATGTGTGTACGGGCAGAGGGCCAGCGCGGGCTCAGACGGGGGGCGCGCTGATTTCAAATGGGGGAAGGTTGTGAAGGAATTCTTAAGGACAAAACTGTTTGAAGGAGGAAGGTATGAAACGAGCAAACGGAAGGTCTTCAGGAGAAACAGAAAATGAGGAACTGAGCCAGTCAATGGACAGACAGTAGCAATGGAGAGACGGAAGAGGAAAGAAAAATACAGTATATCAAAGTGAAGAAAAGAGAGATTAGTAGTCTGCATGAAGGAGCTGTTGTCCTTTCCAATCTGTGAGCGGAACACTTTCCCACCTGTCCAAATTTAAGTAAATAATGAAGTCATTGGAGACAGATGTAATCAGTTTTACATACTTCTGATAAAAAACTAAAACACATCGCGACCTGATGCTGTCTGTAATATGACTATTAAATGGCAGTGGGTAAAAATGTGTAGCATTAGCAGTGGCGCCGGTTTGATATGTGCTTTGTATGGATGCCTTTCCTGCCAAACAAATGTTATGTGTATAAAACTGTTGTTTTATATAAAACTGTTACTGTTGACACTTCAAAAAATGCCCTGGCCATGAAATATTTCTGGAAAATAAAGGTATATTTTGTTAAATCATCTTATTAACTAAATAAATAAGATATTTTAATAATATATAGAACCAGTATATTTCTCATGACAACTGAATTATTTATTTAGTTGTAATGGCTTTGATTTAGTGTTTAAGTTAAAAAAATATATATTTTATAAAAATATATATATTTTATTGTATTTTAGTCAATTTTCACATGGGATAAGTTATCAGAATATTGACTTACTTTATTGTAGTAGCCTGTATGCCGGCTATGATATTAATGCAGACATGATGAACATAGGGGACTTCTTCCAAAACCATTGAAAAATTTACTGACTATATGTATAATAATATTCATGTATTTATTTTATGTCTTATTTTTTTTCAATGATATTTTAATTTCCAGCTTCCATTCGTTCTCACAATTTAATATATCGCAGAAGCAAGAGCTCTACCATACATTCATAAAACACAAACTAAGTCAGCTTTATCAGTTTATCAACAAATCATGCATGCAAAAATACTTATGTTATAACCGTATAAACCAAAGGACAGCTGAAATAATGAAAAGAAAAAAAAAAGACAAAAAATTAAAAGGAAGAGCCCTGGCCTAAACAAAACTTAATATCTGTTTTGATATGGAAATACTGAGACATTCACATCCTCAGATTAAATATTAATGAAGTACTGTTTTTTTTTTTTTTTTTACATGTCCATAATATGCATTATATATTCCCTTTCTTCCATTCATATCAGGAACAGTAGAAACGAACGAAAGAGGGGGGGAAAAGACTTTTGAAAAATACATTTGAAAATGGTTGGATCAACTCCCATCTCAATCTGACACCAAAGCAAGATGTGAGGTATAAAAAAGCAGCTTTAATTTTGAGCGGATGATTGTCAGAGAGCACCTTTTATTTTGTCTTACATGATTTTTTTTCTGCATTGATAAGACACAAACAGACACTGTGTAAACTAACTGCAAATACAATATAGCCCAAATGCAATACACTCTATTCCCAAAGGTATATAAAAAACAACAAACTGTATTCAAGCTTATACGATATTTGTGTTTGTGTGGATAATGCAGCAGTGTTTTGACAATGGCTGTAAAGTGGAGCAAGTGTCAGGCCCTTGTGCGCAGGTCATCACTCCTAATGCAAAGCATGTCATCAGTTCCCGGGACAACAGCAGAAATAATGTGGCCGATACATATGAAACAGGCATCATGCATAAACATGGAGTCCTGGGTGGGAGGGAGGGGTAAGAGAGAAGGATGGCAGTGGCAGGACCGGGGGTGAGGTGACGTTGCCACGGGGATATTGCTTCTCAGGGTCTTAGCGTAGATGGCTCTTCAACCCTGTTTATTATTCATGAGGTTTGAGGTGGTGTAATAAGCCACACCTCAACTGGGCAGCTGTGGCAGGTCTGTGCTAAGTGATGGATCGTGACAGCGCTGATGGAGAATATATCACCATTAAGATCAAATGCATCTCTCTAGCACACTTCAGAGCAACACACACGTACACAACATACTGGACCTACAGCTTCTGCTATCTGACTCTATCAGTGCCATCAACAAGAAAAAAAATCCAATGTCAACTCACCTCCATATTGAAGAAGGTCACAAATAAACCTAACCTCGGCCTCATGCTACAGAGAATATGTTTGCTCGATGGGTGGTATAACTGATTAAGCAGTATCAAATGAGCAAAAGTGTTTGTTGTTCAGGTTGGTGTTGATATTCAGAGCAACCTCCTGATGCTTCTTTTGTGCAACCATTCAATAAACAAGAAATTAGTATTGGGAAACTTTTAGACTCTGTATTTCAGGTAGATTTGAGCTTAGTGCTCTATCAACAAAACAAATGAAACCACAGCAACTGTTACAAATGAAGCCACAGCAGAATAAACCAATGTTCTATGAAACAGTGTATTATGTTTTCAGTGTATTATGTTTTCGCATTTTTTGGGGGTTTCAGTGTTTTTGCGTATATGTATTTGATTGAACTAAAGTCAGATTTGCTCAAAGACATTGGTTGCATCCAAATAATCATACTGATGGTGTAGATCATGACAGTGATGAATTGTATGTCTGAATTGTCACATTCATAATATATAGAAGGCTCTTTTTAATAGTTGCAAAGTTAGTACTTATTCAAAACAAGTACCTACTCAGAGAATATGGGATTTATGTCAGAGTCCTCGACTTGTTTAGTTCCTGAAAGAAAAGTTTGCACAGATTGAGTCAGTTAAATCAACAATTCATGCATAAAGACTTAATGAACCAGCATTTTAAATGAATTGATTAGTAAATAATTCAATATATCCACATTTTTAAAGGCCACTCAGCCAAGCAAAGTTGAAAAGTAACTTTTTAATATAATAGCAAAAAACAAATAAATCTCAGTAGAATTAAACCCAATTTTGATGTTAAATGTTCATCTCTTTTGACACGTTCCATTTGGTATTTTCACATTGCTCTCTTTCTTTGTAGATCTAACATGTAAAGAAGGTAAGACCAGTCCTGTCAATGTACTGTTGTACTAAGAGTACAGCAGAATCTCTGCCAAATTATACATTTCTACCATCGCACTGTGTCTTCATACCCACCCAGGCATAATTTACATACAAAGCTAATTCAGTTCAGTGATATCATTAACCTCTAATATAGATATCAGTGCTGCAGGTACAGTATTATTACCATTGACAGTCAGCTAACAGAGGCTTTGCTAAGCTGAGCTTTGCGTCAAGCATTGATTTGTCCCAGGGTGCTTCTGAGAAGTGCAGAGAGCTCCTTAGTCACTTGAACTTGGGTTTTCAGTGATCACACTTCTGTGGATCTGTAGATGTTTGCAGTGTTGTGCTGTAATGCCGCCGCTTTCAAGTGTTTAGTGTTATGGGGGGGGAGGGGGGGGGGGGTGAATTGAGCCACGGCTCAGCTTGTACCAACACCTCACTCTTGTAAGCTTGTATTTATGCTGTAAATAAAAGCACAGGTATTGGATGGATTCTTTTGCTGCCTCTGCGCCTAAAGGAGAAAGCAGCATTTTTCTTCTCTCTGTGTGTCTCTTCAGTGGACTCTGTTTTATAAAGGCAGTGTTATTGACCTTCCATCCTTTGAGAGCCACGCGTTACTGCGCAGGTGAGGAGGATGAGGATACTGCCCCTTTAATTCATCAAAAGCAGAGAGGTGTGGAGGGGGTGTCGAGGAAGAAAAAACAGCCTTAGCCAGTGTCTACAAGCTGCATTCCAAAGGGAGATGTTTTCAATTCACTCATTATAAAAAGGTCATTCTGGGTCAAGTTCAATGCCATGGAAAAGAAGTGCTTGCTGTGCGGAGCACCACCCACACAGCATGCACCCGCTGGAGAGAGAATTACTGGAACTACGTAACTTAATTTTTTTTGGCAAAATATAAGAAAATGTGCCCTGTGTGCTATTTACATTTGGAATAAAAAGGTGAAAGGGGGGGAGGGAGAGAAGGAGGTGGGCATTAGTGATTTAGTGGTGGAGGGGAGGAAGGTGATGGAAACCATAACAAAGTAAACATGCTCTCCAGAAGAGCCGCTCAGTAATGATGTTATTAGTATGCATGTGACCAAGCCCAAATGTAGCCTATATAACAGTCCATGCCCACTTTCACCCACCATGTTTTTTTATTCCCCTCTTCTCCCTCCAATAATGGCTTTAGACTCTATTCAGAGCGAGGGACACTCACAGAGCATAGGCAGCAAAAGGACGGGATTGGGAGATAATGCACATCGGCAAATAGAACATGACCGCCGTGTCCAGCGTCAACGCCAACCCATTGTCTGCTCTGAGAACGGATGCTAGCGAGTGGGGAGGACAACAAAGATGGGCCACAATGGACTGAACGTGTTAAGACTGTGCCCAGACCACTGGTTATCTGTGTGGAATGGGCGAGAGAGGAAATACAAATATGTAATAAATAAAATTAACTTTTGCATTGGCCAACCGTCATGAATACCTTCAGTTTAGAATGTGCTGGCTATTGAGGTGTGTCTGAAAGAATGGCAAGGGCAGGGGCTTACGGTTCATTTGCATATGCATGTTACTCTGCACGAAAGGGGGCAGGGCGCAGAGGGGGGGACTGATGCGAGGAGAGAGAAAGAGGCCATCTTCGGTCCAGCAATACTGTAGGCACAAGGACAGCAAACATGTCCGGCTTTTGTATTCACGTGTTTTCAGTTTAACCGCAGAGAATTTTTTTTAAAGGTGCTTTAATGTTTTTGGTAAAACTTTAAAAAAAAAATATTTATTAAGTGAGTACATAAAAACAAAATAACAATTCACTATATTAAAGTTAGGGTATGCAATGTTTTTCAGAAACTCTTTTTGTTAAACTGGTTAAAACTCTAGTGGTTTAAAGTTATTTATAAAAGTACATTTGTTGAAGTCTCAGGCCCCAAAAATGTTCATCCTATCATTGCATTCGGTCTGCTCGTGTAGACATCGCACGTCGTCATTGTGTTCCATGAGGTTATGCAGATTTGTAGACAGACAGTCACACTCTTGCAAACAGCAGCCACTTTTTTCAGTTCCTCCTGAACCAAAACAACGGGCTTGTGCTGCGTTCACGCCATGATGCAATTACTGTAATTTAGAGACAACAACCCATGAGTTGCGTACTTGGAGCTTGGAATTATGCATTACTATGGTAGCACTATCAGAGGTAAAATGTATCTGCAGCAGTCAGGTGGTAAAAGCCAAAGCTCTGAATTATTTACATTCATTATTATTATGTTATGTGCTTTGACACATGAGGTAATTTAACATTGTGACGCTTTGCTGGCTGTGCATGTCCATGTGTTTTGGAGGAGGTGTGGCTTTGGAGATGCTCTGAAGGGAAGGGGAGATCTTATGCTTTCAAGGCTGGCTTGTTATTGCTAGCCTCTCCGAAATTAACATAAAAAAAAATGTCAACGTAGTACATAAATGTTTTATATGAGAATATATGTAATGTTTATAATTATATTAATTATTAAATTTATATAAATTATAATTTTTTATAATTTTTCCTGTACTGTACGTAAACAGTCGTAAAAAGTAATTCATGAGGATTTTTGTATAAACACATTTAGAAAACAAGTTTGAGGCTGGAACTTTATCCTAGATTAGTTAAAACTAGAGAAAAAAACGCCACTCAGCTTAGTTCACTGCACATGCGCTGAGTTTGCGTTGCACGTGGATCGTGGTCCATATGGTCGCTTTGTCAGTGACGCTTCACTCACAGTGCCGCGCAGCCGCAGAAGAACTTGCGGAAGTGCCGGAAAAATCAATCATTGCAGACAGTTTTGCCAACTTAGCGCATTTGTCGCTATATTTAGCGAGTATTCAGACCACTCTAGTGATACATTTTCAAAAAAGCGACTAGCGACAAATCTAACGACTTTATCTGGAGTTATTGGAGACTTTTGAAGACTCTCTGAAGTGAAAGCACATATCGTTCTTACTCTTCTCAACGAGCAGCGAGTGCTGCCATGGACCCCACCCTCATCCCAAAGCACACGGTAAAATTCGCTCTCAGCCTCAT
Organism: Rhodeus uyekii; assembly: GCA_037043235.1. NCBI lineage: Eukaryota > Metazoa > Chordata > Actinopteri > Cypriniformes > Acheilognathidae > Rhodeus > Rhodeus uyekii. The sequence goes on along the minus strand of JAWRVZ010000013.1, from coordinate 3,843,410 downwards.
CCGCTTCTGTGTACATATAAAGCCCGCCTTCTCTGATTTGATTGGTTTTCTCAAATATTTTGACATTGACAAGCGGTTACCGACCAATGAGTATGAGGCTTAGATAAACACAGACACACATGCAAACACACCCCTGCTTCTGTTCTGCCACTGCGGATTGAAGAACCCAAAAGTTTTGAAAATCAAAAATTTGTTGAGAAAGCACATTAGGCAGGCAGAACACAAGAAAGTATGCAATGTTGGTTATCTCGATGCTTTTTTAAAACCCACAGGCCGTCGAGATAACCGGATTCTACTGTAAAAGCAACTTTTTACGAAGCATATTTATTTTACTTTAGTCTCTCATATAGACGATATTTGATTTGCTCCTGCAAGCTTGAGAGTCAAACCAGAGCCAGTCAAACTTTAATGTTACTGTATTTGATGATGTAAACTTCCAATAAATTGCAGCCAGGTCTGTGAGAATGTTGAGTCAGCAAATGCTCCTCTTCATCATTTTGATGAAACATCAGTGGTGCTGAGGGATGTCCGGGTGTGTGATGGTCTCAGTGGGGTAACAATTGCACCACGCGTTCTGATTCAGCCACATGCAGAGATGCTGTGCGCCATTGTTATTCATCTCATTTCATACTTAATGGTCAGATTTTCCATTAGGCATGCAATCATCCTGTTTGTGGAATATTGTGACTTTTGCAGAGTTTCTGGAGGGAAATGAGTGGTTTTGATTTATTCACTCATTTCTCCGGACGCGGCCCTCTCCAAGTCGCCGTGGCGGGGAGAGCATCTTCTGCTCTCAGCCATACCCTGGATAAAAAGCCATGAATCTCAAGCTGAGTTGGCCAAAGTCAACTGGTTAAATCTGTTATATAGTCTTGGCAGCGGGATGATTGAGGAGAACCATAAATTCAGCAGCAGACTTTACTGTCAGCAACCTCTCGGGACATGCGGTCATGTGGATCATCACCTCAGTGAAAGAGCCACAGCCTGTCCACAACGTTGACCTTTCCTGACCCCACGATCATTACAAAATCTATCTGTCTCCTGTCCAGATTTCTAACACCTCTTTCTGGCCTGAACACCTGGAACTTACCAGCCTTAAGACGACTTCCTTCTCTTCTCCAGAAAAGAATTCCTCTCAGAAATCAGCCTTTTGGAATCCGGCCCCTCAGAGGAAAGTCTTCCGCAGCTAAGACCTCTACAGCTCAGTCTGTTTGAACTAAGCCTTTGAGGACTTAGCCTTTCTGTGGGCTAGTGAAGGCCAGAGCTGAAAGGAAGAGAAAGAAAAGGAAAGAAACGTGAAATAGAGGGAGGCAGAGAGAGGGCATGGCTGTGCGATTCAGTGTTCATCTCTTTGCAGCGGCATTCTGTGTGTCGCTGTTTAAGACATCCACCAGCTCCAGATCACCAAATGTCACATTCTCAACTCTCTCAGCTTTGCTTTCCGTTTTGTACACAGTATCTGACTTTGAATCAAACATACGTCCTTATTAACAAGAGATACCAGAGTTGTCTGTTGTTGTTAATTAAAATTAACCTGTGTTCAGGGAAAATGTGTAAATATAAATCATACAGAATTATGTTTTTAATTTTTTTTTATGTAAGAATGCAGACAGTTTGATGACAGCATAGGGGATAGAATGAGCAACATATTGTACCACATAAAAATCGTTATGTCTATGGAGTAACACATGAAATGTGCACGTGTGTAATTTAGTTCTTTGTTTTTATAAACTGTTCTGTAACAGTGGATCTATTTGGAAATATTCTATTCCATGCACATCTAGTTTTTAGTTTAGTTGAATATCCACAGTCTAGCCATCTTTAGTAGTATAGTGACAGTTTGACCTCTTGTCCTGAATTTAAAGAGTACAAATTTCAAAACTTTGAATTGAAATATGGAGTACGGTTGATGGTATATTATCACATGATGAATATATTTGTAACGCTGTTCTTTGTTCGGGGAGGAAGGAGGCGGGAACCGGCAGACATTTAAGAAACTTTAATATAAAATAAAACATAAATACACAATAAACGTAATGGCGGCAGTCATCCCACACAAACACAAAACACAACATACCTCCAGGCCTGGTCCTCTCTCGTCCTTCACGGTCGTTGCTCCTCCTTTTATGCCTCCGCTCCTCCGTGAGATCTGAGACCGGTGGTTCACAGGTGACGCTCATTACCAATCACGCCACCGGCTCTCGTGACGCTCCCATGGTCCCTCAATCCTGCCCTGCTCGCCACAATATTATTTTGTTTTGTAAATTAATACTTAAATGTATTACTTATATTTACTAAAAACAGATACCATAGAGTTGTGGTTTTTAACCAGGGAGCTGGGGGCCCCAGAAAACGCTGATGACTAAAAATATTTGAAATAAGCTAAAGCATCTTAACATGAATAAATGTTTACATTTTAATTCACCCTTAGTTCATTGCAGAAGAATCATGATTCTCCCAGTATTAGAAAACCTGAACATATGAAGTCAATTTTTTTTTTACAATCTAAGTTAATAATAATCAAAAAATGAATGAATTTCCATTTTATACATTTTTTAAATATAAAGTTTTCTAGTTACCAAGCTCTAAAAATATTTGACCACGTTGTAATTGTGAGTAAAATAGTTACAAACAAGTAAAAGTCGAACCATAGTTTCACGGGTTCAAAACGCTAAGGGAATTCTTTAGTATCTCATCTGGTGAAGCACTATGAAGAGTGTGGTCTCCAATGGCCAATCGATACCTGAGTCTGGAGATTGCATGGGTTACCACCTCATAAGCTGGGGAGGAAGGTGGTGAGTCTTCCTCTCTAGCCTCAATACTGACAACATCCAGCTCATCAGAAAGGGATAGTTGCAGCATTGGTGCCTCTGCCTGGTCGTCACACTCGAGCTTTCTTCCGGGTCTGGGCAGAGGATGTTAGATCCATTCCAACAGATCCATTTGCAATCCCCAGGATATAGATCTCTACTTTACCCCAGTAGTAGCGGGACCCCAGCTCTGAGGACCGCGAGTCTGGGCGGCCTCCTTAAAGACCGTCAGATGGGAGCGGAGTATTTGCAGCGAGAGCTGCTCACAATGGGGACAGTCAAGCTCCTCAAGCTCCGCTCCCAAACAAACAACGCAAAGAAGGTGTCTATCCCAGCCTGTAATGTAGCTTGGACAGGGAGTGACACACATTCTAAATGTTTGCTCCACCATAATCTCTCCTATATTATTTTTAGAGATAAGTGTGGAATTCCCTTTTCTTTTAAACTAGACTAGGGATTTGTTTACACAGTTTGCAGTCAGCGCACACACTCTCACGTTACACTCTAGTGCTTACTGAAGACACTTAAAACTGCTGCTTCCGGTTTCCGGTGCACCTTTATCATCCAGCCTGCGACGTGCATTCACACTCAATCGATTTGATAGTGCTTCACGAGACAATATGCCAAATCATTCCCCTAGAACATTTACTTATAATCATTTATTCAAAATCCTCAAAAAAATTGCATTTCCTAATCTCCTACTGTTTGCATGTATTATAATAAAAATGTATTACATACAGCAATACCAGCAGTGATTTTCTGTATTCTTGCTTTAATGTCAGTGTGATGACATGGCAGTAAGTCTGTTTTCTCTTTGCCGTAGTTTGTAATTTTGAGACTAGCGAATTGTCCAGAAGCTCTGCTGACTGCATTGATTTTGTTCTTCTGAAGGTGGTATGTCATTATTCTGTGTCGGTATTGCAGGTGTGTACTTTGTAGAGTTTGAAGTGTTTGGTTTAGAGCAGATTCTATTGTTTATGATTATGTGGTGTTGAACTATGTGGTTTAATACAAGTGAAAAGCTATATGCTCTGTTCCTGTTGAACTGCCTTCTTAGGAACCATTTTAAGGCATTGTATGCATGTTTCTGATGTGAAGTGTTAGTGTTTGTCCACATTTCTTCTTCATATTTGACCCTATGACAGTTAATGCTCGGAACATGCAGGACCGTGATCTCGCTGTGTATTCTAATTACCTAGTCCTCTCAGCACATGAGCGCTCGTTGTTTTGGATGGTTTCTGGAAGAGCCATGAGCTCAGACTGATCTGCCAAGGGCCATAACATCTGCCTGTATCATCCTGTATGTGGCTGTGGAGGGTGAGTTAACACACAGAGACAGTCAGACCCTTTAACTGCAGTCATGGTCAGTGCCCTGGGATTGTGTGTGTGCAGGGTAAAGCCTGGGTCTCACTTTCTCCGGCAGCTAGAAATCACAGATGGCAGTAAAAGCACAAATTACCATTTGCTTAACACACCAGCACTGACAATATATAGGCCCTGCATGATACTTTCAAACAGTTTTGTGAAGCAAGCTGCATATTTTGAGAAAAAAAATGATTGGATTTTTGTCATTTTTCTCCTCATAATGTTCACTTTCAGGGCCTAGATCTTCCTTAGCCAGCAGAAATTCATCTATAATTTGTTAAATTGTGCTTTAATTAAGCATCAGACCCCATCACTTTGTTATAACTTGGCAAACCCCCCTCCTCTTTCCATTCAGAGCACAATGAGCCCTGGCAAAATGGAATTTGTTCTTTGTTATGATTAGATTCCTCCGTTTGATCGCAGTTGAAACGGTACGGGAATCAAAGCTTGGCACTGTCTTCCTTTTTTCTCTCTTACACCTCATTCTGCTCATCTCACAGGCTTAAACATTGTAACCATGGCAATGAGAGTTTTGGATGAAAAGAACCCATAATTTTGCAGTGGGATTAATTCTGAAACATAAGATGTGCCACATGAAATCCTTGTCAAAACCTCGCAAATTCTCCGCTGGCCGGCGTATCCGTTGCTCTCGGCTCTGTGTACCGTGTGATTTGACAATGTGGTAGTTTTTTGACTTATTTCTCCTTGTGCGGCTATTGACATGTTGACACAAAGTGGTTTTGCAGACAGACAGTGCCCATATTTCAATCAACATTAACCGAGACATTGGACAGAGGTAGAGTGGTAAAAGCAGAAGTGACATGTACAGACACATCACCAGACAACTATAATTTCTGCCTGATGCCAGCTGGGAGCTCCAAGAGCAGAATAAACATTTAGTGTAGCGGGAGAAAATGGAGAAGGTAGTCAGCGACTGAAAAAACGTCCCTGCTGCGTAAGCTTTTATTTTTGGATTTTCCATGATTGTATGGAAACTACTTTCAGTTGTATTATTGGAGGCTATCATAACATCCTTCATCCACAAAAGAGATCATGCGCTACAGAAATTATGTCTGTGGGGGGAAAGTGTCTGGCAGTTGTTGCGAAACTGTGCAACAAGGCCTAATATATTTGCTCAAAATAAATAAATATAATAATAAAGCAGTTTTGGAATTAAAAAGTGTAAACTATATGTTGGGCAGTGGTTAGTCTTTCAAAGTGCAAAGTTGTTTAATTGCTTTGAGTTCATAAGTTCATTGCTGTTCAATATTTTATACTGTAAGGGATTTTTAGTATAAGATTTATTTACAGCTTATGACTCAATAAATGCACTTTGCCTATTAATAGAATTATTATTGCCTAGCTTAAAGTGATCTTGACAGTTGACCAGGGCGTTCCAATAAAATAGACACAATTAAACCCCAACAAATCATGAACATGTAATCTTGCTTAATGCTTTTTCCATTGGTGTTAGTTATGAATGTTGTGCATAATATTGATTCTATAAGTAGTTTAATCGTAACAGCAACGTAATGAAAGTAGGTGTGGGAATGTTTTTTATTTTTTTTCGAAAAGAGAATTGGATGGATGATAAAATACCAGCAGCAGAAATTATGAAGTCAAATATTCCTCCCCCATCACATTTGAATTATCACTGTGTATTATAATGCAGGCCTTGCAGACAGACCTCTCCACCTCTATGTCGGGATCCAGATGTATGTGACGTTAAAGGTGAGAGCATCTGTATTCAGCAGAGAGCTTTAGACTCCAGACTGTCATCTAGGAAGTTTGGGAGCTCATATCCCCTGGATGAAAACTGTGTGTGATGCAGCTTTACTGCAGATTCAACTCCTAATCTATCAAACAAAGATGGGGATTAACTGTTGAGATAGAGCAGGCTTGGCTACTGAGGTACATCTTCCATTCGTAAACTCAGAGTTTTCTTAAAAATAAAGCGTGTGAAGAAAATGAGGAGCAGTTGATAAAGACCAGTATTGTTCCAAGTGGAGTTTCAGCACTGAGGTTATTTTTTGCCATGTGTAGATGCTGAACTCAGCAGAAAACAGGTTGAAGTACACTGTGAATCTATTTATCAACACAAGCTTATGGAAATATAGGAATGTTTTTCCTTGATTTCGTCCTACTTCACTTTTTTTATGGAATAAACTACAAAGACAAACACGATGTGTGCACTCATAACCATGCTTTGTTAATTGTTTTTGTTATTAATTGCTATTTAATAGAAGACTGTTTCCAGCTAAATAAAGAAATAATAAGATTAAAAAGGTAATAGTAAGAATAAGTTTGAAACAAGAAATAATGTCACATTATGACTGTTTACAATACAAAGGTCATGGGTTCGATCCCAGGGAAAGCAAGAACTGATTCAATGTGTTCCTTGAATGCAATGTAAGTCTCTTTGGATAAAAGCGTCTGCCAAATGCATAAATGTAACATGTAGAATTATTTCACATTTGTGAGGGATAAAGTTGTAATTGTATGAACAGCTGAGAAATAAATTGTCACAATAACTCGGAAGGAAACTGACGAAAACAGACGATGAACAGCAATACCTTTTAATGGCAGAACTCATGAGCTTGTAACACCAACAATAACCGACAAAGGAATGAACAAAACAGGCAGACTAAATACACACAGGAAATGAGGAACACCTGAACACAATTAAACCCATTAGACACCATGACAACAAATGACTTCTAACCCAGACAAGACAAGAACACAAAGCATGAGATACATAACATAAATATGAAGTTATTTAGTTTTTTTTCCATTTTATTTATGTTTTGTTTTATCATTTTTTTATCTTTTGTGTGGATCTATGTGTGTGTGTGTGTGGGGGGGGGGAGGGGTGCAGGGATGTCATAATGAATCGATAGCTTTGTTTTTTTCTTTGTCAATCTGACTGGTAGACAGAAGGAGGACAGAGTGTAAGAGAGAAGGAGGGAGCGCTAGAGAGGCTGCAGCAGCACTGGTAACTGTCCAGTGAGATCACAGATTTTGGAGTGGCGAGTTGGTTTGGAGTGCGGAAATCCTGTCTCTGTCTAGTCACACTGATTAAAGATTATGCTGTCATAATACTGCGACTGGAGACACGATAGTTTTTCTTTATTAAACTTTCATATAAGGTTTAAGGTTTATTCTGATGATGCATTATGAATGAGACAGAAGGTCAGAACAAGAACAAAAACTCACTACTTTTCTCATTACCTCAAACTTAAACACATAAACACTGAAAAACAAAACCAGTGTTTGCCATACAGGTTTACAGCGTTGGGAAGGTTGACATTGTCTTCTTTGCAAACCTGACCTCTGAATCGAGTCATTTTAAAATGCAAGTCTCCCCGGTTGTTATTTCCTGTTTGCAACTGGTTAGCAATGAATTGCTCTTAGAATAGTACATTCCCTCTGGACTTAACCATTTATTTAATTACTACTTTAACAGGTGCAGTCATTTTTCATTCATTAAAGCATTGAGTAAAAATTGCGATTTCGGAAAATATGTTGAGATTAATCACTAGTGAGCAGTCTAATGTCATATCAGGCATATCAGCATAGCCTAATAGTTGTGGGGGAAACCTCCTTGAGATCACGTGACCAGTCAAATACTATTCACTGTATTCCAGTGACTTGACAATTAATAACATTCATTTACACTAATTTTCAAAATGTAGGGGGTCAGTCCTTTATTTTTTTGCAAAGAAATCAATACTTTGAAATCAAGTATGCATAAAATTGTTTAGAAGTGACCATAAAGGCATTTGTAATGATACTAAACATAATAATAATAATAATAATAATAATAATAATAATAATAATAATAATAATAATAATAATAATAATAATAATAATAATAATAATAATAATAATAATAAAACAAATAAAAGAAATGCTGTTCTTATGAAATTTCTATTCATCAAAGATTTTAAAAAAAGTACAGGTTTATGCGTTTCCAGAAAAATATTGAGGAGACTTTTATCCGTAAATTCCATTTTTGGCCTACTAGACCCTTGGTCCGTTCGGCACAGTGTAACTTTACCATGTGTGTTTATGTGCATCTCAGAGTGTGTGAAGTCTGTCCAGGCTTGTCTGCGCTAGGCACTGTCTCACAGGCGCACTGGGCCTGATCAGTACCTGTGTTAAAATATGCCCAGACTCCCTGCCAGGCCCCCCAGCTGAGACGCTCCAAGTGTCCCGCCGTAGAATGGGACCCAGCCGAAAAAGCAATTCGCACATCTCTTCATTTGATTTATTTATTTGATTAGCAGCGTTCTGAAGCGGGCGGCACGGGAGGGCCAGGTATTTCAGCCGGGACTGTCTGCTCCAGCAGGCCTGGCACGGGCAGGAGATTGGGGTCCTGCCATCGCAATCTTCAGATGGCGCTAGCACCGGGGGGAGAGCTTTCACCCTCCCACTTTTAAATAGAGAGTGGAGTTTTTATCCAGCTGTATTACTTTCCTTATTCCCAAATGCTGCCCAGCTGGCCTGCAGAGCGGCTGTAGCCTATGTCATTACCGCACCGTCGTGACTTGTCACTTTCAGATGACTTGATATATTTAAATGTAACCGGTGATTGCTGAAAAGCAGAAAAGAAATGGATGTATCACCAGCTGATGGAGGGAGGTGACATTAATCTAACCAGCAATTCAACAGAGCACTACGCTAAATTTAAGCACAGAAACTGGGAGCAGTCTATCTCTCTTGTGGTTCTTGGCTCATAATAGACTGAATAGGAGATGTTCGTACAGTGAAATTATAAGCTGTTCTTTGTTGGAGGTCAGGGGTCATGGCCTTCAGAACTACAATTTGTAAAAGCAAGGTATTATGGACTGTTTCATTTTCCACTGCACTGCCTTAAAAAGCAAAAGACTCTGCATATTGTGCGTCAGATATGGCATATTACTCATTGCATTTTAGAGTATCGTCCTTCTAGTCTTAAGTGATGACGGAAAGTTAAGAGCATGACGGAAATGAAATATGAAATTTGATGTGTACAGAAAACAGAAAAAAATGAGGTATATATTTATATAATGTGATAATTTCCAATTGAATTTTGAACTAAATAATGTGTATTTAGAATGCATAAAAAGCTAATAGTATTGATTTCACAATAAATCAGTGCATATTTCTCTGCAGAAAGAGTAGCTAGCTCAAATCAGTCTGTGGCCCTTTCAGATGTCTGATTCTGATTAACTCATGTCCATCCCAATCTATTTCAGTATAGTCCAGGTATTATTATAAGTTCTCTGTATTTATAGTGTAATACCTGAATCAGCACACGTATTTAGTCCACATTTATAGTCCTGGTTCCATACTACACAACAAAATAAAGATGTTGCGTATACTGGTGTCTATCTCTCTCCCCCATCTCTCTGTGGTCGTTTACCAGGTGTTCGGCACATATCTGACTGCTGGATAAATCCACTTGAAGGTCCAAAAGATTCAATTATTTACACATTTAGAAAAGACTCAATCCTCAAACATGACAAACGCCAGTGGCATGGCCTCATAAAGATTTAATCAACATCATTTCTTAACGATACAGCAGGAACTATGGGAAGAACCGGAAGCGTCTTGTTCGCCAGTACATCTCCTGCAAGCAGATGGAGGAAGCTGGGGCTACTGACTGCTCTCAGCGAGAATGTTAGCGCATGATTGACATCTGGCTGAAACCCATCCGTCAGATGAATGGTTCCTGCGCTTGTCCTGTGCCTCGTCTGAAGGACTCTTGTCACCTTGCGGGTTGTCACTTAAAGACGAATTGTCAAAACAACAGATATGCAGTTTGTATCCATGCACATAAACAGCCAGTGGGACGGCCTTAAATGTTTATCGTCCTGTAAAGCTATTGATTTTTGTTGTCGTTGTTGTTGTCATTTGCCGCATTTGTGTGCACGTTCAGTTCACTCTCTGGCTACATCCACGTGTGTCGTTCTGAGATGACGGTATTAATGTTTACCGTTGTTCCCCCCCTTTTTCTTCTCCAAAATAAAGGCCTCTCATGTCCCAGTTCTCATCATCTGTTTTCACTGGGCATGACTGAAGTGTTGGTCACACCATTTAGAAAGTGATGACTCTGACCTCTGCTTTGCATATGCTTGGTTAGAGTCTCTGATATACTTCAGTCTGTGTGGGATTTGGTCATTGACACTTCTGAAATTGCCTCCTGAGCTCCGTCTCTCTCTCCCTCACTCTTTCATCCTCGTATCATTCGCTCCCTCTCTCAAAACCACTAAAACACACACACACTTAGGAATGTACGGCATATTGCCAATTATTACGAACCCCAGCCAAGACTTAGTTTATCTGACTGTTGTCTAGATAGTGAACACATTTGTAATTTTCAGCTCGCCTTGTAATAATACAACAACAAATGAATATTAGTGCGCATGCCTTTCTCATAATGTCAGCTGGTGCTTTCCATAAGCACTTCATCTGGATGTGTGGGCATTGTTGTTTGTACGTGCCTCGGGTTCGGCACTGACGCAGGAAGTCGAGACTGAGAGGCTTTGATTAAAGCGTGAGTGTGCAAAGTGGCGGGATAAGGGCCGTTTTGGATCCCCGCTCAGGCGTGGGGCAGGAGGCTAATGATCAGATTACACTGATTGGCTGCATGAAATAAACATGGCGACGGCGGGGCGCTGTTTCCGAGACGTTGCTGGGTAACGGTGTGATAATTCCACCGTCTGTGTGAGCTACCCCTCACCTGTCTGTCTCTAGAGTGAACCCAGGCTTTCATACTAAATACTCAAATGTTTCCGTCCAATAACCTTTTCTTTGCCTTCATTAGATATTCCTTTTCTGCTCTTGAGTGACAAGTAGCATTGTGAAGACCTCATGCCCTTAAAGTAATATTCTGGGTTCAGTTGAAGTTAAGCAAATACATGTGTGGTTAACACAAGTAATTGTGCTTATAGTACAATGCAAATACATTTTGTAAAGAAGACAACAACAAAAAAAACCAAAAAAACTTTGTTTACATTTTAGTTTTTGGTTTTACTTTATCATGGCAGCGAAGTTGAAGAGAACTAACTAACCAACTTTACACAGAAAAAGTGCAAAAGTAAGATTTTTTTACCGATTACCGATAGTTTACACTACCCATCAAAAGCATAAAGTCTCTTATTGCTGCATTTATATTATTATTTAATATTTACAGAAAGAAAAAACTTTTATAATGTGAAATATTATTCTATTTTAAAATATATCTTTTTTTATTTTTTTATTTATTCCTGAGATGGCAAAGATGCATTGTCAGCAGTCAATACTCCAGCCATCAGAAATCATTCTAAATGATCTCAATAAATATTTCTTATTATTATCAATGTTGAAAACAGTTGTGCTACTTAATATTTTGTAGAAACCATGATATATTTTCTTTTTTGTATTCTTTGTGAATAGAAAGTTCAAAAGTTATTTGAAATGCAAATCCTTTGTAATATAGTGTAAATGTCTTTACTGTCACTGTAAATAATATTAATATTGTGCGTTTGTCTAAAACTGTGAGTATTTGTTTTCTAGTAATCAGCATTATGCTACAAGTGCTGCTGATTGTATTGAACTCAAAATACTGTACTTCTTTAATACTTTTTTGTCTGAACCAGCAGACATCCTCAAGGACATAAGTGTCTTTTTCACTCACTTTTCTTTCTGTCATTCTCATCCCAATTGCAATTGCAAAACTCATGTTGTTGTTGTGTCTTTTTTCTCATTGAAATAACACACCCCCACGCATGTGTGCACAGGTATTTCAGAAAGCAAGGCAGTCACAAACGTACAAAGTTCCCAGTAATAATCCATTCGTTCTGTTCTGTGCTGATTCTGGGTCTAAGCCTGTACAATTATTCAAATCCCAGCTTTTAGCTGCAGCATACAGCTCCCCATGGGACTCTGCCTCTCTAATCTTGCCTTTGGCCTTGCATTTCAAATGGAATTAATTCCCATAAGGAATGCATATGAAGAGAACCACTAGTGGCTAATCCTGCCGTTTAAGTTGCTGAAACTTACACCTGTCATGTTGTCGTAGGCGAGTGGTTTCGGGTACTGATAGCCGGACTGAAATCCACAGGGCGGCTCCTTCTTCCTTTCTCTTGTTTATCGCCATCCCTCGCCAAAGAAGAGTCCCTCCTTCGCTCCTCTCCCCCCTCTCTCTGTGACTTCTGAGACGAGAGATTGCAGGTGTTATTACAGAGGATACGAAGGCTTGGAAACCGAGCGGATGCCTGTCAGCTAATCTGACAGCGGGTGATCCGTGGACGGCACTCAGGTACAGGGTGAACCAACGGAAGTGGCGCACACCAAATTGAGAATGTGTTTTGTATTCCAGTTACAAACATATAAGTGTTCTGGTTTACTGAATCTCTAATAGCTTGTGTCATGTGGGATTTTTTGTACCTGAGGGTGATGAAATGTATCTCTTCCTGTGTTATCTGGTAGTGTGGATAGTTTGTGAGTCCTTAGATGGGAGGTGGAGAGTGTGTAGTTATGTTTGGGGAGAGGGAGAGTGTTTCGGTTGCAGCTGGTGTGTGTGTGTACGTGAGATCTCTCGTTCCTCTCCTAGCTGTAGGCGCATAAAGTGAGGATCGGTTCAGGATACAAGCCCATCTGCACACAAGCCCCAGGTAACACAAGCAGCAGCCCAGTTCATCAAACACACACACACACACACACACACACACACACACACAAACACACACAAACACACACAAACGGGACGGCTATGACTCCCACATGTGCCTCATTACAAACTCTCTGTCTTTTTCCACTTTTAAAACTCTCAGCAGTCTGTTCTTCTGCAGTCAGTCTGGGTGAGAGAATGTGTGCTAGAGTGTAATGATGCCTGTTGCCATTTGAGTGCTCGGCCTTGCGGCACTGGGCATGCATGTGAGTGTGTGTGTGTGTGTGTGTGTGGGGGGGGGGGGTAATTGAGTGTATGAAGAGAACTGGCTGGCTGGAGCTTTGCTTCGTCCTCTCTAGATTTGGAGTTACCCTTAGCATTAGCTTTAGTGCTTGTGATTGCTGGGCCAAATGCCAGGCTGCATGAGAGAGTGTGTCTGGTGTCTCTCCCCTCGGTGTAGGCACCATCTGCCTGCATGTCCTCCAGGATGTTGCCCGTCCCCGACGGCCATCTCTGGCCAGGCTTTGTGGGTGATGGACTGCAGGCCTCCTGGCAAAGGGCTGAGAGGCTCAAGGCTATAGGACCCAGGTCCGTTATTGCCCTAAGATACCCCCCTCCTTAACATTGCAACCCTGTGCCTGTCAAACTACCATGAGAGCAACCAGTTTGGCTCCAACAACATTTTTTTCTCTTGTTCTCATTTCTCTCTATCTTTCTGAACAGCCTGGTTGTCATACACTCATACTCTTCTCTTATGAAGTATATATATATATATATATATATATATATATATATATATATATATAATCATTATTTATATATTTTTATTTAGTGTTTATTTTTATTTATATAGTTTTTGTTTAATTATTTGTTTATTTTCATGCACTTATACATTAATAATTGATATACTGTCAGGTTCGGGTGAAGGGAGTGGAAGGGGTGGAAGGGTTTTATTAATAATACAATAAAATAAAACTACAAACAAAAACCACTCCGAGGGGAACAACAGGACTAAACTAAACTTAACTAGACTCAATTAGACTCAACCTGACTTGACTAGGCTTGACGTGACGTTACATGACTTGATTCGAATTTCACACAACTAAGTGACGACAAAACACGACAATGAACCAACACTTGATCACAAACACAGGGAGAATAAATAGGGAATAAACAGGGCAGGTAATGAGGGAGAACAGATGGGGAAAATCAAACCAATAATGAGAAAACAAGACGGGCAGAGTTACACAATGACAGGGGAGCACATGGCACAAGAAACACGTGACAATCCATGTGCTCAGACAAAACATTACATGAATGTAGCCAATGACAACTCATAAGCCGCATATCCACACAAAACAAGACGACGAGAAAGCACGTGAAATTACAAGACGTCAGTGAAAACACAAGCTATGTGCTACATAGCACAACACATGGCATGAAAGCACATGGCCGATGTAAACCTGAACTGCATGCTACACGACAACATACAAGAGAGCGCGCGCCCGAGCAAACTCGAAACCGCATACACTCACAGAACTGAAAAGAGTGCACAAGCACAATAGAAGAAAAACACACGGAGCATGAATGTCCGTATCCCGGAACACAAATCCGAAATGAGACTAGGATTGGGATCCTCGAAAACTACGTGCTCACACAAAATACAAGACATTACTGCAGTGTCAGAGCTCTGTCACAAAACCAATAAATAAATTAGTTAGTACTGTGCCATACCTCCAATTCATCGTGGGTTTTATGTTTGAAAATTTTCTGTTTTGTTTACATATCACTGTACCATTACCTTAACCACAGCGTGAGGACTGTTTAACTGACCAATTCAAACACAAAAAAAACGTCATGGGAGATGTCAAGCATGCCAGAGAAAGCTTTCCAGTACTAAACGGCTGAGTTTTGTTTTCTTTTCTTATAGTATTCCATTTCTGAGATGGTGGGTTATATATGTTGTCAGCTAGGCAAAGCGGAGTGCAGTTTGTGGCCATTTTGTGGGATGTATTTAAATGGATGGTTAACCATCACATCCCTATCGTAATTGGCATTGCTTCTGGTATCCACCAGCAGTCTCATAAACACGCAGACTTCCAGACGCATTCACTGACTCAACAATACAATAACATACAATAACTTTAGCCGTCAGTCTTCTGTTCAACCACTTACAAGTTGGCCAAGTTTAATTGGTAGGCTTTATTTCCCCTCAGTCTTCAAGAGCTTAGAGGGAAATTCTGCATGGTCAGAGGTCAAAGGCACTTTTCCTCACTGTTAGTTATAAGTGTAGAAGAACAAGTAGTTATTGTAATTTAAATTTAAAATCAAATAAATAAACCTATTGTAGATCTAGATATATTGTCCTTTTAATCACCATTTAATTTGCATCAAAATCTACCTTATTGTACCAAAAGACTTCTTTGTAGATTGAATCATAATTATAATTGATGGTGAATAAAAGCCGCAATACTATGTATGTCAGAGATTTTGGCCTTGGAGTTAGTTTATGTTCTCCATCGTGCTTTTAGTCAGTTGGTTAAATGGTGAGGTTGTGTGACATCGTTCAATGGAGGTGTGTCAAGGGTGGATTTTGGGGATGCGCTGTGGGGCCACTGGCCCAACAGTGGAAACGCAACTTGATTTTAGCCTCAGCACTTGAGGTCCGAGGCTATTGGCCTAACCTGGCACATTGGTAGCCCTGGCTTGCAGTGGCGGGCAGTGGAAAAGTGACTAATGAAAGTGCCAATACTGCACTACCATGTACAAAAGCTAATTCTGTTTGTGTGTTTCAATGTGACTAACCTGAATGTGAGAAGGTATGGAAATGATAAACAACATTGTGAGTGAGGGCAACAAAGCATGCACACATTTTTTTTTTCCCTCCAGCAAAGAAAAGATGTGCTTTTATACTAATAGGGGGTGATTTCTGGATTTTTTTTTTTCTTAGAGGTGCAGACTTCAGATAAAGCGATAATTTTCATACACCAAAGAGGAATATATATATATATAGTACTGTCTATAGATCTATAGAATGAAGATCCACCCCCCCCCCCCCCCCCCCCCCCCCTTCTCTCATGGTGTTTTAGTCTTTATTGACCTGTGTTTTCGTGGATAAACTTGGCCTTTTCTGCTGAACTAAGAACAAAAACAGATAATTTTCTCCCTAGTCTCTGAAACCCTATATTACAAAAGTTATACCATAAAGTGCTTTATAGATTAGTAGTTTTGTAGTGATTTATGGTTTATGTTTATCAAGTCTCACCAATTAAAAGTCCCATACAGTTCTGTAATGAGATCTGTATATGGTACTTTTCACGAAGGTATAAAAAAAGCCTGATACACACATACACACTCTATGTCTCTCTCTCTTTATTGCTCACTCCCTCTATCTCTCTCTTTCTCTCTCTTTTACTTGCTCTCTGGATGAGATTAGATGAGATGGTGCTAGATTTTAAACAAAATGTTTAAAAAAATAAGTAGAAAGTATGCTTTATTTAATATTTATATTAAATTAATTTAGTTTTAATTAATTAATTTAATTTTGTTATGACATCGTTGTAAGATTTGATTAATAGTGAGGTATTGATGCGTCACAGGCAAATTTGTCCATTGTAAGGAGGATAAAGTTACTTGATGTTAAAATATTCTATTCGTGCTAGATTAGCTTTATCAGTAATACCTAATAGCTGTCACAAAATGGAATTTTTATCTCCAAAGTGTATAATGTTTGTGGGAAGTGCATTTAAAGTAAATAAAAGTTTTAATATCTTTGCATGAAGACTCTGTTTCAGTATATTCGACTTTCTGCCATCTACTGTGTATGTGGTATAATTATTCCTAAATAATCCCTTACAGTAGTAAGTGATGGTACTTAATAGTACCGGTAGTTAAAATAATTGTCTTCTTCAAGAGAAAGCTTGTTGAGCAGCTAAGAGGAGTCCTTGGCTGGGCCAGACATCTTAATTTAGACTCACCGTGCCTGTGTGCAGAAACCCCTGTGTCACATTGTGAACAAATATTTATCTAGGATTTTTTAAGTAGAACTTTCTGGAAGATATGGAGGGAGGAGTGGAGGAGAAACAGCCTGCTGGGCCCTGACCTGGCTTGAGATTTCTAAGCTGATGGCTGAGACTGGCAGACACCCAGACGGACTACTCACACAGGCAAGCAAAGAAGGAAAATTGCCTTGTCTGCTCTAAATCTTTTAACCATAGCATTTAAGCCATGGGTGCTGGATTGGTGCAGTCTGGTATAGCTGGGTGGTAAGGAAGGCTGGTGGGGTGAGAGGTTGGGGCTGGCAGTCTGGTGGAGTCCATCTCCCCGCCAGCGCACCGGACGCACAGGGCCAGACAGACGCAAGTGGAGGAATCAGACAGCCGGCTGCGTGTTGCACGACAGATTGAGACATCAGCTCACAGCTCATAGTCCAAGAGCAGGCCTCGGTCTTAATGCAATGCACATAAATATATTTGAGTACACGCGCTGGATGCTGGCCATGACAGTGCGGCTGCTAGTTTGGCTTCTCTTTATGCAGTGGCTAAACTTTTGCCAGAGCATACCCCTGCAGATGAGCTGTGGCTTCTGGCCCAACATTTATGAGAGCCGTGCAGAGGTCTGTGACTGAATTTAGTGATGAATGTTTGTATTAGGTCCTTGTTTACTTTGTATATTGATCAAGTAATTCAGGAAAAGGAATCCATGGGAGTTCATCCTGCCATCATTTAAAAATAATTATGTCTTTATATTTTATAGGTAGATTTATCAGATTAATCTAGATTAATACATGCATTAGATTGATCAAAATACAAGTAAATTGACAGACACAAAATTAATGCTGTTCTATTAAACTTCTATTCATCAATGAATCCTAAAAACAAAATATGATTTCCATTAACATTAACAATAGTAAGAAATGTTTCTTGAGCACCAAATCAAATATTTTCTGCTAAAAAAAAAAACAAGCAAAAACAAAATCAAAGGAACTTTTAATTCACACATTGGACGTCAATAAATGAAATATTAAATTACGTTTTTTATTCATTTATATGCATTCTAAAATTCTGTTAAGAACAAAATTATGTGAAATTAAACCAAAATTATCAACACATTGATGGCTAGATTCAAAAACATACCAAAATTCTGAAACTGAAGGCTGATCCAATTTGCATGAAAGTTCATCACAACTCATAATGTAAGTCAGTAGTGTGTGTGTCCCCCATGTGCCTGTATGCACTCACAATAACATCTGGGCATGCTTCTGTTGAGATAGCAGATGTTGTCGTAGGGGATCTCCTTCTAGGCCTTGATCATGGCATCATTGAGCTCTTGGAGTGCCAGTCAATGGCATCAATGTCTTTGTCATCTAAAATCTGTCTACACACTCTAGCCACATGAGGCTGGGCATTATAATGTACCAGGAGGAACCCAGGGTCCACTGCACCAGCATAATGTCTGACAATGGCTCTGAGAATTTCATCCCAGTACCGAACAACGATAAGGGAACCAATGGCTAGAAACATGATTGGCTAGAAGTGAGAAACAATCACTTATGCTTTCTAACTGGACAGATTCATATCCCGGAAATGTAATTGACTTGGTGTTATACTGTGATGGTTAAGTGTTCTCTTAATGTTTTGAGCAGTGTATACAAGGCATACTCTATTTTTAGCAGGGTTTCATTTAAAAAATATGGGATACAGAATAAATCAAAAAATTTAAGAGCTTGAGATTGACTATATTGTTCCTTGGAAATCAAAGTTTAAAAGACTGACAAGCCTGTATGATTGATGTAGTGGTGATAATCTGATGTTTACATTGATTACTGCACAATTTATATTTATTGAAATTGGTATTACGTATAATTACACACATTATGTCACTCAGCATTTTCTAATGGTGGCCCTTGATCTATGAAATTTGAGTATCTCTTCTTATTAAGAGTGGTCAGAGTAAAGAGGAGCATACGTTTGCCTTATTTTCTGTTTAATATGAAAAGAGTGCTTCATTGCTTCTTTCTCCACACACTTTTTCACCTGCGAAAGTCCTTTTGTTGTTGAATGCTGAAAGTGAACTGAGAGTACTCTAGGAAGGTTCTTCAGACAGGCTCACCTCTGCTCCTTGACCTCTCAGAAGGTTCTATGACCTGATCCAAAGCAGAGTGGCGGCCCAGCTGTGGGAACCGTCACATGTTGACTGCTTTGACGGTAGGGATTGAGACCTCTGGACTTTTCCATCCCCCTCATCCTGTCATCCTGCTCCCCTCCTCCCTTTACTGTTGAAGTACAAAGTCAGCTCCTGTCCTGTGTCAGGACTGAGATCCCAATGTCCATAGTGTGTGTGTGTGTCTGTCTGTCTGTGTTTGTGTGCATTCATGATTGAGAGACATACTTTTCTACACTTCCTACAACTGCATGCAACTAATTCCATCCTTGTAGATTCAGATGCAGGAATAGCATTGACTCTTGGCAACCTGTAACATAATAACATAACAAAATACATAAATCACCACGCGAAAAATTGATGTCTGTTACAATTTTTATTCAGCTAGGACACATTCAAATGATCAAAACTGACAGTAAAGACGTTTACAGTACAAAGTTACAAAATGTTTCAAATAAACATTTTGTTTGTTCTTTTGACCTTTATATTCATGAAAGAGTCAAAAGTATCAACATTATAAGCAATAAGAAATGTTTCTTGAGCAGGACATCAACATATTAAAATGATTTCTGAAGGATCGATTAAATGATGATTAAATAAATGCAGCCTTATCAAACTAAAAGGAGCCAAAAGGAGAATAATTTTTCAGCTTTAAATTGTCTAAATAAAGGCTAATCTGGAACATTTTATGTTTCTCCTGCAATGTATAGATATAAAGCCATGTTTTTGGGTTCTTGTCTCACTTTCATGTCTGCGAGGCTGCAGAATGTTCTTTTACGTGTACGTTGAATGGACAGCTGCCAAATGCACAGGGCAAAAGTCTAGGTTACAGTGAAGAAAGGCCTTGTCACAATCCGTGAGCCTGAAACATCTCAGAGGGTCGCACTCTGAGTGCTGAAATCATCCGATCTCCCCCCTCGCGTGTCCTGGGAGAGAAGAGGAATGCGTAGCATTACCCAGCTCTCGCAGCTCCTCTCTAAACACACTTCCATGTTCATACTATTATCCATTCTTCACGTCCAATTGCTCTGTTATGGTAATCGTCAGAAGCTCACCATGGCGTAATTACTTACAGCTGACTTAAGAAAGGAATATTCCACACCCCCACGGTCTGACTGCTGGCTTTTTCTGCACTATTAACCCATTCCTGTTTATTAATGCCTTCCTGCTAATGCAAAGGGGCCACTTCATGAGATCCATCATCACGCCAGGCCTATTAGCAAAGTGGCCCCACACTCGGGCAATATTTCTCAGTCCCTGTAGCGTTCTCCCTCTCTGGTCCTCTTGCACGGCCGTTTAATTACCTCAGTAAACGGGCTGCGGTCCTATTAGCCTCTTGTTGCTTCGAGTTGCTGAGTGCTTGGTCATGTGAATATCAACAGGACTCTGTTTTCATGTTTGCGTGGGTTTGGAAGTTTTCTGCTTCAAGCGATCACAGCCGAATGTAATGCATGATCATGAGACAATGTTGGTATGTAATGAATCTTAAGCTGTTTTACGAATGATCAGAGAGGAGCTTGTTTACCTCAGGATTGTTCCCTGTCGAATAATGCGTATAAACGCAGATGTTACGGAATGAAGTCAATTTTGGGGCCTTTGCTGGAAAACCTGTTGTTTTTTTTCTGTGAAATTTCCCTTCCTCAACTTTTTTCCTCCTCAATCATAACCTGAATAATTTGGTATTCACACCAATTTGCCATTTAGAGCTGTGCTAATAAGCTCAGGATTTATTGCATTAAGCATTGTGGGTTTGGCTGCGAATGGCAGAGACCAGTCCCAGAGCCTCTCCTTTGATTCCAGTCATACACATCACCCTGCAATTACTGGACCTGATCTGGAAACTGTCAAGCATGACTGCTGCGTTATTGGAATCATTGCAATTACACACAGGTAATTGACCCACTATCAGCCAAGATGTTAAACTGTACCTCGCTGAGTCCCTGTTGAGCTCACTTCCGTTTCTCTCTCTCTCTCTCTCTCTCTCTCTCTCTCTCTCTCTCTCTCTCTCTCTCTCTCTCTCTCTCTCTCTCTCTGTTGCTCGCTCTTCATTGGAGGGGCAGGGTTTCTAGTGTAGAGAATACTATAAATGAACTTATGTGACATAAATGACCCAATATTGCTTATCAGGAATTTTCAAATTTTCTCTAGAATGAAATACATACAAAATGTATATTATTAATAGAAAATATATTATAATTAATTAACATGTTAATATACATTGGGTTCAAAAACTCTGAGATTGAAAAAAAAAGTAAAAGTAATAAAAGTAAAAATTAAGCAAGCATCTCTTTAAAACACTGGGGGCTGTGCAGTAGGCCACTAATAAATTAAGATTTTTTTTACGCTGATCATGTGAAGTTAATTCAGCTTTAGAACTCCTGATTTTGTTATACTGATAATATAATTTTTCTTGATTTTGTATTTCATTAGAAAACTGCAAAAAACTATCTATCAATCAATCAATCAATCAATCAACTGGAAATTGCCTCAGATCCTTGACATGACTCGCTATTGTTTTTGTTTGTTTGTTTTTGTATTTTATAATTTGATGAGATTAAATGATATCTAACTAAATGTATAAAAATGAATACAAATATAAAGTAATACAAATTAACTTTATATACAGTGATATCAAACTGATGGACCATACTGCATATAGCGTGACTATCTAATTATTCATAATCAGTCAATATATACAGTACATATAATTTATTTTACTATTCATTATTGTTTTTTATGCAGGTTGTACAATTGTATATCTAAAAACTGTTACATGTTTTTGGGGTTAAAAATAGGCAAGGCATTTTTTGCTAATGCGTGCATCTCTCGTAAACATCAACAATCCTGTAAAAGCACAGTGCTTTAGACATTTAAAATGTCAGCTGATTTGTATGAAAAGCATAACTTTTAAATGGTGCTCCCATCTCTTAGCAAGGATGCTGACCATTATCTTTCCTGAGCGTAGTCCCAGTACTGCCCCGCTTCTGTCCCAGCCATCCTTCATTACTGTCACACACAGTAGCCTCTGCATCCATTGTACATCTCTCTCTCTCTCTCTCCTTGGCCAGTCCTCACCTCTGAGAAAGAGAGCGAGTGAACACAGAGGAGAGATCCGCACAACCAATCAACTGCAGCTAACTCACATTGGAATTAAGCTGTGTAAAACAGGGCCCAAGGCTGGTTGCTAAGCAGTGAGATGGGCTTGCCGATTTCCACTGGGAACCAGAGGACAGTGAGAAGGTTTTTTTTTTAGTCGCCTTCCTCATGGATGGTAAGAGCAAAGGACATCGCGAGCAGCCCCTGTAATAATGAGACCTCACGTCCCCAGCCAAATATCGCCTCATCTCTGAGAAACAGGCGTGAATGCGGAGTGTGATAATTAATACGTGCCCAGATGCAGGGAGGGTTTTGATGCCGATAACCTTTCCTCACCTCATATGAAAAGTACTGTTTGTAGCGCCACAACACAGCGCCTGTGTTTACGGCTCTGTTTTGTGCTTTGCACAGGGTGCAGATGTGATTATTTTCCCTGTTTGTATTGTTTGGGCCGCGTTTATTATATTCAAGCGAGTGTGTCGCAGCAGTTTGTTTCTTCCTGCTTCTTGTTGCGGCCAAGGGGCCAAATTAAGGCTATTGTGTGATCCGTCTCCATGGCGATGTGTTGGTAAACTTGGGGTCTTTGAGTGTGAAGGCTGCATTTGTTGCAGGAGAGCACTTGAGCCTGTCTGGACTTGGTAGATTTTTCTTGGTATTGCTGCGTGATGTGCTGTGTAAGGGGGCCAAATTGACCGAAGTAGTGACACCACAAAGCGACCACTGTTGGTCTGTCTATAAACACTTCACAGAAAAGAAGATGAGTAGCCTGTTGAAGAGAAGCTGGAAGTTTTGATAGGCAAACTAAACTTTTTTGGATACATGGCCCATCTTTGTATACATGCAAGGAGGAATAGAGGGACTGATTAGTACTCATTTTTTTGTGTTTATGTGCACATACTACTTCAAAATGTTCTCTTTTGGTTAATCAAGACTCTATTTATTTGATGAAAAACTGGATATATTATTACAATTTAAAATGACCATTTTCAATTTTATTGTAGTTTAAAATATAATTTATTCCTGCGAAGGAATTCCTGAATTTTCTGCAGCTATTAGTCACTTCAGTGGGACATGATTTGTCAGACATTATTCTAATAAAGAAAGACTTCCAATTATTATTCATTTTGAAAATTGCTGTGTGTTACGGAATGCTTGAGTGAATTAAAGCACACAATGAAGATGTATATACACTGGAACAATCTTTAATAATAAACTTAGAGTTAATCACAGGAAAGCACAACAAAACACTATTTCAAACGAGGAGGAACAGAGGAAATGGGAGAACTCAGGGTATTTAAGCTTCTGACAAACAAAGGGAACTAATAAGATCATTAATGAGACGACATGTGAAAAAAATGTCACAGGCAAATTATCACAATAAAAACAATGGCGAAAACAAGACATATGTGTAACATTGTGATTTTTAGTATTTTTGTGGCAGCTGTGATACATTTTTTAAGTATTCTTTGATGAATAGAAAAGAACATGCATTTTTTTTAAATATGTTGAATGTCTTTACTGACATGTTTTACCAATTTATTACATCTAACTGACCTCAAACTCTTGAACAGTAGTGTAACTTATGCATTATCCTTATTCACTTGTTTTTTAAATCATCATTTTTTTCTGTATACATTAAAAGAAACTGCAAGTCATGTGAATAAAGAACAGCTTTCCTATTTGTGTACATTATTTTGTTGTTTTCATAAGAGCATAACACACAAACAGCAGTGTCCACACACCGGTTGAACAGGTAATAAAGTAAGATATAAATCCTCTTGTCTGCTTTTTAAGTTGCTAATTGCAAGACTTTAATGTGCCCTGTTATACAAGTATGTTGCTATGAAAATCCATGATAAGCACAAACTTGAAATCTGGAGAGAAAAAAAATCATCCTTTATTTACCTACAGATTTGAGAGGGAGAGAAAAAAAGAGACAGTTAGAAAAAGAAGAAAATGAGACCAAAAGTGAAATGACAGCATTGTGGAAATCATCATATTAACACAATTAGCTCCTGCCAGAGTATGAAACTTGAGCGATTTTTCTTATTTAACTCATTAGAGGGGCCACAGCACCACTCTCACTCATGTCAATTCTGCATAATTACTTTTAAACAAAATCAAAGTAGCCACTATCTGGCATTGTTCGACGTGGCTCATCGCTAAATTTAATTATGCGTTCATTTTAATAAATCCCACTTCGGTTGAGGAATCGTTAATAAGTTTCATTAACGTACCTATGTCTTAATCATCAGACCTGCCGAATGGCGACAGGTCATTTAAAAGCAGTTTCACCTCAAATGCGAATTTTTAAAGGATGACGGGGCATTTCTATGGAGAAAGTGATGTGTGTCTGGATTGTCCGGATGAATGTCCCTTATGATAACATGTTTGAACTGACATGGATGTTCTTTGAATGGCCATGTTTCTGGGAGTATGCATCTATTCAAGGAAGGGTGTTCCTTTGAAAGCTTTTGTAATCTCTGCAGCATTAAAGTGTGTATTTTCTCCTCTAATAGCAGCACCAAATATCACTCCAATAAAGGTTTAAAACTAATTTGAAACACTATCTTATCTGCCATTGTTCAACAAACAGGCTTTACCCCCAAAATGACACTACTGGTTGAGCCAGTGTTGCTTTGGTCTCTCACACAAACAGACTGCAGTTCTGTTTGCTCCCACTAGTGGTGCAGAAACTTCACATTTCACCTTTAATAGGTTCCTTTTTTTCCCCCATCTCCTTCTTGGAAGTTCTTTCAAGAGTCTCCAAGAAACACTCACGCAGTGTCCAGACGTTGTGTTGTTTAGGATTCGGTCCTTTTTAAGCTCTTCACATTGTCAAAAGCATTGCTTTCCCACCATTTTTGCAGCTTTTTAGCACCGGACTCTGTGTGTTTAATGAGGTTGCTGGGCTCCAGAGGATCCCAGACTTACTGAAACAATGCCCACAAGGATGGCTTTGTGCCCACAGTTAGGGGCTCTATAGCTGGAGACACCTGTCAAACCAATCAGATGTATTTGTTCACACAACTTCACTGTGTAACCTTCAAATAATTGTTTACTAGTGTCTCTCATGATTTCTATTTTCAAAATTCAAATAAATTTTTTTACCAAAGATGGTTTCTGTCATTTTAGGCAAAAAATTTTTTATCATGCTGATGTATGTTTTTTTTATTTTTTATAAATAAGTTTGGTTTTAGGTAGTTATTTTATGTTATAAAAAATGGTGGTGTGGCTTCATGATTGACAGTTGTAACTGATCACTTCTCTAACTGAAGTATTTCAGACATTTTTGGAGCTTTAACTTTAATTTCTACATTTCCAAAGCGGTTTATTTCACAATGACATAACGAGTTGTTCTGCAATAAACTGTACAAACCGAACTGAGAGATTTGATGGGTCATTAAAACATTTTTGGGGGTAGGTTTATTTTGAATTAGGTGTTAACCATAAATTCTAGGATTTTCCACCAAATTGTGATAGTTGTTGTTTAATTTCAGTTATATGAAAAACTACGTTACTAGCATTTTACCGTATACAATATATTAATGTATTACTTTTGTAATATGACTATGTAGTTAGTAATTGTATTTACTTCATGTTAACAAGCCTTCAGCTGTGTATTGTGCAAAACTTTCTGAGTTTACCAGCTTTATAAAATAATGACAGAATTTAAATGGGTGTAACTTTGCGAACAACAATTGTGAGCAATTTTATTGCATTACTACTAGTTGCATTGCAACTACTGCCTAAATGATGTGTATTTTAATATTTACAATCAACAGACATCAAAATTGGAAAAGTTCAAGTTTCTTAAAGTTCAGGTGCGAGTGTTTTTGTGATTGATTCTGCGGGAGTAATGGTGGGACCATGGCTCACTACTGTGAAACCAAACTTGGTCGGGGGTCCAACTCTTCTCTGGCCAAATGAATGAACATCGTGTGATTTATTCCATACTGCATCACAAGTCATTTTGTAGATTACTGAAAAGTTAAAGGGTCTTTTATCTCTGTTGGATTATATTCTGATATCCAAACTGTTTCAGTCTGTGAACTCTAAAATCATCGTCATCCACACTGTTGCACTTGGCTCAGTCTACTGGACAGCAGAAAAGTGAGAACGCTGTCGTTTTTCATCGGGAGAAATTCTTTCCTATAATCTCGAGTGATGGAGAGGCAGAGTGGGACACCAGGACTGTAATGAGTGGTTGGCAGTGAAGAAAAAATACTCACACTCACCTCAAGGCACCCCTGGGTCTCACAGAAGAACCAAAAGGGAGAAAAAAGAAAGCTTGGCTCCATGAGCTATTTTTCTACTGGGAGGCAAGGAAGGCGGTGTC
Organism: Rhodeus uyekii; assembly: GCA_037043235.1. Classification (NCBI taxonomy): domain Eukaryota; kingdom Metazoa; phylum Chordata; class Actinopteri; order Cypriniformes; family Acheilognathidae; genus Rhodeus; species Rhodeus uyekii. The sequence continues at coordinate 3,817,003 of JAWRVZ010000013.1, read as the reverse complement.
TCCTTAAATAATTTGGAAAAATAGCAAAACAAATATAACAAGATATGAGATGAAGTTCTTTTTTTTTTTTGTTCTTATGTAAAACTATCCAGCAGTGATACAATTGGTTAAAGGTTAGATGGATGCAGGATCTCTTTGGTCTCCTTTGAGCTAATTGTTTTTTTTTTTCAATGAAATCCTATTGTATGCTGCCTCCTGGAATAATGCCTTATCATGCTCCCAACCAATAGCAAATCATCCAGATAGGTCTAATTGGTGTAAATTGATTAATTATACTATGCATCTCAGAAAGAAGGTGACTTTTGATACTAATATTACAGTAATATTTAAAAAAAAACAAAAAAAAAAAACAAAGATGCTTAAACTTTTATTTTCCCTCGAGAATTTTACTCTGCCTTGATTTTAATAAATATGATGTTAATATGAATATTCAAAAATGTTTTAGAACTAAATTGTACTTTATTTATTGGGGTCTGGCCAGATTTTAGAGTTCCCCATCTCCAAAATCACACTTTATCTTGTGACCTTTGGTGCTGTTTCTTTTTACCCCATAAAACTTATGGCATACACACATAGTTAGATCATTCTAAAAATGATAGCAACATATAATAGTACTTCCAAAGGTTTTAGTGCAGCTCTGCACTAGATCACTGCACAAACAGGACAACTTCATCAAGATGGCTTCCCAGGCAGCGCTGCGGTAACACCAGCAGCGTCCATGTTGGCTCAGCTCCGGGGTGGGTGTGACTCCTGACAGAGGGTTCCTGTTGGTCACTTATCTTGTTAATTAGGTTTTCACTTCTCGCCGGCTCTCCCCTCCCCGCACCCAGTGACAGATCTGCACCCAAATGCTCTGTGCCACCGCCGCATTGTTTTTCCCCACATAGTGGGATAATTAATATGTCTGGCCCATACATATTTCATGTTGTTTGCTTTAAAATGGTGAAGGAGGCAAGAAAAGAGAGATTCTCAGAGTGAGGGAGAGAAGGGAAGATTAATTAAAAGAGGGAAGAGAGAGAGGGATCCGTCCTAGGACAGAGCCTAGAGCTGCCGGATGCGGTGGGCTTCATTTAAATAAAGGCTGGTGTCAGAAAAGCCCCTTTATACCTGTGTGAAGGATAACTAGTCGACTGTATTAACGTACGCACCATCTATTCTCTCACTGTACATTATTTGTATTCAAGGTTTTTGAAATGACATTGCAATCTGATGATGCACCAGCCCATTATATTGTCGCACAGGACAAATATCCCGGCGTTTTCTCTGTAGAACTAACACAATTTTTCCATGTCAGAGGTGGGTAATATCCTCGCGGTCCGGGAGGCTGCCGGTGCATAAGGAATGATGCCATTAATCCTCCTGGGCAGCCTCCTGCTCTGATTATTAAGGAAATAAATTTGCATGCTGCATATGAACCAGGTGAATCACTGAAGGCGCAAATTATATTTTCTGACAGCGAGGTAGAGAATGGAGCTGCATTGCTCACCCTGCAACCCCGCCACCCCCGTAGTACACACATACACACTCAAACGGCTCTCCCCCCGCTGTCCTGAAAGCTGCATTTCTATTCATTACCCTGCAAGAGAAGAGTCAGTGGTCGCTTTGTAAGTTTGCATGGAGTGCGTTATCTCCCGGTGTAGGCTGGCGCTAGCTTGCTCCCAAGTGCACGGCTGTAATCACAACTTACAAATCACAGCAATAATTGAGAGGGAGAGAAATAAAGAGACAGGGGTGGAATGAGATTCGAAACGGAGTCGCTCTATCAGGTCTCGTTCAGGTTAGACTTCGGCTCCACAATACAAACACTGTCGCACGTGAGTGCAGAGAAGCAGCCTGACTGTGGACAGCTCGAACTTGTGTGTTCATTGACCCAGTGCGTAATGGTCCATAAAGGCTCAACTTAATGAGCTGGTCATCGGTGTCAGGGGTATTACTTAATGTCTTCTTCATGGGTGAAGACCTCCTCCACTTGTTTTAGTGCATTTTTCTGTATTTGTTTCACATATCGTTCTGTTCTTTTTCATCACTCTTATAGGATCGATGCACAGTGAAGGGAGTTTTTATTTGTACGCCAAAGGAGCTAATAATGTCACAGCTGGGTGTGCGCTTGTGTCACTACATTTATGAAAACATGGCACACCAGTAAAGCTAAATGTGTCAAACCAAAACTGGCTGTAGATGGATATTTTTGAATGAAGCACAGAGTAGCTTCACACGTGATTTATTCTCTCTCAGTGGGTATTAAAAGAAATGACAGACAAACACAAATGTGACGTGATGTGTAGAGTCATTTTGTATGTTGCTGTTATTGCCTTAAAAGTTTAAAAAACACTACCTGGTTAATTTCTACTTTGTAAATTGTATCTATAGCAACATATAATATGAGTAATGTCGCCATTAAAAAAAATATATATTTCTGACAATTTAATGTTTTTTAAAATAAAAATAAAAGTGTAAAATTTTATTTAAAAAAATCGTTATTTAAAAAAAAATGTAAATCTGTAAAAAAGGTGTATTTATGAAAATGTGTGTTACCTATGCTTTGTCAATCTTACGATTCTTCGTAACATGCCAATAAAAATACTGTAGGTATCATGTTTGTTGTTTGCTTCACAATGTGTCTTCCTGTACAATAAAGGGAAATTTACTTTATGATTTCCAATTACTCATTCACCAGGCCTTTTCAGGCTTGTTCATAAATCTCTAGTGCATTTTTCTTTTAAATGACAACTGTCTCCATTCCACTAAAATGATGGTCATTTTACAACTGTTTCTCACTTTTTCTAAAGAGGTCATTGCTTATTTTTTTTCTGAACTTTCTCCCCTTTTTCAACAACTACAACCTGATTCGTTGTATTAATTGGATGAGTACTTTAATTACATACTCAAAAACAATGTGTTCTGGCCTTGAGTGCTTATATTTTCAAGGTTCTGCTTTAATTGTCCCCATAAGCTGTTTCTTTAAATTAAATTCATGCACCTTTGCATGTGTGCGTGTGTGTTTGTTTTAGTCAAAACTCATGCAGGAAGGAGCACGCAACTCACACACAAAGCAGGGAGTGTCAGAGAGGGCCCCAAGTTTAACCATTATTTAGACACATTGAAAACCTGACATACTGCTCCTCTAAAAGAAAAATACTTAACCTGGTCCTCATCCCGCCTTATTTGTGTATGCATGTATACATCTTATGTGTGTGCATGCATGAGTGTTTGCATGGGTGTACCACTGTCACAATATGTGAGACTGTGAGACAAATATATAAGGACAAAGATTATGAATTAGAACCCAAACCACCACACAGACTTATTTGTTGCCTCTCTTGATGAATAAGACCTTTTTTCATTATCACTTTGCTTAAATCCATACATGCAAATATTGTTCTTTGTGACCTTGTTATGATAAATTCATAGCCCCACTTTTGGAGCCTCAAGTTCATCAGTGAGAGTGTGAGCTATTTTAATGTGGCGGCCGGAACAAATGCTCCCACCATCTTGCAGTGCTGAATATTAAAAATGTGGTCCTTTGAATGAGACAGTAAAGGACAGAGGATCTTAGAGCATTTTTAAGATAGCCTCGTCAGGGGCCCATCCAAGCCCAGAAGTGAGAGCCAGGGCCAGGCGGTGCACTCGGCTCAGAGAGACAGGATACAAGCTGTGGGGATCAGCACCAGCCTGCTCGCAAGTGGCAGATATGGGTCACTCCATCCCAAAGATATGGGTGGTGTAGGACGATTAGCCACATTACAACAGCTGGTCTGACTCCCTCAAAACAAGGGACATTTTGTTATTGTAGGTCACAATAGTTTTAATTATTTTTGGTGTAATTTAGCTTGTTCTAAATTGTTCTAAAATGGAAGGATATAAAGGATTGTGTTACATGTGTAAGTGTTTTTTTGTGCTCAAACTTTATTGCTTTAATTAATCACTCATATGTATACCATCAGAAGAAAGTAGTTTAGAAATTGATTACCCGTACTTATTTTTCAGTAAATTAGTCTCATGAACAAAAACCATTTTCAAATAAAAGGCAAATACAATACAATCACAGTAATTAAAATGTCCATCATATAACCTGAACATTGGATGAACATATTACCAAAGATTAAAAATTGTTTCAATATAAAACAATGTTTGTGGAAAAAACAACATGGATGTCCAAAAATATATCACATATATCTTTATTTTCTTTTAATTTTTGAACATCCATATATATATATATATATATATATATATATATATATATATATTTAATATATTTATAATGTGATTTTATGGTAAGGGAGACCATGAAGTGTTTAACAATTTGTTTTAATATTTGTAATCCAGTGTTTTTTGTGCCGAACTGAATCCATTTATCTGCTACAAATTAAAGTAGTTTTGAAAACGACTACTTATCCCTAAATTGTGTAAATTAATGTCAAGTACAAAGTGCTAGAGTACCGGGGTGGGTTGTAACACTAATAGAAAACATGGCTGCTTTAATTTTTGTGCATGAATTTAATGTAGCAATCAATCCATATTTAAAAAAATCTAGATGGAAAAGATAGATCTAAAACTTCTAAAACTAGCATATTTGAGGTGCAAAATAATTAAGATATGTAAATTAATGCAAGCTGTATCTGCATACTAGCATGACCCATAATGATTATGATTATTGGCAACATGGCCTGTCAACTTTTACTGTGACCCTGGCCATTTCAGGCAACATCACATACTGTATATGTGCACACTGCCCCTGGCATCCTTTTTTCCTTTCTTCGTGTTGGCATGGTGAATGGATCTGAAGATCTGAAATGTCAACAGTCTGACACCCAACATTATGTTTGACTCCTCTTCTCCCTCAGGCATCCACTCTGACCCCTGTAAGACCCTCTCAATCGATCTAGGAGAGCTGAGCAACTTGCACATATTGCTTGCACTTCAAACGTCTCTACAGTTTGATCTGTATCACATGAACTTGGTTATTTATAGAGGCTCTTGATTCAACCAGAAACTCTTAAAGTTTTGTTCAGCCTTGGAGAAAAAGGGTGCTTTTTGATTTATAATATTTTTGATACATAAAAGAACAAGCAAGTACAAACCTGTCATTATGAAATATGTGTTCTGCAGGTAAGCAACTCATCTTGATGTTGTTTTCTTTATTTGACCATGAATAAATTATGTACTGCTTAATTTAATGAGGAGCAATGATAAAAGAATAATTTTCTTGAGGAAAACAAACAAACAAACATTATTTGTTTATCACAAACAAAGTAATTAAATATAAAATCTGTAGCTCTTTTTGTAAACATTTTTTTACTGCCAATATTTGTATTTTTATGTATCTATTGTAATTAGGTCTATTTATCTATTCTGCAATTAATAGAGATAATTGTATTTTAATGTTTAAAATGCCATCACTTTTTTGTTGAACATTAAAGCATAATGCTGCAGTTTCTATGAACTGTTATATTTATGTGGATGTGTGCCTTATGCATGTATTCATGTAGGGACATCTTTCATCTGCTGGCTAGTTTTGGCACACTGACCTGTCACATCGAGGCAGGGATTTCCAGACAGCCTCAGAAGCTGACACAAGCAAGCACCTTTAGGCGTAAACCTAATATTTTCTGATAAGGAGCTTATGCCAAGTTTTACCCAGCACATCAGCCTGCAGCCCTGCTGTCTCTAGCATTTTCCTGTGTGATAAGTTAAAGGGAGGCATCCTTGACCATAACTTAGGATAATATCCCCCTTATTAGCTATGGCTGTAGGAAAGGAACACTACGCAAAGAAATTACAGAAATAGTGTGCATTGTTTTGAAGTCAGAATTGAGATATGTTTGCCCTTAGCAAAATCATACTTGTCCATGGGTAAATAAAGAGGGATAGCAAAAGCGATCATTGTAACAAAAACAACAACAACAAAACGCAACAAAACAACAAAAAAATAAATTAAAGACATTTTCCTTGATGAAGGAATCAAGGAAATTGTATTTAATGTTATTAAAGCACATTTAGAAGATAAATAAAATAAAACTGTGTTTTGTTGTTGTTTTTGTTCAATTTTATAAAACAATTATATTATAAAACAATAATAAAACAAACAATTTTATGAAAAATGTTGTAGTATGTACAATATTTTACTGTGAAATATATATATATATTTTGGCATTTTTCACGTATATATTAAAGCAAGTAACAGTTTTAGCATTATGCTTTTTTTCTGACATTTTCATTTTTATTATTGCATTTTTTTATAGAAATTACTAACTAGCAGGATAAAGTGCTAACTTCCTTTTGTTTTTTGTTGCTGAATTACTAAATATACTTTTCTGTCAGCTTTAACTTTACATTCATTGGCAGCTGTGTATGAATGGGTGTTTGTATAATAGTTTCGGTCTGTCTGCGTGTTCTGGCACATGTGTACTTTCTGTGTCTGTACTTCGCAGTAGCCTGCTCTCTCAGGACTGGCCGGCCTCGCGTCAATACCCAACCTGTAAATGACAGTCACCTCGGGATCTTATTTACCCATTTGACTGGGATCTTAAAAAGGTCACACTGTCCGCTCCTCTCCTCTCAGCCTCTCAAACTTTCTATTTATTCATTCAGCGATGTCTACTCTCAATCCATATTCAGCTCACAGAAAATCTGCCTTTTCCATTTATACTCTCTAAGATAAAAAGTCTGTGAGGGATGTTTGCATGGTTTTTAAACTGTTTTTCTCAGCTTCTGAGTAATGTAATGACTTGGAGACGCTGCATTGCAACACGTTTTAGGATTTTATCAGAGTAAATGTACATACATGTGTTTATGCAACAGTGTTGTGCACCATGGTAGTGAATTTAAAAGTGCCAAATGGATGCTAAAGTGTGTATGTGTGAGTTGCATGCGTCGAAAATGTCAGTGTTTGCAAGATTATCCATCTGAGAGTGTGAACAGTGGGGCGCCGTGGGTATATGGCAGGGCGGGAGATGGGTGGAGAGAGTATTTTGTAGACCGAGAGAAAGAGAGAAAGAGAGAGGTCTCCTCCACACCACAGATCAGGGAGGAACAAAGGGACGCTGCCAGAGTGTGTGAGACTCTGCACTCCCACTGGCCTCTAATTCAAACCAAACGTTCACCATGAAATAGCTCTTTGACATCATTACATGCTGTGCATGTTGATGTCCTCCACTCCTAAACATGGAAGGGGGAGGGGATTTGGGAAAGAGGGGGTACTACAATTGTCACCGCAGGGGTGTAATGAAGAGAAGGATGGGACTGTGCCCACCGTCTTCCTTAAAAGCCTCTCCCTCTCTCTCAGGTTTAATATCCCACAGCACATTAGCAGGATTTGGAGTACTTTAGCAGTTTCTGTGGGCATTATTTGTCTTGTTCAGACAAGCTGCACTGACCTTCCGATAGCGCATGACTTCAGTGCGTCTGACGACAGGCAGGATCGTTCGGCTCTTTAGAACTGATCCTTGGCCCCCACCCTTTACCCCGGTGTGTTCTTAAAAGAGCCCACCTCCCTTTGATTTCAACCGGACCCAAATATCTGATCGTACCAAGCATCTGATCCAGTCAATCAAGGCTTTGTGTGAACCAGTTTTCCTGAGACCTATTCATGTCTCTGTTCTTTGGCTGAGGCGGCCCACGGTTCTCCAGCCCTGCTTATTATAGGCCAAGATCCAATTTCCAAGCCATCTTAGATCACAGGAGAGTCATCTAAACTACAGAAAACCACAGAATATTTTGGCAGCATACAACGGGCCTGGTTTCAATACATTTGTGGACTAAGTCGTGCACCAAGCCCCCATATTGAAAGTTTTATTTTAGATCACGCACGCAGGGAAAGTTGACACAGTGTGGAGCTGAAAGTGTTGGTCACTAAGAAATTGTTGATGTATATTTTAAAGACCTTGTCAAATGTCTAAAAGTCTGTGCAAGAAATATATCCTGAGAAGGAAGAAATGTGTTCAGAATGCAGTTTAAACTGAAAATGAAAAGTACCTACCGCTACAAGTCTTGCAAAACACTTCTCAGAGTTTCCTACAGGAAGCAGCCTCTCTTTTCTAATTTGATGGGGAAAACAGATTTCTCACACTGTAAGTTTACATGTATAGTTAATATTTCAGATTGAAAACAGAGTTCCAGATAAGGTTACATATATTTTTTTTTCTATTTAGTGAATCAAACACACACAACTGACTACTTGGTGTAGTGATGGTTTGTTATGACAGCGTGTGGTGAAAGATATGTGGTATTAGTTTTGACAGTAATATTAATGGATTATTAATGTGCTGCCATTTTATTTATTTTTTGTGTAGTATTGTTTAAGTTAAGGTTAGTTGTTGGATTGCATGCATGCCGTCTCTAAAAAGACTGTCACACCTTTTGCAAACAATTGATTTGAATGTATTTATTAACGAAATAATCTCATCATTTGGCAAAGGAATTACTTTTGTACTTTAATTAATAGGCGTGATATTGGTCTGACCGTTTAACATTGTAAAAAGACAAATTATTGTTTTAGTCTAACTGAAATCGAACTTTTAAAGTGCATGTTAACACACTTAATGTCTCAGAGGGGGTCCGCAAGATTCTAATCTCCCACCTTCTTGTTTAGAGGGGCTTAATTGGCCATTAGTTTGACAAATATCATGCCTGATCCATTCTGTCCTTCGTTCTATAAGGCATTTGCATCTCTAATAAATAGAGGCTGAGAAATTATTTGTTTGCTCAGCAAGCTATACAAACAGATTCTACACATTGTGTGTTGAGACCTAGACAGTTCCTTAATGATCGATCAATAGACCTTTATAAGCCTAATAAAAAAGGAGTTAGCTGTGCCTCCTTGTGTTTATATTTTAAAGAAAACTTTTTCAAGCTGAAGAGACTCAGCTTTTCTTAGCCGCAATCAGATACAGCCATCATGGCCTTCTGAGGAAACACTAGCAGTTTATCTGGCTATGACTATGTATGTACCACATTGGTACTATTTAGTTAGAAAAACCTTTAACTGTACTCATGAAAATTATTTTATGCACCTTGTGGGGTTACATAATACACACATAATTTACACAGCTGTGTAATGAGCTGGCAAGCCGGAGTGAGAGAGTGAGTGAGTGAGAGAGAGAGAGAGAGAGAGAGAGAGAGAGAGAGAGATGTAGAAGAGTTTGTCTCGGAATAAACTAATCAATAGCAGAATGTTATTCGTAATGGACTGTGTCAGCTTTTTAACCGGACGAAACCTTCGTCAAGTCAATGAACGGAGTTAAACCTCTCACTAATCTGAATAATCTGTGGACATATCGACTGACCAAGCAGTCTGCCAGAATAACAAATCCTTTGTGTCTTTTTTCCCCTCTTTTCCATTTTAATATGAAAATTCTGACAGTCTCTCTCATTGATTCTTTCTTGTTATATCATCTCTATTCATTCTCTTTACAAAAAAGGGAAGTACTGAATGACAGTTACATGAAGACAAACAATCTGTTGATGTTCTGCTCATGCACTCCTGCTGAAGTAATTTTCCTGTGTGCAATAACAAACACTGTGATCTCGCTAGTGATGAGTTTTAAATGAAATATGAATTATTGACAGTGAACACGTGGGTGAGGGGTGCTCAATCGCCAAAGACTGAAGAAGTGATTCGGCTTTATCTGTCATGTTTCTTGTAAGTGTGACTTTGACTCTACATTGCAGAAAAGTGATGATAATGAGTTTTGTGAGGTACCATACGTACCTGTACTCATATATACACTGTTAAATTTTCTCAGTAGCGTGAGAGTAGTTAACCCTGTTTTGTATTATACAGCATTTTTTATTTATTTATTTTGTCTTCTTTACTTTTTTATTGCAGTGTCTTCTTCTCAAATGTAGTATTAGAAAGATTTATTTGTAGTGGTTTATTTGGTCCAGGCAGTTAATTTGGTCTGTACAAAGGAGTCACCTGAACAGAACTGCATTATTTCTGTAGAAATATTTAGTACAGTGTTTTTGTAAAAAAAACATTTTGTCTTATTACAGTTTTTAATTAGACTGTTTTATAGTTGTTCATTCTACTAGGTGTACGTGCATCTGTTAAAATTGAACGATGAGTTACTGCTGACAATGATAGTGTGCCCTAAATAGCTTAAATAATTAGGTTTTTCTTGTTAATACTTTTTAAAAAGGGCTTATTGACAGATGTTTAAAAGGATAGTTCTCTTCAATAATGAAAATTCTCTTATTATTCATCAACACCTGTTATAAACCTGTATGGCTTCCTTTTGCAGAACACAAAACAGTATAAGCAGTGGCATATTTTGTGTTTCACATAAGAAAGTGGAGCATCATGATTGTGGTAAATTACAATTTTTTTGGGTTGAACTATCCATTTAAGTACTTTATTCTAATTAGCTTGTAACTTATCCGTTAACTTAACTAGTTTTAAAGTAACTTCCCCAATACTGGTGATAAGCAGGAACAGAGTAAAAACTGGCTTAAGAAAAAAAAGCTTTAAAGACCAAATGAAATTCATAGGCCAGAATAAAAACTGAAAGAAAATTAGCTTTGGACCTTGTTTTGAATAGATGCCGTACCCGTTTGGTGTGAGCGTGTGGGTGGGTTGGCGTGTCAGAAGAACACAGGGCACGGTTGAAGGGGCCACATGGAATCAAGGGAGATCAAGAGAATATCGCCGTACACTGACACGCAGGAGGGAGGGAATTTAGCCTGAGTCATTAGGAGGTATGAGAGGAGAGCCATCTGATGATGGCAATAAGGAGGCGGCTGAAAAATAAGGCATCCATTGATCTGCACATTGATGTGTGACATTTTAACTAGAGTCGAGAGACAGAAGTTCACTAACACATCTGAAGCAGCACTTCTTTCCTTCTCGTTCACAATGTCTATTTCTTCACATCTGTCTATTTCTATTCACTTTACTCAGTGACCTTCTTTTTGTCTCCTGTATGATCTCTCTCTCTCTCTCTCTCTCTCTCTCTCTCTCTCTCCCTCCCTCCCTCACTCCCTTTTTTTTCTGTCCCCAATGCGTTTGATTTCTTTGCTCCACAGCCACTGGTCTCACGGGTCACTCCATATTAGCTTACTTGTTAATACTTGGGGGTGGGATCAATACTTAATCAACAAGTAATGGGATTTTGCAGTCATCCCATATGATCTTCCAATAAAGACTTGAATCTATCTACCAACCTTTTATAAAGGGCTCAGGGAGAGGGCGGGCAGGGGGAGTGGGTGAGAGGAATGGAAGAAAAGAGAGAGAGGGTGGCCGGCATGATGTGGCGCTGCGCTTTGGAGCGGGGATTTGCTGCTCCGATGCTTTTAGTCTGATCTGCATCTGATTAAGGTTCAGAGAAGGCACTGTCCTTCACCCCCCTCTTCTTTTATCCTGCTATAATGTACCGTGGCACACAGATTCATCATCGGCAGGCTCGCCGAGGCCAGAGCCCAGCCACTCAAGGAATTATTATTGTGTCCTGCTTATGCTGGCCTACTTTCTTAACTAACAAACCAATAAAGCCGTAGCCTCCATTCGGCTCAAAGGAAAGATAAAGCACGAGTGACTCTTTGCGGTGTCCTCACAGGTGTCACGAAATGGACGACAGTATAATCTCTTTGGCTGTGCTTATTTTTCATGGTGGAAGTAAATGTCTGACAGTGTGTGTGTTTTGTGTTTGTGTGTATTTTATTTTGAAATTCTATTATGAAAAGGTGAGATAAGCCTCAAAAGCCTCATCCTCATCAACGAGAAGCAATAGCAGAATAGCCATGGTCATATCTGAATGGCTCCTTTGAACTCACTCAAGATAGATTCAAAAGCAACTTTGACGGTTTGTGAGACATCAAAATAAACCTGAGGTCTCACCTCACTTATCAAATTCAACTTGGTTAGAGCAATGAACACTCTCATTTAGTTATTACCATCTCAGCAGGTCTTAATACGATATGATGCATTTTAGCACACTAATATCCAATTTATGGATACTTCTATTACTAGAAGTGTGCAATTATGACGGGATAACAGCGGTGATAATTCCAGTTTGCTATCATACAGTTATTCCCACTGATGTTTATTAGGTTAATACAGCAGTGTGTTGTAATGATAATGTCCTATTAAATGTTTCAGCTTAGTGATTGTACATAATGTGAGGTTTTTAGAGACTGCTCACTGCCAGGCATAGGATGGATTGTCATTGTTTCATTATGGTGACTGGGCTGGAACATATGTAGTGTGCTAGGACACTCATGCACCGCTGCTTCAGAGACATGCTAATAACGCATTTAGAAAGACAGGAGGTCAGACGTACAGTGTTTGGCTGCAGTACACTCCCTCTCTCTCTATCTCCTTCTGTCTCAAAGGCTTTTTTTCTGTTCTCCCATCCATAGGTCACAATGCAGGATGTCAGTTGAGTAGTAGCATCTGAGACGGTGTTGTCTTAACGCGTGCCATGTTTGATACGGACTGGTACCGGCGCATGCTAAACAGCAGATTCGGGGCCTGAAACATGCCGCTCGCTCCTGTAAACAGCTCGGTGCTGCTATTGTGATTTTTCAGAACATTAATATTCATAGCATCTTAGCGGTTTAAACACTTCAGGAGTGCGTGGCTGTGCTCCTCTTGATTTTTTTTTCTTACAGCAGATTTGTAATTTGCATTTCATAGGCGACTTTACTCAACCCTGAAATATTTTAAGCATGGCATTAGCATTACTTCCTATTATTGTATGTGTGCCAGAATGAGAACATGGTGCGTGTGAGAGCCAGTGCATATGTGTGTAAGTTCCTGGCCAGTTTCAAATAATATTACATAATATCATATTTGATCATATAATGCACTGGGCCCATCTCCTCATGTCAGATAGCTGATAAATGGCAGGTTAAGTCTGCCCTTATCGCTCGCTCTCCTTCTTCCTCCACATCAATGCATGAGCTGACTGTTAACTGCAGCCCCTGCGGCTACTCTCACTTCCTTTCCACACAGGAAGTTTGGTCAGGTGTCAAGGAGTTTGTTGATAGTGTGCTAACAGTCATTTCCTAGACCTCTGCCCCACTGACCAAGACCCATTGAGGCAGCAGTGTCCCAATATCCTGTTTCCTGTCATTCCTGAGCTTCTCTTGGTGATTTATTGACATAAGAATCATTCATTTTGCCTTAGTTGTAACAGTGAAAGTCGCTCAATCTCTGTTAGTTAAATTGTTCTGAACTCTTTTAACCTCTTTCTGTTCTGTAGTGATACATGGAAGTCCCTGAATTGCTGGGATCTATAAAGGTTAGAAAATGAAAAAAACCTTTTGTATATTTAACACACATTTATACACATAGATGAAGAAGAGAAGTAGTTTTGAGATCCACTCCTGCTTTTTGTTTAATTTATGTCACTAAAGATGAAGTAACATCTCAGGTTACTTATGTAACTGACTCTTCCCTGAAGAGGGAACAAGACGTTGCGTTGAAAGGCTAGGGGAATGCTTTGGCATGTATTCTCGTGAAGCACTGTGAAATCGATGGAACGAGTGTGTGAATGAGCGTCACGGGGCGGTGACGTCCAGAAACCTGAAACGTTAGCTTAGAGAAGTGTCTGAAGGAAGCCCGGAAGGCGCAAGGAGCAGAGGCAGAAGACGCAGCCTCTCATTTCCTCTTCAGGGAGCTATGATTACATACGTAACCTAAGACATCTTTCAAGGGAACTTGCACTGCATCAAAACGCTTGGAGAACAATGTACCAAGGGCCAGCTGGTGAGATTTATGCCAGGTGGCAGTCCTATGAACATAAGCATCCAGTGCTCGTACTGTACAGACCTTGTTCTTGATTTTTTTTTTTGGGCGGGGGGGGGGGGGGGGGGGGGGGCAGAAGGCCTGCAGTACGATAGACCGTACCACTTTGGGAACCTTGGGAACATAGCCTGACCTGGGGATGGAGGAAAGCTTTTGTCATCCCAGGTGCAAACTCAAGGCACGAGAGGAACTTGATGGGAACCTCCTCGATAGGTTCAAAGGGAGCCTTTGACAAACCTTGGAGAACCAGGGACAGGTCCCAGGAAGAGAACCTTGGAGACCACAGTCTTAAGGTACCATGGAGGAAACGTGTGACTAGTTGGTCCCTGCCAATAGACATGCCAGGTACGTGGTAAGCACCTATGGCAGTCACGTAAACCTTCAGGATATACGGGGACAATCCTGTCTTGCAGGAACTCCAGCACGGTGCCAATCTGACAGGTAACTGGGTTCACCTGCTTTTCACTTCACCAAGAAGTGAAACGTTTCCACTTCAGGGTGTACAGTTTCCTCATGGAGGGAGCTCTGTAGTGGAGTATTGTCTCAACAACCTCGGCTCAGAGACCGGAGTCTATGAGCTGGGCCCCCTCAGAGACCAAGCCCACAGTTTCCACAGTTCTTGGCAGGAGTGAAGAATTGAGCCTGCTCCCTGGGACAGAAGATACTCCCTGATCGGAATCTCCCAGGTGACTCCGTTCTAGGAGGGATACTAGATCCTCAACTGTGGGGGCAGAGCGAGTGGGAGAAAAGTGTACAGACACAGCCTTGTCCACGTCCGAAGCTATGGACATTGAGTCATTTCTACGGATGCGAACGGGTTGACACAACCTCGACAAAATCATTGTAAGCTGGAGAGGAAGGTGGCGAGTCTTCCTCTCCAGCCTCAACACTCCTCAGAGCTGGACAGTTGCAGTGCCAGTGCCTCTGAAATCAGATCTGCCGGATAAGGGCGATAAGGCAGAGGCTGTCTCAAGCCCCACCATCAGATTTATCTGTGAACCCCAGGACATACAGTAGATCGCCCCTGAGAGACGCTCCCAAACAAGCCACACATAAGAGGTGTGTGTCCCTGCCTGTAATGTAGCGAAGGCAGGGAGAGGCACAGGCTCTAAATGCTTCTTGCGCTATGATATGGAATATAAATGATGAATGTGAAGAGCCCTGGACTTTTTAAACTAGCTAGGGAATTATATTTTTGCACACACATAGATTCAACCAGCTTCACACAAACATAACTGACCCAGAGCTTTGCTGAAGCTCATTTTAATCATCCTGGTTCATGACGTTACCGACCCGCGACGCTTATTCACACACTCGTTCGATCAGTATCACAGTGCTTCACAAGACTACATGCCAAGGCATTCCCCTGGCGTTTCGACGCAGCACAAGTTCAGCACAAGAATTTTGTTTTGTGTTTTCAAACACTATCCTCTTAACATTGGTCAGCCAAAGATATAGCCCTCTTCAAATTCACACCATTGTTTGAGACGATCATGCATATTTGTCAAAGCAGAAAATGATGAAAAGGATAAGGATCAAAATAACAAACTAAAAGTCCATGAAAATAAAATGAACTAAACAGACCAAAATCATCCTCATCAACATCAACCTACCAAATGGCTCTTTTAGTTCTTTGAATGCTAAAATAGGGTAGAAGAAAATGTTTTAATATTTTTAAAACATCACACAACACCTTCAAATACTGTACAGTATATATTCAGTACCTGACCTGTTAGGATGGAAACCAGAGAGTTAAAGGCCCATTCACACGAAGATTGATAACTACAAGGATAACCGTAATGATAACTACATTAGCATCACACCAAAGGACTTTAATGTTTTGTTCATTATAAACACACACTGCAGATATGTTATCTACTACTTTAAATGCTTGAGCTCTTTAAAGAGGAGGGAATCTTGTTGGCTGTCAGTGTTTTTATCATTCATCAACTGGAGAATCTTTCTGAAATGTCAATTATTTTGTTCCTATGTGTTGTTATCGTTATAGCTATTTCAATTGACTAAATTTTTCAATAAACACAATCCTTCTTCCAACTCCTCAACTCATTGGTTCTCTGTGGAAAGGTGGTATATCTCTCTGGAAAAGTTGAGGTAGTGGAGGCAGTTCCTCAGGAGAGAGCAGTCTTGAGGGGACCGTCTGACTGCATCCGTCTGGAGATACACTAAATCAAACACAAGGAGAGGAACCGGAGGCTTCCAGTCTTCAATCCCTAGTGGAACACTTGCTGCCATACCTCAGAGAGATTCATTTAACCTGGATTACTCTGGTGGATTTTCGTTTGAATTTTTCTCAAATAGATTTGTTAGAAACGCTGTAAGAAGCTCCCAGGTGTGACAATGATGGCATGGGGAACGTCTCATATTTAATTACCTTCAGTTTGTGTGATTAGCTGGATTTTGCGGTTGTGCTAAATACTGTCCACCAGCAGTCATCCATGATGAGCTCTTTGTGCTACATCAGATCAAGCCCTTGTGCAAATGGGCAGTTTCGGTTGGCAAATAGTTTAAATATTCACAGTCTACTCAAGTCAATATTGACTACATACTATATATATTGACTTACTCTGTGAGAGTATATGTGTGTTCCTGAGGTTTTGAATCCTTTTTTACCCATTCCTCATGTTTTCTAATTAGGCAGATTCACTTGAAAGGAGTGAGGCCATAAAGTCAGTGTTAAGACACATGGTCTGCACCATCCGGCTCTGGTTGCTAAAGTCATAGTCAGGTTCAAAGGTTTTGTGTGAGAGTGGACTACCGGTGTAAATATCAAACACAATGTGAGCTTTCATCAGACAAGAACAGCCTGTCTTTTAGTAGAGGGGTCGCACAAGGACATGTGTGTGAATGCTCTAAATGATTTGTGTAGCCAGCTTTGCAGGGATAAGGAAGGGAGCAATGCAATTCAACTTAAAGAACAAGTTCAACAGCCCAACTTCCATCTTTGCATAAATGTACAACATGAGAAAGTTGCATGGCAATACAACTCAAAAACAGCACATAGAGACATTTTTTTTATCCAGTTGTACTTTTAAATAAGAACAAAAAGACAAAATGAGAATGAATACATTGCGAGAGAGAAGGAAATCAAAAATATAATCACACCAAGTCAACTACGCAATGTTGTGCACCAAAGGTTATACAGGGTCATTCTCTGGATGCCTAACCATCATATTCATGTAGATAAGGATTGGAAAGGATTACTTAATGAATGCTGTGCAATCATTGCTCCCATCTATTATGCAATCATTATGGAACCCTTGAAGAAACTTAAAGAGGCCGGATCTCTACCTCAAAACTCAATGATGACACAATTCTTTCCTCAAACCCTTTCAGCCAGACAAGGGTCATGCAATCTCACTTCCAAGTAAAGGACTTAGTTGGATTGACAGCATCCTTCAATTATCCAGATGTCCTGCCAGTCTGCAGGATTGTGTTGAAAGGAACATCTGTCAATAGCCACAGCCCCAAATTTAAAGGTAGAGTGGTTTAGGAGTGAAGGTGGAGGGGGCTGGGGCAGCTATTTTAGTCTGTAACCTGATCCTTTATGACCACTCTTAAATGTGGGCCATGCGTATAGGTCAGAGGCTGGCTTTGTTGTGTCTGGCGGGCTGCTACATCTGGATGGGCCATGCAAAAAACACAACCAAATCAGTGTGACGCTCACTGTGCCAAGCTCTTCTTTTTTAAACACCATACAAATTTACATACAATAATTCTGGACCTTTATACAAAAAATAGATTCTTTAACTGATGGAATATGATTGGTAATGCATGTGTGGAGACTGAACAAATGTAAACTTTCTTGTCTGGCCACTAGAGGCAACATTCCTTACCTATTCTAGAGTACAACCTTTCTCTGACCTGTGATTAAAAGGGTGTTAATAGCCAGATTACACAATGTCGTGAAGACTTTCTTTGTTTTTATGGATGACTAGATGGGTGGGTTGATATATGGATGGATGCATGCATGCCCAAATGTTGTGTATAATTCCTTCTCCTCTATTTCATTCTCTGTATCCCTTTTTTTGTTATCTTCTCTGGTCCTCTTGGTTTTTTCCACTCTGTCTTTTTCTCAATTGGTGTTTTATTTTAAGACATGCAGCATATGCTGATTTCAGGCTGAATTGAGAGAAGGACTTAGGAGCCCAGCTGACCTGCCTGTGCTGGCTAATTGGGACTGTTTTCTTTCCCGGTTGGCCCCAGAAGCCCAGCATTCTCAGCTGTGGCCGCTTGCGCTGTCAGCTGCGCCCCTATGACAATAGCAACTGTAATATTTCATCCCATGAACTACATTTTTCAAAAGATTATCATATTTATCTACCTGGTTGAGCTGCACCTCTGTATCATCATAAAAGTATTTTTGGAATGCTGGGTCAGAATTCTTCTTTTGTGACCTCTACAACTTTCTTTCCTTCAACTCTGGGATTGAAGATTAAATGTAAGGCAACTGCACGTTGGCGTAGATTAGTCCTCTCTAACTCAAACTACCTGGGGACCACTTGCCAGGTGTAACTGAGCACTGTGTAAAAAATAGAAATAAGGTTCCTGTCAACTCCCAGTGTAGATAACTTTGTTTATTATAATGGGTGCGATCTAGTTTTGTTCTATCACATTGCTTGAATGTATTTGGCGTACATTGTACATGTTTTATGCATTTGGCACATATTAGACATTTAGACATTCAAATCATACGTTAAAGCATAAATGTTTTTTTTAGTTCACACCCATGACATTATAGAATCTGCATATATGCCACACACACACACACACACACATATATATATATATATATATATATATATATATATATATATATATATATACACACACACATATATATATGTTTAATTTAATTTTCATACATATATATATCTTATAAAGATAATTGTTAAAAATTAAATTAAACAATGCTATATATTATTATTAGTATCCATATAGTAGGTGTCCTGACTTAGGTGTGAAATATAATTGTAATTATATTAAATCTATAACTACATTAACCTATTTAAAACTAATGGTAGTCTATTCAATATCCTCATGTATATAGTGAAACAAATCTCTCTCTCTCTCTCTCTCTCTCTCTCTCTCTCTTTGTGTGTGTGTAGGGCTCTATGGGAAGGCCATTTTCAGAGCGATTCCTTCTCTCTTTCACTCTCGTGTATCCTGCTTATCCCATCTCCATCTCTTTGGTGGACTATGTTTGCCGTCTATCTTAATGCAGGATGAATATTTATGTTCTGTACATTAAACACTTCCAGAGTCTCTCTGTTGACATGTCTGAAAATGGCCACAGGATGCTGGTTGCATGGAATCGTGGTGTACATTTGGCTCATTGATACATAATTAACACTCCCTGCAACTGCTCTAGCAAACACACAGATGTCTCCCCCGTGGGGTTGCCTTGTCAGTGTGTCTATGCCCATGTATGTCTGTGTATGTGTGCATTACTGGCCTGAGCTGCTCAGATGAGTTTTAGGCCTCTGTAAGGTAACAAAGCCGCTATTATACCTTTGAATCAGTGAATTCAAATACCATAAATAAGTTATGACGCTGGATAGTTTTCAGGTTTCCTGGAGTTTGCATGATACTAACACAGTGGTAACCTTCATTTTATACCTTAGAAAGTGATTTAGTTGTATGTGGTATGGCTATGAATGGAACTTTCCTGCATTGCACCTCACTGCACAAGTGTGCTGTAACCAGAGGCGCTTTGTCCAATGGGCCGGCAGCTATTCCAGCTGGACCACCAACAGCCAGGCTAATTAGCATCTATTGTCTGAGGCAGTCATGAGTGTAGAGACCACCAGGACAGACCCTTCTACCTTTCTCACAATACTGCCCGTGGTCACACTAGACTTTGAGCATGCAAACTTTCTACAGTGATATGACGTCAAACTCTGTGGCGTCTTATTTATAAACATAATTTCAACATAACAAATAATAATAATACTTAAATAGAAATAGAAATATTTAATGTACTCAAATCTTATTGATCTTCTATTTGTCTTCACGTGATACATATTCACAGTTCACCAAAGTTGAACTTTGGAACATTGGAAACTTTGGAACTTTGGAAATTCCAAAACTTCCTTGCATGAGATTGCTTCCGGTCTCCAGGATTCACATGCATATAAATGGAAGTCAGTGTAACAAAAAGAGTAGTGTGAACGCTCCTTAATGCAGTGTGAGAACCATAACCTTTAGCTGACAGATGCCCCAGTTATTTCATCACTTTATTTCCTAAAATAACATTTCATTCACAAATATCACATGGTCAAAATTTATTGAACTATAGGAATAAAATTCATAGCATTCAGTTAGTTATATATTTAAATATCTGTCCATTTAGTTAACTGTGTATGCCATTCACATTTATATTTATATTCATATTCCTTTTTTGTTTTTTTATTGATATTTTATGTGACACTGAACACTGGAGTAATGGGTGCTGAGAAGTGTAGCAAAATAATACTATATCTATATATTTAAAAAACAACTTCTTTAAAATCGTTGTCATATTTCACAATATTACTGCTTTTACTGTAGTTTTGATCAAATAAATGCAGACTTGGCAAACATAAGAAACTTCTTTCAAAAACATAAAAAAACCTTACCTTGAAAAGCAAAATTATTCTGAAGCAATTGATAAAAAACAGGATACAAAATGAAAGCTGACAGCCGATTGGACATTGATAAGTTCTTTCACCATAAACAACCTTAGCAGTTGCTGTGTGAAACCTTGGTCACTTCCAGAGTACCGGTAGATACAGTGGATGACTCCACTGACCTCTGATGTGCTGCTCCAGTAAGCAGAGTGAAGCGTGTGGCCACTTTAGTCCATTCATGAGCGGCCTTGTCGCTTTATTCGGCTGTCTCTAACACACACTCATACTCTGTTTTCATTTTTTCCCCCTACTATGCTATTTTTTAGGGCTTTTTTGCCATTTCAGCAAGCCTCTCTCATTTTGTGACTCCCTTTGCTGCTCTTTATTTCTCTCTCTCCTTCGTACTCTCACTCCTATATCGTTCCATCCCCTTTTACTCCATTTCTTCTCTGGTCCTGTCGTATCTCTGGCTGAACTACTCTGTCCCATCTAATGGGGTCAGCGGAACAGCAACCAGCCCCCTTCCCCCCCAAATACTCTTCCCTTTCACTCTCCTCCTCTTTCATCTGTCCATTTCCAGGTTAAGAGCCCAGTGGATCTTAGATTAGAGAGGCTCACTAGATTAGTGGTCTTTCATGCCCAGACTGAGTCCGGTGTGGCTGCTTACCCATCTATCCACCATTTATGGTTGTTTGCTCTTACAGTGGACTAAAGGACAGACATTTTTTCTATTACATCTTCAGTCTCACATCTTCTTATTGTTAACTATAAAAAATAAGTTAGTTAATTAAAAAAAACACCCTGAAATTAAGTAAAATTTAAATATTAGTTGGAAAAAACATTCTGCTCAGACATTTACATGACGGTTTTCATGTCAAACTTTTTATGTCCATTCATTTACATGACAACAGCGTTTTGGGGGCCTGAAAACGCAAACTTTTCAAAATGTTTCAAAGTGCAAGTTTTTGAAAATAATACTGTTATAATCTTCGTATAAAGTACAAAAATGCAAATCTGGACAAGAAGTGACATCATGCGCATGCATATTACTTTTTCAGTCTATAAGCTCTTAGTGTTTCTTACAAATTGACATCACTACTGTCCTGGCATGCGTAATATTTGGTTCAACAACTACTTCTGTCTATTTAAGCTTCATTTCACCTCATTCAGCACCACCTCTCCAGCATTTAGCATTATTGTTATGAGTCAACCCTCACTAAAACATGCTGAAATCATTTATGGTTGGCATGTCTTACTGTCCATGCTGGGATAACAAGTGGCTCCCTGTTTCTCATATAGGGGCCTTCAGGGTTTCTCAGCTCTGTTCTTTTTGTCCCTCTCTCTCCTCAGCTCAGGCCATTAGAGAAAGAGGGTCAGGAAAGTGCATGCCATCCTTTGCGTGCTATCTGAGCCACTGGCCTGGCAAGTGAAAATAAATGTTCAAAAGGTTGTACTTTATATTTAGCCAAAGAGATGACCTCGAAGTGCCTTAAAAGGGCTCACATACTTAAAGGTGCATTACAGGTCTTACACTAATTCACTGTGATAGCTAAAGTGCTCGCTGCATACCGCGGGAGAGAGCTAACCCTGGAGGATCCGGCAAGGGCCTGGGATGTGACCAGTTAACATTATTCAGCATAAATTTTGAATTTTCTGCAGCCTGAACTTGGAGTGGAGAAGGGTAAACCATTTGCATACTGTATTAATGATGAGTGAAGAAAAGAGATGCTCTTGTTGCTGGATCTACACTGCACGTTTAATCTATAAGTTTCACTTTATCTTATGCTTTCTTCTCGTTTAATATATTTATGTACAGAAAAGAGGTAAGGTGTGTTTTAA
This sequence comes from Rhodeus uyekii, assembly GCA_037043235.1. Taxonomy (NCBI): domain Eukaryota; kingdom Metazoa; phylum Chordata; class Actinopteri; order Cypriniformes; family Acheilognathidae; genus Rhodeus; species Rhodeus uyekii. The sequence continues at coordinate 3,794,794 of JAWRVZ010000013.1, read as the reverse complement.
GGGCCGTTTGGGGTAAATAACCTCTCGTGAGATGCAGTAGTGGTCTGAGACACCATTGGGGGAGACCTCATTTCATTCTAAACTAGACTGGCATGATTTATTAATTTGCATTTTAAATAACAATTACGATGTCAGAAGGCATCAAGGCCAAACCTTAATTGCAATGGAAAACATACTTAATGTGAAATTTGCCCCTTCTGAAGCGATCAGAGTGCTTTGTGTCTTGAGCAGGGACAAGCTGCAGGTTTCAGATAGTTCTGAAATGCTGATGTCACTTCATCGCGCTCACCACTGCTCCCACTTCAGCTGGACTTGATCTCTCTTCTGTCATCCTTTCACTATCTTTCTCACATTGTCTTACACTTTTCCTTCTGGGATCTTTAAGGTTTATGATGTTTCATTAAGAGGTCAGGTCCTAAGACCCGTTAAATCATTCATTAATTCATGTAATATTATTTTTTGAGAGTCCACATTCAGTAATAATTGTAAAAGGACAATAAGCTTTAACTGATTTTAAAGAAATTATCTTTGTTTGAAGTATTATTGAATGGTGTTTTTTTTTTTAAGTGCTAAGCCATTTGACATCGTACTATATAGTGATTTACTATGTTTTAGGGTTAAAGTGTGGCTTAGGTGTTCTATTATAATACTAATTGTTATTGCTAAACCAATCAGACCTCCAAATAGAATTCCTCTGAACTATCGCCCCCCCCCACACACACACACACACACACACACACACACACACACACACACACACCACCCCACTCTCCTGGATTGCAACTCTGCAAATCTATTTTTGTGTTCATGTAAATGTTTATGTATGGTCAGTTCTTCGTCCATCTTCATCTTGCCTTCACTTTCCCATTTTTATACCTCTGGAGTGTCATAGGTGTAAGATGCTTTATTATGACATGAACACATGTGCTCTATCCCTCTCATAATTCAGTCCACACTGCACATCTGAGAGAATTCTCCACAATTCTAACTCTCTTCCACATTCTTTTATATTGAGGCTAGCTCCACTCATATTTCATGTCAAAGGCTTATTCTTTTATTGAACATCAAATCCTGTCTCAGTTGACGCTCCTTTCTTTTTCCAGCACATACATATTCAGAAGTGCAGCTATACGGCAGCTATATGGCTTCCTGCACCAAATCCACAATTGTGCGCATTAGCACTGTAATAACATTACATGAATGGAGCTCCCGTTCTATATTTAGGAGTTAAGTCATCCATGTGAGCCTTGACATGCAGCGTTGCTTTTTTCCATCTCTGGCATTGGTTCTCCGACCTTCTCCAGTGTCCAAAAACTTACGCAGGAGGACGGCTCTTGCTAAAATATCATGCTGTGACACTTTACATACCAGTTTGAACTTTATTGCTGACACACTGCAGAATAAATAAAATAAATAAACAATAAAATAAAAAGTGTATTTTGAATGGCTCACAATGTGCCCAAGACAATGTGACAATTGAATTAGATAAAAATTCTGAAAAATGCCACCCCTCTTTTCTGTCTCCCTCACACACGCCAGACGCGGTCCCAAAAAAACACGTGCAAATACACACACACTCCAGTTCTACGACTCTGGCTTGTCAAAATATTGTTCCAGTATATCCCCACTGTTTCTGGCCTGGAGTCAACTTCCATCTCATCTAATGAAAAATGCAGAGTGTTCACTAGGGATTAACTGGAAGGCTTCTGCAAAAAGGATGAGGGAGGAGAGGAGCAGGGCTCTGCTTTATGGCAACACAACTCAATCATTTAGTACCTCCAGCTGACCATTTGACCCACTGCTTAGAGTTTTATTCTTCCCAAATAGCAGGGCAGGGGAGAGGGAAGTGCTTGAGTTTGCGTTTTTGCCGTCGTTCTGATAAATATCTCTTGCACCTCAGCATGTGTTCCCATTTATCTGAGTAGGTGCTGGTGCTGTAGATACATTATTAAGTGTGATTAAACACATGCGCAGGAACTGGCGAACACGGAAACGCTTCTGTTGCATGGCATCGTTTTTCATCCCCCACCTCTATAAGCTTACGCACACTTAAACACACAGACACTTTGAGTATGCCTGATTGTGTATAGGAATTTTTGTTATTTTTGCATAGTCAGCTTAGAAATTAATAGAAAAGGAATGGAAATGAAAGGAAAAACAAGATGCAACAAGATTGGAAGAGAGGGAAGAAAAGTTTAAGAAATGAGTTGAGGAGAAGAGAGGAAAGATGTCAAGATAAAGTGATGAGATGAGAGGGAAATAGAGGAGAGGGCTAGAAAGTAAAGGACTAGAGAGGATATGTGCTAAAGGAAGATTAAAAGTGAAGAAAATAAGAAAGGGCAGAAGAAAGAAGTGGAAATGAATGGAGGTGAGACTGAAGGAGAGTAAATTTAGAGGAAAGAAAGAAGGTGAAAGGAGAGAAGTGGATCAGGGAATATAATATGAAATTATAATGTTGTGTTTGAATAGAAAACATTAAATATAATGTCTCTGTCCTCCTGAAATGAATCATACTGTTCACCTGTAATTAATTGGTTATTCTTTTTTTGAAATTGTGCCTTCAGTCGAGTGACATTGTTGAGATATCAAGATGTTGTGCCTTCAGCGTGCCTTTTGGATTCTGCTGCATCAATAATGTACGCAGGGCAGTGTATAATTTATGTAAGTGGACATGCAATCACCTCAAATTAAAGTGCATGAGCGGAGGTCAGGTTGCATGTTTGTGTGGAACAGTGCAGGACAGGAAGAGGCCAATCCAGTGCATTCAGTGCCAAGCACATCTCGTTCTCTCATGCATTCTTCCCACTTAGCTCATTCCTCTCTCTCTCTCTCTCTCTCTCTCTCTCTCTCACACACACACACACACACACACACAGACACAGAAATATAAAAAACCCTAGTTACTGCTGGCTTAGCTTAGGCTGGAGACACATGGCTCACCAGTGACTGAGACTCACAAAGCAGGAGGCATTAAGACATCAATAATTAATTAAACCAACAGGCTCTCATAGATACCTACAGAGGAGGACATCTGGCTGAAAGCATACTCAGTCTCATTAAAACTGGGCTCCAAATGGGAGCTGATTAATCCTTTCCAAATGTTAATTGGTGGGTTAAAGTCTGGATGGCTGTCAGTAGTGCTGGTCTTTTTTTTTTTGCTTTTTTTTTTTGCTGGGCTTCAGCGAGTAGAACAGGCCTGGATCACAGCTCATCCTGTTCCCAAGACACACTGCCCAGTGCCGAATGAACCGGCCAAAAGAAATTCCTGCCGCTGCCTCTTCTTCTGTAATGGTTATCACAGAACATGGGGGGATTGCTGTGTATGTTTGTCTTTGAGCATATTTCCAGTTTCGGTGGGTAATAAATTATATTACCTTGAGTTTGATTGATTTGTGTACTTTATGCCTGGACAGAGTCACTTTTATTGCTGTTGGTCCCAGTAACATTATCATAGCTATCCATCATTTGCAGGGACAGCAGAGATGTCCATTTTAAGGCCGTGTCGCCAGTGTTTCAGGAATTGGTGTTTTAGCCAATGCTCAGCAACTCTCTCTCTCTCCCTCTCTTTCTGTGTGTGTGTGTGTGTGTGTGTGTGTGTAGGTCTGTGACATGTTTATGAATGCCAAGATGTACTGTGGAGTCACTGTACTGTCCAGCAGCTCACTACATTAGCTGACAAACTCTCCCACTTGTCACATGAGGTGTTGACCTAAAACACTGCAGAGTTCAGCTCTGTCTGATTGCGCTCTCTCTCTCTCTCTCTCTCTCATTCTCTCTCTCTCTCATCATATTCAAATGTCTCTTGTAACTGGAATGTCACATCATTGAGTATTAAAGGCACAATATGTAATTTTTACACTAGAGGTCGCTTATTCAAAAAAGAAGTGTTGCTTGATGACACAATGAACGAGTGTGGATTCGTGGGATCTGTCGTCTTTCCCCCACAGCTGTATCCGACGGACAGAAGTCATGTTCATGGATGAGCAAATATATTCAAGTTTTATCAGTGTTACTGTGGTATGAAAGCAGGATGGGCCGAGAGCCGTGGAATGAGTCCAGCGGAGCTTTTATAATGCTTATGCTGCAATCAGCCGCATCTCTTTTTGTGTTTTGGATTAACGCAGCTCTATTTTAGTTTGGTTAAAACAATCATACTAAAACATTTGAGTGTGTTGAAAGTTATGTTATAGCGTTACTCTGTGCATTCATTCCATGGCTGGGATGAGACACTTATTGTACTTTGAGGTAATCTAGGTCAATATTACAATATCATTAATAAAAACTGAATGACTTGTGTTGGTAAATGACATGCAATTCATTTTCAAATATATTCTATGGTGGAGAAAGTTATTTCTCTTCTGGATAATTATGCCATGTTTGCCACTTATATAGTGTTGACTGAGGCATGGTAAAAACATGGCCAAATCTAATCAAGAAAACAAACAATAACACTAATTAAGTTGACCTATTTAAAATAGGTCTATATATAGTAAGTATATATAGTAATAGGATTATAAAAAATAAGACTATATAAAGAAGTTTAGTTTCATAAAAATATCCCTATGTAGAAATAAAGTAAAATAAAAATAAATGTTCCCATCCAACCCAACCAAAGCAAAATTTTGTTTTATTTCATTCCATAGCAGCAATGTTTTGACCTCTAATTGTTTGTTATACTAGTTATAATACAATTTTTGACCATTAATTGGGCCTACTGTTTTGTTGCTGCATTACCTGTACTCAAGTCAGCAGATATGAACTTTTCCCACGGTAACATGGCTGTCTTTAAAGTGTCTTTAAAACAAAAACAACTTATTTAAGAAGAACTTACATAATGATTTCCTTTTTCTTTTTGGACTGAATCCCCATGCTGGTTTCTTGGGATGTTGGTGAGGCCGGATGTTCATCTGATCTGATTGTGTCTGAGCCTGAAGTCAAGCATTTGTTGCATTTAAAGACTGACCTTGTACTTCTTTTCAAAACCTCTTACCTCACCGTCCTCCCACTGCAAATAACTAACTCCATCCAGAGCTCAAATGCAGTTTTATATGGTTGCGCTGTTTCTGTGTGTGTGGAAAAAGTGGATGTGGGTTCATCTATGTGGGAGTGGGGTTATGACGTGTGTATGGGGCACGGTTTTGCGCAAACAGCTTGCTTAATTACCATGAAGAGAGATCTGTTAGAGCATTGTTAATGAAGCACATGTATCAAACAATAGTTCTAAACATATCACATAGCAGCTGTAGCAACCTCATTGTTGTGGACATCATTCATTAACAGCATCTGAAGCGTCTATGCTTCTTTTTTCTTGACCTTTCACCAGCTGCCTGTCAGGTCTGGTCTGTCCAAACATGCATGCTATATGTTTGTGTTTCCTAATAGGGGATGACATTACGAAGAAGTGAGGCTGTTTTTGTGCCATTGATACTTTTATTCTGGAACCTCTTTTAGCAAATCAGCTTAGGATGGTTGCCATGACAATAGCTACACACTGTCGCTCACTGCAATTCTCTTAGGGGACACTTATATGAACTTATGTGCAAGTATATATGTTTTATTAACACATTTTGGGAGAGGACTGTTCAGAAAATCTACCCAATAATCGCAAGAGGAGGCTTATGTATAGAGCCGATTTACTTCTCTTCCACCACAGTTTTTCCAGCATCCCTCCTCCATCTCAACTTCTCACTCTCATTTATTCATATCCCAGCCAGGGATGGGTGGTACTCTGGGTTCAGCTTGGAGCCCTCTCCTCAGACAGTACACCAAATATGCATATTTACTACAAACAATACACACACACACACATACTGTTTCCTTGTTTTATGGGGACTTTCAATAGACACAATGATTTTTATATTGTACAAACTGTATGTTCTATCCCTTACCCATCAGAAAAAGCTTTACATTTTTACATTTTCAAAAGCACATAATTTAAAATAAAATTTATGATTTACAAGCTGTTTTCCTCATGGGGACCAAAAATATCCCCAGAAGGTCAAAGATTTCTGGGATTGCCATCCTTTTGGGCGACAATCAAAAAGACATCAAAAAGAGAATAACAACAGTAAGGCTGTGAAAAATTAAAACAATCGAATAACTATTCCCTTCGAAAGGGAACTCATGCTGGATCTAGAGGACTAGAGGACACTATACCTTCGGTATGACAGGTGGCTAAACACGACAATCAATTTGACATTGGCAGGTAACCACTGGTGCGACCACAATTATAAAAAGGGCAACTGTCCAATACACCATCCTCTTTCTTATCTTCAGGAGATGTTTGCTTTAAGCGTGTTAAGACAACTATGGCAAGTACAAGCTAAGCAATTTCAGAATGTTTTTTTCATCCATGTTAGTTTTTCTGGCACATGATGACAGACATGAAATTAAGCTTCCGGATGAGGATAAGTTATCTCTCGTACCCGAAACATTACCTTCCAAGGAAACTCATGCTGCATGCTGCAGGACCACCTATGCCTATGCTGCCATAGCGACAAGTGCATGTAAGGTGTGATCGCCCTCAGACAACAACACCTGGACCCAGGAAAAAGTCTAGGTCTAAGTCTAGGTTGTAGCACCTAAAGAAAGTGTGCGGGAGGACCAGACTGCTGCATCACAAACATATTGTTAAGAACCTCCTGACAGAAAGGCCTTAGATGTAGCCATACTCCTAGTAGAACGGGCTTGGATTGCCAAGGGTTTAATCAACCCACCCAACTCATAAGCTAGTGAAATAGCCTTGACTAATAACTTACTCTTTCTCTGCTTGTAGCCTGGGGCCCATTTTTTAGAGGGCCAAAAAATACTAATTGTTGTTCAGATCTTCGCAACAGTTTGTGGACGTAAACGTCCCATGCCCAGAAAGAGCAAGCAGAATAGTTAATGGGCCTCAATATTCCACATAGGAAACAAGTTACCAGTGGGTTTCTCCGCATACATTACACCCAAAGGAAAGCAGCTATGGCCACAGCATACATTTTTAAGGTGGATGGGGATAACCCAGGGTTAATTTGTTCTTGCAGGAACTCCAGCACTGTACCAGATGGGCAGTTGACTGGGTCCAGCACCCGATCACTGCATCATGAAGTGGAGAGTCTCTTACTTCAATGCATAGTCTCCTTGTGGCGGGAGCTCTTGAGTGGAGAATGGTCTCAACCTTGGTTGAGAGACCAGAGTTACAAGCTGGGCCCCAGTATGCGGAGGTATGCCCAGTATGCCCCCTTCAGAGGGCAGGCCACAATCTCCACAGTTTCGGGTGGGGGTGCAGTATTACGCCCCTGCCTGAGACAACATGTCCTTCCTGATCAGAATCTCCAAGAGGAGAGCGGTCGAGGATGGACATTAGGTCTGTAGACGACCTCTGCTTATTACAGCGGAGCAATCAAGGTGAGACGGAATCTGTTCCAGTGAGCTCTCTCCAGAACTTCTGGGAGCAGAGCAATCGGGGAAAAATGTACAGACGAAGTCTCAGCATCATCTGAACCATAGCATCCAGTCCTAGAGGAGCTGTATGTGAGAGAGTGGACAGTGAGACGTCTCTCGAGACGCAAACAAATCCACCTGCCTGACTACATATATCATATAAATATTTGCCCCACCACCTTGGGGTGGAGTCTCCATTCCCCAGGCCTCGGCCCCTGCATATTCAGGATTGTTGGCTCCCTGGCATGGTGGAAGCTCTGGAGTGGAGAACGGTTTCAACAACCTAATTTGAGAAACCAGAGTTATGAACTGAGCAACCTCAGAGGCCAATCCCACAATCCTCTCAGTTACGGGGACCCAATGAAAATGTTGGCAGAAATATCTCACACTGCCAGAAATTCCACTAAGACAACCAGTCTCTGGAGACTAGTCTCTGGTATTTCCTGAGTAACCAGCTTGGTGCCTTGAAGTGGCAGGGAACAACTGAACTGGAATCTCAGGGGCCCTCCTCAGAGGGGCCGAGCGTCCCGGTGCCACTGTGCTCTCTGGCGAACACTGAGTTGAGCACTTGCTGGGGACTGCTGCGTCCTGAAGTGCTTTGAGTGTAGGACGTTTTTAGGTCTCTTCTTGATTTAAAGAGTCATCATACTGAGGCCTCCGCTCTCAGAGCTCTGGTAAAGGTTTGGTAAGTTGTTAGGCTCTCAGTGAGCATCCTTAGCTACAGTGACTGTTACCAGGCCTCCTCTCGCTGGAGAGTTTAATGCGGCCTCTGCTACTTTGAGGTCCTCTGGGATAGCAATTTTTATATTTGTATGCCTCCTGTCAACCTGTCCTGAGTGTAGGGCTTTGTTAAGTCTCCTCTCGATTTAGAGACTTGTCATGCTGAAGCCTCCATTCCTAGAGCTTGGCTAATGTTTGCTAAGTTGCTAGGCTCTCTGTGATCCTCCTTAGCTATGATGAGTGTTGTCAGGCTTCCTCTTGCGATTCCAATAAATCATATGTATTGAGGCCTTCGCTCTTCTGCACTCCGCTGTCAGTGGTAGGCTCTCTGTGAACCTTCTTGCAGGATATTCATTTTTAGAGCATTCTGCTGAGGTCTCTGTTCATTAGAAGCTCTGGCCTATGATCATTACTGGTGCACCTTAGGGATGTAGTCTTTGCTCACCCTAGGGGGCTCTCATCCCTTCAGCATGAAGGCATGGATATTCCGTTCATCATAGCTACCCCTATGGGACTCAGCATGAGTTCCCTTTTGAAAGGGAATGTCTCAGGTAATGCATATAACCATGGTTCCCTGAGAAAAGGACGCTACATCCCTTTGCCGTACATACGGTATTCCTGCAGGCATCTCATTCAGATGAGAAGTAGATGACGTATTGCATAGGTTTCCTTTATATACTCGTGGCCGCTAAAGTGGTGACATCACTGCCTGCCTGCCAATGTCAAGTACATCTCATTCCCTATTCTCAGGGAACCATGGTTACATGCATAACCTGAGACATTTACCTTTTTATTAATTTCAGCAGAAATTTCAGCAGCCATTACTCTAGTCCTTCCAAAAAAATAAAATAAATTGTATAATAAATATATTTATTTATTTTATCCTACCCATAACTTTGGAATGGTCATGGATCAGGCTTTCCACATACACTTTTTATTTCTATTTTTTCAGAACCTTAAGGCTTACTTAGACCCCAACTCTAATTTATTAATATAAAAGACTAGCGAACAAAAGATTTCTGTATTCTGTTCATTCTAGCATACTGTATCCTACCCCAAAGCGGATATTTCTCATATAAAATATAAGAAGGGTCAGATATAATTTTACCTACCAGTGACGTTTTATTATTATTATATAAATCTTGAAAACTTGACTCAAGCATTTGTCCTACAATCTTTGAACATATACATAGCAGTCTAGCTAATTGAACATTAAGTTGAACAGAGAGACAGCTATACCGTCCACATATTCAATATCGTATAACACTATTATAACAATATCATAGATTGAAGAAAAACACTAGCAAGATACCTTACAGCAAACATAATGTATACTCCATGATAAAGCAGCATTCTCATAGGCACTCAAGTATTTGTAAGACACGTGTTCAATTTGTATGTTATGTACTGTCACTTGTGTTTGATACATATTCACTGGATGACCAAAACTAATTTCCTTCTTTTCTTTTATAATAAATTAATTCCTTTTACACCACTCCACTAATCTATTTGTACAACACTGATGAATGCCAGAATAATCTTCAATCCCTAATAAAGACGAGAGCATGGTATCATCTGAAAACGTTTTTGTTTGTTCAAAAAATGAATAAAGGAAGCTTGAAAAACTCTTAAACTGTAAATATGGCATTAATATGAAATTAATACATTTTGAAAACGTTTTATTCAAGACGAGAGTGGGATGTTTTTTTTTTTAAATAAATGCTCCTTGCACAGTTAGAGCTGTGACTGTTTGCCAACACAGAGACGTATTCTGTTGTTTCCATGGCTGAACTGTCACAGGAGCCTTGTATACAGAGCAAGGTGATGGTCTAGCTCAAGATAAAAGTGCACCCTGTCAGCAGTGCCTGTCCTCACCATGCAAGTCTGGACATTTTTGTTTCACCTTATCAGATACAGCAGTCCTGTGTGTGTGAATGGCACTTATTTGTGTACCTTGGAGAGAAAGACTGGCAGAGTGCTCTAATATGATCAACTCCCATACCTCACACTGGAGCTCATTATGTACGCACCCAGGGACACGTGTTTAATATATCAAAAATCTCAATTATACCACCTAATTGATATCCGTATTTGCTTAATTGGTCAATTTAATTCACCCCCACTCATATGTATGAAAGAAGTGTCTCACATGAGCTACTACAAAACACAATACTTTTCTCTCTTTCTGTCTCTCTCTCTCTCTCTTTGCAGTTTGCAGTTTGAATGAACAATTTCTCTTTTTTGGTTCTGCTATTTTTTCCAGATTGGAAAAGATAATAAATGCATTCTCATCAACTTAGACTCAGACTCACTGTGAAATTAAACCAATCACCAAAGCAATTACAGTAGGGGAGGAAAGGGTCAGATCGATAGCAGCCCATTATGAATAGACGGTAAAGAGAGAGAAAACACCAAAGATTCAGGGAATCCCTGAATGTCTGATTAAGTGATTGATAAGCAGAGGATTTTACACCAAAACATTGAATTGCTTCAACATGCAGACAATGGGCAGGCATGTTTTAAGCTTCTAGTTTTACTTTATAGCAGCAATCGGCAGTTTTAAAGAATGCATTATGTTTATTGTTTATAAATCAATATTTTTTTTAAACTCCATTAACACTTGCTTTTAGGGCTGCAACTAACTATTATTTTGATAATCGATTAGTTACCTATTATTTCTTCAATTAATCATATTAAATTATTTTTTAAATTTTATTTAATTGACAAAACACTATTCCACTTCCTGCCCAATGCTGACCTTCACACAACTGTAATCATAAACACAATCTCCTTCACACAAATGCCAACTGAATTCTATGAAAATATATAATAGTTACTAGATCTATATCTATGCTAGCTAAATGACAGTTTAAATCCCTACTTTAAAAATGAAGATAATAAAGAAAAAGAAAAACACAAAATCAGTGTTGACAGATAAGAGGAATGTTCTACAGGAAAACATGCATTCATTATGGATACAGTATCCAGTAACTTTCATTTATTTATTATGTAAATGTAAGAAATATATTTATATTCAATTACACAGTTATTCTTTTACAGTTACGAATTTTAAACCTAAATTTAATGTTCAACAACACATATTTCAACAAAATATTTTTGCACTGAATATTAATTGTCTCCCTCTAATGTGTCTTGTCTGTTTAACATGCATGTGTGTGCTGGTGTTCATTTAGTAAAGTTTAACGCAGCCTCCACATAAAATGGAAATGCTTGCATAGATTTGTAACACTTACAGATATAACCGTAAAATGAAAGTTTTGCGCTGAGGAAACAAATCTCACACATTAAACAGCACACACATCTGTCAAAGGGCCTGACACAGCACGCCATGTTAAACATTACAGTAATGCATCAACTTGAAGCTTAAAATAAAAGAATCTCATGTTTTGGGAGGCTTTCCAGCAGCAGCACTCAGTTTCCTCCACTATTTTTAGCTGCATTTTGTCCATAGAAATGTGCTGTAATTTGATGCAACTGACGGAAGTTTTCTGTGCATGGTGGGCAGAAGTGACAAATCAATAATGACATTTGCTGCTGATGATTTTCACTATTGATTATAAGCGATTTTATCGATTAAGCCAAAGACCTCTACACTAACTTTCATCTCCTCTGTGTAGATTCACCCACCATTATTGATTCCTTATTGACCTGATATGTTCTGCGCTTCAGCTTGGACTTTTTTTCCTCAGCAAACCCTTCAGCTGAATGTATGAAACAAATCTGAGGCATTTCTTTCTTTCTTTCTTTCTTTCTTTCTTTCTTTCTTTCTTTCTTTCTTTCTTTCTTTCTTTCTTTCTTTCTTTCTTTCTTTCTTTCTTTCTTTCATTGCATTGAGGCTCTTTGCTCTATAATTTAGAATTAATTTGTGTTCACGCTCTTCTTATGATTTGGGTTTGTTTGTATTATAAATACATATTTTAATTTAATTTAATTTGTTTATTGTAAATTATAACTGTAATAACATTTGTTAAAATCCATCTTTCTTTCTTTCTTTCTTTCTTTCATCCATCTATCTATCTATCTATCTATCTATCTATCTATCTATCTATCTATCTATCTATCTATCCATCTTTCATTCTTTCACTTTATAGAAAGGTCATTGTATGGTTCCATTTAGGTTAAGTGGAAAGAAAAAAGAATGAGTTGATCTTGGGTAACAATAAGACAGTTGGCTATACACTTCTGTGTAAAAGTTGGTCAAGTAATATCAAATCAGACTGTCTGTTGCTAAAAGCCAAGTCAAGGTTTATGGAGCTGGTTTAAACAGATCCAGACATATCCAGAGAAAGATTTAGACTATCTAGACTTCTTCTTGTACGGTTTTATGTATCTTTGTATCTGTCAGTCACATCATCCAATTACTTTTGACTGTAGGTCAAGGTCAGTGACTGGCTGCCCTTTACTACCCACTTTGTATATGTATTCGCAAGATACCCAAGACAAGGTCACAGCGATGGAAAACAACTGTCTTACTGATTGGTATCACATGCAAATAGAGTGTAATAGAAATTAGATAATTATTCATTCCTTTCAACTAATTAGATCCAAGTCACACTGGACCAGTGGATCTGGAGAGCTTCTATCCGCCAGCCTTCTGGAGCTAAAAGAAGGAAAGAACTAAAAAAAAATCAACTGGGGGGAGGGGGAGGGGGAATTCTCTCAGGATCTTTCAGGTCTCTGATTGTTTGTACTTTTATTTGTTTATTCGTTTGTTGGCTTATCTATTCATTTCATTATCATTGTTTTCCTTTTTCTATTTTTCTTTTATTTCCCAGTTGAGGTTTAAGTTTTAAATGGTTTCAACTCTTCTTTTGATCTCATTTAGAAAAAAAGAATAAACAAGAAAATAAAAGCCCTTGAAGTTATTTTAACAATAACACATTTTCCTTTTGTGTATGCCGTGATATCTGCGCTGTTGTGCTGTATCTGAATGTACATGTAAAGTGAGCTAGTAAAGTAAACACGGATTTCGGTGTATTGTACGTATTTGGTCTTTTGTATTTGTTTGTAAAACTAACACGTAACACACGTTCAGCTCCTTTTTTCCACCTCCTTGTTTAGATACAGTCCTTGAAATAGAATATGTCATTTCCTTTTTTTCTGCTTTGATGAAGACGTACTGTGTAAATAGGGTTTGACTGTCTTGGTAATCATTTCCATTGAGTGCAGGGTGCTCTGGATAAATAGGTCCTAATTTGTAAGAGGTGTGCAGGCTGAGCTGACAGAGGCTGCCAGCGCACATTACCAGGCCTATTCTCAGCATGAAGGGAGGAGAAACGTCTGTCTGATCTCTGCCGTTCACTTCATAGAGCACTGTAACAACCGACATCCACATGAAAGTTATGGCCTTTGCTAAAATACACTATTACCGGCCAAAGATGATGGTGACCTGGGACCAAACTCTGCCAACTTTATGATTCAGTCACACATTCACGATTATAGATTCAGTTTTGTGCCCTCAGTAAAATACAGAACCAAAACCTGCAAAAACAATCCAAACTTTTGGCCCAATTATGGAACATATAACTAATCAGATCACTGTTTTTGTTTTGAGATTTGCTAGAGCTGTGGACTAGTGTTTATTGTTTGTGTTCCAACATGTTGAGCCTTGGTGCTCATGTGGAGTCTGGTCCTGTCATCTATGCATCATATTCAAATTCTTACAAACTTTTTTATTTACTAGATATGACTTTTCTTTACATGGAGCAAATTTAAGTCACTTCACAGAAATATGTTAGTTCAGCCAACTCATCATTAAATGTAAACATTGATATTATGCAAAAATTATTAACTGCTCAAATCGATGTTGCACAAAATGACATTGCAAACATGGTGCTGTCAAATGTGCTGATATCTGAACGACGGCACTATCACTGGATAGTTAAGGCCCTTGATGCACAACCCTGAACAATGGAAGTGATTGCCATTACGGCACAATGATAAGATCAGTTAAATCAGCGATAACACAGATTTCTCTTTGTCGTTTTTATGACATTTTCATTTAGTCTCTTAATCCACGTCCTATGGGCAGTAATTAAAGCACGTGCCTGGTGAGCTCTTTCCTGGAGTGAGGGAGTATTACATTCTGACCTTTCCAGATAAGGATCCACACACAGGATTTCTAGTGTCGTACTTCAAGTGGTGCTTCTGAAGATGCCAAAATTGATTTATTTCCATTACCGGGGTGCTAGTTTTGGTGTGTGCAGTGTTTAGAATGATGCCATTCTCTGCTAATTTACTCAATTCCAGGTTTTTATAGGTCACATATAAGCCTTTTTTCATAGCCTATGTTTTTTGCATTAGTATGCTGCCTTCCTTTTGTTTTACACAGTCTTTACAGTACTGATAATCATTTAAAGAGAGTAGAGATAAACGATACACACACAAAAATAAATAAATAATACACAAAATTGAATTGATCAAAATACAGTAAAGCTATGATAATAAAAATGTACAGTAATCCCTCGCCACTTCGCGGTTTGAATTATTTTTCAAAAATATTCTTCGACAAATAAAAGTTAAAAAATACCGCCATATCGGCAGCCGTATTGAGGAAAGCAGCGTTGCTTTATCGTGATGCGCGAGAGAAACGGTTTTCCAGTATACCAGACAAAGAGAGAATCTCTCTCAGAGGCTTTGTACACACCCACGGGGACTCAGACAAGGCACGTGATTGGTTCCCCGCGTGAGATTGACCAATGAGAACACGAGTAGATGTATCCCCTGAGCTGATTGGCTGATTCTACTTTGCGGATTTTCACTTATCGTGGGGGGTTCCGGTCCACATTAACTGCGATAAACGAGGGATTCCTGGATCATGGTTTCCACAAAAACATTAAAGGTACGCTGTAAATATTAAGTCAATACATAATCAATCCTTCTTCCAAAACGTGTTTGTGTCTTACCCCGATTCACTATGTCAAGCTTATTATACTGAATGTTTTTATGCTTTAGACCTAGCAGGATGGTTTTTCGTGGGAATTTGCATGTGTATATTTGTAAAAAGAGAAAAGTTGCTCTGGCTACTTTTACATGTCTGTGGTTTGGGGAGTAGCATAGGTTAAATGGCTGACATGGAGCACGCTAACTCTCTAACTTCTGAGGAATCACCTGTTTTAAAAAAAAAAAGGCAAAACAAAAAGAAAATGGGACAGAGCTCCCAAAGTGAGAATCAACACTGGCTTGGCTTTTCAGAGAGAACTTAAGAATTTGAAATGTTGCAAAAGTGACATGGAGATAGCACTTTTATTATTGAACTGGTGAGTAAGATGTTGGTAACACTTTATTTTGTTAGTCCCTGTGACGCAACTGTCAGTAACGTATAAGTAACCTAAGTGTCAACTAACTCTCATTAGAGTATTAATTGACTAATAGTATGCTTAATATCTACTAACTCTTTAAAGTGATGCTCCCCCAACAGACATTCTACTGACTATAAGTAACTGCATCTAAATGCATGCAGTTTTGTTTTTTAACGACTAGAGGTACATAGTGTACCTTTAAGCACCACAGCTGTTTAAAACATTAATGATAATAAGAGCACCAAATCAAAAAAATTACAATGATTTGTACAGGTTAATATAACAGTGAAGGCTGGAGGAATGGCTGCTGAAAATTCAGCTTTGCCGTCACAGGATATAGATTAAAAAAGAAAGTATTTTAAATAGTAATAACATTTTACAATATTACTGTTTTTACTGATGATCTTGGTGAGCATAAAATACTTATTTCAAAAACATTTTAACCTATCCTATCAAATGTTTGTACTGATATTGGTAATATATTATGTATCAACGTTATCAGTCTTAATGGGGTTCTGCCAATAACTACTGGTAAAAACAAATCGCTTTAATTTGTATTCTTCTTGTTCACATAGCGGAGAATTGCATTTTCACTCCATTATGTAACATGTGCTTTTCCTGCTGGAAAGAGTTATAAAGACAATGAAAAATCCACCACTACTGTGGCCTGTTCATCAGGGAGTTGTTTAATTTCTACAAACTCCATCATCTCTATAATGCTTCACTAATTTGTTTTGACTTTCTTGAATAGCTCTGAGTGGGAGAGCGACTTTAACATGACCTAGCTCTAAAGCCAAGTTCAGTTTCTCCTGCGTGATTTGCTCTTACAAATGAAATGTGTGGTTTGGGTGACAACAGAACCCCTCACGTTCTGACAGAGCGTTGTGAGGAATTCCAAGGGGTTCTTCGTTGCTGGCCAACATTTGCGATCCAATTCAATTCAGATGGAATTCATTTTAACAAACCAGCCCTCATCACATGCGCTAAGAGTGACAAAGAGCTTTTGAACAACAGGGGAATTAATAGAAGGTGGTAAAAGGCAAAGGAAAAAAGGAAAAGAAAATAGATTTTGATTGACAAACACAGGATGCAATTAGTAGAGTGTCTGAGTAAGCGAGGGAGAGGGAGAACGTGTGAGCACTGATGTGGATCTGTGCTCGGGTGGTGGAGGGCTTCAGCGGAGGGGAATGCTGACTGGAGACTCTTGTGTCTTCTGCCATATGGTCTCCTCATAGCTCTGCTCCGTACCCGTGCCCACAGCTATGCACAAGCCGCACTGTTTCAAGTGGAGGTTACACACAAAAACATACACCATCTGACTGATGTTTTGCATCCTGGTACATCAAAACTATTCATGCATCTGAGGTATCGCCTATTTCCCCCCAAGAGAACTGTTGACAGGTCTACCGAGCAGTTGTTAAAAAAAATTAGGCAAAACTCAATTAAAAATTATGGCGATGAACAACACAAGTGGTTACATTGAAAGCAAGCTCATTTATCTCAAGTACGGTGTTTTTGTTTACACTCCAGACCTCAGTGTAAATAAAAGAAGAACTGCATATGTGGTTGGTTTTGAGGTTGACGGGGTCAGACGGTCAGGGTGAGGCCTGCAGCAGGGCTTTGTCCTTTCATACCTTTGTATCTGTGTAATTGCTGAGTTGACCTGCTGACAGGAAGTCCGTTCACCCTCCCTTTTTATAGAGCAGCACTGCAGGCTTGTGTGCCAGTGATGGATAGTTAGTTAGTCCGGAGCCAGGGGCCAACACTAGGCAAGGTGGGATCTCGTCAAGGGCCTTCGCCTCTATGCCAGCTCTCAAACCTGAGAGCAGAGTTCTCATTAACATACAGTCAGGGTTTGGCCTACATCCTACTGCAACCTGCACTGTAGCTTTCCCTTGGCATCAGAGGTGTTTAGCTATGAAATGAGTTCACTTCTAAAGAGGCCTGTATGGTTTTAATCAATGATATTCTTGCACAGCAAAGTCATTTGAAGATCATTTTGATTCTGATAGTTAGCTATTATTAAATTAAATTGGCCTATTATTTCTTAATGTTATTGCATAAATGCTTAATTATTGCATCTGTAATTCACACTGTAGTCAAAAAATTGACAAAAAAAAGGTTTGTGATAACTTATTATTGATGGTTTCCATTGTGTCATTGAAGAAGAAAGTTTACCTCAAGTTGGTTCAGTTGGACTGTCTTTACTACAAGTGTACTTTTGTTCATTTTGCATAAAACACACTTTAAGGTAAAAAAAATAGGGACTGGAACTTCAACAAATAATCATTGAAAAAAGGTGTTTAACTAAATATTATGGCTACACTGCTGTAATTAGGCTATAGGCGTGAGACAGCAGGTAACAGGCCTTACCGCTCGACTATGAGTTTGATATTGTTTGATATTGTATTATAACAGTTTGGCGGCTCAAGTGCGAAAATAAATAAGGAACGACTACAGAGTGTACTTATATGAAAAAAACGTTTTGCTTCATTCCGCCATGGATAAAAATCTCAAGTTGACAGCTGATCCCAAGCCTTTCTTACTAATTCTAAAATGTCACTTTGGAACAAGCAATGAAGGAACACTGGGTTGCTTTAGTGGAGCTTATTGTATTATGCAGAGTACAGTATTATGAAAGAAATAGATAGACTAAGTGAATGTATTATCTGCATCTGATGTAGCATTAATTCTTCAGGTCAATAATACATTTATAATAGAAAATTAATTTGAATGTCCAATGAAGAATGCAATATCTTTGTCTTAGTATCCTTTTAACATTTGAAATGATTTCCCATGACTGCACTAGTCAATGCATTTGTTTTAAGGTGCTGCTTAAAGTAAAAAATGATGTGCTAATTCACAACGTTTCAGTCCCTTTCAATATAAAAGTATTTGTTACTGACTCACTCATAAAAATGGTCTTTGTTGCCATCTGAAGGCATAATGATGTCATTTACACCAAAGTCAAAATCACAATCTCTAATAGACCCTTTCTCTTTACCAAATTAGTTATTGAACAATAATAGTATAAGAAAATGATAAAAGTATAAGAAATTTTTACAAAAGGGAATAAACACAAGAAAATAATTCAGTTAAAAGTACAAAAACAGCACTCTAGTTAGTACAAGATTTAAGTTAAAATAAAAATATTAAGTCATGAAGCTTAACTTTGACATTAGACAAATCGGTTTGCTCTGGAACAAGTAATGGATTAATAAGACTAAAGATTGCCCGTTTGATATACCCAAAAAGAATTATATCTATGCTTAACCACTATCTTCAAAAGCGGCACATTCCCGAAGGACTGGCAGAGATAAAGATGTTCTTGGCGGGTACATGAAAACTGAATGGTCGCTGATGCCTGAAGCTCATATCTCCAAAAATGTCTAAACTAATTTTTTTAATTGTCTAAATAGGAGCTATTTTATAAATAAATTGCATATTCAAGGTCTAAACAACTATAAAAACTCTTAAAACGACATTGCATGCATTTATAACAGTAAGAGTATATAGTATTTGTAAACTTATAGTTGGTTTCCTCCTCTGCCATTGACTCTCACTGTGATAGCAATAGCAATACATTTCAATTGAATACAATATAATTTAGTTGTTTCAAACAGTCAAGAAATCCAAAATCCATATTCTGTAGTCAAGTCGAGTCAGGTCACCTTTATTTATGCAGCGCTTTTTACAATAGATATTGTTTCAAAGTAGCTTAACATAGATAACAGGAAAATAATGTAATATAGTTTGTTTTGGCTGTACAGCAGCTCTAGAAGAGCAGGCCAATCAATAATATTGATGAATATTTAGTGTTAATTGTCCCCAACTAGGCAAGCCAGAGTCAACAGTGGCAAATAACGCAAAACTGTATCAGGTGACAAAAAGGAGGAAAAGAAAAATCTTGGGAGAAACCTAGTGGGTTGAGACATGTGTGTGTTTTAAAAATGTATTTAGCTATTTAGCAACTACTTAGCTAATTAGCGAATAGCTAATTAGATTAGCTACTACTTAGCTAGATCATTTTTAGTGAACACATTTAAAAGTTATCAACAATAAAGTACTCTGTTTTAATATTACACACATAACAGTTACCCATATAGCCACATGACAGAGTAAATGTGGATTTCCGTCTCTACAGGAATGCTCTTTGTGTTTTGCCCATGTACCTTTGATGTTTGTTTAGGTATATATGAGTTATTAAAGGAATCATTTGGCACACTCTTTCTCACTTTCTCTCTCTCTTCTCGCACTCACAGTTACATGCAGTGTAGCCATTGAAGCAGAAAATATTGCTGTCTAGATATTTGTCCTGGGGCTGATAGAGAGGGCATTGTCTTGGGACTCTCTCAGGCCTCCAAGCTCATAGTTGTGCATGGCAGCTGCAAAATGTGCTTTGTTATGTGTCTAAGGATTGGGGTTCAAGACCTTGCTTTTTCTTGAAATACTAGGCAGATCAGAGCCGCACATGTTCCTAGGGGACCAGGGGTTGACGCTTCTCTGTCCAATTTTTCTATATTATTTATTTATTTTGATTTCCATGCTTTGTATCTCTTCTTCCCACAGCTTGATTTTCCAGGCCAGACCCTCAGACTGCCCTGCAGTGTATGGGGCCCCAGGGGCTTTCCTCTCTCCTATTGTTCTCATTATCCAAAACACAGTATTTAACCTACAAACATTTAAAGTAAAACTGGGAACAGCTGTCACATTAGAGGGAGACAGCACTGTCAGTAATAACCAAAATACTGTAATTGAAGCCGTGATGTAATGCGAGCGCCGACAGAATAAACAGTAGACTTACTTTTGTTTGTTGTCCTAGCCTGTTAAACAGTAGTGAATTTTCCCTCAGTTATTTCACTCAACTGCGCACTAAGGGATGAGCTACAGGAAGTGAAGCTCCAGTCTGTTGGTTAGCATCGATGCTGACGTTGTGTGGGCACTGCTGGCATGCATGGCTCCTTTTCTCTCACACTGCCACTCACACACACACGCACGCACACTCTCTCTGTCTCTTTCTCTCTCTCTCTTTCTCTCCCTCTCCCTGTCTCTCTTTCTCTGCAGGCCTCTAAACTGTAGCAGAGGGTTTATGTCATTTTGTACTGCAGTGTTTAGTGGAGGAGCATGTTAGTAAGCACAAGGGGTGGCATCTGGCAGCAGATGAGGATGCCACAATGCTGCATTGGAGTTGTGCTAAATATAAGTGTCATGCCATATAACTTGCAACTAAGAAAATGGCCTGTTTGGAAACATTTCTTTAGAAAATTTCAAAAATAATTTTCTCAAACAACATGAAATAAAGACATCAGTAACAGGGTAACTAAAAACCCTGTTTTTCTAATATAGTACATATATTTCAAAATACATTTACAATATCAGCGCAATTTCTTCTTTTTTCTAAAGTTAACTTATGAGCAATGGACAATGAATGCCAAAATGTGATTCTTTCCATGGCTCAAACATTGATTGAAAGATTACTTGAAAGATAATACATTTCTGTGAGTTACATTTTTTCTTTCAGCACACACTGCCTTTCATTTTCGATTTTTTCATGCCTAATAGTAAAAAAAAAAAAGATGAATTGTGCCTTTTTAGCTGTGATTTCATTTTGTAACTGTAAAGGTACGTTAGTCTCAAAACAATTTGAATTTAGTTTAAAAAATGGGAGTTAAATAATATGAAAAGCTTCACATTTTCTGCTTACAATCGCATTACTACACACTCATTGTATCTTCAGACGAGTATGTTATATACAGTATGTGTATGTGTGTGTATATGTCTAATGTTTATAAATGTATGTTTATCTGAAGCTGACACTACAGGGAGTGGGAAACTAAGCTCAGCTTAGTGTCTATTGACTTCACCAATACTTGCTGTCCATTTGCACTGTCAGCCTGAAGAAATATGGCCTCTTAATTGGTGAATCATGACATGTTGTAGTAGCTGTGATTGCCACCAAAGTGAAACAGTGAGATTATTAGCCATCCCGCAATGAAATTTATTATGATCTACAGGGCTCTGTGTCTGAAGAGACCATTCCACCTCAGCAGGGAAGCAGCAACACCGCTCTTATTAGTCATACTTCACTTGCTGTCAACAGCCACAAAGGCGACTCATGATTAAAAATGAACACGCCACTTGTTCAGGACGGTCTCGTGTTTGGTGTCACGAGCAAAATGTTGGGTTATTTGTGTGCTTTATTGATGGAGTGGTTTTGTGGAAAGACGACACCTTTGAAATGTCTGTTAATTTTCAAATTGCAAAGGGAGAAAAGATACTGCAGAGATGATAACTGCAAATAAATCAGCCAGTTTTCAGTTTCATAATTCTGTGGAAAATATGGTGACTGAAACCCCCATTACAGAGGAAATTGAAGCCCTTTGTTCTTAAGCATTCACTTCTTCGGATATTTCCCTGGATGGAGTTGGAGATTTGCTGGGCCGGAGTTACCCAGATGAGACAAACAGGAATTAAAACGCCATATGCTTGAAAACGCTACCCCGGCACTGCTCAAATGCCTTTGCAATTTCTATCAGTTTAAAGAGGGAAATCTTCAGAGCACCTCAACCATTTATTTATATATTTTCATCCTGCTCATTTGTTTATTTGTTCCATCTCCCTCTCTGTCATGTTCATCTGTTTTGCGAAGACAGCGCTGCCTCATTTTTGTAGCATGATGCTGTTTGGTTATTTGATGAGTTGTACATGTAAAAAAAACAAGACAACAAAAAACAGAAATGCCAGTGTTTTGTCCAAAATTCATCTCCATCAAGAGAATAAGCCCCTGACAATGATTTCATACCGGTGGGTTTCGGTGGGGTTAGATGGCTAGGAGCCTTGGAGCTCCTTCTTTGATTTGTAAAGCCGATGAGATGTTTCTTATTTGGAAGCCTGGCTCAATCTCAATCTAGCGGTGCATTAGAGGTGCTGTTCCCCTACGCCCCACCTAGCTCAGTTAATTGTGTGTTTTCAACCCGCTGTCGGAGGCTAATTTAACTATAGATTGAAATGAAACAGCCCTGGCCTCACATTTTCTGGCAATCAAGACTCCAATTTGACTGTGTTTTCTCAGCAGACATTAATGATTCCAAAGCTAATACTCATTGTTTGAGGTGACATAGCAGCCCTGGCATTTACTTAACCTTTTGTCTTATGTACAAGTCTGAGTCAATTCAGAATCTACTCTTAATTAATATCTTTTCTTCTCTCTGCCAACATTCATTTCTTGAATATTCAGGGACAGTCAAAGTAGACAAAGGCGGATAATTCAAAGATAAAGAACGCCAAGAACATTTTATTTAATCCCCAAAAAGGGGAAACTTGTTTCTTTCTTTTATATATTTTTGAGATTTGTCAGGCATAATTAACATTCAGAGATTCTTGGATATGTTAAAACCTTACTAACAAAGAACAGTTTGGGTCACCTTGAACCTTAAACTGCTGTTATGAACTGGGTCAAAAAAACAAAATGCAGTTCCTGTAGTTACATGCGAGTCATTAAACTGTTATTCAATAATTTCATCAGTGTTGTTGTAAAATCTATTTAGTAAATTGAAATAATGCTGAAATGAAAATCAAACAAAATATAAATATTAATTGTATAAATATTAAAAATAAAATGAAAACTATCTGAAGTTGAATTACTGAAATTACTGAATCATGATCATAATTATAATATAATGAATGTATATATAAAAAAATAAACGTACTGAAACTTAAATCTAAGAAATAAAAGCTAATTCAAAATATTAATACATAATATAATACTAATATATAAATGGTTAGGATCAGCAAAAAATATTATTATTAGTATTATTATTATGTTTCTAAAGTCTCTTAAGGATTACTTTTTGAATCACATTCATAATGATTATGTTTACATGCTACTGAAGATAAACCAATGGGAGCGGTGTATATGAAGTCTGCCAGTGATATAATAATAAACAAAGAGGAAAACACTGCATACATTGCAGCAATCTCTGAAGAAATTAAGTGCTTTCATTCTCATTACCTTTTACAAAGGCCTATTTTATGCAAACATGATATTTCCTTCTATAATTTGAACCATTTTTATGACATCAAATATATCCCATGTTCAGCCTCTGTTCTCTCTCTCTCTCTCTCTCTCTCTCTCTCTCTCTCTCTCTCTCTCTCTCTCTCTCTGCTAAACTCCTTTTCCTTGCAGATAGGCCCCTCTGTGTACATTATCCAACATACACACGCCGTGCAACTTGCATGGGTGTTTGAAAAGTGTGACAGAAATCATTTATTATTCTGCGATATTCAGAACAAATAAGGTTATGAGGCAGCAAAGCAAGCACAGGGCCTTGAGCTCAGAGGCTATTTGATTTGTCACAGGCCTGTTTTATGTCTCTCTCTCTCTCTCTTTCTATCTCTCTATCTATCGCTATTCCTCTCCATGAAGGCTCCCAGCTGAACTTGGCGGAGGTCAGTGTCCGGTCAAATGGAGTCGGGCCTGTGCGTCTGTGGGGGTGCAGATGAAGTGGTCAGCAGTGTGACAGTTAGCGGGGATTCTGACAGCCCCAGCTCCAGTGTGGATTAGAGGTGAGGAGAGCAGACGAGAGGGAGGTGGTGTGTGTGTCTGTGTGTGTGTGTGTGTGCGTGTGTGTGTGTGTGTGTGTGTGTGTGTGTGTGTGTGTGTGTGTGTGTGTGTGTGTGTGTGTGTGTGTGTGTGTGTGTGTGTGTGTGTGTGTGTGTGTGTGTGTGTGTGTGTGTGTGTGTGTGTGCGCGCACTCTGAAGCATTAAACTAACATGGACTAACCAAGGGCCTAGCCTAGTACTAAAGAAGTTTTTATATTAATTTGTGCTTTAAACTTTCAAACGCTTGATTTGTTTAATTTTTACGAAAATTATTAATTGATTCTTTTACATCTGTGCTGTATGTTTTTTCAGTATTGTCCGATGCGATTTTTTTGTTACATTGTAAATGTTTATTCCTTTCAGGGGAACTCGTGCTGCGTCAGACCACTATGGGAATGATTTAGGGCGATTGTCTTGTGAAGCACAATAGAACTGATCTAGTGTGAATGCACGTAAAGCGATCATGGTCATGAACCAGGAGGATAAAGGTGGAAGAGGGAAGCCAGAAACTGGAAGCGGCAGCTTTAGTGTCTACAACAAGCACAGTGAAACAGTGTGTTATGTTGATGGCAGTGTGTGTGTTTGTTTAAAAAATCCCCAGCAAGTTTAAAAAGAACAGGGCATCCCACACCATACTAGAAAACAAAGTTTAGATTGTGTGTTTCTTCCTGCCCTTGCTGCAATCACAATCAGGGATACACATAGTCTTTGTGGTGTTTGTTTGGGAGCAGAGCATGCACGGTCAGCATTTGAGGACGTTGTACAACATATGCTCCACTTCCGCCTGGTGGTATTTAAAACAACGGTGCCCAGGCTTGTGATCTTTAGGTTCAGGTCGAGCTGTTGCAGCAATTTTCATCCTGGGGTTCACAAATAGACCTGTCAGAGGGGTTAAGAGGTGGGCCTGGCCTTATATCTGCCCTCACCTGGCAGGTCCGAGCCCTCTACCGGGATCTAAAAGCACGCACTGCGGTTACTTCACCCTGGTAGAGGCACCAATTTTGCAGTTATCCAGCTCTGAGGAGCTGAATGTTGATAGAATTAAGGCTGGAGATTTAAAAAAAACTTCAACTTCACTTCAATGTTCCACCTTCTTAGGAATTGTGTGGGATTCTGTGTCGATGTTTTCCCGGCTTTCCCCTGTGCGCATCGACATCATTCATCAGCACTCAACAGAATGAAGCTAAGCCAAGTCATGGTGCCATGGTTCTAGAGAGTGGGGCCCTGTTGAGACAGGAGCCGAGGCCCGGGTATGGAGACTCTGTCCCCTAGCCACTTCACAGGCCACTTTGGTTCTCCTTCACTCACCTAGTACCTCTCGGACTGGTTGCCATGATTCAAACATAGCTGAGGCAACGTCTGAACTTTCTTTCCCATATTTCTCAGCTCCCGGGAGTTCTGGAGAGTTCGCCGGGACATGGTCCATCTCACTTTAATTGCTTTGCATTGGCCGGGCAAAGTGTGTTTTTCAGACCTAGCGTCCCTCCTCGATGGAACTCCACAGTGATTCCGGTCAGGGGGGACCTCCTGTCCCAGGCAAGGGGCTTGATAGCCCATCCTTGCTGAGAACTGTTGAGACTGTGAGTTCGGCTCTGAGGGGGCTGAGCTCATTGATTCTGGTCTCTCAGCTGAGGTTATTGACACCATTTTCCACTCCTGAGCTCCGTCCACAAGGAAACGGCCTGAAGTGGAAAATGTTTCACTTTGTGGTGCAGTGAGAGGCAGTAACCTGTCAGATTGGCACCATGCTGAAGTTTCTGCAGGTCAGATTCACTGCAGGGTTATACCATAAAGGTCTACGTTGCTGCCATAGATTTTTACCACGTACCTCTGGGTATTTCAATTGAGAGAGACCTTTTAGTTACATGTTTCCTTTGTGGCAAACTGAGGCTGAGTTAACCAGGCCTCTGACCTAGGATCTGTCTCTGGTGCACCAGGGCTTTTCCCAGACCCCCTTGGAACCAATCGAGGAGGTTCCTCTTTTCCTCCTTGCCCTTACATCCCTATAAGCTTAGGAGATCTTCAAACCACTACCGCGGCTTCGTACTGTAGGCATTCTGTCCTCCCTCCATGAGCAGGAAAGGATCAGCTGTGTCCAGTATGAGCATTGGACACTTATGTCCACAGAGCTGAGGCCCTCTGCCCCAAACCAGATAAACTTTTTGACTGCTCGGGGCCCCCCAGGGAGCTCCAGCAACTAACAGAGCAGGAGTATCTCTTCCGGATGTTTGTGATGCGGCAGACTGGTCCTCACTTTTTTAGCTGCCGCTTCCAGCTTCGTGTCCACCTTTATCCTCTTGGTTCCTGTAGCTTCCCTGTAGCTCAACCAGTAGAGCATTGGTGTTTACAACGCCAAGATCATGGGTTCGATCCCACGGAAAGCAAGATTGCAACTGATTCAATGTGTTTCTTGAATGCAATGTAAGTCGCTTTGGATAAAAGTGTCTGCCAAATGCATAAATGTAATGGTTCATGACGTCATCATCCCTTGACATGCATTCACTCGATCGTTTCTATTGTGCTCCACGAGACAATTGCGCTAAAGCATTCAGTAGTATGTCTGTTGGCAGATATTAAGCAGACTTTCTACAAATTCTCTAACGAAAATTTTATAGTTGCTTATAGTTAATAGAATGCTTAAAGTAGGTTATTTAAATAAGTGTTTCCAAGAGTTTTGAATGGTATTTAAGTATTTAAAATAAGTAGCTATATATTTGTATACATACACTATACTATATATATATATATGTATATATACACAGTAGTGTGAAAAAGAGTCTGGCCCCTTCCTGATCACTTATTTTTTGCATATTGTCACACTTAAATGTTTCAGATAATCAAACAAATTTGAAGATTTGACTAATACTTAAATTTGTTTGATGATTTGAAATGTTTAAGTGTGACAAACATGCAGAAAATTAAGAAACCAGGAAGGGGGCAAATTCCTCTTCACACCATATATATATATATATATATATATATATATATATATATATATATATATTTATGTGTGTGTGTGTGTGTGTGTGTGTGTGTGTGTTTTCCTTTTTTCTTTTTATTCTTACTGTACTTTTCGCTCCTTTTATTTCTTGATTTAGTAGAAATGTTCATAGTATCAGCTCATTCATCAGTTCTTGTTGATTATTATGAGCCAGACATGTCCAATTTATATTTTTTAATTGCCAACTATTTGAACCAATTCCTATTTGAATGTTTTGTTTATAAATCGGTTAAAATGATTCATTGAAAAGATCAGACTCAAAAGAACATGAATCAGAGAACGCTTTAGCCCGGCTTCATGAATATGCTCAGTTTTGCTCTGTGAGGTGTAGCAGAGCCCAAGTCAGAGCATTGATACATGCTCCAGTGTGTGTAATCTCACATAAGGCCATCAGAGATTAAAATGGCGGGATAATTACGGCAGCGCGGGAGATTCCCGCTGTGTTTGCATACACGCATGGGATTTGTAAGCTGTGCATTAGCCGCACGGTGTGGGACACCACTGAGAAGGTAATTTAAGGAGAAAATTCTGCCGGATTCTCTCTCACGATATCATTACCCGTTGTATATGCTCTATCACGTCTGTGTGTCGCTAACCCCTCGCTGTAGATGAACACCATAGCAATTAATTGTTCTGGGCTTGGTTTTATAGCTCGTTCGTTGACCGAAGCTCAGGGAATGGTTTGTTCTAGCCATTGGTATCTAAATTAAATTGTCTTTATCTCCTGCTAGTGAAAAAGGGAAAAAGGGGGGGAAATTAATTTGTTAGATCAAAAAAATATTTAATTTTACAACACATCAAACAAACTTTTATTCAGTCAGGGTGCACTGCAGCAGTTCTTTTTTCTTAATTAAGAAAGCATTCTATTATTAAACCACATGAAAAAGAAACATCAATTCAAACAGTACAGTCATGTTCGACTACTACTAATCTTTTGGTAATTATTTTTTAATTGAATCTTTTGAACACAAAAGCCCTGAGCAGATGCTTGTATTACTTGAATCCCTCATCATACCCAGTGCTATGTGTGCAAAGATGATGCTCTTCCGTGTGTGAGCAAAGGGAAAGGAGTTGAAGAAAAAGAAAAGGAGAATTAAAAACTAGAGGATGGAGAAAGGGGGGAGAGATGAGACCCGTGGCACCCTGAAGAGTTGGAAACTTCTGCATAAACGAAAAGCTCAGCATTGAAACTTCTTTAGATGATCACAGGCATGCACAATGGTATGCGCACAGGGCCGTGTTGCTGTTTTGCTGATACGTACGCTATTTTTAAAAATGAAGAGGTCGAGGTGGTTTGAATTCAAGCACAGATCTGTGATTTCTACCTCATGTATCCCTTCTCATAGCCTGGAAGAAAAAAAACTGGACAAGTGTTTGCCTTCAAACTTTGAGTTTAATGGAGTGCTGATTCGTCAAAGTTTGTGTGATAAATCTTGTGGAAACTTGCATTAAAAAAGTATTAGCCAAACCTGATGCGAAGTTGGAAAGGCTTTGGGAGGAAGCAGGGAAAAAAGATGTTAAAGAATGGAAAAGCTTGATTTTTTGACAGTTGATATGCTCCCTGTGTGGAAATTTGTGAAGTGCACTCTAAGACTCTTCAAAGTACTTAAGGCGGTTGGTGGAGATGCAAAGAGGGGCTTATGAAACGGGACTTTATGTGTCTGGACAGTTCTAAAGAGACATCCTTAAGAGTATACAGGAACGCGAGCGGCAATCAGGCCCAGCCCAATGCCAGATAAACCTGGGCAAATCACATTAAACACGCATTATGCATGTGGCTACAGGATGGCAAGCCACAAAATGGCTTCTACACGGGCTGCATCAAAAGCTGTCAGCATCATTTCTGACAAAACATGACTTACTGTACCACATCAACACACACACACACACACACACACACACACACACACACACACACACACACACACACACACACACACACACACACACACACACACATGCATCGAATAAATGTCTCTTGCATCCACACTATATTATCCAACTGGAAACAATGACCATTAGAAGCTTTATTGGTGTTTGTAGGCAGATTAGAGGTCAGTTTGAAACCTGAGAGAGATGTGTCCCTGTGTCCTCTAATCAGGCCTTTCAACAGCAAGAATGCACTGTTTTTTTCTCATTGGCTGCCTTAGGTGGGTTCTTTCATTTTTTCAAAGCGAAGGACTTCTTTAAAAGCCAATGTTAGTTAAGGAGACCTTCCTATATGTGAGTAGGAACATAGAAAAAGAGAGAAGAGAGAGCAAGGGATTTATCGCAGAAAGATGATGATAAATAAACAATTACATGAATAACCTTCTGAAAAGTCACCTGTCCTCCATAAGGAGGCTGTCGACAGCTTGTCAAGGGAAATTAAAGGTTTGTCACCATCATCCATGCACAGAGCCAACAGAATGGATCTCTTAGAAAATGGAAGTGCTTTTGAGAATATAAAAGGGTTTTTATTCAGGATGTGTATGGATGCAGGCAGTGATTTGCAGTCTCTCAAAGAAGCGCAGCAATACTTCAAGTGCAAAAAAACCCAAAACCATTACTCTATACCCAAATTTGATTTTAATCAGTGGCGTGTGGTGGACTTCCGAAATGTGGAGGCTCAGCCCTTTTTTCTTTCTATTGTAAATTCATGTTCCAGTTACATTTTGTGGTGTTTTTTATGTTTTTTCCTAAGGCTATCCAACAAAATCTACAACAAAGTTTTTTGTATGTTTATATTAACATTGTCACAATAATTTTTACTTTTTTAAACAGTGCTTTAAGATAAATACAGTAACCAACATTTTCTTGCTATGGGCTTTTTTCTTCTTCTTTTTTTCTGTTGTTTATTACTAATGGCATTATTTTCAATAAATTAATTTAAATAATTATGTACTTATGTAAATAATTGCTTTATGTACATATTTTAAATATTATATTATTATTAATAACAATAATACTAATAATTTTATATTTATTTTCATATAATACAAAATACAACATTTTTGGAGGAGACACTGTGCCTCCATTACATTCCTGAAGAAACCATCATATTTTTTATATATAACCATATCAGTTTATAATCATTCGGTACCAGCAGAAATCA
This sequence comes from Rhodeus uyekii, assembly GCA_037043235.1. Lineage (NCBI taxonomy): Eukaryota > Metazoa > Chordata > Actinopteri > Cypriniformes > Acheilognathidae > Rhodeus > Rhodeus uyekii. The sequence continues at coordinate 3,764,630 of JAWRVZ010000013.1, read as the reverse complement.
ATCAGCACCATCCAATATTTCATTTCAAGTTAGAGTTTTAACCATAAAGGTATTACAGAGCATAAACTGAAGAGGATTTCCATTGCATTCGCAGTGGGGGAGATTTGGCACAACGGTTCACACTGAGAAAAGAGACTGCATGCACAGGTTGAGTGGGCAGCTGTTAGGGTTTTGTTTGGGCTCCAGGTGTGCCTGTTTGGATCAGCAGTACAGTGCTCTTTGTACAGATCCTCAAGATAAAGTGTTAGCCCCTAGATCACTGAGTCTTTGAAAATACGGCATGTAAGATGAGCTCTTACTGTTACTCTGACTTATTTGGGGTTATTACAGTGGTTGTTTTTATTGCAAATAAACAGCTCTGAGCCACTCATAGAGTTGCATTTGAGTTGTCTATTGAATTACATAGTTCCTGGAGCATTATTTCCTGTCAAGAAAGGCAATTTTTAACACACTGTATGATTTAGGTTTCTGCATTGCTGTGTTTTATTTATAAAAATGAGCTAGACTTATTCAGTACGTTTGCTGTTGGGAAAACAAAACAATAGTAAACAGCACTAATCTAATGCGAGTAAAAGTGAAACTAGCAACATTGATAAAGAAGGAACCGATTAGCACTAAATCAGCATAATAGAGTGATTTCTGAATACTGGAGTAGAGTTTGTTAAAAATTCAGCATGGTCATCACAGAATAAATTACATTTTTAAATATATTAAAACCGATTGTAATGATATTTCACAAAATGATTTTTGTTACTGTAGTTATTATCATATGATGAGGATTAGAGACCTCTTTCAAAAACATTAAAAAATATTACAGACCCCAAACTTTGTATTGTTAATGTGTCATCATCATACAACATAGAATCTAAATTCTTTATTTTGTTCTTTTTACCCAGAATGAGAGAACTTACAAATGTGTCTTTATTACTTGTACTAGTAAAATGAGTTTGTAAGTGGTTTAAGGACCTCTCATAAGCCAAATCTAAATACAGAATGGCACACTTTATTCTAGAACATGATCATTTATATTTGAAATTGACTCTAAATGCAAACAGGCAGAACTCAGGATACCCCAATCGTTTTTGTGGAGAGAGTCCTTTTCTTCGAATTTCACACTGTGTATTGTGCTTGGATAAAAATGGAGAGAAGGAAAGAAAAAAATCAATAGTGAAGACATTGCTGGAGGCTTACATATTACATTTTGCATAAAAGTCAGACTTAATTTGGCTTTGATCATCATTCCCAAAGATGACTCACTGGAGCCACTATCATTAGCCAATCCTGGGAAAAACCAGACGCTGACAAAGACCAAAGGCTTTGAATCACACTGTCTCCCTTCGGCTCTGTGTTTTTGGATACGGATTTCTGCACGGTGACTGTAAGGATACCTCGATGTTTTATTAAAGTGGACACTTCCAGACCTCCCAGAACCACAGCAGAACAAAATATATGGGATATATTTGTAAAGGCCTTATCTTATATAAAGATAGAATTATGCATTTAAATGTTATCAAGCGAGATTGTTCTTTTATGCTTAATTCATTAAGATTGAAACGGGAACTATTCGCTTTATATCTCATGATAAAAATGCATTCATCCACCTTTGAGCAATACAGAAGTTGAAGTAGATTTATTTTTCGTATTTGTGAAAAGATAACTCCAAAACTTCAGTGCATAAAGAACTTGCCCTTGATTTTTATCGCTCTCGTTATAACAACAGTTTTTTGTGCAGTTGATCAGAGTGAGATCAAGAGACCTTGGTTGTAAAAGTCTTTTTAATAATTTTCAAGATTACATTACTTTGCTTCAGTCCCTACTTAAAAATCACATTAGCAGGAAAAAAAGAGAGATGTGAATATTATTAATAGATAGAGGAGCGTCACAGAGAGAAAAAGGAACGAATTTGTCTTCACTTCCACACACAATGCCATTGTTCTTGGGACATTCAGAAGTCACTTTATTATTAATGATACTGAGATTTGATAGTTCTTTTTTTATTATTCACACAGTCCTCTGATGTCCCTTGAATGTGAACACTACATAATTACCCAGACACAAACCTTTACAAATGTTTCACAGGCCTGTATAATTGCTGTGTGATTTTAAAACATTGCCGTATGCGGTTATGGTAACACTCTTCTGTGAAATATGCCCATAAGCTCTGTTACCAAACACAAGGTGACCATTGAAAGATGTGTTCAAGGAGGCTCAAGGCAAATGCTGGATCCACTGTCTTCTCCTCCTCCTCCTCCTCCTCCTCTTCGCGCAGCCTCAGAAAACGAGACATCAGTGTCAAAACTGACAAGAAATGTGCTTATTTAGAGAGCTTTCCTGGATTTCTGTGGGGAAGAAAGCTCTGGAATGGGGTGCTTCGACTTAATAGTCTAGACTGGGTGCATTATACAAAGACTGGTTTGGGGCTGGGGTGTAACTTTATAGGAAAACATGTGAAGCGGTCTTGAATGTCCCGTCCAGACTTGGCTTCCATGTCCACACATGAAAGCAGCATAAGATGCCATCATGTTGGGAGGGTTTGTTATTATTAAAACCAGACTTCTGCACTGTTTTTTCTGGAGATCAAATCAAACATGTGGATGCAATGGCACATAATCTAAGTGAACAAAAATAGACTGTTGTTTCACCTGGCAATGTGTTGCTAGTAGACACTTTAATAGATGGACACACAGATCCAGGGGGAGAAAAACACTATTTATGACTGTGGAATATTCTTCCTAAGATTGATTTAATATGCAAATTATCGCTACACTTTATGTACTCATATATTTCTGTGTTATGCACCATTATTCATCATACTCATATGCACACACACACACACATATATATATATATATATATATATATATATATGTGTGTGTGTGTGTGTGTGTGTGTATGTGTGTGTGTGTGTCTGTGTGTGTAGTACACTATAATGCATAATGGTGTATATCGCAAATCAGAATATATTCTGTGATTTTTCTAAGTAATTAATTTACCATGTTAACTTCTTTGTAACAAAGGTCAAAAAAAGTATTTGCCAGATCATGTGAAAATGTCAAATATAACTATTTTCACTAGTTATTATTTGGATGAGGTAGATTACTGGATTTCAAATGCAGTTATGTGAAATCACTGCTCCATAATAAAGAAATTTATGAACATCTTTCATTGAGGTGCTTCTTATTACAGTCAGCCACAATGACCGAGAAAGACGTGACGAAGAAGAATAACTTTTGAACTACAATAGGCCGTGGATCTTACTTAGTGAGTTGCATTAATTCCCAAAAATTTTACATTACACGTGGTGCCAGACAAGACAAGAAAAGAACATTCAAGATTCATCAAGAGCTTCATCAAAAAGCTAATATGAAAAAATGAATGATCTCCCCCAAGTTATTTTTTCCTCTTTATTATCAGTCTCTAGCATTCAACTCAAGGTCACAGATGTGCTAGTGTCTAGTCATTTCTAACTATGACAGAGTAAGGACCTCTCACGTTTTAATTGTACTTTAATTTACTTGGCTTGTTTAATTACTTGCAGATTTGCATAGCAACTCCATTACTAGTAGGTGTGAAGTGACACTCAAAGTTCCAAAGAAGCCTCATGTTTGAAACATCGCTGTCGTCGGATGCAGCCTGTGAATGTTCACTCATATGTTTTTGCGTAATGTAGTGTCCTTAGCAGTACTCTTCTCAGCCGGGTCGAAACTTTAAATTCGCAAAGGCGTCTTTGACAATTGGCTTTAGATGTGCGGCTCAACCGTCACGAGAGCACACTCTGGTTAAGATGAAGCAAGGAAATTAAAGAGATATTATACTTTTAATAGCACTAAAGTCCTTTTTTTCTTGTGTTTAGTGCATTGTTATTACACGAGCACGCAAATTCATCCCTTCAGTATTTGTGATTGGGAATTTAGGCAGCATTGGTGCAGTAGGGAGTGTGTGATTATCTGAGGTTCGCTACAGCATAGGCTTAAGAAAGAGTCTTCTCACACGGCGCTCCTCAGGGAATTGTTAAATGATTGGCCCAGCACTTAATTCAATCACTTAGCGCTTTCTTTCTTTCTCTCCTTTCTCTCGCTCCCTTTCATTCCCACTCCTCTCCTCATTGATCATGGTCATGGAAAAGTGATATTTTGCATATCTGGTTAAGTGCTCTTAACAACCTCGGCTCGTGCTATGTTAAAAATTAATAAATAATAAAAAGGGGTGGGGGTGATCTTGTCAGGGAAGTAATTTGCTTCTCTTGAACCAATGATGGCTTGCACTTTATGTAAATTGGTGTCTAGGGACAACAAAATCCCTCTTAATACACATGCAGACTTCATAACAAAACACAACGACGAGGAAGGATGAAGAATGGAAGGGAAGGTGGAGAGATGCTAAATAGTTGAGTCGTGCTTTCTGTGCGAACGTTTCTGTTGAGTGAACGCTTTGACTGACAGTATCAAAAGCTGTGGTGATGCTTAGATGCTGTGAGTTGTTTTGTTTTGTTGTTTTTTTGTTGCATCATTTCTTTATAATTTATATTTATTAAATCAATGCTGAACAATAAAATAAAAAAAATATCCTAAATTGAATGGCTCTTCACTGTTGCAATGTATGGTGAAAGACATAAATTGTTATTGTGTAGTATTTTGGTAGTCAAGGGTTACATGTTGGGCTGATTGCTGACAGGCAGCAGCGGAAGAGTGCTGTGTTCATGCCAGACATAGCTCTGAGAAAATGAGTAAGACAAGATGTCTGCTTGTGCCACCACATGGCAATATCCCATAGCACTCCGTCCATGGGTTATCTAGATCAGGTTTGTACAGCATTCAACCCCAAGACCAGAGCCAATGATTTTGTCTGAAATATGAATTTTTTTTTATAATAGAATTCATTTTTTTCATTTTATTTGTCTTATCTTATCAATTTAGCGTAGAGTGAGTAAAGCTGTTTGTTGTTAGTATGACAAAAAGTTTTAAAAGTTCAACTTTTAGGCTGATTACATTTTAAGGCTGCTCTGCCTCAGCCATCTAAATGTGCTCGTCAATGTCAAAATTATTGAGATGGCTAATCACATCAAAGAAGACGGGTTTTAGTGATTTTGCTAAGCTAACACAGACAAAGGCATCAGCTAATACGACATTAAAAAGTTACCATAGTATAAAAAACTTTTATATAGAAGGTATACACCGCCATGTTGGTGTTCCCTAGTATGCTTATGTGTCCCATTGAATTAACCTTTGACGAGTACGATCACACTGGGCACTTACTGTCATGTATTTTGGGAGAAGTGAAAGAATTTATGTGTTCTAAATCAGACCGATCAGATTCTCCGAACTGTGGCGCAAACTAACATCGCGGCGCATTATCATTTGTGGCTGCGGTGTGTCACTTGATAAGCATGATGCGTTGCCATGGAAACAATAGTGGGAAATGTTCTAAAATCGGCTAAAAAAACTCACGCTGGGGGCTCAGCGAGAATATTTTAAACTTACGTGCAAAAGGGTTAACAGGAAAGGATATGATAAAGCCTAACGAGGCATCATTTTTATATCTGAAGCCTTTTACATGTCAGTCTCTGTCTACTACTCTGTCTACTCTGATCTTACAGTGTTTTTTCACTCTTCTTTCTCGTCTTCAATCACCTCGTTAGTCTTGTCAGCTGTGTCTTGTTCCCTCATTCAGCCCTTGTGTGTATCTACCGTGTGTTTCCTTCAGTCCCTGTCGGTCCTTGTCAATAGATGTTGTGTTTCTCCCCGTTCTCGTTTTACATTTCCCTTACCTGTAGTTTTGCACAAGAAGTGCCTTTTTGTTTCTATTTAAAGTGTTTTTATTTAAGTTTCAGTATTAAAGAATATCCCAGTTATTCATGTACCACGTGTATCATGTGCCTAACCTTTCTCATACATGACCGTGACAAAGTCTCCCGGTAAGCGTGTAAATGGATATATGTTTTAAGTCTGGAATTTCCCCCTCTTATTAAAAAGTTATTCTGATATTTATTACAACAGTGAGCATAAGCCGAGGAAGGAAACAGGAAGTGAAGAGAGACACAACAAGACTGTGACAAGGGGGTGATAAATCCATTCAGTCATTCATTTATTCGATTCATTCAACAGCTGAATCATTCAGGAATAGAGTAAATAGCTCTTTTTATGAATGGACCATTGAGCCATTGGTTCACCCGATTCATTCAGAAACGAAACATCACTGTGTTGCTTGGAAATGCTTGCAAAACTTGAAACAGTTTTGCTCTGGCTTTAGGTATTTCTGTTGGGGGAAAAAAAAAGCAAAAACAGAAAATAATGTGTCTAAAGTATAACACACTATTCAATTCTTATTTATTGAACTGTTGTTTAAAGTCAATATCACATTCACAAATCAATATCACAATATCACTTTTGCGCTACTTGGGATTCAAACAAATGAATAAATGACGAACAGCCGGGATGATTAGTGACTATAGTAACCAATGTATGGCGGGAGAAACTGAATCAAAGGAAACCGTGACTGAATGAGGGCAAAATAAGAGTCCTGGTTCAGTGATGGCATGACATGGATGAAGATCAAAAGATACCTTAATGAAGACAAACGGTAATCTTACAAACACGAGGATAGCAGTAACAGCAGTGTTTCCACAAACATGTAGCTAACAACCAACAAACTGAAGGGTTAACTGGGTGAACTAAATGCACAAGCAGTGATGAACAAATGACCAACAGCTGACCATAGTTACCAATGAGTGGTGGGAGAAACTGAAACAAAGGAAAACGTGACGGAATGAGGGAAAAATAAGAGTCCTGCTTCAGTGATGGCATGACATCAACATCCCAATTCGGAAATTCAAATTTCATTTTTTTTTTTTCAGATTTTATCAGTTATCAGATTCATAATTTCTGAATCTAAATGTGTCAGAGTGGAAGCTTCCATCACCAACAATTTCTGCCATGCTCTTCATCAGAGCCGTGGAAACAGCATGGCTCACAGATTTATGAAGAACCCAGAAATGTATGTCATCATTATGGATGAAGGTGAAGGAAGCCACAGTGTTTTATTCTTGTAATCCCGTGTGTTATTCAGGCAAACCTTTTTTTTTCCTGTGAAGCATGCATGAATCCCCTGTGTGAGTCTACATGCGTCTTTCATGTGGCACCATAGACGGCTTCCTCCATACACAACTCCTTTTGTATTGTTTTATTATTTATGCATGGGGCCACTGCTATAAGATTGGGGGAATAATTTGTATTCAATCTCTGCCACATCTTAAGCAGCCGTTCAGTTCAAACATTTTTCAACACAGATAAAAATAATAATATTAAAAAAACTGCAAAAGAAAGGAAGAAAAGAAAGCAAAGAAACGATAAGGCACTGGGGGTAGGTGCAGAATATGTGCATCCTGAAACAGATGGAGATGAGTGAACGAGAAACAAATGGAAGAAATGCAAAGGGAGAAAACAGAAAAACAAAAGCAATGCATAGTTGAGCCAATGGAGAAATCTGAGATTTCTTAATCTCTAAGCCTATAAAATATATATTTAACTTTTGGCATATGAAAAAGGAGGGATCTGAAGAGTTATTGCTGATGATGAGGTGTTGTGTGTGTAAAATCCAGATGAATAGCCAGCAAAATGAATTGTAGTTGCATAGCCATGCAGTGTGGAAAACTGTTCACAACATGTAGAGATCACTGCCGTTACGCTCATGTCCAAACACACACACACATAAATAAACTTAGTCTATATTTTCTCTCTTTTATGGTGCTCTGGATACTTAGGTCACTTAAGAGTACAGCTCAGTATATTACTGCACAACCAAGCATAATCAACAGATTGTAAACAGAGCAGGTGCACTTGTGACTATTACTGTATTATTAATTATGTGCTCCTGTATAGCAGAGTTGGAGAGAGTGGTAGATGCTCTTTTTCCCCCTTTTAGAGCATCTCTTTTTGTAAAAAAATTATTTCAGTGCACAAAACTACATCTTACTCACTATTTACCAACAATCCATTATAATCATATGCTAATATTGTTATGTCATGACTATTTAAATGAAGTGTAAACATTGAAGTGTAAACATGCCATTTTTTCCCCAAAATCACTAAGTAAATTATGCTTGTGTTTAACTATGTGTATTAACATGTATACTATGTAAATTAGGTTATATCCTTAAAATATATTTTAAATATACAACATTCAAAATAGACAGTTGAGTTTGAGATTATAGCAGATTATAGTAATTAATCAAATGATGGAGAAGAGTGTTAAAACCAGGCATATATGCACTATCATTCAAATATTTGGGATCACTAAAGAAATTCTTACTTTTATTCAGAAAGGATGGATTAAATTGATCAAAACTGACAAAGACTTTTACATTTGTTACAAAACAAGTATATTTCAAATAAATCACTTCTTTTTTTTAACTTTCTACTCATCCAAAATTCCTATAAAAATGCTCAATGCTCAATTTGACATGAAACATAAATTATTTTCTTCCCTATTGTGATGTGAAATGGCTTCTGGAATGAGAAAAACTTTGGGATTTGATTTCATCAGGAATTGATTGCATCGTAGGATCTGAATGTCAGTTTTTGCAGTCATTTTTGGAGGATATACAGTATAGGACCACTCTCTGCCAAGACACTCTTCATGAAAAGGAACAGACACTGTTTCGAGGGGGAGGTGAAGTTAACGTTTTTGATTAAACATGAATTTTATGAATAAAAAAAAGGAATAAATCATTCATAATAATGATTTCATGTCGATTTTAAGCAGCCCAACTGTTTTCAACAAAAACAAAAAGAAGAAGAAACAGTGACATTTAACTAAACATATTATGTATCGTACAGTTCTAGTGAATAAAAAAAAACATAGTACTCTGCTGTATCAATTTATTTATTTATTTTCTTATTTATTTGGCTGTTATCTGATTATCATAATTTTTTTTTTCACTGAATCAGTTGCTAAAACTACTGGAATGTCAAATATACTTAAAATCAGTGAGTAATTATTCTGTCATATTGAAAGTTCACAACTTTAGTGTGCAAAATTGATTTGTTTCTAATTGTCTTGAATCTCATATTCATATATTTATTTATTTTAACATTCATTGCATATTGAAGGTCGCAACGAGAATTGCGAAGCTCAATTTGTCCTTCCATCACGTTATGCTCACATTGTGTTTCTGTCCTTACGGAAGACAGGAAGAAAAGAGGCAAAGTAAAATAGGAGCTGTCAGGGGAAAGGCAGGGGTTGATTTGTGCTGAAAAGTAAAACAAAAGAGTTCAGTAATGGCCGAGCTCAGTGCAGCTGATTATCCGCTGTCTTGTCAAGATAATACCATAGATCAGAGGTATTTCTTTATTCAAATGATATGCCTGCATCTGCACTCAATTGGAGGCCATCAGCTCTCAGTGAACAGACTGACGACATTGAACACCCCTCCCCTGGGTCACACAAGCTGCCTTTCGCCTCTCTGCGATGTGGAGAAAAGCTAGAGTAAAATTGATATCACAGTGCTGCCCTGTCCGTGTCCTCTGTGTCAGTCCGGTGTACTGCTGCGCCCTGAACTGACAGAGTGCCCGGACCTTAGAGTGTTACCCTGAGACTCCAGCTATCTCAACCAATCATGGTCACACACTGTTTTTTTAATGACATGAAAAGGCCCACAGCCTAAGCGTGTGAGAGCTGGATAAAATGCTAGCAATTAAAACAGAAACATATGGTATAGTGTTCTAATCATGCTTTGTGTTTGAGTGTATATGAGAGGGACTCGTTCAGAGCTATTGTTTTATCTTCATAGCCATATGTTGGTTATGACTTTATTTACTGGGCTATTTAAGATGGATGTTCAAAATAATTTGAATGTGTGTAATGTTTAAAATTTATATAAAAAATAATTGTACATTTAGCTTCCTGTAATTTTAGCAAATTTTTGTCAAATCACATCACATCTCACACACACAATTTATGTATTTATTTTGCAAAAACATGTGCAAAAAAAATACCCCCCCCCCCCCACACACACACACACACACACACACACACTTCACACACCGGATGCTGGACTTAAAGAATAATTCCTGGCTTTTAAGCCTGACTTTAACTATATGGTGCAGTCCTGAATTATCAGTAGGTTACGTCACTTAGCTCAGCTAAGTGTCACATATATGTTAGTGGGCTGAACTGATCGCCTACCTCTTGTCCTTTAGAAATGTACAATAAATGACAATAAGGAGTTAAAAATGCCTGCCTATTTCCAGCACCTTTGAGTTGAGCCCAGATTCTATGTGATGGAAACACTTTGTTGGACTGTAGATTGGCCTTTCCTCAGGCATCTTGTCCAGGAGGATTTAACCTTTAGAGATTCTCAAATGAAGAGAGTGCTTTTATTCAGCATGAGCCATGTCTCCTCTGGGACTTCTAACCGTTTACTTAGATGAGTCCACTAATGCCTTGCAAATATAATTTAATTCAAAGTTAAATCTGCTGCATTACTTTTTAATAAAGAAACGATCATTTATAGTCGCCTCTGCACTTTAATCTGCTTCTGCTATTTAGCGGTTTGTTGTGAAATGTTTTAATGGAGGAAAATGCTATACATTCCATCCATCCATCCATCCATCCATCCACCCATCCATACAGCTGTCTCTTAATCAGATATTAAGTAAACATTTCTGGTTAGTCTTCGTTTACTTTTCTTTTTTTAAGTATCATACTTTTAGTTCATCATTAAAGCAATTTCTGAAGAAATATGCATGCTTTGTGAGTATAAACTGGTCAGTGAGCTGATGGCGATGGTAACCTCCTCTGCTCCGCAACAAGCCTCCAGCACAGAGCCCAACTGTGCTACATGCAAATACAGGTTTGGGTTCAGCTTTTCTATTTGCATGATCATATGCAAATGTACTAATTAGCACATTGTCTGGTTCGACTTAATAGTCAGCATTTCTGACAGTGTTTAACGAGGGTGTTTATTCTGTTCAGGGTCTGGATCCTGGCAGGAAGACAGCGATACCAATTTACCCTGTTCTGCCAATAGACACCACTGACTCTTTCCACTGTTAGAGAATTATTCTAACATCTCTCTCTTCAATTTTGTTTGCATATGAGTATAGCATCAAGGCTTTTCAGTTAATGATAATTAAATTACAGTATCTGGATTTTATAGTAAACCTGTATTCAAACAAGCATGGGTTTAAACAGATATATTTAAACTAAACAAATACATTGCACTCAAATGAACACAAAAGTAAGCACACTTTACAAGGACAAAGGATCAAAATTATAGTATTCCAAGGCTCATTTCTCGGATATCAGAGGTGATTGGTTGATTAGGCTTTTCACCCCACTGAGGATCTGTTTTAATAGCTTCATAATGCTGTCATCGACTAAGATGGGTAAAACTCAACCAATTAGAATTGTAATAAGGCTAATTAACAATACCCCCACAAAAAGAGGGGGAAAAATAGAGAAAAGAAAAGAAAGGGGTGGAGGTAAAAGAAAAGGGGGCAATGACAATCTTGATAATTAACATTTTCTCTTATTCAGAGCCCCTCACCATCTCATAATTTATGCATGTCTTTGAGGCATCATAACACATGTCTCCTCAACAACTGCCCCCTTCAGAATCATGGAAGCTGGGGGCAGATTATTTTTTATATCTATGTTAATTTCTTAAAAATCAATGCACACTGAGCTGCTTTAGGTTTCCGTTTTTTTGTACATCGCCATGTCACAAAATACTATGCCAGTCAAGAATATGCAAATATACACTTTTTTTTAAAAAAGAGAAACAAGCTTTTCAGGCTAAGTCACCATCAAGAGTGGGTTCAGGTATCACTGCCATAGCGTTTAAGCATCAATTCATCAATAATTTGGAGACACTGTTTTAGAGTGAGGCTGGTCTCCCCGCGCTAAGACTGCTTTGCTCATCGCCTCGGGTCATTCCAGAAATTTCACTTAAGGAGCCCTGCATACAGACCAAACACCATATGGCTGGCAGCCCACAGCGAAGGCTTCCTCTCTCTTGCTCTCTTTCCATCTCTATTTCTCTTTTCTTCTTTTCTCTTGCTCTGGTATATGTGTGTAAAGTGTATAGCTGTTTTTTTTTCTTTCCCAAACCTGACATCCCATTGCTCTCAGCCAGGGCCTGTCACAGTTTGAGAGACAGCAACGAAAGCAAAACCGAACAAAAAGGACAGCAGGTAGCAAAACATCCCCTGCAAGCAAAGCTAAAGCCACCAGGTCGCTTTGCTGGTGTTGCTGCCATATGGTAACCTCAGGCAAAGCAGGCTTTCTGTTTACCTGCTCTATGCAGGGTCATGTCAGCTTAATTTCTGCTTAACCGCGACATGATTCTGGTGCCAACCTGTCCACATCATCCCCCGCAACAGTCTCACCCCTCCTGAGGAGGATTGTGGATGAATCAGGTCACATGCATGGAATAGTTTCTAACATATTTTTTTTTGTTTATCTCCCATTTTTTATTAGCTGACAAACCCACAAATAAGTAACTATTTACTTTTAAATACAAATTTTAGAGGGTGTTAAAATCAGAAAGGCATATGGTTGAGATGGTGTACCCACTCCACATTCAGTTTTTTTGCGCAGAATCTAAATTTAAAGGTATAGTCTGCTTATTATGACAAATTATGTCGTCATTTATTAGCGTATAAACATTCCATTCCATAGATATATTCCAAACCTGTAAAACATCTGTATAAAATCAAAGATATTTTGAGGGAAAAAATGATCTTGAAAGCATTTTGTCAGATGTTGTTCTCAAAATATCTACTGTGTTCCACAGAAGAAAGAAAATAAAATAAATTGAACTTTATTTTTTGGGTGTGCTGTAATGAAGTTTCTTCCAGTATTATAGTATTGAACTGTGTCTTGTTTGTTATTTTTATGTACGTGGGCAAGACCTGATCTTAATTATGTCCAGTCTAGCTTAAAGGGTCACTGTGAATTCTGTCAAAGTGTTTGTGTCTGTGCATATGCCTGTTTGGACATATCTGCCAGATGTCACATCAGTGAAGCCTTTGGAGGGTGAAAAGCCTCCTTATTGGGTCACAGACAATCACAAGTGACCTTTCTTCCCTCTCTGATGCCCATGGCTCAACATAACAACATCAGCTCCCATCAGTCAACGGTCCTATGGTGTGAAAAATCCAATGGCATCTGACGTGGCATCGTCTCATCATTAGACTGGTTAAGGCTGCAGTTAGATACCCTAAAGATGGCAGGAAGCTGTGCCACTGTGTACGTTTTGTCCTGAGATGTTGTACAACAGGAATGGTGTAAAGTTTGCATCAACTACTTCGTTAGTTCTGCCACCAGTCGACATTTTTGGTCTATGTCAAGAAGTTGTAAATCATAAGATTTTAGTTTTGCTTCTTTTATATATGTTGACAGCAGCAGGAAATTGAACATTATTGAGGTTAACAAGATGTTTTTAAAAGAAGTCTCATATATGTGCAAATTCTACATTTATTTAATCAAATAAACAGTAAAAAAAAAAAATATATATATATATATATATTTTTACATACTTAAAAATTTCATTGATTTCACTAAATTTTTGACCTGGAAGAACTGGTCAAAACAGCAGCACACAACATTTCACGCAGAGATAATCACAAAAAACTATACTCAAACAATTATTAAAAGTGAAATCAAGAAAAGCACTTACAAGATTCTTTTAAAACGGTCTGCAAAAGATGTTTAAAAGTACTCAGAGGGGGCAATATCTCTAGTTTAACAACATTTTGGTGATCGTTCCAAGCCCAAGGAACCTGGAGTTACCTAACCTTACCTTTGGAACTTTTAATCGAATGTGCGATAAAGATCTAGTACAATAACTGTTTGTACAAAAGTTAAGAGATTTAATTCATTAGAAGCCAATTTACCTGAAAGTGCCTCAGCAATGTGCAAATACATATGGAATTTTCTTTCTATGATGAAAAAAAATGTCATGCCAATGATTCATAGTATACAGTGGTGAGCATGATAGACAGTGTCCAGTTTCATTAATAAAGATGAAGCAACATCCATATAACAAAGGCCACCGTAAACAATTATAGATTTTTTTTAAGTACTCTTTGCAGTTTTAACAACTTGTAACTTGTAAGGTCACTTGTAAGAAATTATACTTTTGATTATAAAATTAATATTAATTGGATCAATTTCCATAATTGGAGTAAGGGATAGTGATATAGAGGAAACACATTGTAAGTGTTGAAATATTTTTTCCTCTACAGGCACACAGGCAGTAACAGGTGTCTGCATGTGCCCATTGGCATCATGCCACACCACCCGCCATCTTGGCTGCTGCCGCTGCTGAACCTCCTGTCTATAATGGCTGGCTCTCAGCACTTCTAATTGATTTACTAATCTCTACAAAGTGCCCTGACAAGAATTCTGCCCGCTTCGCAGATTTATTTAACGAGTTTGATTTTAGTACGCTTCCTATATGTACATTGCGCTGACGTACTATCCGCTCCTGTAATGCTGTGCGAGATGTTGTGTTTCATTTGACAGAGGTATCTTGCATGGAGGGCTCTGGTCTTGCCATGTGTGAAAAGAAGATATGGTCAGAGGCCAAGCAATCTTGTGTGCTGTGTGTGTGTGTTTGCACGCATTCTGAGTGAGAGGTTGAGGGACCATGTCCCTTTAACGTCAGAAGCGACAGCCTGACACCCACCTCCCACCCTTTTTCCATTTCAGATGCAAAGCCGGCAAGCGACGCATGCATATAGTCACAGCAGCAATCTCATCTATGTCCAATCTGTCATGGCACTGCTTTTCATTATTCTTATTTGGAGATAGGGAGTCATTTTTTATAGGCACTTGAGCTGCGGAGCGCGGCCGGCCGCTCTCTGGTCAGGCAGACATGTCACTTTCTCCGCACGAATCTAGGTCAAGGCGAGAGTGAGAATGCAGGAAGGAGATGGAAAAAGGCTCCCGGCATTTCTAAGAGGCAAATGAACTGATGAAATTATTGAAATTTGGCCTTGCTGGCGGAGGGGGAGGGAGCAAGCTGTGGTCAGTCTTCTTATCCCTCACCCACAACCTGTCCTTCTTTATTTTCCTCCCTCTCTTCCTCTCTACCGCTGCCACTCTCATACACAGACAGCCCTGAACAGATACTGATATGCATGCATAATCAGAATCTTTACCATGTAAAATGTTAAACATGCTGAAATCTAGTAGGGTATATGCTCTGCAGGATGAAGAGCCTCTGTAGTGGCCTGTTGGGTGACTGAATCTCTGTTTTCTGCATTGAAATGATGGTGTATTAGCTGTGGTGTGCACAATTATCTGCATAAACACTCTCAGGTTCAGCCAGCACGTGTGTATGTGTGTGTGTGCATCCAGATGTCACTGTCATGAGGCAGCAGGGGTGGGTTTAAGGTGACCTGCTTTAAATATAGACAGTGTCATGACAAGATGCTACGCTCGACTTATAAAGCAAATTTGCATGACATCCTTTTGCATTTTTTTCACACTCTCTCCTATTATATACAAGGAGGACGAAGATGCATTCTCTTCTACTACATTATTTACATGATGAAAGAAAAAAGTCTTCAATATTGATTCTGAAAATCACACTTTATATCAAGAGGACTTTATATCAAGAGGTATTAACTGCAGGACAGTTAATGGTGCAAGTAGACATTATCAGAGATAATCAGTAGACATAAAAATTGTGGCATACAGTATTGATTAATTTATAAGAAGAATGTTTTTTGATGACATTCAGATCAGTTGACTTTTTGGCTTTTTATTTATTGATCTATCCACCCCACTATACTGTACAGGTTGCAGAGCTTACATTAGCTTTTAATTATAGTTGTAAATGCATCCATGCAACTGTATATTGGGCCTTTTATTTGTTGTTTTATAAATGTTTTTCAATTTGTATCCCCCATTAAGACATTCTAGTTCTCGATTCACTCCCATTCATCCCATTCAATGCAGAATGTTCTATGATACAGGACTTTTACATACAGGATTAATACAAATAAAAATAATAATAGTTTTAATGCAAAGTCAATTAATTTATGTGTTTGTCTGAGTAGGGTGTGTTTAAATAAATAAGTAAGCAAATTAAAATTAAATAAAGGTCTTATAGTGCTAAGGATGAGCTAAGTAAAATGGAAATCATGTTCAAATATTTCTTCACTGCTTATCATGAAATGTAAAACTTGTCAAAACTGTTTTTGTGTTCCTATTTCTAACAAACATGATTAAAATGCTTTCATTATATCATACATAAAAACATATCAGCTTTCCATTAGTGATCTGTAGACAGAAAGCCAGGGTGTTGTAAACAATTACCTGATTTATAAATGTGAAGAGCACAGATATACTGAATTTTACACATATCCTCTTGACCCCAATTCCATTAACTCGTAAACAAAAGACAGATAGTAGTGAGGAATCTGCCTCGTTAGCAGAGTCTGATGGTGAATTAACATGTGCAAAGGGTCGGAGTCCACTTTATCTCCCCGTGCAGGTACACACACACACACACACACACACACACACACACACACACACACACACACACACACACACACACACACACACACACACACACACACACACACACACACACACACACACACACACACACACACATATAAAGTGGATTATTTATTTATTATTGACAAAAAGTAGCTTTCTGCATTAACAATGTATGTATTTACATTGTATTCACTCCAAAGTACTTCAAAAGAATATCATGGTACTGGCATAGTACCTGTACAAGATACTGTACGTGTCGTTGTTGTGTGTGTGTGTTAGGGGGTCAGCTGACAGAATAAGATCCTGAACAGCTGACAGAATAGGATTTGTAAAATGTAATGTAAAATGTAAAATGTAATGTTAGCAAATGTCCATCACTCTATATTATACTGTAAAACATAGCCCATTTAATCCTGCTGTAGTCGGTGCAATGGACATGGTTACAGGAATGTATATTATTTTTCATTCTTGATAACATCACACTCTTGACCCTCAGCAGCACTTTAAAACTATTGCACTCTATTTCTTTCTCTCTTTTTCTCTTGCTCACATCCAGAAAAGTAGACCTTCCTCCTACCATCAGCTCTAAACTGGCACAGTCGCCATTTATCCTTCTAGCCCTTCTCTTTCACCCCCTTCACCCCACTCTCCTCCTCCTTCCCCATCCATCCTTCCCTCCCTCCATTCCATTCCCCGGCCTGTCATCAATCTCTCTAAAATGACAGCAGACAGATGTTAGCCTTTGCAAAGATCAAATCCATGGCTGGAGGGCTGTTCACTGTGGAGAAGGGTATCTACAGAGAGGCAGGGCCACAGCGGTGGCACAAACACACACACGCCCATCGCCACCCGACCACGGCATCCGTCTTGATTGCCCTCACACACACAAACATACACACCCCCACCTCACATAGAACTGATGCCTAAATGTGTTGTGACATGAGGCCAGGGTGGCATAGAGACAGGACTGTCAAGATGGACGCTGGAGGGGACAGTCTGCTTAACTAAGCTTTGCTAAACTTCAGGAAAGAAACGATATTGACCTTATGACCTTTGTTACTGTTTTTTCATCTTTATCCAGTGACCTCCTCATATTCCAACTCAAATTGCTCTGAGTAATTTTGTATGTGCATTTAAGTCAGTAAATGTACAGTGTACCTGTTTACCCTTGTCTGGTGTCGCAGACATTAGGCAGGTATCTGTCTTGGTGCAGTTAGCTGAAGGCTAACATGACTGTTTCTACCACTGCGGTTCTTTGTCATGCATCTCATTTGAGCTTTAATGACTCAGATGGGCAGGAGAGAAGCCCAATGATGACCATGTCTCCTTCGAGCCACTGGCCTTCTGCATCATGCAATGGTCTGCATCAACAGCCACATCTGTGAATGTGTGTGTCATTTTTGCTGACATTGTGGGGACCAAATATTTACTAAATAATGTCTTGATGAAAATGCAAATGCCTTTATGTGAGGGAAAGATTCATGCTATGGGAGAGAAAATATAATTAGCTCAGTTAAAAAAATGTTTAAAAAAAAAAAAAAAAAAAGAAGATAAGTCATTAGAAAGTCACCCAACATAATGAAAAATAAATGTGTGATTCTTACCTACCTACATGATTTTGGGGATAAAATAACCAAACAATTATTGGGCTATAAATGGCTTCTAAAGAGACATTTTTTAATAAGACAAATCAACATATGAAGCCAATTGATTATTTACGAGAAAGTGGGATGTGGATTCAGATAAATAAATGTAATTTAATCCGAATCACTATGGGTGATTCACTAGTCTTAGCCTAAGACAGGGATGTCCAATCGGCCACTGTCCTGCAGAGTTTAGCTCCAATCCCAGATAAGCTGTGGGACACTTGTGGCCGTCAAACTGGTAAGCCAGAGGTTATGGGTTCAATTGTCAATATTGGCAGGAAATGACTGAGTTGCCCAAGCTGTCCTAACCAAACATGTGGTGCCACAGCAAAAATGGCTGCCCAGTGCTCCGAGTGTGTGTGTCCACGACTCACCACTCCTAATGTGTGTGCACTAACTTGGATGGGTTACATGCAGAGGTCAAATTTTAAGTATATGTTACCACACTTGGCCTTCACATGTCACTAAACAAAGCACTAAAGCCAGCTAATTAAACAAGCAAAGTTCAGCAAATGTTTTTTTTTTCTAGCACATTCTGGAAAAACTATTTAATATTGGTGGTCTTTTGTATTAAATCTGTAAAATAATCAGTACTTAATACTTATGGATGGAGGGACTCTGACCACAGTGTTTATATACATTTTGTCTGTATAGGAATGAGTCTTTACTCCATTATGGCTAAACTTATGTGACTGTCAGAGCTGAGGTTTAACTGTGTCCCAGTAAATGCTGAGATTGATTCATGTATTTTTATGACCTGAAACAATGGCTATGACAGCTTGAGTGACATGACTGCTGCCTTTCAGATGACTGCAGAGGACAGGCTGCTATCAAATAATGACAATTTATTCAGCATCCAGTGGGAGGTGTAGCGAGGAAGCTAACATAGCGTCTACTACAAGGTTTAGAAAATATGAAGTGAATGTACCTTGGTGCTTGTAGAAATTGTTTGGAAATGTACATGAGTGTGTTTGTTTCATAGGCAAATTATGTTATTCAAAAACGATACAATATATTGATGCTTCTTTAAATCAAAATTGATAAAGGTGAGGTGTATGTGTAAAAAAGCACAAAGTAGCGTGCTAATGAAGACAGAATACCCTTACATATGTACTCTTGCATACTCAGCCTTCTTGCTTACTTAGAGTGCATTGGCACTGTTTCTGAGTCTGACAGGTCTGGACAGGACAGAAGAGGAATGTCCCAGGAATGTAGACGCCTCTACATTTGCCCTGCTATGTGTTTTGGAGACAGGACAGGGGGAAAGGTGTAAGAACAAGGAGAAGTGAACATTGTGTACATGCAGGAAAGAGAGTCTACACATTGTCCAGGTAAGGGACATATAGGGGTGGGAATTTGGTTTGGCACTGAGCATAAGTTGACAAGGTCTGGACTCGCTTCAGTAAGGGTTAAAAGACAAGAGAGTCAGCTTTTCCCAGCAGATGTCACTAACAAGCAGTACTGTTGTGTCTACAGCAAAGGCAGGAGATACAGGCCAACCCATATGCTGCTGGTATATATAGATAACTTTAAAGGGTAGCGGTAACTCTCTAATACCACACGTCTAAATGCACACAACCTCCTGACCAAACCAATTCAAACCTGGAGCTTTTCGACACAGACAGTGTCCAGAGTCCCTGTGCTAGACACCAACAAATGAAACCCTGAAAGACTGAAAGACTCCCCAATAGCCTCAGTATTTCAACAACTGCATACTCTTAGTTTGGTCTTGGTTAATTCGTCTTGTCTTTGCTTTTACCTCTCTGAAGTTTTTTGCTTCCCCTTTCTAAATAAAACACAGCAAGTTAATGGATTTACTGCTTGGCCTTGGCTCGTTGGTGTATTGACCCTCGTGTGAAAGTCCTGATGATGTTAGTATGGGGAAGGTGAGGCCAAGTGCAGGAGAGCAATGAGGAACACATGGGACTAAGTATTGATTGAGCTCTGACATTGATTTAGCTCTGCTTGACTCACAATACCAGGCCACTGTATGCATGCATACAGATCCATATGTGTCTGTCCCAAAAGAGGAGCTCCTCTCTAGCTCGCTACCTCCTTCTGTCTTCCTCTCTCGCTCCTTGAGAGGGAAGAGAAATCAGGGGAGCCCCCTTTAGCCTCTACTCTTTTGTTTACTGTTGTCCTTTTGTTTCTTTTCATCGTTAATCCTCAAGCTCTGGCCGGGGGATGTCACGTTGTTCTGTTTCTTTCTCTCTCTTTCGCTTACTTTCTCAATCCCCCTTTCCCTGTTTGTTTCTTTCCCTTCTTTATTTCTTTTCATGTGAGCAGAAGCTTGTCATCTGTGGCCTTGTACTCTACTGGAATATTCAGTACATAACTCTCTATCTTTGTATTAATTATCATTCTACCACCAAGACATCAGATGCTGATTTCTCTCACTAATGTACCGGTCTAGTCAAACTATAATCAAGCCATGATATAATTTTATTATTTAGTCAGTCATATTTTTACTGAATATAGGAATGAATATAGGAATGAATGGAGGGTGAACAGGTAGATGTACTTTAAATATAACAAAAACAAAATTTACATAGCAGATTCTAAAAAAAGTTAGATTGTTAAGACAAAGAGAGAGAGAGACAAAGACAAATCAATTGTTAAAGACAAATCAATCTGCTGCTTTCTGATGCAGAGGAAACTTTTGAGAAGAATTGTATTATATAATCATAGAACTGCTTCCCTAAATTTAATGTATATTACAGCACTATAATAGCTATAATATTGAATGTCTGGAATATCATCTATGATGTTGTTTTCATTGATGATACTATTTCATGACATCACCACTTATGGGCGGAACTTCATCTTATGGATTGTGGGGGGCTCCCAAAATTTGTAGTGCACCACTTATCTTTCTTTCTCTCTTTCTGTCTATCTGGTATTAACAATCCCTAAAAGAGAGGGGGTTGAGAGATTTGGGAAAGGAGGGGTCACGGATGGAGCTGGCAGAGGGGGGTGGGGAACTGTCAAGGGTGACAGTGGGTTAAATTCAAGGGCAGTGGCTGGGAACACATACACATAAACAAAGCAACTGGTATGCAAGCTATAAAGACATAAAAGTTAGCATGGGGGCATGTTGTACAATAAACAGCCACCATTACCTGCTTTGTTTATATAGATAAAGAATCCACTGTAAAATCTCTTGATGGCGGATGTAACTCTCAACTTCTTCGAGGACAACCGGCAAGGATGGGGGGCCGGAGGGGTTTGGGAGGGGTGGTTTATGAGGTGCTCTGAGAAATGCTATGGAAAAAAAAACACAAATCGTTGCTAATGACATTTACAAGCTCAAGAAAGCATTGTTCACAGATGCTTCACGTGCACTTTGCTAAAATGAAGGGACGAGAGAGAACGAAAAACAAAGACACAGAGATGTTTTAATGGACTGGTACATCACTTTTTAGTGGAGTAGTGGAAGGGTAAGTGGGCCTATTCTCTTTTGTGTGGACTGCCAGACAAATATGTCTGTCGTTTTTTTCCCCGTAATAACATAAAGAGGCCAAGAGGTCAAATAAACAAAACACACAAACACATCTCGGCACACAGCCTTAGAAATGATCTGCTGCTCTTGAAAAAACAATTACGACATATACAATGTTTAGCAAACTTTTCTTACTGGACTACAGCTGATTCGCTTACATATGCATAAATAAGTAAATAAATACCACTGATTAAATAAATAATGCAAGGAAAAATCTGTTACTAGCCTTTTCTCCCATGTGATTTCTCCAACCTCTCTTTTTCATACTTTACATTCTGTGTATTGATTAAGGGAATCATGATGGTGGTGAGTGTTTGTACGGGGAGGTGCAGAAAATGCCCTGCAGTGCATCAAGATGTTAAGATAAAAGTCCCTCCCTACTCCACTGACAGAAAAAGAGCGGGGAAAAAAAGAGGGAGAAAGAAAGAAATAAGTAGATATATAATAGCTGAGAAGTTCTTCAGTAGTGGTAGTTATATTTAATCATGTACATATCAGCTTAATCATGACACAATAATTCCTATACCTACAGGACCAGAGTCATTGTTAAAATGAACAGTTCTCTGTCAGGCAAGAGCCTATCTTCATTCCTCAATCCCTAATTAAAAATGTCACATGTTATCATGATATCTTGTTTTAGCTTTCTTTTATCCAGTTAACGTTATGGTAGGCTAGCAGGATACGCTGTTAGCTTGCTAACCAAAGACACAAGATATGAACATTTATTTAGAATTTTTTTAGCTAAATATAATGTGAAATTCAATTTCAAATACATACATTTATGTTTTTGATTAAGATTAAATACAGTGTAAATCGATTTTTTTTAATAATTTTAACTCAGCTACATTAAGCATTTAAGTTTTCTCACCCAAGTAAAGTCCATGGTGTATTGCTTAACTGCCTTCTTAGGATAAAAATCAGCAATAATATTTAATTTTCTATATTTTATAACTCTTTCACTGCCAGTACTGAATGCTGTCCCAGTGAGAATGCAGGTTCAAAGCTTTGATCACTAAGCACAGAAAGTCATTATAAGGGAAGTATTTTCATCCAAACACTGATATTGCTTTCATTGCAGCATGTATAGATAAAAGAAGAGCTTTGTCGGGTCAGGTCAGGTTTTTTCTGGCAGTGGAAGTTAATGAGTGTCCAGTGTATACACTAATAAGGTGTCAGGGTTCATTTTAGCCCACCGCTCCAAGCTGCCCTCTCTGCACATATGGAGCCCCCCTATCAAGATCGTTGCCATGCCAGCCAGGGACATTTGCATATGTGTTATCTATTTAAATAAATTCTCAGGGTTTATAAGCACTATAATGCATCTTGGCTATGCTCAGCTCATTGCTAATTTATAGGCAGTCTACTGTGTCTGGGGTTGATGACACCATCTGAAGCATGTAGTCTAGACGACATTGAACCCACTGTCCGTGGGGTAATTGTTTTATGCAAATGAAAAATCCAAGGGTGACATGTTCCTCGTGCATCCGTGTAATTTGATTGAGGTGTGCTAAGACTGCTGCCAGCCCGGTATGCCTTTACTTTATTATTATTGTTATTATGGTGATTATGATTGTGTGCAGGCTGGCGGGCAGAGGTTTGGGTTCTGCTGCCTGCTGGATGGAGAAAGAAAGATCTCAGAGCCCTAGGGTTGCATCTCCTCGCAGCCTTTGTGTCATAGATAATGCACATAGAAAATATGATGGCTCTTCATGCTATATTCATGGCTTGATGGATTTTTCCAATATTACATGCTTTTGTTTTTCTCACCAGTTACAACTGGAAAAACAAATGACAATGGCAAATCATGTCGTTGTGATTTGATATTTCACTGTCTGTGGGAAAGTTTAACAGGGATTGAAAGGCCCCTGTTCTTGTAGTAGGTAGGTGTGTGTTGAAGGGAGAAGAACAACAGTGTCCCACAAAATGTTTTTAATATATATATATATATATATATATATATATATATATATATATATATATATATATATATATATATATTTTTAATATATATATATATATATATATATATATATATATATATATATATATATATATATATATATATATCAACCCCATTCATATAAAATCGTTAAATATAAATATGTAATTATATAATATATACATAATATATGTAATCTTTAGTGACATTTGAAATATTTACAGTAGTTTTGTGTAACTTAAAATTATTTATTCTTTCTAGTCTATACATTTATTATATTTTTACACCTGCAAGTTCCTTTAAATTTGACCAATTTTGCAACCATTTATTTATTTATTATTTATTCTGTCTGTACTTCACTGCACTTACTTTTCCAAGCATTGCATTGATACAATGATTTCCTTAAACGTGTGAATTTGCAGCTGGCAGAGTAGAGAGTGACAATGTATATGTTTTATGGGTGACGTGACTGTGTATCTATTGGGAGAGGTAAGGAATGGTTGGTGTTCTCGGTGCCTCCTCCTGACCTTTCACGCTGCCCTGCTCTGCATATGCAGCTAACTAATAATGACCCCTTTAATTATCAGAACCAAGTGCATGCAGCAGCAGAGCAGATGATCATAAATCTCAACCAGAGACGGCACAGGACCAAGGACCGTATAGAGTTCTCGCCGCTTACAACCCAAGCTACATTACAAGCAAGACAAACTAGAGTGCTCCCATTATAATGCACAATGCAGGGTTTTCACTTGCTTTCGGTGTAGACAACTTTGCTGATTATAATGACAGCATTTTAGAACATGCAGTGTTCTAATTCCCCAGATCTGCACTTTTGATCCATAGTCATGACAGCAACACAAAATAGCATCACACATCCAGCTCTCTCGCTCTCTCTCTCTCTCTCTCTCTCTTTCCCTTTGTCTTTTTCTGGTATTCTGTTATTCACATGGGGGAATCACATTCACGTGACAGTGAGGTTCATCACTACAGAGCATGACCCCGGTGTCTGGGAGAGAAGGCTCTTTGTTTGGACGACAGGCGTTTCAGTGATGCTCTATTGTCAGAGAGACAGGACTTTAAGAAGAAAGGCCATTAATGTGCACAGGGGGCTGCCAGGTTCAGTTATGCTGAAGGGTTCGGATTTAAACATGCAGAGAGAGGGGTAATTACTTTTTAGGTAGTCATATGAGTAACGGTCAATATGAGACTACAATAAACTATGAGCGAATGCTTATTTATGCTGACAATTTTAAACTGTACCAAAAATACATAAACCAGTATAAGTCATTCATAATAATTCTTATATCTATGTAAATATTTGTATTGTTCAATATGGCAAATAATAATTACATGGATTTAATAATTTTTTTATTGTATTAAAAATTATTATTATTATTATTATTATTACTGGTGTTGTAATTGAAGTAATAAGTGTCACATTGAGTGACAGTCAAATTGCTCTGTAGTTTAAACATTAACACTTCATGAATTTCATGTCAGAAGTATGTAAATCCATTACGCTCAAGATACTTGATTGATAGATAGATAGATAGATAGATAGATAGATAGATAGATAGATAGATAGATAGATAGATAGATAGATAGATAGATAGATAGATAGATAGATAGATAGATCGATCACTGGTCTTACCATCTCCATATAAATGAGTTGGACAGGAAGGACAGAGTGAGGGGTGTAGCCTGTCCATATATGATAGGGATGAATAGCAGGACTGCCTAGTGGGTTGTTCTGGCCTTCTGCTGACCCTCCTCTGGCCAGTGTGTGGATTCAACATGACTAGGTAAACAGACTGCTGGCCTTGTCAGAGAAGAGGCCCTGTCACTGGTTTATATCATATACACATCTAACTCTTAGCAGAAACTCGCATTGCCAGAGAGAAAGAAAAACATCAGGAGACTACGTGGAGCATTATTACATTTAAAGGAACTGGGGATATTTGATTTTGTATGTGTGTATTTGCCTAACGGATTTGATTGAGAGCATGTGATTTTAGTCTTTAAAAAATTATAGTACATCCTAAATGGGTCTTACTTCAAGACTGACTAACAGGTTAAAAGTAACATTTAAAAAAATAAACATTGTACATGAACATTTAAGCTATTAAGACCAACTTTGCAGGCTAATAAACCATTAGTTCCCTCTGGTTCTATATTTTAAAATGGCAATTTTTAGTATGTGAGTAAAATAGTATCTATGGTGAATATTAGTATAACATATTTTCCTGTTTTGTATGTATATGTTATGTGCTTTGAAAATGTAAGTTGCTACATGAGAATAACTACAGATCGGGTCCCCACCTGGAATCGTTCCAAACTGTTCCAAACATTCCCCTGTTCCCCTTGATCCCCCCCTTATCTGCGGCCCTGTTCACTTTTGATAAATGACTATTTGTAATTCTTTAGCCACAGAACCACTATTCTAAACACATCTTAAAACATATAGCTAAAAATTTTAATTATTTTCCAAATTTGAGAGCTAAAAATAACTTAACAGTAGTATTTTATTTGAATGGTCAGTAATTGGCCAGGTCAATAAATCAATCAAGGTGCCATCAAAGTGACAACAACCAAACATATTAAAGTAGGAGGAGCTTAATTGCACTTTCTCTTTTTTCTTTCCTTAAAATAATACCGCCACCCTATGAGGAGCTCATTATGTTTGGGCAAGAGAATTATTCTCTAAATTTAATCCATTCTTCTGTGTTTTTCTCACTTGCTCCATCCATCTCTATTCTTGCATTTCACCTCAACTTTTTTATATCCTTTCTGTCTAGACATCTCCAAGCAGAGGTAAAGGAGGGAGGCCAATTACAGAGGTTACAAGCTGCGCCGCAATTAAGGAAATGTACAGTTCAGCAGAGTTCAGGGATTAAAAAGGCCGTCAAAACTGGAGAGCCCTGTAAAAGTATGACTCATAATTTTTGCACAGTAAAGCCACCACAAATGGCCGTGTCAGTGATAAGGCAGCTTTTATATGTTGAGTGGGCCGGGGCCTGTGTGAAATAATTTACTCATGCGACAGAGCAGTAAACAAGATTACATTAAGGTGATTGTTTAACCCTTTCACTCGTCACATGTCCACAAATTACTGACATTGGCAGGTTTGAAAAAAAAACTGATAAAATGCATTTGAAAGCATGAACCACTTCAGTGTCTCACACAATGCCGTACTTGTGTCATTCCTATCCAGAACTCGGGAGTCTGGATGAACTCCTTGGCTGGGGAGGTGGACCTGGGGTCTGGTGTTAACCACCTTTAAAACCTTGAGACAAGCGAGGGAGGATGCAGGTTGTGATCTTAATTTCATCCGCCGTTCTAAACTGTTTCACAGCCTGTAGAAAGCTTGACTCAGCTTTCCGCGCGAGCGTCCCATGACAGTGGCGAGATGGAGAGCTGCAGTAGAAGGCTTTCAGTTCCTTACAGAATGTAGCTCTGTTAGATCCATTGACCTCTGCTGGACAAGGACTTTCTGTCTACACATCTGGCCCCCCTCTGTCCCCCACCTTGTGCTAGGAGAAAGGGAGCGAGGCGGGCTGGAGGGGCGGGGGGGCAGTAGGGTGTACTGGGAGCGGCTGGCGGACAGGATGATGTATTTGTGAGAGTGTAGCAGCTGTCCTGTTGGGCTGGAGTGCAGAAGGGCTGTAGCAGCGTGGCCTCATAAAGAGAGGAGACTGGCCCCTGACATCCCAGCCTCTCTCAGATATAGAACAGAGACACACTGCCAAAAAAAGATACACATACTGTCTGCAACTTGATTAAGTTACTGTAGAGGAGAAGAGGGATATGAGAGAGTGTTTATTTAGCCTCAGTTTGCTTCTGCTCTTGCCAGATCCTTGTCTTCTTCTGTCTCACTGCACACTGACTTCTGTTCTATCTATCAGCCCTCTACAACGCCAAGGTCAAAGGTCAGACAGCTTCATGGGTGGCAGACTGGTTGAGGAGTGACAGGAAAACTCACTGTATCAAAACCAGATTATGCTGTGTGAGCCCACATTTTCAAACAGTTACATTATTTTCTTTACATTTTGTCTGTAGAGTGACCTTGATCTCTCTTTCTCTCTCTCTCTTTCTCTCTCTCTCTCTCTCTCTCTCTCTCTCTCTCGCTGATTGAAGATGGTTCAATCAGCACAGCCTTGGACGAACTGTGCCCCTGGGTAGCCTGTGCCCAAGAAGTGTGAATGGAGTGGATTGAGCTCTGGGTATGTATTGAAGCTCAGGTGGGCACCCTGACAGAATGCCTTTGGAGAAACTGGAGGTTGACTGATCATAGGATCATTGGACGGGACTCACCTTTAGAGGTTTCATCTGGAGCTTAGAGATGGGCGAGTGTGCCAGCTTTTATATTCTTAGTACCTGGACGAAAGGAAATAGAAAAATTGGTTTAAAAAAAAAAAAAAACAGAGCTGATCTGGCTTGTTGACAGTTTAATCTTTTAGTATCTCTTAGATGTTCTTGTGGTTAGTCATGACTGTGAAGGTACTATGTATGTTGAGCACCCTCCAACTAATGCCTCTACTCCCCGACTGCGAGGATTTCTCTGTTGCCAATGTCATACTTTTCTGCCTGGGTGAGCTTCTTGGAGAAAAAAGCACATGGATGGAGTCAGGCCAGATTCACCTGCTGCCGAGACAGCACTGGTGGTTGATATGTTCACCTCCACCATGAAAGGCTGACAGGGGTCTGGATGGACATGCCTCCTTGAGTAGATGTAATTCTTTGGTGGCTATTAGAGTCCAGAACAGAGACTTGGGCTTACCTTGAGGGGATGTTGACTAGGCCATACAGCATAACGAGGTACTCATAGTGACCAGTAGGTGTCACAAATGCTATCTTTCATTCGTACCCCACATGCATCCGGGTGAGGTTATACTAGCTGCGAAGGTCCAACTTGGAAGGCACTGCAAATGTGTTCTAAGGCTACTGGGATGAGGGGATATGGATTGTAAAAGTTTACTGTAGACCTGTTAAGTTCGTGTTAGTCTATAGATGGCCACAATCCTCTGTTCTTCTGGCCATGAAGAAGAAACTCAAAGTTGCAGGGGAAATAGAAGGGCGGATGTAGCCTTGTTGTAATGCCTCTTCAATGTAATCCTCCATGGCCTTCTTTTCGGAAAGTGAAAGGAGATAAGTCTTTCCATGGGGAACTGACTCTATTGTGCAATCCCATGGCTGTCAACTGTGAGGCTTTCTTTGAGCAGAATATGTTGCTGAAGGGGGAATATCAGGTTGGAATCTTCATGGATTGCTTCTCTACTGGGCTCTCAATGGAGGTTGTGGGGTTTGAGGGGCTGAGGGTTTTTTGGGAAGCATCTGCAGAAGATGCCCCACTTTGGGACATCGTCAGTCTTCCAAGAGAGGATCATGTTGCTCTGCCACGGGAACCCCAGAATGAAATCAGCAGTGGAACACTCCAAAAACAGGAGGTGGATGGACTAGTGTAAAAGACCTGTGCAAAGCTGGAGGTGTCCGACACTGAAATGCACCTAGTTCTGTCATAAGGGCTTACCCTTTACCGATCGGACTTTATAGGAGGTCATGGTAGTCCTCTTCAGGAGGCTGAGTTGGCAGCAGAGGCTTCTGGAGATTAAATTCACGTCTGACTCAGAGTCGAGGATGGCAGATAATAAAACACATACAACATGGACATTGATTTTTATAACAGTGGTGAGTGGTTTACAATGGACAGCAGGAGAGTGAACAAAATTCACCACGAGTCGTGGGGGACAGATGGGGCATGAAGTTATCACATGCCCACTAGCACCACAGTATAACATCACCCATGCATTAGCCATGTCTGTCGCTCAGTGTATGTCAGGCGTGTTGCATCCACTTGAATTGGTTCACTCACAGGTTCAGGAGCACTTGTGAACTCTGGCTGGTGAACTCTGGCTGACGATGGAGATCGTTATAACAGAATAACACTGGGGATAGACGCTGGCAAGGTATGTGCTTAAGTAGCAGTCCTGGTGATGAGGGAGATGGCATGCAGCTATGTTTGATCAGCACAGAGTGTGCGCTTTGATTGGCTGAGAGGAGAGCCTGGCTGGTTTGTGACACACACAGGCTACTTTACATGAATTAAAAAAAAACAGTAAAAGCAGTAATGTACTTTTTATGTAATATGACATTGTGGCGAGCAGGGCGGGGTCGAGGGACCGTGAGAGCGTCACGAGAGCCGGTGGCGTGATGGATAATGAGCGACACCTGCGAGCCATCGGTCTCTCGTCTCACGGAGGAGCGGAGGCTTAAAAGGAGGAGCGACGACAGTGAAGACGAGAGAGGACCAGGCCTGGATGTTATGTTGTGTTTTGTGTGGGTGGCGGTCGACCGCGAGTGGCCGCCGCCATTACTTTCGTTTTGAGTTTATGTTTTATTTATCATTAAAGTCTGTTTAAAATGTCTGCCGGTTCCCGCCTCCTTCCTCCCTGAACATTTAACTCCGTTACAGACATTTATTGCAGTGCTGCCATTACTCCAATCTAAAGTTTCACAGGATCCTTCAGAAGTCTTTTTAATGTGATGATTTGCTCAAAAATGCAGTTGAATAATCCTCATGTATTTTGTCAGGAAAACACAACGCCGGATTCAAATGCAAATGTATATTTATTGAATGAGATGAGTGACAGAGGTAATGTCCAGATGAAGCAGGCGGCACAGGGACTCAATGGGCAGACGATGGACGGTGCAGTGCAGAGTAATCCAAGGTGCGTGGCGTGGAGAGTGAAACACGGAACAGCAGGTTGGGACACGAAGACACTCTGACTCTGACGCTGACACTCACGCTGACAATGACGCTGGATACAGGAAGACGCAGACACGGGAGTCGGGAACACAGGAACACTGAAGCAGTCGACGTGGAACATGGAGAGACAACGACTCGACAACAAGGGTGTGGTGAGAGAGCACTAAATAGGCATAGGAGATAAGGATCAGGTGTGTGAGATGATAGCGGTGGCGGTGATCAGTGACCACGCCCCCCACACTCATCCCGCATGCATACACAGGCAGTAATAGGAGACAATGACTCTGCGAACCGTGACAGTACCCCCCCCCCCCTTAGGAGCGTCTCTCGACGCTCCCAGGGGTACTTACCTGCCGATTGTAGTCATCGATAAGGGAGTGATCCAATATGTCTCTGGCAGGTACCCAACTTCTCTCCTCCGGGCCGTAACCCTCCCAGTCCACCAAGTACTGGAATCCACGTCCCCTCCGTCTCGAATCCAGAATAAGGTTTACCGAATAAGTTGGTTCCCCGTCTACGAGACGCGGCGGTGGGGGAACCGGGGTGGGCGGATTAATGCGAGAACGAATAACAGGCTTTATTTTGGAGACATGAAAGGCGGCATGAATCCTCCCGTACGCAGGAGGCAATTTGAGGCGGACTGTCACCGGACTAATGATTTTGGTGACAGGGAATGGGCCAATGAATTTGGGAGCAAGTTTATTACATACGGAGCGGAGAGGAATGTCCTTGGTAGAAAGCCACACTTTTTGACCCACGACGTAGACGGGAGGCTTCGACCGGTGGCGATCGGCCTGGGCCTTGGTGCGCGCTCCCACCTGCAGTAGAGTCTCGCGGGCTCTACTCCAAGTGCGATGACACCTCTGGATGAAGGCGTGGGCGGAGGGGACCGCGACTTCGGATTCCAGACTGGGAAAGATAGGTGGCTGGTACCCTAGACTACACTCAAACGGCGAAAGGCCCGTGGACGACGCTGGCAACGAGTTATGTGCGTACTCAACCCACGGGAGCTGTTGACTCCAGGAAGAGGGATTCTGTGACACAGTACACCGCAAACATCTCTCGAGGTCTTGATTGGCTCGCTCAGTCTGGCCGTTGCTCTGGGGATGGAAACCCGAAGACAGACTAACACTCGCCCCCAGCAACTTGCAAAACTCCTTCCAGAATTTGGATATAAATTGGGGCCCTCTGTCAGAGACCACGTCTGTCGGGAGGCCATGAATGCGAAAGACGTGTTCAATGACAGACGCCGCTGTCTCCTTAGCAGAAGGTAATTTGGGTAAGGGTATGAAATGTGCGGCCTTCGAGAACCGGTCCACTACGGTCAAAACAACCGTGTTACCCTGGGAGGGTGGGAGGGCGGTGACAAAATCTAGCGCGATATGGGACCAGGGTCTCGAAGGCACAGACAGCGGCTGGAGCAGCCCATCTGGAGAACGGTTGGAAGTCTTACCCTGGGCACAGTCAGAACAAGCCAACACAAAGTCTCGGACGTCGCGGGCCATCTTTGGCCACCAGAATCGCTGTTTAACTAAAAAGTTAGTACGACTGATCCCTGGATGACAAGCTATTTTGGAACAGTGGCCCCATCGGATGACCTCGGATCTCACTTCCTCCGGCACAAACAATCGACCTGGTGGGCCCCCGGGCGGAGGCGTTACCCCTTCTAAGGCCGCTTTGACCTTCGCTTCGACCTCCCATACGAGTGTGGAAACAATGAGTTTCTCAGGAAAAATGCACTCGGGAGTGGACGGGCGCTCGGATCGATCAAAAATACGCGATAAAGAAATTTGATGTTCTTGGAACCCGGACGGTACGATAGTAAAAAGTCAAAACGTCCGAAAAAAAGGGCCCAACGAGCCTGCCTGGAGTTGAGTCTTTTGGCTGTTCTGATGTATTCTAAATTCTTGTGATCGGTCCAAACTAGAAAAGGCACCCCTGACCCCTCTAGCCAATGACGCCACTCTTCCAAAGCTAGCTTGACTGCCAACAACTCCCGGTTACCAATGTCGTAATTGCGTTCCGCTGGGGACAAACGATGGGAAAAAAAACGCGCAGGGGTGCATCTTATCGTCTGAGGGAGAGCGCTGGGAGAGAACCGCACCTACCCCCACCTCTGATGCGTCGACCTCCACCACGAACTGACGTGTGGGATCAGGGGCGATCAGGATGGGAGCCGAAACGAAGCGGCTCTTGAGTTTGGAGAACGCCGCTTCGGCGGCGTCGCACCACCTGAACGTCGTTCTGGGGGAGGTCAAGGCTGTCAGAGGAGCGGCTAGTTGGCTAAAGTTGCGGATGAAACGCCGATAGAAGTTGGCGAACCCCAGGAACCTCAACAGGGCCTTACGAGAGTCCGGGGTTGGCCACTCTATCACAGCCTTAACCTTGTCGGGATCCATGCACACTCCCTCCGACGAGATGATGTAACCTAGGAAAGGAACAGACTGTGCATGAAAAACGCATTTCTCCGCCTTGACAAAAAGCCCATTCTGAAGTAACCGTTGGAGCACTCGCCGGACGTGTTGAACATGTTCCTGGAGAGACGAGGAAAATATCAGTATGTCATCCAGGTAAACATACGTGAACTGATCGATCATGTCTCTCAACACGTCATTGATGAGTGCTTGGAAGACAGCTGGGGAGTTGGACAGCCCAAAAGGCATGACCAAGTATTCAAAATGGCCCCTAGGGGTATTAAATGCTGTCTTCCATTCATCCCCCTCTCTTATGCGAACCAAATGATAAGCGTTTCTTAAATCCAATTTTGTGAAGATGGATGCTCCCTGCAACCTCTCGAAGGCAGAAGACATCAACGGTAAAGGATAGGTATTCTTCACCGTGATGTTGTTCAACCCTCGGTAGTCAATACAAGGTCGCAGAGATCCATCCTTCTTCCCCACAAAAAAGAATCCCGCCCCCGCTGGAGAAGAAGAGGGGCGGATGAACCCGGTAGCCAAAGAATCAGAAATATATTTCTCCATGGCCTCCCTTTCAGGAACGGAAAGCGAGTATAACTTGCCCTTAGGCGGAGACATACCTGGCAGGATATCTATTGCACAGTCGTAGGGACGGTGCGGAGGAAGAGAAGCAGCCTGAGACTTACTGAACACTTCCTTCAGGTTGAGGTACTCCGGGGGCACGTTAGACAGACTCATCGGCTCCTCCTGCAACACAGAACTAGACACAGATGGACATGCAGACACAAGACAAGAGGCATGGCACTGATCACTCCAGCTCGAGACGTTATTGTGTCCCCAGTCAACCCTGGGATTGTGCTTGATTAACCAGGGATGACCGAGGACGATGGGAACCAGGGGGGAGTCCGTGATGAAAAAGTCAATTGTCTCTGTGTGGTTACCTGCGGTGGTTAGGCTGAGGGGAGTGGTTTTAAGTAAAATGTCCGGTAGGCTTTGTCCGCCCAAAGCGTTGACTGCAATGGGGTGTGTAAGGTGCTCGGTGGAGATCTTGAGTCTAAGTGCCAACGAGTAGTCCATGAAGTTGCCCTCAGCCCCAGAATCCAGAAGTGCTTGACAGTGATGAGATGTGTTGGCCCATTGAAGTCTTACCGGGAGGAGAGTCGATGAGAGAGACCGATTGACATTGATAGCGCCCGTCAGTAGCCCCCTCCTTACTGGCGGGCGCGGGCCTTTTACCGGGCACTGGGAGATGAAGTGTCCCTCTCTGGCACAATAGATGCAGAGCCCCAGGGCTCTGCGACGTTCTCTCTCCTCCCGGGAAAGCCGAGCTCGACCAACCTGCATGGGTTCATGATCGTGACTGACCGCGCCGGGATGTTGTGTGGAGAGTGTCGTCGGTGACCCTGGACCTACTGCTGGAGTGAGACGGAACTTGCTGCGCTCCAATCGAGTGTCCACTCGCAGCGCCAGCTCGATGAGGTTGTTGAGTCGCGGAGGTAGGTCCAGGGCGTAGATCTCTTTCTTGGACACGGTCAGCCAACCCATGCAGGAACCTGTCCCACTGCGCCTCCTCGTTCCACTTGCAGTCGGCCGCGAGTGTACGAAATTCGATGGAATAATCGGAGACCGACTGGTCTCCCTGCTTGAGGTCTGAAAGTCTCCGAGCTGCCTCGCGGCCGACCGCAGACCGGTCGAAAACTCTCTTCATTTCTTTGGAGAAGGTCTGGAACGAGGAGCAGCATGGGTCTTGATTTTCCCACACCACCGTTCCCCATTTAGCTGCCCGTCCCGAGAGCAGTGTGATGACAAGTGCAACTCTTGCCTGTTCAGTAGCATAGGTCTGTGGTTGGAGTGAAAAAAAAAATGGAGCATTTTGTAATGAATGATCTGCAAAAGTCAGGCTCACCGGAGTAATGTTCAGGAGGCGGGAGGTGGGGTTCCGACTGCCCTGCGGGACGGCTGATGGTGGGAGGAACGGGGGGTGGGGCTGGCGCAGCGGGAACAGGCAGCTGTTGGAATCTGCTGGTGAGCTCGGACACCTGCGCCGCGAGCGTTTGTACGGCGCGCCCGGCGGCCAGCATTTGTTCCTCCTGCCTGTCCAGGCGCGCCATGTTGTGTGAAACGAATTCCTGCCAGTCGAGCACATTCGCTGAATCCATTCTGGTCGAGTCGTTCTGTCAGGAAAACACAACGCCGGATTCAAATGCAAATGTATATTTATTGACTGAGATGAGTGACAGAGGTAATGTCCAGATGAAGCAGGCGGCACAGGGACTCAATGGGCAGACGATGGACGGTGCAGTGCAGAGTAATCCAAGGTGCGTGGCGTGGAGAGTGAAACACGGAACAGCGGGTTGGGACACGAAGACACTCTGACTCTGACGCTGACACTCACGCTGACAATGACGCTGGATACAGGAAGACGCAGACACGGGAGTCGGGAACACAGGAACACTGAAGCAGTCGCCGTGGAACATGGAGAGACAACGACTCGACAACAAGGGTGTGGTGAGAGAGCACTAAATAGGCATAGGAGATAAGGATCAGGTGTGTGTGATGATAGCGGTGGCGGTGATCAGTGACCACGCCCCCCACACTCATCCCGCATGCATACACAGGCAGTAATAGGAGACAATGACTCTGCGAACCGTGACATATTTTAATTGAATGACTGATTTAGGACTGCTCTATTATTCAATTTGGTGGAATGTTGCTATTAATTAAATTGTGTAAATCTTAAAAAATATATATATTATTAATATTAGTATTATTAATGTTTTAGGTGATGACTAGATGACTCAGATGACTATAAGGGGAAAAAATGCTTCTTGCACCATTGGGTTGTTTTTTGGTGTTGTGTCAAAGTTAAGAAGTTGTTGGAGAAACTCTGCTGGGAGAAAGTGAATCTTTCAATGCTAGTAAAATCCATTATTTAGAATTAAAGACCCTCTATGTTGAAAATCCAAGTTTTTTAATGTTGAGTATATTTTATGTTTTAATACGCTTTCATACAAACCATGTGCAAATTTGTAAATCAAAACCATTGCTGAATATTTTCTCCTTAAATCTGCAGTGAGCCAAAGACTCAAAAACGTGGTTTAAATCACAAACTTGCATCACAAACTACCTTGTAACCTATCACATCAACGTACGGGCAGGCTTTGGCATATCATCATTACTATGCTTTGTAGCAGGGTAGTCTCAATAGAAGCCAGATTATTCCAGTATGTGTTTCTGTTGATATGAAAAATTTACCTTTAGTTTACCTTCAATTACATTTAAGGCATAAAGATTTATTTATTTTTTCAAAGGAAAAGACATTTAAATATGTCATTTTGGCGATCAAAGGTTAGTTTTAAGGGATACGATTATTGATTACAAGGGGACTTGTAAAAAATTATTGCATTTATTTTATTGTTAATTTGACTAAATTAATGCAATGCATTGACACACAACCCCAAAATTAAAGATTATAACTTAAGTATTTGTGTTTGCTTAGAGTTAAAAAAAACTCTCTCTCTCCTGTCTGTGAACACTCTCAGTGTGCCAAGCAGAGGCACTGTGACACGCTCCCACAAGGCCTCTCATTAGAAACAGAGCTGTCTGGCAAGCTGGACCATAAACTTTAGAGAGGTCACCCCCTCCCCCAACTGTTCTTCTGCACTGTAAACAAGCAGAAAGGTTAGTATTGTATCCATCTGACACTGTCTTATCTCATTAGAAACAAAGGACATGGCGTTAAGTGCTCTGACAATAGGAGTCATAAAGCAGAGCTCTCCTGAAAACTCCCCCCTAGATAGTCTTTCCATGTGACTTTGGGTTGGTTGTGTTTACTGCATGTGTTGCTTGATTGTGTGGATTGTGTTTGTGTGTATCTGGGCACTGGTTCGGTTACAGTTAGTTTAGCTAAATAGCTGATGCAACACAGTCCCATAATGCATTATTTTACCTGCTTAGAAATTTTATAAGAAAATGTGTACTTATTTACACTACTCTTCAAAAGTTTATGGTCAGTATTTGTATTTTTTTTAAGAAACTGATATTTTATTTAGCAAGGATACATTAAATTAATCAAAAGTGACGAGTTGCAAAAGCATAATATTTCAAATAAATGTTGTTCTTGTGAACTTTCTATTCATTAAAGGTTCCTGAAAAAAAAATCAGTTTCCACAAAAATTAACGTTGTTTAACAAACACTGATTTGAACATTGATATTATGTTTCCTTAGCACCACATCAGCATAATTATTAGAATTATTTCTGAAGGATCATATGACACTTTACCACCACTGGAATAAAATTACACTTATATTAAAATAAAATAATAAAATAGAAAATAGTTATTTTAAATTGAAATAAGTTGACAATATTACTGTTTTTACAATATTAATGATCAAATAAATGTCTAAATAAAAGAGACTTTTAAAAAAATCTTATTGACCCCAAAGCTTTGAATGGTACTTTCTTAAAGCATGATTAAAACATGCTTCTGTATGTTTATGAGTATTAATACTACAATGTATTAATTGATGTTATTCTAATGTTATTCCTGTTATGCAGGTACAATGAGCTACAAAAAAAACAACTGACATTGACTTTATAGGTGAAGTGCGTAATTTCTTTACTGTTTTGACCCCCCTCCCTGTAATCATGATCTAACAATTGTTATGTGTTTCAATATGCTACATGGCCCAATTTGTTTCAAATACAATGGATTACAAATTTCAAACATATAAAAACACCATGCAGTCACATTTCTATGCAAATGTTCCTTTGTCTCTAATGCAGTCACTGGTGTTGTTAACCCCTTTCACATATTCTTACTTTTTTTTCCCTAGTAGTGACTTGTACTGATTCACTTAACTGCGCAGAGACACGATCACACATCGTTGTACGTGTCACTTCTTTTGTAAAGACTGCTCCTTTAAAGAATGTGGCTTTGCTAAAGTTTCTCTCAGGTATAGATTCATTAGATTTTGGCCTCTTGCTGCCTGTCTTCTGGTTTGCTGACTGCTAGTGGAAAAAGCCATTTAGCCCACTGAATGTCAAGGTTAGTGTGCGTTGTCCTTGTCATCAGTCTCGGCGGCAGAAGGTCAGGGATAAGCTTTCCTCAAATGGGCAGCGTCAAACAAAAGGGAGGCTGACTTAACTGGCCCAGAGAAAGAAGACCTTCTCTTTCAGTCGATAAACAATCCACTGGGCAAAAGCTCTCAGCAGTGTTAACCCCTACACTGCTGGCCTTATAGAGACACTTTGTGTGTGCATGTGTTGGTATGAAGGCCACGATAGTTATAAAGCTCGCCAAGGAGAGTAATATTTCTCCACTGCGCACTAGAGAGCAGAGTTGATGCACAGCTAATATATTCATCAGCCAAATTAAATAATCATCTTTGTCAGGGTGTGTGTGTGGGGGGGGGGGGGGGGGGGGGGGGGGGGGGGGGCTGTAAAATAAATATGTAATCATATCTTAATTGGAGAGCTGAAAAAATCACATTCTGTTACAGAAGACAGCAGGGTGGAAAGTCATGAATATATTTCTGTCTATCAGTTCGATCAGGTAGAGGGACATGTGTCCGCCACACCTCTATCTAAACAGACATGGAAATGTCATCTCCCGTGTGGTCCTGGCTAGCTCAGATCTCACTCAGCCAAAGGTGGCTCTGTGGGGAGACATAACATATCATCTTAACTGTCTCACAACAGCCAAAATGATCCAAACCCATAAAGGAGTACAGAATACAACACATGCTCTACTGGGCCCTTGAACATCCAGTCAAAGCTTTCTTCCTGTTAGCATAACACAACATATTGTTATGTTCTGCTAGTGTCGTTCAACTGATATACCGCTAGTGACGCAAAGGTCATTGTTTAGATTCCCAGGAAACACATGAAATGATAAAATGTATTCTTTAAATGCCCTGAAAGGCTTTTATTTTTCAATTATAGACTGTACCAAAGGTGAGATGAACCACACCTCATACCACCTTTTCACTTGGACTGAATGAACCAAATTTTAGCCTTAAAAGCCTTTATGATTCTTTGAATAAAATCTTTTAACACTCACACTGAGTGATGTAACTTAATGTCATTTGAAGAAAAGGTGAAGAAATTTCCTGGCACATAAATCACTGAAATCACTTCTGCTGCTTCTTTTAATGTTGATCCTAAATAAGGTGTGAATCCACTCATAGACTCGCATAAATATAAATTATTTACTTATTTACTCATCCATTCATTCATTCATTCATTTTACATTGAAAGGAGAGAGAGGAAGCAGATGGTAATGCAGCATACGGTAAATTTTATTTTAGGTGGATCAAATACCAGATGGGCAGGTACCATATTAAAACAAATAAGTAGAATGATAATTATTCACTATTACTCATTAAAAAATAAATATTATATCTATTATAATTATATTTATATATTTATATATATTTATATAATTATAAATATTATAAATAATACATCTCATCACAACCCCCAAACTAAGCAAAAAAAGTCGTTGCACAGTTTATAGAGTAAAGAGGTGCTTTTCTATCTTTCTTTTTTATTTTTTGAGTTTGAGTTTGACAGGCCTTGTTCGTCATTCACTTTCTTTGTATGGCAAAAAAGCAGCAGGAACATATCACTAACATCAGGGTGAGTAAATGATGACAGGATTTTCATTTTTGTGTGAACTCCTTTAAATTTAGGGACAGCAGTAATGTAACGTTTAATAATGCATCATCAGATTTCTTCCTGTTGTAGTCTCAGCGGTGTGGCTTGTCATTGTGCCCTTGGGAGGTCTTTGAACACACAGGCCGTGATAATCTCTGCTATCTCCATGGCTTATTCTCCAGATCTCTCTAATGGCGCGACAGTGTCCACAGTGGCTGCAGTCATCTTAAACGGATGAAGGCAATTCCAGCGGCGGTCACGTAGTAGTGTATTCCTAGTGTCACCTTGTCATTTGGAGCCTGTTTGTGCAGGACTTCGGGTAAAACCGAGGGACGTGTGTGCGGTTCTCCGTGAAAGATCTCCTTTGCCCCCCTCCTCCATCTCCATCGCAAAGGTCTAAGCAAACACAACTTCGCCCTCCTTCATTAACCTTCCCCCGATCTCTCTTCATCCATAGAATTTCTCTCTCTCTCACACATACACTTTATTTCATTCTTCCCTCTCTTTAGCCTCTTACAAGGTTAATGTTTGCACAGATGAACTTAATTAAGGTTTTTTTTCCTTCAAATGACTTTGGCAGTTTGTGTGTTTTAGATTTTTTAAGAGCAAGGCAGGATTATTATGCTTGAGGATCAGGCCTAATGTAAAGCAGTGAGGCTGAACTTCTTATCTAAAGGAGGGCAATGACATTAGTAAGAGTATCTTCTCATTAGATCATTATCAGGGATAACAGTTTTAGCCCTATATACTTCAAAACCTTTGCATATACACACTGTGGTGAGCAAGGCAGGGTCGAGGGACCGTGGGAGCGCCACGAGAGCCAGTGGCGTGATTGAGAACGAGTGTCAACTGTGAGCCACCGGTCTCTCGTCCGTCACTGTCATCGCTCCTCCTCTTATGCTTCCGCTCCTCTGTGAGACTCGAGACCAGTGGCTCACAGGTGACGGTCATTCTCAATCACGCCACCGGCTCTCGTGACGCTCACATGGTCCTCCTACCCCGCCTTGCTCGCCACACACACACTCAGATGTTTGGAATCAGTGGTAAGAATTTTTACAAGATTTTTACAGAATTTGTAAGAATATGAAGGTGGCAGATTATATTCAAACATAATTTCTTTTTATACAAACATTTTTGTATCCGGAATCAATACTTGAATATTGTAAATGTCCATTACATTATCTACAAATAATAATAAAATAATCAGTTTTCACACTAAGCAATTTAAGTGTCCTTTATCGCTGTGTAGTTATCTAAAAAGAATGATCCTGTATCAAAAGTGCATTTTCTCCATGTTTCATAATTTCATCACAAGGTCTATCACCGCACATGACCTCTCTGTGATGCCCGGCTGTTTCTGTATTGGAAAAATGAACAGATAAATAACCCTGACCTTAATGATGACAAGGTTAGGCTGGGGTTGAATCATGTGAAAGGCCTCAGCACCAGTCACAAGGCAGATCAGAAAGCCACAGCCTAGCCCCAGGGCGACCTCTGAATCTCTTAGCCTCTTTTCAAAATGAGTACATTTCAGTGCTGTTTTCTCTTTTCCTGTCATGCCTTTCAGTTGACCTTTGACCTACTTGATATAGCGCTTTAGGGTGACAGGAGAAGCACTTGTGTAACTGGCTTTCCCGGTCATCCGGTATTGCCACACAAATGTCATATTTCCCGATTGAATATTTGAAGCTAGATCACCCTGCTATAGTATGTGGATTTTTTAAGCATCTGCAATCCACCCATAAAAAATTACTGCTGGAGTTATGGTATGTATGCTGTGATGATTTCATGCTGAGGTCCCTTGTTGTAAAGAAACTGCGTATGGTGAATGCCTGAGCCACTGACCGTCTCTAATGGTTTGTTTGTGTTTATTGTTGTGGAAGTGAGAGGAGCCACTGGGTGATACATGCAAGAGGAGGTTAAATGTTCAGCCACTGGAACTGTGCATTAATTAGTGCACCCAGGTGACTCATCATACTGTGACTCACTATTCCTCTCCCGCAACAACACGTGGGCTGACCAGAGACTTTATCAGGTCACTTTACTGGTTACCCTTCTCATTGCATCTACTTTACCCTACTCTTATTCACCAAAGTTCACTGTACTTTTAACCAGCTGGTTCTTTTTGGTTGTCAATTATTTAATTAATGTGTACAATGGTTGTCCTTCTCTTCCATCTGACGTTTTTTCTGTTCATACCAAGGAGGTTTATATTACCTGGAGAAATCCATAAATATCATTAATATTACTGGCAGTTGATTGACTGGATGGAAGTTTGAAATTGTTGGTATTATTGGGTGAAATTCCATTTAAGAGTGAAATGGTGCAAAGTAAATTAAATATTTGTTCCCTTTCAAGGGAACTCGAGCTGCGTCATCGCTATGGGAACGCCCCCGCGTCATCAACTCTTGAAGCACAATAGAAAACACCTGTGAGAATGACGCGGATGACGTCATGAGCCAGGAACACAAAAGGCACGCCGAAACCGGCACAGACAGCTTTTTCGTCTTCAACAAGCACTAGAAAGTCTGTGTAGGATGTCTCGGAAAGAGTTTTCAGTATGACAGAATGCTGCTCCCGTTTGTTACTGGCGGGGATACGCACACGTTACGTGTGTCATGCATGGGGGTAGAGCATGCACTGGCAGCGCTCAAGGGCGGTGCCTGTGCAGATTGTGAGCGGTTTCCACCGCTAACTCTCTGCTCTCGCCTAGCAACCTTCGGGGAGGCTGCTAGAGCGCGTGGTCCTCGTGGCATGGGTCCCGCTGCTGCTGAGGCGTTGCGGCGGTCCCGGTCATGGGGATCACATATGTTCTCCCGGATATACCCCCCTTCCCCCGGGCTTCCGGAGCTCGTCCGAGGATGAGCCCCGTAGACTCGGGGGATGAAAACTCTCTACTGCGGCAGTCCAGTTTCGAGGAGCTAGGTATTGTCGATATTAGAAAAAAGAAGAAAGCGCTGTGTGTCTCCATGCCCGTGTACGGTACAGTGGACACTGTGATTGCCTTTCATGCAATAGACCCGGGTTCGAGACCCACTCTGATGCACTTTTCCAGCTCTGAGGAGTTGGATTCTGTTAGCATCTTCTAGACAGATGTGACTTATTTATCTGTTCTGAGGAACAGATAAGATTTTCTGCAGGTCCCTGATTGGTCATCAGTCGGTGCGCGCAGATATGGCAAACTTACCAACTGCACCTTCACTAATGCTTGGGCACTGCGCCTTCAAGATATCATGCTCTGAGCCTCATCAACGGTTTGTTGATCCTTGGCTCAGTTGTGGCAGTTAGCAGTTCGGCATTGAGGTGTCATTCTCGCTCACTGGAAGGTGCGGGGGAGGGCTATTCTTGCTGGTTTGCCCAATCCCGTCTGACAGTCTTTGAGGAGGCTCTTCAGGCTCGCGGTTTCGGTCCTGTTGCAGCTGAGGCTCAGCAGCGATCGCTATCGCGTGCATTACTTAAGGCCTGGAAGCACGCCTCGTGCGGTTTCTTCCGACTTGAAGTCATGCATGGTCCGCGCTCGAGGGCGCCGACGGTGTAGTTTGCAATCCCGTCTGACAGTCTTTGAGGAGACTGTTCAGGCTCGCCTTAAGGAGGGTGCCTTTAACCAGACTATTTCGAGAGTGCCTCAAGTCAGGTTCGACTCTCGCTATGTACAGATCTGGTACCGGGCAGCACTGTGGTGCTTAAGTCCCCGTTGGGTTTCGGTTTACCTCGCCTACGCCTTGTTACCTTCGGGTCTTGGCGCGCCCTGGGTGTCAGGAAGCAGGCAGTTTATGACGCTATTTCAGAAAGATATGGGGTCCTCCTGAGGGGGGACCGCCTCTCCTCGCATCT
Organism: Rhodeus uyekii; assembly: GCA_037043235.1. Classification (NCBI taxonomy): domain Eukaryota; kingdom Metazoa; phylum Chordata; class Actinopteri; order Cypriniformes; family Acheilognathidae; genus Rhodeus; species Rhodeus uyekii. Next base: position 3,721,358 of record JAWRVZ010000013.1, on the reverse strand, counting down.
ACAGGTAGTGCCTCAGTGGCACGGTGCCCCGCACTTAATTTGTCCTGTACTGCTCTTCCTCACCATTCTATGAAAGGGGGGTGTTGTCAGTGTTAGCCTGGAAGACCCCAGGCTATTCGATATTTCCATGTTGCTGCCTTACTCTCCCTGTAGGTGCCTCCGGCCCCAGGTCATTAGCAGCTGAGCTTGGGCGGTCAGTCGCCCCTCTTCAAGCTCTCCTCCCGGCATATGGTCCTGATAGCCAGCAAGTTGTGACGCGTGTACTAGGGTGCCTGGATCCCCTTCAGGGGGGGCCATCTCCCTAGGCGTCGCTGGGGTGTTGTCAGTGTTAACCCGGGGGGTCTCGGGCACTTAGACGTTCCCCTAGTGCTGATATGTCCGATATATTCCTCATGGTCCTGTCAGCCAGCAAGTTGTGACGCGTTCACTAGGGTGCCTGGATCCCCTTCGGGGGGCCATCCCCCTAGGCGTCTCCAGGGTGTTGTCGGGGTTAGCCTGGGAGGCTCCGGGCGCACCGATATTCCCCTGTTGCTGGACGTACCCACCTTCTGAGGAAGGTTCTACGCGTCACTGGGTTGTGGCCTGTTTTCTCTAGAAACCACTTCCTGGTGCGTGGTAGTAGCTCCAGCCGCGGCTTAAGCTTAGGCTCCGCGGTTGTTGTAGCCCGGTGCGTGATGGACCTCCTTGGCGATACAGTGACCCCTAGGCAAGTGCCTCAAACCAGACTATTTCGAGAGTGCCTCAAGTCAGGTTCAACTCTCGCTTTACAGCTCTGGGCTGGGCAGCACAGCAGTGCTTAAGTCCCCATGCATTTTTAGGGTTCATCTCGCCTCCGCCTTGTTACCTTCGGGTTTATTTTGGCGGTCTTGTGGCTGGGTGGCTGCTCCATGGCTAGCGCTGGTGACACGCTTGAGGTGCGGTGGTCCCTCCCCGGAGGGCCTCCATCTTGGGCATCCTGGGGGTGTTTGGTAAGTGCACTTCCCGGGCTCGCCTTGCTGGGCCAGGGGCGGCTACCGTAGCCGCGGAGTTTCGGCTCGCAACTGAGGTCGTGAGTCCGGTCTCCACGCTGAGGGTCTCCTGCAGTACTTAAGGGGTCGTTTTTCTCCCTGGCTGAGGCTAGAGGAGGGCTAGGCCGCTTTGCGGTTCCACTTACTGCGGGGGTTCCCCTCTCGTCATGGGTCAGGAGGTCTGCAGCTCAGTGCGAGCATTGGGTATGGCTCTCCCGGGGCTGAGGCCCGACGAGCCATGCAGATCACTCAGTGAGGCAAGTTTCTAGCTAAGGCTATCTTGCCGTGAGAAACTGGTCTTCCTGAGGGTGCCAGAACATCTCCACTGGAGCACTTTGGGGCATGCTCCTCCGCTAGGGTGGCGTTGGTATAGCGATGACGCAGCTCGAGTTCCCTTGAAAGGGAACGTCTCAGGTTACGTATGTAACCATAGTTCCCTGAGAGGGAACGAGACGCTGCATCAGCCCTAGCCCTAGCTCCCCCGCATGCCGCGCTTGTTTCAGACGTTCGCAAGCTGTCTGTGCCGGTTTCGGCGTGCCTTTTGTGTTCCTGGCTCATGACGTCATCCGCGTCATTCTCACAGGTGTTTTCTATTGTGCTTCAAGAGTTGATGACGCAGGGGCGTTCCCATAGCGATGACGCAGCGTCTCGTTCCCTCTCAGGGAACTATGGTTACATACGTAACCTGAGAAGTTTTACTACAAATATACAATCCAGCTACTATTTATACAATAGGCATTCCTGTAGTTCAAACAGTACAGCGTGGCGTTTGCAATGCCAAGGTCAGGGGTTTGATTCCCAGGGAAAGCAAAAACTAGTTAGAATGTCAGTGTGTATCTTGAATGCAATCTAAGTTGCTTTGGATAAAAGCGTCTGTCAAATGCATATGTAAATGTAATGTTTTTGTTTAGTTTATCCAACTTTTTTTCTATATACCCCATGACCCTGCCTGAATTATGGAAGTAACTCCTGTTAAACTGTGAACAATCAGTGAAATGTTCAATCTGTGAATGTAATAATAAGCATTTTCAAAAACTGGGTACAATGAGAAGACATTATTCTACTCACCCTTCAACCATAGAAAATTAAAGGACATTTAAAAATGTAAAACCAGATTGGACAACGAATAACTCCAAAAGCTTTATTTTTTGGGCAGCAATATTACAGATGTGTGAAGCTTTTGTTATGTATACATAGCCTTAATCGAAAATGTTCATTAACTGGAGCATTGAATGATACAATTTTAAAATGATTTCCGTCATTTTGACAGACAATAAGTATTGTATTTACCTGCTTTAGAAATATTCCAGTAAACACTGCTAACAGGGATTAGAAGTGAAAAGGGGAGACAATTACATTTCAAAGCATCCATGTGAAAACAAACCTGAGAAGAGACGTGAGGATTTAGAGAAAAAAACTAGACTTTCTTAGTTCGTTTCAGTGAATTATTCATGAGATATATCGTAAATTAAATTGGGAGAACAGACCACAAATGTAGTTTGTATATGTTGTCTTTTTCATGCTGTTACAGCAGAATAAAAAGGAAATAAATAAATAAATAAAACAATCAGGAGAGGAAAAAAATGCAGCAACTGAAAAGAGCTCTTGCCATATTCTTGTTATACCATGTCACATTAAAATATCAAGAATGAATCTAAAATGCATTAGGAAAAACGTCACAGTGTTACAGTGGTGTGAAAAAGAGTTTGTCCCCTTCCTGATTTCTTATTTTTTTGCATGTTTGTCACACTTAAATGTTTTAGATCATTAAACAAATTAAAATATTAGTCAAAGATAACACAAGTAAACACAAAATGCTGTTTTTAAATGAAGGTTGTTATTATTGTTGTTGTGAAAAAGTACAGATAGTTAAAAACCGTCCCATTAAAACATAATTTAATTGTGTTTTATCTCATCAGAGTTAATTTCGTCTAGCCACAGTTAGAGCCATTATCCACAAATGGTGAAAACATAGAACAGTGGTGAACCTTCTCAGGAGTGGCCAGTTAACCAAAATTACCCAAGAGTGCAGCGACCACTCATCCAAGAGGTCACAAAAGACCTCACAACAACAACATACAAAGAACTGGAGACCTCACTTGCCTCAGCTAAGGTCAGCGTTCACGGCTCCACCATAAGAAAGAGACTTGGAAAAAATGGCCCGAATAGCAAGTTCCAAACAAAACAAAAATAATAACATTAAACAAAAATAATAACATTAAGGCTTGTCTCATTTTTGCCAGAAAACATCTTGATGATCCCCAAGACCTTTGGGAAAATACTTTGTGGACTGACGAGATAAAAGTTGCTGGAAGGTGTGTGTCCCATTAGATCTGGCGTAAAAGTAACACCGCACTTCAGAAAAAGAACATCATACCAACAGTAAAATATGGTGGTATTAGTGTGATGACCTGGAGATCTTTTACTACTTCATGACTTTGAAGACTTACTGCGATAAATGGAACCAATTTAATTATAATAATTATAGCTTAATAACAACATTCATTTAAAAACTGCATTTTGTGTTTACTTGTGTTATGTTTAACTAATATGTAAATTAGTTTGATGATCTGAAACATTTAAATGTGACAAACATGCAAATAAATAAGAAATCAGGAAGGGTGCACCTCTTTTAACACGTCTGTATATGGGACAAGAATTTGGACCAATGAGATTTCACAGTTGATGGGAATACCCTGGGCAACATCACTTAAATTGAATATCCAGCAAAATATCATGTGACTACTCAGGATAAAACACTTAAAAAAAAGTTGCAGCACTGATAAAACATCTGCTATAAAATAATAGAAATACACTACTGTTTAAAGTTTGGGGTCAGAAGTTTTGTTTTGCTTTGTTTTGTTTTAAAGAAATTAGCTATTTTATTCAGCAATTAAATTGATCAAAAGTAACATTTAAAGACATTTATAATATGACAACTGATTTCTAATCCAAAAAAATGCTGTTTTCTTTCTTCTTTCAAACTTTCAATCATTAAAAAAACTAAAATAAATGTATCAGAGTGTCTACAAAAAAATTATGCAACAGCATAGGTAAAAATACATTTCTTGAACATTAAATCAGCAGATGAGATATTGCTACCACTCAAATGAATTACATTTTAAAATATATTTTAATTGCAATAATATTTAAAAAATTATTTAATATATATAATATGTTAATGGAGAAATGACATATTATCATAACACAAATAACATAAAATATTTTAGAACCATGTAGTAGTTTGTGTGCATCTGTGTGCATGTCCTGTGTTGTCAGGACAAAACTCTCATTTAGAGCTCTTCACTTTATTGTGTCAGGTCTTCTTAGGACATTGTGGTGGGTAGAGGTGGGAGAGATGTTATGTTTGGGAAATTATGTCTCTTTAAAGTGCCTAGAGGGGAAGAAGTGAGAGCAGTAAGGAACAGAGTGATTTTAGGAATCTGCCTGTCTGTTTCTGTCTGCAAAGGAAGTGATGGAAGAGAGCAGATTCCTCTCATATCAAAGTTGTGCAGAGACAATTCAGTGATTATAACCCTCCACATATTCAAACACCCTTAACAGCATCCTCCCGGCTCCTTCTTCGCAACCGCATATGCTCACTTTCCACAACGTTATAAATTCCAGCAGAAAAGGCCACTTATTCGGTCATAAATCTTCTCTTGCCACTTTTAAATTACAATGATGTATTTGCAAAACGACCATGCCAAGTGTAGAAAAAAAGGCAGGAGCGGGAAAGAAAAAAAACTCCTCATCTTCTTCATGAGTCAACATGGCACATACAGTGGGTGGTTTGTATCTTTTGTATCTACATACCTTCTTTTTTTTTGTGCACCCGCAACAGTGGCACTGACAGCTTCCGCACCCTGATCTCATCTGTTCCGGCCTGTGAACTCCACAGAAACTCTTTAACTTTCATTAAACCGCGTTTGATATCATGTCAGAGAAGATACGCAAGCTGCACAAATGCTCATCTGCTCCCCTTCATTCGATCCTTTTTTCTTTATCCCAGACTGTACTTTTCTCATAGTCCTTGTCTTGTATTATCCTTCTCATTCCTTCGTTTCACATTCTTTCACTCAACTGCTCATCTAAACCCCTCTTCCCTCTCTCAGGCCTGTTCTGACTGACTAAATGGCAGACCTTTGAAGCTGTGGTTAGATTTCTTCAAGCTTTTGTACTTGCTCCATAGTGTTGAAACAGTGATTCATGTACATCTCACACAACTTCCATTAATTTCATGTAATGTAGCTTTTATCTTGCTCACTGGGACAACTATCTTCAGCACTGTCTCTCCAGTCAGTGTATTGCTCACAGACTATTTCTTTCTCTCTCTCTCTCTGTTACTCTCTTTCTTCTTGTTTTTATCCTTTACTTCTCTCCCTCTCTTAGTCAAGGCTGGCCTGTAGGTTTGGCCATAACCATAAAATGGCCATAACATAATGACATCCATAGAACCTTTACAATAATGATGAAAGAGTTTTTAAGAGAAAACATTAAAAATAATCACACTCAGAACTGCAAAAGAGAGAGAGAGAGAGAGATAATGTTTTGATAAGACAGGGGGTAAAAAGTACATTGTGAATATATATAATATTTAATATAATATATAATATATTTTGATGGCAAAAACAAATTTTCATCAGCTATTACTCCAGTCTTCAGTGTGCTTCTAATATGTTGATGTTCATGTATGTTTTAATATTCATGATTTATCTTTTGATTAATACAGAGTTGAAAAGAACAGCATTTATTTACAATAGAAATATTTTGCAACATTATAAATTGTTTTATATATTGTTTTTACTGTCACTGTTGATCAATTTAATGCATCCTTGCTGAATAAATATTAGTTTGTAAGTATTACTTACTTTTGAACAGTACTTGTAGGAAAGACTGGGCCTGTTCTGCTTCTCTATCTTTCTGTGTTCCTCAATTCGTCTGTTTTCCTTCATCAGTGTATTTCTATTAGAGATAGCTGCAACTTCAGACCTCAACTGGAAATGGGGGAATGTGGTGGAGGTGTTGGATGTAGCCTCAGGGTGATTCTTTCTTATTTCTTTATTTCCATCCTTTGCACGGTTCTCCGGAGCAGGGCGACACAAATCCACTGATTGGTGGAGTTTGGATCAGAGCACAGAAAGAAGTCAAGTTAAGCAGTCATGAGCAGAGAACATTCAGCTCCTCTATCATCCGCCAAACACTTGACCCACAGTAACTCTGCTTTGACAGAGCATCACAGCTTTTCTATGTAAGACAGAGCCTAGTTTCAGGAAAATGTGATTATGAAAGAAATCCAGTCGTAGATGTCCTCTCTCTCTCTTTTCCAGCTTTGTTCAAGAAGGCTGACAGAAGCCTGCTCCTGGTTACGTTTTGCGCACTGTCACTCTCCCCTAAGATAACACCCTTGCACAGAAGCTTGGAAATGCCAAGGTTCAAGTTTACAATTTAAAAGTTTAAATGCAGAACCATGGGTCACCGTGGGCCACAGTAAAGGGCAATGCCATGACGACAGCTGTGGATATTGTTCACTCAGCCCCTTGAGTTACACATTCTATCTCTATCTCTCCTCTTTTCTCTCTCTAATTTCTGCCAGATTGAACTGGAAGTCTTTTTATGCTGGTCAAAAAAATGATAATTTCATTCCACATCAAAACCCTAACCAGGTCTTTGCAATTTCCCAAATGAATAAAATGTTATTTGCAGAGAAAGCTATGCATGAGGGTTTTTATAATTCTCAGTGTTCTTATGAGAAGCTGGGCTGTAATTATGGAATAGGCAATTCGGCATGATAATCCCACTGTGCGATCTTCTGAGTGAGCATAGCAGGAGATATGTAGACACCTGTATCCCAGCAGGGACTGGACCTCCTCTTCTCTCCCGTCCTCACTTCTGAAATGACATGAAAAAACCCAAATTAATCTGTTTCATACACATATATAATGATTAACTTTCAGTGCCTTCACTCTCCTGAGCCAAAGAGGCCTTAAAAAGCGAAGCATATTGGCTGTGCTCAGTGCCAAGGCGCATCCCTCCTCCCCTTCTCCCCCTTCCAGGCCTCTGACGTGGGCTCGCTGGTAGTGCTCTTTCCCTGCAGGGGGCCCTGGAGCTGGGCTTGTCCTGACACTGCAAACATATGTAAGGACACCTGAGCTACGGCCTCCAGCCTCCCGCCACCCGCCACCAAGGGTTAATTTTCCACCCAGCCGTGCGGCAGCCAGACTTGGCCAAGTTTCCTGTCGCCCACAGTGCACCACAAGCTGTGTTTGGGAGCCAGCAAACAACATTAATCCTGGCCCTATGACGGATCGCATATGCAAAATGTCCACCACCCTACGCGTTCACACAGCTAGGCAGGTACAGGGACAGGAAGAAAAGACGATGTAGTTGGACAGAGAGGAAGAGAGATTATGGGATTGGAGGAGGAGGAGGGAGATTGGAGACTGTACTTCATCACGCCACTGGAAGTTTCAATCTTCCTTTTGTCTTTAACATTTCAGGTGCCGATGTGTGCGATGCCAGGAAAGGTCAGGATATGATTTACTGAACATTTATGGAGGCTTTATCTTCAGTCCTTGTCATCAAGTCGGGTGATGCTTCATAGAGGGTCGCCAAACAGATGTGGAAAAAGAGAGAGCATCACAACGCCACAACCGCAATGACACAGTGAGGAAACAAGAATGCACTCTTTCATTAGCAAAGCACCACTGAGAATAAACACTCTCATATTTTTTTGTCCTCATCCCATTCCCTCTATCTCTAAAAGGGGGTGTAGAGTTCTGGAATAGGCGTTTCTCAACAGGGTTTCCTCTTTTGTGTGTCCATTATGAAGCCTCAGCATGAGAGCCATGTTCATGCGTCCGTGACTGTTCTACAGAATTGAACAATGTCATCTAAAGTGCAACAAAGTGACACTTTTCCTAACTTTGTTCTTCTGCCGTGTCCTGTATGGTAAGCAGCAGTGGTATGTGATGGAAATAATGGAAATTTCCCTCTATAAGGTTTAGAGAATTTTAGGGTATGTTTACACGACAACAATGTACTAAAAACTGAGATGCCTTTTCTTTGCTTTTTTTATTGCATACAGATGAACAAAATGTTCTAAACAATTCTTCATAAGAATCTACAAAAATAATCAAAACACCGTATTATGTATGCCAGGGTTAGCAATGTCACTTTGTAAAGAAATTTTATGTGCTTATAGACTAGACAACTAATATGCTCTATTTTCACAGATTTGTGTTTTTGACGATAACGGTATCATTTTCAAAAATTTGCACTTTGAACCCTGATTTCAAAAGCTAGTGATTTCAAGCCTTTGTATTTTTATCATTTCAACTTTATTTTGATTCAGATGTGACTAAAATTGGTATGTGACTAAAATTGGTCTAACACATTTGGTCGTGTCATTTCTTGGTTTTATGGCAGAGCTCTGACGCTACCGTAATGTCTCGTCTTTTGTGTGAGCACACGGTTTAGAGCTCGCTCGAGCCATGTGCTTTTTGTGCATGTTCTTTGTCTTGTGTGCGGGGCGTAGTGTTCGATCCTGATTCTAGTCCTGTGTTTCAGGGTTCGGACAGCAATTCTCTGTGTGTTTGTCTTTTGTTCTGAACACACGAGATGAGAGCTCAGAACATCTCTGTCTTGCACTTTCGCTCTCACTCCCTCTGTCAGAGTGGCCACACACGCTCTATGTCTTGTGAGTGCTTGCAGTTTCGACGTCACTGGTGCTGTGCACTCTTGTCCGTGTAAGTTGTCGTGTAGCACGCGGTTCATGTTCACATCGGCTGTGTGCTTTCATGCCATATCTTGTTTCATGTGGACACGTGCCTTACGCACGTTCGCATCGGCCACATGTATGTGTACTGTCATTGTGTAACCCCGCCCGTCTTGTTCCCTCATTATTGTTTGATTTGCCCCACCCGTTCTCCATCTATTCCCCGCCTTGTGTGTTCACTATTTATTCCCCTCGTGTTTTCTGTCCTATGCTGCTTCGTTGTCTACTCTGATGTCATGCATATCTAGTCCAGTGCAGTCAAACCTTGTCAAGTCAGATGTGTCGTGTCAAATTTAGTTTTTGTTTAAATCAAGTCTAGTTTTTGCTATGTTTGCCCCCTGGGGGTGTTTTTTTTGTTTGTATCTTGTTTTATTTTTTCATTATTAAAAAACCCTTGTTATCTGTGCATGAGTCCTCACCTCATCCCTCACCCAAATTACTGACAAAAATTATTTCATTGTTAATTGTTATAGTGGTTGAGTTGCTTACTTCGTGATTGATCTGATACAATGAGTTCAAAAGAAGTAATAGAGATGCAGACACTGGTGGTTGAATATGGTTGAACAGTATCACCACATAAAATGCTTCAAAATACCGTTTAATCGTATATCTTAATGTATTTCTTCAATTTTTTTCTCATTTGCATCAGAGAAAACTTTGCTGGTTAGCAGATAACAGTCTATAGTACTTTAGGAATGAAGGACGATGGACCGACAGAAATCTCTTCTTGGGATTTTATGCCTTTTTCTCAGATTGTCTCAATTGTCCAACTCAGCATGCTTCATCATCCCGCTTTAGCTGAACACCGCTCAGACCCAGCATGTCTTAATCGGGTTCTTCTTTCCTTTCTTTAGCTCACTCCAAAAAAACTGTGTCAAAACACTTTGTTTTTCCTTTGGCCTGCATTATTCTTTTTAGATGATGTCCTTGTGTTGTTCAAATCATCCTTATTACAGCTGTAATGAAAAGTTGTTTTATCTATAATGTAAATAATTTTCATTTTGCAAAGACGTATTCATCAGGTGACTCTTAATTCAAGGGCTTATTCAAAACTTCCTGTTGCATTGACATCACAAGGTCTTGCTACTGACAGCCTGTCATTGTGGTGGAATTGAATTTTTTTTTCAATTTTTAATTTTTTTATTCAGTTTAAAGATTACATATTTTAATTTAAGGGGAATCACAGAACCTTGGAAGATCGGGTAGAATAATTTTGTTTGAGTAGCGTGCCTCTTTCGCGCAATCAATATAAGCCAGAGGCATGTAAAATATCGTTACATGTACTTTGCATTTATTTGTTTGTTTGTTATTATGCACACTATGTAGGTTGCTAGGTCTAAGGTCAACAAAATTACAAAGTGAGTTTCCTTTAGTTTGTGTGATGTTTCGCAGCATGGTCAAATGGCAAAGTTCATAACATTTAGACTCATGGTCCCAAAAGCTCTTCAGAATTTCCACAGGCCCATCCCAAAAGAGCCTGAAAAAGTATAACTACTGAAAACAGCATTATTTCAGAAACAACCAAGGGTGACAAGAGGTTTTCATTGCAGATTAAAAATCAATGATCTTTTCAGCTTCTGCTGGCTAGGGTTAGCGCTGCAGAGAAAGAAACGGCTTTCACAACAACCATTTGATTAACCTGGATGATTTTATGTGCTGATAGCGTCCACGGTGAGCAAATCATTATTAGATCTCATTTTCTGCACGGAGAAAACCAGTGAAGCTTAGCTCCACGCCATGCCCTGTGCATTGAATTTCTGTCTTTGACTTAAATAGGAATAAAGATGAGAGGAGAAACGGTGCGAAAACTCTGCGGGGACGTGGCGAGCCGGAGAGAACGTGCTCTCTATATGTGTGGTGCCATAGGAGGGCAGTGCTCGCCCTCGGTGTCCATGTTTGTGTGTACGCGGTAGAGACAAAGGCATGTACCTCCTGCAGCAGAAGTGCTGTGAGTAATGGATCCAGAATACGCAATATCATACGCAATCATCACTCTTCATCCTTCGTAGCCAAGGTCATCAGAAATCTCGACATTTCCTCTACAACTCACTCCTTCTCCGTCTTGCACTTTCGCTCTCACTCCTTCCGTCAGGGTGGCCATATTGCCCTCTCACCCTGCGGAGAGCGGACATCGAGCGAGTGAATGTATCTCAGGGTAGCTGCTGTGAGCACTTGATCTGAGAAGCAGAATGGATGTGAGTGTATTGTCAGACTGTCATTCAGCCAGTTTGCAGCAGCAGTAAGCCTTCACAAAATATTAAACTGCTTTCACCACATAAAAGCCGTCCTCTCATACTGCTGACATATGGCTTGAAAAGCTGCCTCTGGTTTGTTTTGGAGAGGTGGAAATTGAACACAACGGCTATTTGAAGTGGGTCGAGTCGCTCTTTCTGAAGCTGAATATACCAATGACAGCATAGAGAGAAAAAAGCTAAAGCCTTGCTATTACAACCTGTGAGGTTTTGAAAGTTACCAATGGAGGCGCAAGGAGAATAGGACCGAGCTGAGACTTGTACTTGTGTCAAGTGGTGCAAAACCTGAAACATTGACTACCAGCACTCACTCATATATGTATAAAGACATAAAATGTATCATTTAAATTAAATTATACTTTAACATTAAATATTATTATTGTATAAGTGAACTTTGAACATGCTTAACTTCTATCACCGCACAATGATTTTTGTGTATTTATTTATTCCAGTTAAAATGTCAACATTTTTCTTATGGTTAATTTATTTTCACATGGAACCATTTTAGCAAAGTGGATGATGGACATGATTGGGACAGATTAGTGTAAATGTACTATAAACACTATAAATGTATTTTCACCTACATCTAAATCAATGCTATTTCACTGTTATTTACTATTTATTAATACATTGAATTTGCTTTTATCTTATATTTTCAGTTTTCATTTTCATTATAGTTCATGTTTTAGCCATGTTGTGTGCTTTAGTGATTTTTCAAAAAAATAGTTCTACTTAGCTTCACTTTATTTTTATTTCAGTTTTTAATAATTTTAATACTTATTTAAAAACTTAGTTGCCAAGACTTATTTTCTTCTCTCTTTTTTTGTTTTCATATAATAAGTTCATATATAAGTTATAAGTTTTTCATCTTCGAATCACAAAACATTTTGCACCCTTTTTATACATATATTAAGTGCTCAACCCTTGTGATCGGATCACCTGTGATGTGTCTTAGGTGTAAATGAGGCCATGGAGGTATTCTTGCAAACTTCTGCCAGTGTCTCTCTAGTTCTCCTCACCTCCTCTGTGCTCATTTTTACACTTACATGAAATCTATCCCACACCCTCCCAAGCAGTGCTGGCTCAGAGAGAGATAACAGTGGATTTGGTCCCGGCTGGGCCAATGATTTCCACATTGAACCTGCTATTCATATCAGAGAAGCTGCCTGAACATCAGGCAAGAGAAAAGGTGTGAAATAGCGCGACCAATCTGGAGAGTTCTGGGCAGACAGACAGTGTAAGACTGTCCAGGTGTCTTATAATATGAGGATTAGGGCTTTGCCAAGGATTGAGCAGCACAGGCCTGATATGAAAAGAGAGAGAGGGAGACTTACTGAGGACTTCAGAGACATCAGAGGAACTGCCTGTGCTGGCAGAGTGCCACAACCAAGACCATCATTTTCAACCCCCAAATTAGAGAGGTGACCATCTGACAATAAAACAGCCTGTGGAGAGGAGAGAAAAAAAGAGTCAGACTTCCATTATAAATATTAATCAAATGGAAGCCTTTCAGAGATGGCATTTCTCTGCAGGAAAAGATGTAGTACTTGCCTGTCAGGGCAGCAATGGAGGTCAGTGTGGCCTTTCCCTTGAGTCAAGCTTGATTTAGCCCTTTTTGCCAGTGTACAATATTGAAAATTTAAAACCTTATTATATTAAAATAAAATAAAAAAACAAAGCAAGAGAAAACAACTGAGAAAGTGTATTATTCTAATGTTGAGAAGGAAAAGTGCTAATGTTATCTCCTCTGTTATATTGTTCTTCTGCAGGCCTTTAACCAGTACAACTCTTGGCAGGTACAGAACACTAAAGGGCCATTTTATTTCTAAATGAGCCTGAATGGCGCTCCACAAAGACTGGAAATGCTGCTGCCCTTTCATTTTAAATGGTACGTTGGCATTTAACATTACACATGTCAGCAGAACTTCACTCTCCATTTATGGCTTCTTAATGTATGTGTATTTGTTCACAGCCACTTATGATATTAGCTGTTGTCATCGGCTGTGGAAAGGGACGTTTAACATGCAGATATGAAAAAATATACTGTGACCATAAATAAATTTATAAACTACATTCAGAAAACTCCCACTTTTGATAACGCCTCCTTCACAAAATTCTTAACTCAGGGCAAGGAGAAATTAATACAGAATATATGGTTACAAAATATTTCTTTCTTTTTTTTCTTTTTTCTTTATTTCTTTAAAGGTTATAGTGCCTATATTTCAGCAAAAATCCATAATTATCATTTCGGGATGACATTTTACAGTCTAATTGTATGACCATGCACTATAAGTATCTAAGTCGATAGATAGATAGATAGATAGATAGATAGATAGATAGATAGATAGATAGATAGATAGATAGATAGATAGATAGATAGATAGATAGATAGATAGATAGATAGATAGATAGATAGATAGATAGATAGATAGATAGATAGATAGATTTTTAAAGTTTCTTTTATACATTTATATATGAGTGATACAAATGCCACCCGTTGTGTATAATGATACTTATTGTATATTTGTCTCTCTCTCTTTTTTTGTTCAATATACATGCCTACATCTGACAATCCTCCCCTCCCTCAAACTCTCTCTCATTCTCCTTTTTTTCTGTCCTCCCATTATGAATAATGAACTTGTCCTCTGATGATCAGGCCTATTGGGGATTTCCGCTGCGTGTGTCAGGGCCTGTCTAATGGATTGCTGTATGCTAATTTGGCTAGAGGATGATGGGCAGTTCTCTGCTGGGGTCACTGGTGAAATAAAAGAGCCCTTTGTGCGAGTCTGAGCCATGTGCCTCTGACAGACTGCCACAGACCTTGAGAGTCTTCATTTATACTTGTTCACAGCTACTGGAGAACGAAGAACAATAGGAAACACCAGGCTATGTCACTATTGATTTAGGGAGGGATGTGTGTCTTGGTGTCCTAAACCTCTGTAAACTCCTTCAAAGTGGGTATAGGTAACCGGCAGCACACTCTTGGATGGTTTCAGATAAGCTGCTTCCATCCTCTGCGACCCAGCATCAGTCTCACTGGCCCGTTTCCAACCCTCAGTCCATCAGCCATTAGGCCAATAATGAAGTAACCTCACATGGTTATTGACTAGCTTGTCAGTAGCCCTGCCTGAGTCCTTAATAGGAGTCATTGGTCTTAAGTTAAAAAAGGTCCGAAGGAGGTAGAGCAGGCCTTGCACAGCATCTCAAGTGCCCTGCAGAGGTGAGCAGCTGCCAGCACATGCAAATTATCTGTCAGAGATGAGCTGCTGTCTGGATGAATGAAAAATTCTGTCATTCAGCCATGGGATCAGTACAAACAGAACTCATTAAGTGTGGTGGGCCTTTGCATAAGAATATGTACAGTAAAGACTAAAAAGTTACAAACATAAAGATGTTTTTTACAGCAGGTATTATTTCTCTTCTGATGTCATGTGCCATAATATATTCACCCTCATGTCCTACCAAACCGGTAAGATTTTTTTTTTCTTCCGTGGAACACAAAATTTAAACATTGAAAAAATAAAAACTGGATCTAAAGAGAGCTAGATCTTTCAGACTGGTTTTATAAACTGATTCCTTATATCAAAAGGGCAATTTTTTTAGGGAAAGATTCTTACTTCTCTCTTGAAGTGCCATTAATGCAGCAAAAACCCTTCTGAGACCTGGTACCCTCATATACAGTATATTACCCTCATGATAAAAAGTGACCAGGAATCAAACCTTTACACTGCTGATCAAAAGTTTGGGGTTGGTAACATAAATATTTTATGCTCACCAACACTGATTTATTTGATCAAAATACATTGAAAAGTACAAATTTTACTACAATTGTTGTCTATTTTAACTCTGTATATTTTAAAATGTAATTCATTCCTGTGATTGCAAAGCTGTGTTTTCAGCAACATAGGCAGTCTCCAGTGTCAAATGATCCTTTAGTAATCATTCTAAAATTCTGATTTGGTGCTCAGAAGGCATTTTTATTGCCAATGTTCTAAAATAATGTTTTATATAATAATTTTGTTGACGTTTTTATAACAGCATTTTTAGAAATTTGTGTAGAATTGTAAATGTCTTAAATATTTTTTTTTATCAATTTAATGGATCCTGGCTAAATAAATGTAAATATGCTTTACATAAAAAAAATCTTACTGACCCTAAACTTTTGAAGTAATAATCAGTATATGTTAGAAATAAAGGAAATTGTATGGGTAATTGTGTATAGAATGACATGCAGGTGAGTAAATCATAGAATTTTGTTCATTTTGCATAATTCTTTTAAGCCTCTTTATCTCTTTCTTTTTTTCTCTATCTCTCTCTCCCCCCCCCCCCCCCCCCCCCCCCCCCCCTCTTCCCATTTCAGGCTATCGGGTTCATCCTGCACATAAAACGAATCACTAGAAATGAATATAACTTGTTGGAGAACAGACAGGAGATGTGAACTGTCCCTCTGGAACGCGCTGCCATTAAGTTTACTAAAAATGTCTGATGGTTTCACCCAGACAGTTAGGAGAGCTGTGTCTGAACAGGATCCAAATCTCTGGTATGTGGTGCAGTAATGACAGAGATATGTTGTCATAATTATTGTAATTTCCTTTGATTTAGAAAGTTGGTGTAGTTTTAATTGAACAGACAAATTTAGTTCATGAACAGACAGCCGAGTTCATGAATGTTTTTTTTCCACCCAGCAATGGATAAAAACTTTTAAACTTATAATCATGATACTTTCTTTCTTTCTTTCGTTCTTTCTTTCGTTCTTTCTTTCTTTCTTTCTTTCTTTCTTTCTTTCTTTCTTTCTTTCTTTCTTCCGTAACATTTTATACATTTATGCAATGTCTGCTAGCTTACTCAAAGCTGCTTCTTTTTTTTCTCATTCAATGAAAATGTATCTTCCAGTGATTATGCATGAAGATAAATTTCAACCCAAACTCAGTTCAGCATTTTGTTCTCTTGGGTTTCATTTGGATTGTGGCTTTAAAACATTCCCATAGCTCCTGAGGAACAGGAATGTATCAGTAAAATGAGATAGTTAGCATGTATTTCTTATTACAGATGATTTGTATGGCCATCTGTCTGTTATGACTGAACCTCTAGCATATCACAATGCCATCAAAACCTCGTTTTCTGACCGTACTCATGTAAACATGCGAAATTGAATTGAGTTGGTTCCAATCAGAACGTCAGATGAATGAGCTGCCTGTGTTTTGATGCTCCGCAAAGGGGACAAATAGTTACCATAGAGTATTTACAATCTTAGACATTCTGTATGAATGTTCTCATGTTTATTGATAGGTTCCAGTTCTCTTGGCTCTTTTGGAACTGATGAATAGCAGTGGGTGTGGTGTGATGGCTTGTGTGTTGTCATAATTTGTGATGAGTTGAGCATTTTGGCTGGCTTTATGGCACTTGTGGGCTTGAATTTAAAGGAATAAGAGGGTGTTTTAAGGCAGAGTGAATTTCAGTCTTATCCTGACTAATAGACTTGTGTAATATTACTCAACATTCATTCAACTCTAACTGAAGCATTGAGCAATAACATGCCTAGAAGCAAGATTTAATAATTGCATTTGGGTTTTGTGATTTGAATGTTGTTTTATGAAAGTGTATTTCTCTTGCAGCTGCCTAGATGTGATTTGAAAACACACAAAAGCCTCAATAAACTGACTGATGTGTTGGATTTGAGTCTGACAGGTTTTTGTAGTTGTTGTTTTGTTTGTTTGTTTGTTTTCAGTTCTATTTGACCCTTAATCATTGGCAAGATTCGGCTACAAGATGATATGAAAAATAGGACACTGTGATGTGGAAATATGATATAAAAGGGAAAGGTAAATGCAGAAATCGGATATGGGTCACTTTTAAAAGATGTAAGTTGGTCATAGGAAGACTTGCATTGTAAATGTGCCATTAGAGAGTGAAACCAAAGCTCTGGGCTATTCTGACATAGCTGTTTGTGTAAGTGCTGGTTAAGGAAAAACTTGCTCTGGAAAGAAGAAATGGCATTCATTTTCTAAATTTTCTCATTCTAGGCCAGGGTGTCTAATCCTGTTCCTGAAGGGCCTGCAAAGTTCAGTTCCAACCTCAATTAAACACACCTCTTGAATCTACTGATCAAGGTCTTACTAGGAATACTGGAAACGTCCAGGCAGGTGTGTTGAGGCAAGTTTGAGCTAAACACTGAAGGACAGTGGCCCTCCAAGACCGGGATTGGACAGCCCTGTTCTAGGCTCTGCTTATAATTGTCTCCTTCATATTTCCTCATAATTGTTTGCTGAGGTATATAGATTAACACATGTTATAAGCTGTGGCACTTATGCTGATCCAGTTCATCCTAACTAAAATATAGTTTATTTTCGATAATATTAATAACTGTCCTTTATTAGAGTAGTATTAGATGTGTTGAAGTAACCTGAAGAGAAACATACAAATATAATGATTGTGATGAAAATAACGATTTCTCTCTCTCTCTCTCTCTCTCTCTCTCTCTCTCTCTCTCTTAACATTAAATTGGGACCAGATATAAACTTTGCCATGCACACATGAATTGTCCATTTCCTTACCTTATCAGTGGAAGTGTGTGAAGGCCTGAGGGCTGTGTATAGGTACGGCAGCTCATTCACCCTCAGTGGCCTAAATGAGAAATGTGCATTTCTCTCCAGCACTGACAACATATTACGACTGCATGTCCCCAACAAAATAAAGCTCCCTCACTCAGTCACACGGTTTAGTTGAGTGTGTGTGTGTATGTGCATGTTCAAGACGCACCCTCTCCTTATTTTCTTCTCTCAAGGTTACGGTCATCTTTTTATATGGGATTGTAAAAGGTTTCAGCCCAATGGAGGTGTTCAGTGTTATTTTGTAATTAGAATGTAATCCTCCTCTCATTGCACACATTCATTGGTAGACGCTCCTTGCATGCAATTGGAATAATGTGAATGGAAATTGTGAATAATAGCTGTGTCTCAAAGTAGTGTCTTTTCAAGAAAGGAACTGTGGAAGAACATATAAAAAATCACTGTGTCACCGGTATTTTTAAAGAAATATTCTTCAACCAAAGGTTTATTTTGATTACAACCTCAGCATTTGTTTTCATACAAGCTGCTTCACTGAATCAAAAAATCTTCCAATGGCATTAGCAGTCTGACATACTATAGTTTTTTATTGGAGTGGTCAATAGATTAAAAAAGGAAACAGTAAGAAGTCCCTTGAAAAAAAGGCAAGTAAATAAAATGTGAGAAAAGTTGAAGACAGAAGGGACACGAGAAGGTAAAAAAAGGAAAGGTTAGTTGGGTGGCCTTTATAGATCTTTATGTCTCTTGAGGGGATCAGCAGGCAGCGGCTGATGAACTTCACTTTCTATTAGTGGCCATGGTGGGGATGTTCTCTCCCACCGATCAATAGGCTGAAGGACAAGAGTGTCAGAAAAATGAGAGACCCTTCTCTTTCTTGGCAGGGCAGTCTCAGAGCGGACGGCAAGGCACTGAGTGCCAGAGACCCTTAGTCCCTCTGGAGTGGCTTTGAGTGAGGGAGCCATTTTAGAAGTGGGCGAGTAGGAACTCTCATCATCCGTTGTCCTTCGGTTAACAGTTTGAAAAGGATAACTCCACCATCTGAAGGACTGCACAAAACCTACTCTGAATGGTTGGTGTTTGGTTTCACCTATGATTGTAATATACAACAGTGAAGGAGCAAATGAACAGAGCCAGAAACTTGTAGCAACTCATTCTATTCAGTTTCATTCATAGAATATTTCAATACAAGTTCAGTTTAGTCGACATTTGTCAACTGTGAGTCCAATATTGATTTTATACAAAAGTTAACATGATAAAGGTTCAAATGTAGTAACTAACATTTTAGATACAATATTTCTGTCAACAAAAGCAGGTACAACTGAAGCTCCAAATCCCATGTCTTCAGGCAACTCACTGTAGCATTGTCTCATTTTTCAGTTTTAACTGTTGTACTGAACCTAAAAGATTCTGATTAATTCCTGTTAATTACAAGGGATCCTCAGCTCTCATTTATGTTGGCCTGCTATTTCCTGGACACCATTAGCCCAGGAGAACAAACAGCAGAGGAAAGAGTTACTCAATCAGTGGCCAGTTCTTTGAGAGCTTCTGTGCATTTAGGTCTGAGGGTTAGACACCTCCCACCACCCCACCCACTCCTCTCGACCCTGTTCATGCCTATTCAGCCTCTCCAATTCAGGCTGGCAAATTAAGCACTTCCCTATCCCAAAAAACCTCCCCTTCCTTTAGAAATCCTGAATATGAAATTAGCTTGTAACTATTGAAAGGCAGCACAGGATAATTTTGTTCTGAAAGGAAAGTATAAGGTGTGCCTCGTTTTTCTCAAATGCAACTGATTTCCTCCGTGAAAGGAAACGAGAAAGGAACAAGAACGTCAAAGAAGGAAAAGTGTTGTGCCTTTTGTCCTATCTGATTCTCTCTCTTTGGCTGTTTTTTACTCTCTTTTTTACTGTTTCTCTCTTTCTATGTATATCTATCTGGTTCTTTCCTTTGAGAAGTTGTGGTAGAGCAGGTTTAGATGTGAATAAAAATTATCTTTAGACTAATATGTTGGTTTACATTAAAACTCAACAACATTAATTTTCATAATGCATTTTAATGGATTAGAGGGCTGTTTGTCAGGCTAGGTCAGGGTTCTGGTTTTAGTCAACACAGCAACCCACCTGGCAAGAGCTATTGTGTTTATACCTGTTTCAAGCCATGAAAATAAAATGCACATAATTAGCTATTTCAGCCATGATCTCATTTATTCGTCAGTGTCCCTGTTTGCTCACCTTCGACCTCTTGTTTCATATTATAAACCATCAATGGGGCAAAAGATACATTATCATTTACAATATCAGGTGACAGCTCACTCTCTGTGCGTGTTTGTGAACATGAAGTGGGGGGTGTAAAATGTGCTGTAGACCAGACACCAATTAAACGTCTATTTGATGGGGGCATTAGTTCATTCTGGTAAACTATCTGAAGCATTTAGAGGTGGATATAGGAAGGCTTTGTTAGCATGCCATTTGTTCTCTCTTAATGAGAAGGACCTAATGGAAAGGCTTTTTATTTGACAATACGCCATCATAAATATTTGTTGATTGCTGCCTATATTTTGTCTTCTCAATATGTGAAAAATACATAAACTGGAATGTACAAGACAACACTACAGAAATCACTGACCATATCATGGATACATGTTATTTTCTTAAAGTTCACTCAAAAATTACAATGCAAAGATTTTTCATTCTTTTTTCAGTTTATCATACAGTGAAAGTAAATCCTGTCAAGCTCAAAAATCAATACTTTAATTCAGCAAGGGCATGTTAAATTGATCAAACATGCAGCAGCTAGACAAGCGTCTGAAGTAAACGCCCGGCAGGCACGTAGGAGATGTTGCAGAACGACGCAATGTCTCATTCCCTCTACAGGGAACTAGGGTTACATATGTAACCTGAGATGTTCCCTTTCGAGGGAGCTCGATCTGTGTCGAAACGCTGGGGGAACGAGAATGCCAATGCCACCACAGTGACGAAGGCCTTCCCGGGTGAAACATAGCTCAATACGTAAGATACCATTTTCCCGGAGCAGAAGAAGAACCTACGAAGAACCCTACGAGGCGAAGAATCAAGAAACACAGCGGGAAACATGCTGTGATTCGCAACAGACTGAGAAAAAGAGCATTCAGTCCTCCTCTCCTGAGCATTTTGCTTGCAAATGTCCAATCCTTGGAGAATAAGATGGACGAGGGCCAGGATACGTTTTCAGCGGGACATGAGAGACTGTAACATCTATTGTTTGTCCGAAACATGGTTCACGCCCATGGTCCAGGACATAGCTGTGACACCATCTGATAAAACTTCTCTGTTTTTCAGATGGACAGAACAGCTGAGGCCGGTAAATCTAAAGGTGGTGGAGTGTGTTTCATGATCAACAAGAAATGGTTCGATCCTAGGAACATCTCCATTCTTTGGCGATCCTACTCGCCTCATCTGGAACATTTAACAATCATTTGTCGCCCATTCTATCTGCCGAGGGAGTTTTCCTCGGTTGTCACCACTGCTGTTTACATTCCTCCACAGGCAGACACGGGTCAGGCTTTATCTGGCCTCCATGATTACCAGCGGCTTCATAAACAAACACCCTAATGCTGCCTTCATCGTCGCGGGAGATTTTAACAAGGCAAACCTAAAGAAGGTCTTGCCAAACTTTCCCCAGCACGTCTCCTGTACTACACGAGGAGCAAACACACTGGATCACTGCTACTCTATGTTTAAGAACGCCTATAAAGCTTGTTCACTGGCAGTTTTTGGTAAATCGGATCATTCTGCCATTTTCCTAACACCTGAATACAAACAAAGGCTTTTTCAAGAATCCCCGGTGAGGCGGGAAGTTAAACGTTAGTCATCCCATTCAGAGACCGCGCTACTTTCAGCTCTTGATGACGTCGACTGGGACATGTTCCGGGCGAGTTCATCTGATGTCAGCAAGTTCACGGATGTGGTGCTTTTGCTTTATCAACACACTAACAGAGCAAGCCACACAAACAATAACAATAACGTCCTTCTCAAAGTAGAGTGGGCACGGACAAATGTAGGGGAAGGTTGTCTGACCGACTCATGGGCAAGTGAGAAAGCCTCAACTAACCACTTGTTCACACTCTGTTAATTGCTGGAGCTCCCTTGAGGGGCCCAAAGCAGAAAAACAGGTTGCTTGTTGTACAAATGCCCTCTGATGGACTGGAAGTAACTGCAGTCCGTTTGCGATCTCCAGGACAAGAAGTTACTGTGAGGATCGCGAGCCCCCTCGGAGACTGCCAAGTGGGAGAGGAGGACTGCGTGCTCTGCTCCTGGCCAGAAGCAACCTTCCATCCTTCTTTGGAACAGTGAAGTGCAGGTACTAAAACCCTCTCAAACTCTCATTGCTGGGAGAGGTACTCGATGACCCCTAACGCAGCAGAGATTATTTATTTGTCCATTACCAGAGTCTGCTCACAGGAGCAGTTATATTACTAAATATTAAATGCAACAATGCTGCAAGAAATTATACTAGGGATCCAGCCCCTCAAGGCTGGCCTCTGGTATTTTCTTAAGCATTCACTCCAGGGCCCTGTCTTGCAGGGATACCAGAATGATCCCCTGAGATTGTCGTTCCAACCCCCCATAACTCTGAGGGTGTGTTTGGGTATTTTTGAGTAGCACGGCGTGGGGGTATGAGGCTGTCACTGGCTCGCAGCTTCTAACTGGCATGTCGGAACCAAAACGATTTTGGCCATAAAGATTGTAGAGTGAGGTAGCTCTCAAGTGCCTCTTCCATTTTCAGTGTATCATGGTTGTGCCTTTTTTTTCTTTTTTTTAAACTAAAAAACCTCAGTGTGAGGATCAAAAAGAAGGAGGCCCCGACATATTTGAGTTGCAACTCATAAACTGGAGATTGAAGTAGCAAGTCTTGATCTCCAGCCTCGATGCTAAAAACATCCAGATGGATAACTGCGGCACTGGTGAGTGAGTTTGAAGTAACCGCAGCGCATACTTCCGGATCCCTCTGACAGGTCTATTTGCGAACCCCAGGACGAAATTCTCTTCTGTGCCTTGACCTGAGGATCACAGACCTGGATGGCGTTTGTTTTAAATACCACAAGGCGGGAGCGGAGCGGATTTGTAAATACAGCCAGCATACTCAAACACTGACCGTGCATGCTCTGCTCCCAAACAAACAACTTAAAGACGGTGTGTATTCCTGCTCATGATTGTAGCGAGGGCAGGGAAGAACACACAATCTAAACTGCTGTTCGCTCGCCATTGTAGTTTTTCTAGTATGGTGCGGGATGCCCTGTACTTTTTAAACTAGCAAGGGATCTTTTAAACGCGCACACCCTTCCTGCAACCTTTGTCTTCGATCGTTTGACAGCACTTGCCGAAGACTAAAGCTGCTGCTTCCGGTTTTTGGCGCACCTTCATCCTCCTAGTTCATGACGTCATCATCCCTCAATGTGGATTCACGCAATCCATTCAATTGAGCTTCACGAGACAATCATGCTAAAGCATTCCCCTAGCATTTCGACACAGGTTGAGTTCCCTTGAAAGGGAACTGTTATTCTTTTGTATTCATCAAAGTATCCTGAAAATAAATTCATTCCGGTTTCCACAAATATATTAAACAGCATTTAACTGTTTTCAACATTGATAATAAGACATGTTTTTGAGCACCAAATCTTGGAATGATTTCTGAAGGATCATATGACATTGAAGACTGGAGTAATAATGCTGCAAATTCAGATTTGAGATCCACACAGGAATTGGAAAATCGTTAAAAAAAAAAAAATTGTATTTTGAATTGTAATAATATTTCACAATATTACTGTTTTTACTGTTTTTAATCATAATAATAGTTTTGATTATAGTGAGCATAAGAGACCTCAATACAAAATTGTACAGAGCCCAAACCTTTCTATGGTAGTGTATATAAAAAGTCTAATGATGTCACAATATAATTGTATAAGTGAAATTAAAGTTGTTATTCTATTAAATTTAGCTTGAAAATAGGCCAGCATAAATAGGTTTTCTTTTTTTACAATGTTAATTTTGATAACTTTGTAACGTAACCTGAACATAACCAGTTGCCATTGTGTGTTATGTGACCTTTCACAATGCTTAAAGTTTAAATATGTGGAAGAACTGGTGATATATGAAAGATACAGGAGAGATAAATGGAATAATGACTGACATTTGAGTCCGTTCTTCACACAAATCTATCTTACAGCTTCAGACGACTTAAAATATAGTGCACACGACATATCGACCAATTTATGTTAAATTTAATGTTCTTTATATATATATATATATATATATATATATATATATATGTGTGTGTGTGTGTGTGTGTGTGTGTGTGTGTGTGTGTGTGTGTGTGTATATAATTTTGGAGCTTATCAAGCTGGTTCCAGATTCACACAAGTGAATGATACCAGAATTAATTTTTTTGTATGAACTATCCTTTTAAGGTCACTGATGCACCGACAATACGCTGCATTACTGAATGTGATTAAATCAAACACAATACACAGCCATTATAATGGGTGCTTCATTAGTTTTAGTTCATTTAGATTTCTCTCGTTTTTCATACTTGAAGAAGCTAGCGTGCCAAGAGCGTGCTTGTGCTCCTTTGAACTCAGCAAAAATCTTCTCCTCAAGCATTTAAATTTAACCTACAAAACAAACTTCGGTTCCTCATGCGGTCTGCGCTAAACTGATTTTTGTTTTAATTAATGCTCTAGATGACCACAGCTGCTCATGGAGCCTTCCATTAGAGGTCTTCTAAATGGGCCCATAGAGAAAATACTGAGATTCACATGCACTGGCCAAAGGCCTGCAAGCATGCCTTCACATATAAGTAAAGTTAAAGGAAGGCATGTTCATATGCACATAGCACTCCCACACACGCAGTAATTGCTGTACAGTTCAGGTTCATGATTTGTAAGTCCTGAAATATGGTTTTGACCAGTGCATTCCTCAACATCCGTAATGCACATGGTGCTTTCTAATAAACTCCAGCTCGGGCAGCGCTCCAGATGGGGGTTAGGAGAAAGGAACACTGATGGTGGTAAGTGGTTTCAGTAGAGACAGGCTGGCCCTTCATCCCTAGCCAGTAGAGAGCTGGGTGTTAGTCGGTTTTGGCTGCAGTCTGCACTTTGGGTTTCAGCCACATTTTCACTGTATGTGTGTGTGTGTGTGCATTTGTTTTTTATATCCTTGCTGCCCATTTCCTCCGAAACCCAACCTGGGGTTTAGGGTTCCTTTCTAGCCGGATGTTTGTACCCCCGGCAAGAGCTTGCACTGCCTCTTTTTTCTTCTTTTTTTCTGTTTTCATTTAAGCGGTTGCTTTCATCTCTTTTTCTCTCACACACACACTCAAAAAAGACCTGCTGTGGCTTCCCTATGGTCATTCCGGGCCTATTTGAATGGCCCAGGCTTTACCACTCTTACAAGAATACCTGTCTGGACAGGTTTCAGTGTACAATTTTTGTGTTCTAACAGAAGGAAATATGAGGCTGCAGAAAACTCACACACTGTGTGCATTAAATTGATTAATAGTGACAGTAAAGATTAAAATGTTAAAAAAGAGTTCTGTTTCAATTAACGTTGGTCTTTTGATCTTTTTATGAAAGCTACTTTCTGCAACTGAATAAAAAAATATGTAATTCTGAGAATTGCATGATATAAACTCACTATTGCAAGATATAAAGTCACAAATACATTATATAAAGTCGAGACTGAAAATTTATGGATTGCAATTTTAACCTTTTCTCAGAATTGTGCGCTGTAAACACAATTAAGAGAAAAAAATTTAGAATTGAGAAAAAAAGTCTCAATTACCTTGTTTGATTTATTCTGTGACGGAAACAAGCTTCCATAATTTTCTATTCATTATGGAATCATGAAAAAGTATTATGCTTTTTTAAAAAAAGTTAATTATAATAACTGTTCATTTTATTTAATTAAAAGAAATGGTTCTAGTGCACCAAATCAGAATTTTAGAATGATTTCTGAAGGATCATGTTGCACCGAAGACCAAGAAATTAATACATTATATTTTAAAGCATATTAAAATAGAAAATGTATCAGTTATGACTGTAACCTTGGTTCCCTGAAGATGAAACGAGACACTGGGTTGATTGATGCTATGGGAATGCTCTACGTCAGTGGTCCCCAACCCCCGGTCCGAAATGGACGAAATGGTACCGGCCCGCGGAAACCGGGCCGCAAGCGGCTGTGGCGCTGCTGCAGCTTTGGCGGTGAGGAGGTGTGTTTAAACAATCCCCCCCCCCGGTCTGCGGCACAAAAAAGGTTGGGGACCACTGCTCTACGTGATTGCATCAGGAACCAAGTGTGAAATCAAGCCAATAGTGCAAAGCTGTCAGGGTTCGAAGACAGAGGATCCAGTAGCAGTGTCAGAAAGCTGTTTATTGAATCAATGTAGAATGGGCACAATGTGCAGGTGAAACAGGGAGTCCAAGAGAAGCAGTCCAAGCTCTGAGAGTAAACCTCGGACAGCAACAGTCCTCAGCAGAGAGAGATGGCACCAGGGCGAGAGATGGTGGAGAACACTGGGCGGAGAAGGCAGGTGAGGCAGGTGGGGGAACAGGGACCAGCAGGCGGATGAACTGGAAGGCTGGGGACAGGGAAAACCCAAAAGGGAAAAAAAACAAAAACAAAAGCAAGGCTGAACTGGGGCCAAAAGGTAGGAGAGGAAAAAACTAAAAATGTACAAAACCACTAAACTAGATAAGTACTAAATCTAAAGGCAAGAAAGGAGAACTTGGTCAAAGAAACAAAAGAAAGAAAAACTAGACTAGGCTAGACTAGACTAAAGCAACAAGGAGCCGACTAAACAGAGAAACGAGCCGAGAAAAACAGGCAGAAGCTAGACGTGACTTTTCAGGAGAAAAACACACAATCTGGCACGGAACACAAAACACGGGGGGAATATATGGGGAAGCTAATGAGTGTAAAACCTGAAGAGAATGAGCTAACAGATAATGAGCTAACAGATGAACAAGGGGGGGCGGGGTGACAACTGACAGGCGAACGCATGACAACGCAACAAGGCGCACGTGCCGAAGTGCGTGGCGAACAGACATATGACGTCATAGACAAACAAACACGGAGCGCCATGCGCTCCCGACGAACAATGCACAAACACAAGACAGATCAAACCGGCGTCCTGACAGAAGCGACATGAGAGGTGGGTGACATCATGAACCAGGAAAATATAAAGGCATGCCAAACAAATTAACGGGAGCTTCTAAGTGGCTGAAGTAAGTCGCTGACAGGCATGCAGGAAATATGCATGTATCTTCCTCTTCAGGGAACCAATGTTGCAGTCATAGAGTCCAAGTCGAAGTCGAAGAAGAAGGTCGAAGAAGCTTACAAATGTGTGCAGTGAGGACCAGCCTGTCGCATCACAAATGTCTTGAAGGAAGGCTCCTGGCAAACAGGCTTTAGAAGCACCCATACTCCTCGTTGAGTGGGCTCAAATTTCCAAAGGAGCAGGCAACCCGGCAAACTCATAAGCGAGTGAAATGTTTTCAACTATCCACTTGCTTATCCTCTGCATAGATGTTGGGGACACTTTACTATGGGCCCCAAATAATAAGAACATCTGTCCAGATTCACACCACAGGGCACCTCTGTGGTCATAAGCATTTAATGCCCACATTGGACAATACTGAAAGGAGGAGAACAGAAGACCTGCAATACAATGGATCTTGCCACATTAGTGTAGTGAATGTAACCCGGTGGAAAACAAGGAAAACTGGAGATCGGCATCCACGCCAAGATAATATAAACATAGGAAAGTCACAAACGTCAACAAGAGACAAAGACTAGGGAGAACATGAGGGTTTAAATAGACAGGATAAGGGACACACCTGGAGACACTAACGAGATGATTAATACAAGGCAGGTGCAGAATGATCTAGAAAGGTCCAGAAGTGAACAGGAAGTGCAGACACTATAGACAGGAAGTGAAACCATGACCTTAACAACAGGGAAGTGACAAAGATGCAACATGACTGTGACACATCCATTGTTCCCGCAAATCTGCGTCCAGGGTCAAGTACACACTAGACCTCAGCTTAGATGGAGCATGAGGCACATCAGGTGAGATTTCTGACTAACTGCTTGACTTTAGTTAAGTTGTTATGCAGTTGCATTCACTATAGGGGCTGGGTTAAAAACTTTAACGATAATAGCAAGCATTGGAGCGTTGGAGGGAAGAGGCTATTATGCAGGTTTGCACTTCACAACAGGCCGTTCCTCACGGAGCAAGCAACACAACTTCTGGTACAGGCCATGGTCATTCCAGACTGGATTATTGCAATGCCCTTCTGGCTGAACTTCCTTCTAGTGCAATCAACCCCCTGCTAATGATCCAGTACACCGCAGCTCGTCTGGTCTTCAACAAATCCAAAAGGGCCCACACCACTCCAATCTTCATCTCTCTGCGCTTGCTCCCACTTGCAGCTTGCATAAAATGCAAAGCACTGACACTTGCTTGCAGAACTAACACAGGCTCAGCACCCTCATACTTCCAGACACTACTTCAAATCTACACACCTACTTGTGGTACTTTCACAGAGAGGCAAACAAATCACCCTCAAGAACATTTTTGTTCACCGTTCCATGCTGGTGGAATGACCTCCCTGCCTTCATCCCGAATGCAGAATCCTTGGCAATATTCAAAAGACTGCTAAAAACTCACCTTTTTCGTGATCACCTAACATGACACACACGCACACACAACCTCAACTAAAAAATGTAATAAATCCTTCCTCTATTTTCCAGGCTTGTACTACTAGTATGTGGAATGTTTGAAACTTTGTATTGTAAGCACTCTTAGGTACTTTTGTATCTTCATGATGAATCACTTTCTGTTTTCTTCAGATTGTTAGTCACTTTGGATAAAAGCATCTGCTAAATGAATAAATGTAAATGTAAATGGAGCGGCATTATTTAATAGTTCTGGCCATAAACTCTGAGTATTGTCTGAACTTTAGCTAAATTGTTTAATGGGTGACTGTAGGGGGCTAAACAGAGCATAATCATGACAAGCATGGGCAGTCTATTTTGTAACTTTAGCCGTAACCTCTGACAAAAAATCGGACTGGAGAGTTTGTGACCATGAGATTCGCAAGGAACGCCCAGCACGAGAACTCAGAGAACTCACTGGGACCCAAATTAACAAGAATAATAAGAGTAAAGAGTTAAATAGAATGATCAAGTGTCTAATTGATAAGTTATCATATGAATGACCAATAACCAATTGGCAATCTAAATATGTCATGTTGTTCACATCCGGGTCCCTTCTGTTTTCTCCATTTTCCATGCCCTTCCTACACTTGTCTTGTTAATCACTTACCTTGTTAGCCTCGTCAGGTGTTCCCGATATTGTTACTCCGTGTTTGGCTGTTTTGTTTTCTGTTCTGTGTATTTCTGAGTTTGCACTATGAGAGTGCTGTTTCTGTTCTATTTACAGTCTTTTGTTTTCTGACTCTTTGAATAAATCGAAGATTGCTGCAGTTCGTGTTTCTTGCCCCGCATCACCCATGACACCACTTGTGTGACAAAACCTAAGTTTGAGGTCAGATAAAGAATAAATGGGAATTTGCCACACTGAAAAGACCTAACGTGTAGTGATCCTTCACCCATTTCTTGGAAATAGTTGTTGGACCAATCGGCGAGATCTTACAGTCTCAAGGCTAACATTTTGAACTTGAGCTGCATGAATGACTGATTCAGATAGAGAAGGTCCAAAAGTGGGATACAGCACGAGTCACAACCTCTACTTGGTCCTTATAGGCTGAATAATGTGATTGTGAATCTTCATATTCAGCCTTGGTGCCAACACCATCCAAATCCTCAGAGCTATCAAACCCTGGGAAAAGGCACTGGAATTGCCAGGTGAGGGCAGAGAAAAAAACAGTCCCATCTCAAACCCATCTGACATATTAATTTCCGTCAGTCAAGACTGTGCCTCAGCAATTATGGGACCTGAACCCTGAGGATCACGAGCCTGGACGCACTTCTCAAAGAGTGCTAGGAGGGAGCAGAACATCTGTAATGGAAACTGCTCACAATGTACACAGCCAGCACCTTTGAGCTCTAATTGTGCATACTCCGCTCCGTTCCTTAACAAACAACACAGAGATCATGTGTAACCCCATCTGGACTGTAGCATGGACAAGGACAAACACACAACTTAAACTGTTGCTTGCTTGCAATAAAAAAATGTGAATGTTGGTAGACAAACAAGACCAAATAAGAAAAATGATTCATAAAAAGTGCTACTGAATACACAGAAACTGCCGCTTTGTTGTTTGGCATGCCTTTATAGTTTTCTTGTTTATGATGTCACCACCCTCTGATGTCCCTTCACACTATTTGGCTTGGTTTCACATGTGCATCTTTGTGCAATCACGCAGAGCGTTCCCACAGCATCAACTGACGCAGCGCAAGTTCCCTTGAAAGGGAACCGTTATTTTAAATTGTAATATTTCACAATGTTAAAGTTTTTTACAGTATTGTTTTGTTCAAATAAACATCTTAGTGAATAAAAAAGACTATACCAAATACCAAACCATACCAAACCCAAACATTTGAATGATACATGTACATACCTCACTTTCCACCTTCATTGGAAGCCATTTACTTCATCAAATCAAGTTTTGTTATTTTTCTTATACATTTTAGCATTTGTGCTGGTTATTGTAAGTTTAAGAGTATGCATATGTGCTTGAGGCCTGTTTTTAAAGATTTAAAGATATTGCATAATGAGTAAAATAATGAGTCGTGTTAATACCCCTAAATTGCGGTACACTAGTGTACAAATGAGAGATTGTCAGGTGTGCCGTGGAAAATTATTAAATTTCACCTAATTGGTCTAAAAAACATTTTTTGAAAACTAATTAATCACAAAAAAAAACTTTTTTCTTTTTATTTATTTGATTCCCATTCCCATCCCACTTTGATAAGAATGACTTTATATTGTTAATATAGACTACAGATTTTCATTTTTTAAGATTTTCGGTTCAATGAAAACATTTTGAAAAGGGTTGAAAAGCACTGCCCTAAATATAAAATTTTATGAGGCAATCTGTATGATGACAATGTTGCCAATCTATATGATGAAATGCATTTTGTTGACTATAGACCAGTGATAGACTTATGTTAAATGTGTAGGCTGGAAGTACATTGACTTCAAAGACCACTTTTTTGTATTGTTTATTCAGTCATCTGCCACAATAATCTGTTATTTCTCAGTGAACATTGAAATTTGTGATTAATGTGTTATGTAATGAACCAATTGACAAAACTAAAAAGCAAATATCTTCCACCTATTTATAGACATTGATAAACATGGCATTGGTTTAGATAATAATTAAGGTAGCTTTTTCATCTGACACAGTAACCCTTGACGCCCCCTCTATGTTTCTTCACTCAGCTTTCCAAACTTCTCCTCTCTTCTCTGCAAGACCTCATTTCCTTCAACCCTCCCTTCATTCCTCCATTCTCCGTCCAGTCTTTACAGAGAGAGACAGCCATTCTCCTTCATTGTCTTTTACAAAGAATGGGGACTATAGATTGGTTCCCCTTTTAATATGGCTGCTTTTTATGCCCAATTCATCCAAATTAAATTGGTCACAACCCACCTGGTGTTGCCCTGTCTTCAATGTGTCTCATGGATCATTCAAAGCCTCTCCAGCCAAACTTCACAACCTCTACTGACCTTGTGTCTTGCTAGTCTGTGGCTATTGTGGTTTGGCCAATAAAAGATGGCATCCCCAATAGAGGTGGCGTACACCGAGGGGGGCAGCAGGAGCTTGAGTCCTTAGCCCTTTCATTCCACACTCTAAAAGTGCCCTTCTGGTCATTAAAAAAAACTATTCATAACATGAAATAAATAATTTTATGTCAAAATCTCGAAATTAATCAATTAATAATTTTAGGTTTATTTATTAAAAAGAGTATAAATTTGTATGTTATACATTTTATATTGTGGCATGTATTTTTTTAATAAATACATATTTTTCCTGTACTGTATTATTTTATATGTGTTGCATTTATGCTGTAAATTATGTTGAAACTAAATTTAATGATGCTATAAAATAGCTATAATTATTATATTTATTTTATCACAATAATCATAATTTTGATTAGTAGAACTAGTAGTAGTAGTAGTAGCCTAGTATTTGTGTAGACAAGGGGTAAGAAAAAAAATAGCTGTTATTTTATTAAAGTTATGGATGTGAAGATAGAAAATTAGCACATACATATGTATAATTTCTATTACTATTGCTTTTATCCTGTAAAATGCTTTACATTTAACAGCGCTGTGTAATAATGATAATTTATTACATATTAGATTGTTGTATGTTATATATTAGATTATTATTACTGTTATTATTAATAATCTTTTTGGAATCGTTTCTGATATTGTACAGATATTATATTGCGGTTATATTGATATAGAATTATTATGACACACTTTGTATTAATGCAAAAAGTGGGTAACACTACTTAAAGCCTTTATGTATAATGCATTATAAAGTTATTCATAATGTGTGTTATAATGTAGTATCTTTACATAAATAATTGTAACCAAAATTAAAATGTGTTATACAATTCACAGATTCCTAGTTTTATACTATGGAAGAAAATTGAAGAAAAATGACTAAGAAAAGTACAGATATTTAAGTTAATCTATATAAAAGAATAGATATTTTAAACACCAGTTGTACTATTTTTAAGGGCCCTCAATCTTGTCTGCCCCTGTAGAGTTCTGTGCACACCACTGTCCTCAACTTTCTAAAGGGTCACCTTTAGACCAATAAGCATTGTTTCCCCTCGGCCCAGCCTTTGCCCCCTGCATCAGCCCCCAGCCAAACCCACACAAATGGGAGCTTTTAATTATCATCCTCTCTTTATCTTTTCCAGCTCCCACTCTTCCCGAGAATGCCTCTTGTCTTTTTGGTCATAGTCATGCCATGTCCTAATGCACTTGGATCCTCATAGACAGTCATAATGCGGCTCTCACTTCTGTTTATTAGCCAAATCCATTTGCCACAAGTAAGCCCCCCACCCCATCCACCACCACCACCGCCACTGCCACTATGCTTGCTTTCGTGCTCCCTCCACCTCTTCTTTGTGCTGCCATATGAATGCACTTTGATGGTTGATAATTATGCCTGTCCTTTTGACACGAGGATCCACTGCCTGCCCTTGTTAAGCCAGTAATTAGCCTGTCCTCCTTATTTATTGAGAAAGTACAAATTATCCCTTCTAGTGGGCACTGGCCATTCCCCGCTCTCTCACTCTCTCTTATTCTCACTGTTTCTCCCTCTCTACTTGCTCTCTGTTCTCCTTGTGTCCCTCAGCACTTTTGATAGGCTGAAAGCAGCTGCACTAAAGCAAGATAAAGCTGCACCATCAGGATGATGAAGAGTGTGGATGGAGAGCCGCTGTGCCGAGCACAAAGGCTGCGGAGCACCGGCGACAGTGGCATGAGGACAGCTGAAGAATGCCACAATGAATAGCTCTCATTTGTGAATATACAGATCTGGGTGGAGGAGGGCGAGGACCTGGGGGAACTAATCCACAGGTCATAGTAAACAAAGTTTTGGGAACATACAGTAGAATCTAACCACAGACATGGAGATGTTTAAGTATGTGGACATGGATGACGAAAACAATGCTTCGACATTATCTTTTTATCTCAAAGGATGCTTTTAAACT
The DNA here is from genome assembly GCA_037043235.1 of Rhodeus uyekii. Lineage (NCBI taxonomy): Eukaryota > Metazoa > Chordata > Actinopteri > Cypriniformes > Acheilognathidae > Rhodeus > Rhodeus uyekii. Next base: position 3,688,022 of record JAWRVZ010000013.1, on the reverse strand, counting down.
GTGGCCCACTTTGATGATGATCAAAATGATGATCTGCTCTTAGGGTCTCAGGCTTGGCTCACCTTTCCAGGTCTGCTCCGTCTGGGAGCTGCATTATCTGGGAACATTTTGGATGAAGGCACCTGCTTAATTTCAATTGCATGCCATGTTTGAACATTGTTTAAAACGTTATAAAAAAAGGCTGTCATCAGTGTGTAGCTTGTTGTCGCAATCTCTTTACCATATAAAATGATTCAAAGCTTGTATACTCCCTTTCGCTGTTCTGTTTCTTCCTCCTCTTTTCTGTTTCTCAGCCTTTCTATTTTGTTTTCAAGAGGTCTGGAATATTAAGCTGTGACCCCCCGTTGTCCCTTTCCCCTCCTCGGCTCTCTCCATGTCCTCTTTAGTTTGAACAAAACCCATTTACTCCAGTACAGCAGGAGGAATAGTATTCAGGTGGTCCCCTCCCTCTCCTCATGCAGCCCTTTGCCCATAAGAGCGTCCCAATCAATAGAGATGTAAATAAGTTCAGACAGTTGCCAGACCTTTGTCTACATCTTAGGTCTGAGAGGCATCACAAGGATCTATTTTGGTCGGGCTGAGATTTTTAATCTGTTTAGTTTCAGTATTCGGGAAGAAACAACACAATCTTTTGGACTAAATAGCCTGGATTACCAGTCACACTTGTGCAGTCTTGAAGTTTGATCTCTTTTTTTGAGTAAGGTGTCAACAGACTTCACAAGTATATTCTCTGTGCATTTCCTACTTGTACTGCACATACAAGCTGTGAGTTGAGGTTGGGTGGTATTATACTGAGCATCTCAAATGAGATATACAATGTTTTTGTTTGTTGAAATTGTGTTGCTTAGGTGTATATGCAGAAGTGTCTGTTTGGTTACTTTGTTTCTATATGCAGTCATACAGATGTAGCAAGAGTTTGCAACACCAGTTAGAAGAACTAAAACTTCTGCGTTGTGTAGATCTTGAACTCCGTTGAGACATTCAAACATGGGACAGAAGGCGTTCGTTAATCTTTTACTCTCGCTCGTCTCCTATGCAGTCACAGTGCAAAAGGGAAAAAGCTGCACTGAACAAAATTGCACTGACCAATGACATCATGACAATTAAAGGGGAAGCACTCACATTTGAATTAGACATCGTGTATATGAATATGACATTTTTTTGTGTTAATTCTACTTAACAATACATATATATAGTAACAGTATAATTTCTATACCTGATACATGATACAAACCGTTTTCACATGTTTAATGTTCTAATTGCCAAGTGTTATTTTTTATAAACTATCATAGTGTTTAAATGAGCTTTTATTGTTATATTTTCAGTTTTCACTTTAATTTTAGTTAAATCCTCTGTAAGTTTGTTGCATGTTTTTTACAATTTTTATTAGTTTTGTATTATATTACTGTTTAGCTTTCATTTATTTTTATTTCAGTTTTTGTTTACTTCAACTTATTTTATTTCAGTTAGTTGCCAATGTAACATTTCTAATTTTCATTTATGTATTTACATTTTGTTTTATTTCATCTTAATTTCAGTTCACAAAACATTTTTAATAGTTTTAGACTTAGTTAACATTTAATATAGATAGATTTAGTCTGTCAGTTAAATTAATACAATTATTTAATCACCTAAATTATATTGCTCCAAATTAAGATAATTTAAAGCCATTGTTACCATTACATTATCATTGATAAATGAAAATTGAACAGACATCACAAAAAGTGACTTTAGAGTCACTCTATTCTGTGTATTCATCTATTCATTTTATTGAAAGTCACTGGCTTTTTTTTTTTTTAACTGGCAAGTTTGTTAATTCAAAGTCTGAGGTTCATTTATGGGCTGTCTCATCATACTATTTCCAGTGTAAATGTGTTCCAGTGTCTTCCATCATCCTTCCTCATAGTTCACACCTGAAAATATCGTGTGGACACCAGCTTTTTTTCCAATTAACATCTCATTCCCATCGGAGTCTGGATGCACACACACACACACACACACACACACACACACACACACACACACACACACACACACACACACACACACACACACACATATATATATATGCATATTAGCATGTTAACCTACCAAACCCATATTTGGGACAGTAAAGGTTAAAGGTAAAATTACAATGCTTTAATCATTTATTCACCCTCATGTTGGTCTTAACATGTATGACCTTCTTTTTTTCTGTGAAAAACAATGTTAGAGGACATTTGAGTTCAAACAGCATTGTACCCTGTTGATGTTCACAATGTAGACATTTTCCAAAATATCGTATTTTATGTTTATCAGAAGAAAGTAAATCATACAGGATTGAAATGACAGGAAGGTGAGAAATGATGACATACATTTAATTTTTGTATGAATGTCCTGCAATATCACAATCAACCACAGAATGACATAACAAAGCAATGCCATTTAATTGCAGTTGAATGCTTCTGATGTAACTAAAGTAGTGTAAAAGTGAAAGTAAATTTATTACTTTGTAAACTGTACTAAACATCTTTGGTTACAAATTAGTCCGTACGACAATTAACAATTAGAAAGAAACTCATGGTTTCTCTAATTGTTTTCTGATTTGAATGGGAGTTCTGTTTGGTGCAATGTTCTGAAATGGTTGGATGCGCCTGTTAGTTGATTTCAACATTTTTAACATGCTTTTAAAAGGCTGTGTGGTCAAAGCCATTAAAACATAATGAGATAAAAACTAGCTAAGAAAGAATGCTTCATATTTAATGATACACTCGGTTCGCTGGTCCCTTCACCCAAAGCCATATAATAATTCTGATCTGTGCATCCTGACATTACAGAGACGAGGTTGTTTACATTTTCATTTAAATTTGTCTTTCTTCTCGTTGTCTGTTTTTGGAACGAGGCCCTTTCTCAACACACATTCAGCTCCACTCACAATGGATTATTTCGGAGTCCAAAAGAGGAAGTCAGAAATGAACGTATCGACAGACCCGTAAACAAACACAAAGATGTGTGTATGTGTGTGTATGTGCGTGTGTGTGCGTGTGTGTTTTTGCGTGCGTGTGTGTGCAGTCCAGTGGCTGTCAGTTTCTGCATTTGTAGCTTTTGACTGTCTGGGTGATGTGATTTAAGATCCCAAATAACATGTTTGGTGATGGTCTGGAAGCATTAAAAGCATCGGTCAGCTCCTCGCATATCTGTGTGAGCTTAATTACAAGCGCTCAGCTTGTAAATTAAAACTTCATATTCAAGCAAAGCTGTGGCGCCTGGGGGCAGATCTCCTGCCCTTTTATTTCTGGATCCCAGACCCAAACCCTGCTGCGTTTTTGGACAGGGTCTGTGGACGTCTGTGGCCCAACCTTCCCCGCTGCCACTCGGGCCTGTTACTCTAGGCCACTGTGCTTGGAGCTATGGAAATGTCTTGCTGTGAATGAATGTGTGTATGTGTAACAATGTATCTAAAAACAAGCAGGAGAGAGAAGAATGAAAGCAGAGAGCAAGGAAAAGTGCTTGGTAGCAACCAGAATTGTAATTAATGAGCAAGTTTCTCATGATTCAATTCTATTAAGCATTCCGGTACCCTGAGTTCAGAGAAATCAGGTAATGAATGAAGGCTTCAAAACAGGATGGAGTAATACACTTACATAGCCATATGGCCTATTTAAAGCCAGCCCCAGTAATGTATTTATGTACATACATTTTATAGAAAACCCTGACCTGTTAAGTTGAGAAGCACTGCCATAGATAGATAGACAGATAGACAGATAGATAGATAGATAGATAGATATATAGATAGATAGATAGATAGATAGATAGATAGATAGATAGATAGATAGATAGATAGATAGATAGATAGATAGATAGATAGATAGATAGATAGATAGATAGATAGATAGATAGATAGATAGATAGATAGATAGATAGATAGATAGATAGATAGATAGATAGATAGATAGATAGATAGATAGATAGATAGATAGATAGATAGATGTGCTATCTATAAGTACTATGATGTGCATTGCATGAAATTTTAAGACTTTTTTGTTGTTTTTTCCTATCACAGACATGGTTAGGTTACACTAATAATACAAATTAAAAATGTCAATTTTTTTATTCTTAGGGTATTTTTGTTTACTTCTGTAATACCGATAATTCTGGTAATGCGTTGAAGCTAATTTAGGAGAAATTAATGTTTAAACACCTTGATAGAATGCACATGAAACTTTAGAAGATGTTGGAAGTAAGTTCCATAAGGTCTGTTCTCATTTGAGCCCACAGCTTGACAAGAGGACATGAAGAAGCACTTGTCCAGGAAAAAATGGAAAACGGTGGCTTTAGTAAAATGGGTGGTGGGAATCAGATTTCAAAATTGAGGCTTATGAAATAATAAATCAAAATCCCTGCAGCAAATGCTTGCTGGTGCCTGCAGCTGACTAGCTTAAGCACATGGCATGAGGTGGGCATTGTCTTTATAAGATGGCACCTCATAAAATGGCATTGTTAGGGCTTGAAGCTTCATCCTGCTGGGTTTAGGTCTAGCGTGTTCGCCAACGTACATTATTAGAGTGACATCTGCTTTACAAGTCCTGCACCCAGGAGCATACCTAAACAATTCATTTCAGCTTCATTCCCTCCACAGACCCTCCCTGCCATCCCTTCGCAAGCCTCCTGAGCAGAGGGTGTGTAACTCATTTTGTTCTGTCGTCCTCTCTCTCTCTTTCTCTCTCTCTATTTTAATTTGCATATGGTGTCATTTCTCTTTCTTTCCTTCCTTTCTCTGTTTTCAGCCCTCTGGCCAGTGATGAGTGTTGCACAACAGAGGGCTTCACTTTATCAATCAGCTGTGGCACAAACACTTAGTGCATTACAGCGACCATCCTTTATTTCAAAGCTCTTCACGGAGGAGGCATGCAAATTGCTACCGCATCAGCCGCCTTGACAAAAGAGCAAATTACCCAACACGCACAACAATTTCTGAAGGCCTGAAGAGGACGTTGACTCTGGCCTTTTTGATTTAATGTTAGCAATGGCATGTATTTATGCACTGTTTATATTATCGGTGAGCTGTAATGATTGCAAAATGTTAAGTTAGGGTTCACCTAAATTCAACGTTTGGCTGTCCATGTGTTTTTGAATACTTTCATGTATTATCAAATTATAAATGTTAAAATGCTGTGTGAAGGTTCTTGCTGTCGTACTAAACTGCACAGTATTTTTCTGTGACGGTCATGCTGTAGTCAGACGGATGGACTAGATCTCTGAAGTCCCATGCGATAAGGCTGGAATGAAACAGGCATCACAAACATCACAAACTCTGTGTAAGACAAGTTTCCTCCAATCTTTTTTATCAATCACACACACACACACACACACACACACATTCAGGCAGTGATAGCTCAGCGAGAATCTCCTTTAAGTCCGCTGTCAGTAGGTATCCTTCCAATTCAATGAAAGCAGCATCATGTGCTGTTTCGCAGACTGCCAGGCTTGACCATCACTAAGAAGTAGTTCTTGGCACTGTGTGACAGTGATTCACTTCAGCACCCACATTTTACAATGGACATCAAATACAATGCAAGGGAAAGTAAACATAAAATATATCTATCATTAAATTTATACTTTAAAATGTATGCATAAAATGTAACTTTTAACATGATCTATCTATCCATATGTCTGTCTATCTATCTATCTATCTATCTATCTATCTAGCTATCTATCTGTCCATCAGTCCGTCGCTCGCAATCATATTTTTTATATGTACTGACCATAATACTCCAATACTTGAAACAATAAATCGCTAATAAATACAATAGTACATAAATCACTTCACTGACTTCCTGTTTCTCAACATCTAAAACTCCCTTGTGGACAACTTATGAACAGTTAATTCATAGGTTGTACGTTTCATCAGGTGATTTGATTATCTCTCCTTACTCAAGTACTTACTTTTTCTTTAAATTATATCTCCTATTTTATTTGTACTATCTACTGTACATATGTGAATCTTGACGGACATCGATATCTATAAAGCACATTGTAAACACTATTTTAAAAGGTGCTATATATAAATAGTCTTACTTGTATTGTTTGTATTGAGTGAACATTGCCTTTTGTCTTCAAAATGGCTGCTGGATTGTTGCTATTTTCTTCTCTTCTGTTACTGCACTACAAGCTAAAATGATAAGAAGTAAAAACAATAGCCTTGTAATATCATATATAGACAGAAATTTAAATGTGCACACAATAGCGAGTGATGTATTTTGACACGGCAGATGAGGTCTGCAGGAAAGAAAGAGAGAGACTATTCGGTTCATTCAAGTTTAGTTAGTATTCCACAGGGAACAGGATTGTTTCCCTGAGTAGCATTCCTTCAATGTCCTGTGGCCGGTGTTCCTTGTTAGGCTGTGGCCCTTCCAATGGAGAAAAGAGATAGATAGAGGGAAATAAATAAATAGAGAAGAGAGAGTGAGGAGGATGAGAAGGGGAGAGAGAGAGAGAGAGAGAGGGCCGCTACGCCAACACCTTGACGTAGATGTACAGCTGCTCACATTGCGCCTGTCTCACCTTTAGCCTCGTCTGTCTGCTGCCGCTTTTCATTTTCCGCATTCATACATCAATGAGCTTCGCATGCTGACACCTCATTTTGCAGGCTACTTTGGTTATGGAGGCCGTGTTTTGCATATCGCAACTCACCCCCCTCCTGACACGCCAGTGATCTTTAAAGAGAGGGAGAGAGCGGCACAGAAGGAGAGCGAGTTAGCTACTTCTTTTCTTTCTGATGCATACCTTCATCACTTTTCTCCTTGTCGTGCAAAATTTCTCCTCTGCGTGACACCAGCTCATCTTCTCCAAATCAAGCTTAATTGATTGATTTCTGTCTTTCATTTTCCCGTGTCTATCATTGGTGTTCCTGCGTCTCCCCTCCAACACCCCCCACCCCACTCTTCTGTCTCTCCACTTTGTCTTTGCACTGTGTTTGACAGCTTTGGTCTGAGCATACAGGCGAACGACTGCCCTCCCCCACCACTCCTCTTCAATCTCTGTATTTCCAGTGAATATTACGCTCCTATTGTATTCAATAATGGAGACTGATTTCCAGGACAATTATTACTGGCTAATTAGTCAACACCACTAACAGTCGAGCTAGACAACGTGCGGTTTTGCGAACTGGACCCATTATAGTTTTATAAAAATATCTCTTCATGCTCAGAAAAAGGCAATGTCAGCTTGAATGTTTGATATGCATATTTCTTGGTTGTATGTCTCATTATGTGCCTATTAGTTTACATATACAGCTTTCCATGTAGGGATTGACAAATCATTGTTTCCATTATGTGGGCTAATCATATTAATAATCTATTATATAATTCTATAAATATATATCATTTTGTTTCTAATTTGGGTGTAGAAAATTAATATTAGAACAATTTTGGAAGATGCTACTATAGTAATAATTTACATTTACAGTTTAAATATTAATATGAAACAATTTTAAGTAATAATAATTATTATTTACTCCTTAAAATTGTTTAAGATGATGCTTTGACTACATTTACATTGTTATACATTTCTCGTACACTGACATTCTCTAACATGATTTCCCAACATTTCCCAACACTTTACAGATACAAAATGGCAAAATTCAAATCACACTTGAAATCAGAGAACGACATTCTTTTTGAGTAAATGTTTTCATTTATTTACATTCTAACACTCGGTAGATAATTAAATACAAGAGTCCGGAGGTAAGTGCCTGTTGCAGACACACCCCCCTGAAAAATGCTTTTGTCCCCTTTGCCTTACATGCTCCTATGAGCTAATTGTGAATTAAAATCCCGACAAGCAAACAAAATGTTTGGTTGGTGCGAGGGTGACAACCGTGAGGAGGTCTCGGCAAACAAGAGGGTGGGCTGTCGAACGAGGTGATGAAGGAAACGACAGAAGAGTGTGAGGAGTGAGTGAGTGAGTGTATATGTGTGAGTGAGTGTTTGTAATGGAAAGGGGGTGGGTTATTTGTGTCGTATAGGTATCATATGGATATCTGCCAAACCTAATGTAATAAATTGATGTTTTCCTGGGCCTGAAAAGAGGGACCCGGGCTTTTAAGTGGCGAAGGGCTGTCATCTCTTTGCATTTGTGAGAGGAGAGGGGAGTGTGAATGTCACTTTCAAGTAGAACTGCAGCTCTCGCCTAATGAGAGATGGGGTCTGCCTCAGAGCCAGCCAAGGGGCCAAGGAGGAGACGCCACCCTCCCGTAGCCTCCAATCCTCAGAGGGGCTGACAGCCTCCGATAAATCAAGACACTCGCTTCCTCTCTTCCCTCCCTGCGCCACCTGCGGTGGGTGGAGAGAGCTCATTTTCCACCTAGAAAGAGAGAGAACAAGAGGGAAAAGCTGAGAGGTGGTAAAGAGGGAGATAAAGCAACGGAGAAAAAGGAAAGGGATGGTCTTGGCCCAAAACAAATATCTGCAAATGTCCTTTGAACTATGTGTCGGTATATTTGGTGTACCATACCTGACTGCACCATCTTCTTGTGTACAAAGAAGTGGCGTGCAGCAACTGCATTTTTTCTGTTTTGTTTGCTCGTTATGTTTGCGTCAAGTTAATTGTGTTTTTGTCTAGCGGTGTGGGGTCGCTGGGTCGTTTTGTAGCGTTACCTTTAACACTGTTAGTTATCTAGAGCAGAAGAGTCGCACGGAGGTAATTATCCTCTTAAATAAGTTCAGGTGTTGGATGAGGCTGTTTGCCCCTGCTGTCCTGTGGAGCTAATGTCCATGCCCTGCCCAAAGGCATCCAGTGACCCATTACTGCGAGCAACAGCACTCACAAGCAGATGTGTACCATTTAAAATAGCGCCTCTCCATTATTAAATGAACTCACTGTTTTTTCCACTCACAAACACTCACTTGCATGAAGCAAAGCTTAAAATCAGATCACATCTGTGGGAATCTAAAATATGATGATGTCCGGCATCAACAGTTTTGTACATTTCTATCATGAATGCACAAGCGGAGGAATTGAATCCTTTATTCTGACACATTGTTTTAGTCCCCTTCTGAAAGTCAGGCAATGCTGCAAACATGCCCACAAAATAAGTGTTTACATTTGCATGTTTGCAAGCCGACTCTGAGTACTAGATTTTGGAGGATGTCGTAAACTAGCACCATCTAGCATTCTACGCTGACTGTACAATATTGCTCCACCACTACGATCCAAGCACCTGAGTCGGCGTTTTAAAATGCCGAAACTGCACTCAAAAGGCCTAGATACAATATATGATATATTAGATTAATTGAATGCCCCCTTGATCAATAAAATAGTATACAAACATCTGATCACTGGAATGTTATTTATACATTTATTTATTTAGAGCATTTAGCTCTGGTTATATTTAGATGCTTAAATCTGGATACTTAGTAAAAGGACAGAGATTTTTCTACTAAGATGTTGCTAAAGTGCGTGACTGTTTAGTGAAATCATTTTTAATAGCCAGCCATGATGAACTAAGTGCATCTTGCAGTGCACATGGAACTTAAATGATTTGACAGTGCTCAATGTTGTTTGGTTTGTCTCTCTTCAAAAGTATGTGAGTGAGTGGCTAGAAAGGAAACTCCAAGCTTGATAAATAATTCAGATGTATGTAGAGAAGCAAAAGATTAGTGTTAGGGGTGGCAGAGAGGGGCATAGATGAATTCAGTGAGGTGGCGGAACCAGTGCTGCCAGTATGCAGATTAAAGAGCGGGACAACAGCGTGAACCTTAGACAGATGGCTGCACCTCAGCGGAAATGGGAGAGAAGAAGAAGAAGGGGATACAGGGACGGGAAGGGGAGAGAAAATCCAGCAATGCGACCTGCAGGAGTAAAAATTGCTTGCATTGTTGTTTTCATTATCTAGCTACTGTCATTTCATGAGCTTTGTATCTTTGAAATGAAAGAATGAGAAGGGAGGGTTTTAAAAAAGCAGAGGATTATGGAGAGGGGGAAGCAAGGAGGGCAAAAAAACTGTGAAATTAATCTTTTGTGCAGGTCCTGATGGAGCAGAGACATGCTCAGACAAAAGGTAGACTGGGAGAGAAGCTCTGTGATTGATGAATAAAGTAAAGGTGTCAGAAGTCTGTTATGTAAATGAGTGAAGACACAGAGCATTTCGGGAAGGGAATGAATGAGAGGAAGAGAGAGGAGAGAGCGCAGCACGTGTCACAGGGGCTATCGTCCCCCCAGCGTCAATCCTGCGCAATCTTTTATCTAGTCAGACAAGCCCGGCCCGCAATCTGTATGGCAGCGCTGTGGAGCGTGAGCTTGAGGTACTTGAGGGGAAAGAGAGACGCTGTGGCTGTATCCGAGAGAGAGCAGCAGGTCTGATTGACCAGCACTGAATGGAAATGTTGTTAATATACATGTGTACTCGCAGGTCCTCTTCACACGTCCGTGTGATATTGCAGGACAGAACTGAAGTCGAGAAACTGGGTGTCAGATTGACAGAGGTAATGGAGAAAGCTGGTGATGATGGGACTTTGGTGAGATTGGGCTACTCACCGCATCTTTTGGTGTTGCTCTATATAAAGAACAAAGTGGAATGTGCAGACTGTGTGAACTGTAGGCCTATATATTATCTTGAGGGTGTTTCTTCAACTACATGGACTTTTGTTCCAGTCAAAAATAATGTGATTTTACTTTCTTTTTTTTATTTTGTATAACTTCCCATTTAACTTTTTTACATTTATACCATACCTTCGTGTATTTTTTTACTTTTGTGTTTAGATTAGTTTGTTTTACCGTTTTCTAGGTTTCCAGTCTTATTTTTTATTAATATATATACAGATAAAAATGTCAAGGTATTTAATAATGTGTATTACAATCTGGCCGACTCATAAGCAAGAGAGATAGCCTCTCAACTATCAACTTGCTCATTCTCTATTTTGAGGCAAAGTGGACATATAGTAGCTCTGCATACACATAAGCATTTAGTACTTGCAATGGACACAGCAGATTATTTGCTCCTGGTCATAGTCATGAAAGTGGGAGGAGAGTGCCTGCAGTACGATAGGGCGAGCCACATTAGTAGGCTTGAAGATCTCGTGATCTTTTTAGGGATGTAAAGGCAAGGAGGAACAGACCCTTTAAAGTTGAAACTGGACTGGAACGTCCTCGATAGGTTCAAAGGGGGCCTGGGATAGGCCCTGGAGCACCAAGGACAAATCCCAAGGCTGAACTTTATTATGTGCTGCTTTAGTGTACCATGGAGAAAAATGTGTAACTAGACTAGAGGGTCTCTCCTGAAAGACCTCTCCACCCAAAGGTATAGTGAGAAGCTATGGTAAGAAGCTATGGCAGCCACATAGACTTAAGCTAGAGGGGGAGAACCCTGTAGTGGATCACTTCTGCAGGGACTCCAGCACAGTGCCAATCTGACAAGTAACTGGGTCCAGCGGATGGCTACTGTACCAAGAAGAGAAGAGTCTCCACTTCAAGGTGTACAGTTTCCCCATGGAGGGAGACCAGAATCTATGAGCTGGGCCCCCTGAGAAGCCAAGCTCTTAGTTTACACAGTTCTGTGAAGGGATGGTGCCTGGGACAGGAGGTCCCTTCTGATTGGAATCTCCCATGGAATTCCATCGAGGAGAGATACTAGATACATGAACTACACTCTGCCTGGCTATCAAGGGGGCGATCAAGGTGAGATGGACTTTGTCCCAACAATCTCTCTCCAGAACTCCTGGGAACAGAGCTATTGGGGAAAAACATACAGACGTAGCCTCTACATATCTAGATATTTCTTTATCTGCTCCTCCACATCTGGGTGGAGTCTCCATTACCCGGGACTCACCCCCTGCCTCAACAGGATGCCTTGGGTCCCAGGGATATAGGCTGCCCTGAACAGTTTTCAGTGAGACCACCGGAGGACCTGGCGTGCCAGTTTGCAAAGTAGACGTAAAGGCAGACTCCCGTGGTGATTTATAGAGGCGACCACCAATGTGTTGTCTGAATGGATAAGAATAGGATGGCTCTGAAAGCCAGAAGGACAGACATCATTTTTAGGAGATTTATATGAAGGAAAGGTGGTGTCCTCTCCACAGGCTTTGTGATGATCCCCCTGGATCATGGGAATGCATCTGTAAACAGCAACTTGCATCGACAGGGAACTCCCAAAACAGGTCATTGGGATAAACTCCAGGTTTCTTCCACATAACCAAGGCACATAGGCACCGACGCATGACCTTGATTGTGCAAAAAAGGTTGCCACTCATAGAAAACACTCTGGTTTTGAGCATCCACTGTATGGGCCTCATGTACAGAAGACTGAACGGATAATGTTGGAAGCTGATACCATGAGGTCTGCCAGCAGTCTCCGGAACTGCTTTACAGTGAGTTACTGGCCTAGCTTTATTCTTCTTACAGCTGGAAGGATGGTTTCGATGCTCATGGTGAAAAGCAGAGAATATCGTTACCGAGTCCCATACTGCACCTACCAATGTGGTCCTCATTAGAGGAGAAAGTACACTCTTCTTAGCCTTCACCTTTAACCCAAGCTCCTTCATGTGAGCAGGAATGACATCTCGATGCGCGATTGCTAACTGCCACAACTGAGCCAACATCAACAGAACATAGATGTAATTCAGAACGCGGTCCCTTGAAGATACATTTACATTTATGCATTTGGCAGATGCTTTTATTCAAGGAACACATTGAATCAGATTTTGCTTTCCCTGGGATTGAACAAATGACCTTGGCATTGTAAGCACCAATGCTGTACTGATTGAGCTACAGGAAAGCTGATATGGGCTGATAGAGCTGGAAGAACCTGATATTGGTATGGCTAGCCCTGAAGACGAACCTCGGGAACTTCTGTTGTTGAAGGATTCAGATATATTTCTAGGCTGGTCCTCAAAACTGGATATCTGCAACACCTAAGCATCTGCTGGAGTGGAAGTATTTGCAGCACATGCTTCCAGCTCCTGAAAGAGAATATCGGAACCGCCAGATGAGGGCAGAGATAAGGCTAGGCTCATCTCCATCCCCTCTTACAGGTCAGTTTGCATTCCCCAGTACAAAGATTGTCACTGTGCCTCAGCAACAGCACGACCATGACTCTGAGGACCCCAAGCCTGGGCAGCCTCCTCAAAAATTGGCAGGTGGGAATGCAGTGTTTGTGAGCACAGACAGCACTCTCAAGCACTGACCGTGCGTGCTTTGCTCCAGACCAAAATCCCAACCATCCATCCTTCTTTGGAACAGTGAAGTTGTAAAACCATGGCTGTAAAAACCTCAATGTCTGGTAGAGGTACATACTTGATGGCCTCTTTCCCCAGCAGAGATTTTACTTCATGCTCCATTACCAGAGCCTGATCGGGGACCACCACTGTGGGCAGGACCCTGTTGAACTTGAGTGGGTAATTGCTAAGCTACCCACACTAACTAGTGATGGTGCGCAGGACCCAATGAGAAATATTCGGCAGACGTATCCATGCTGCCATAAATTCTACTAAGGGAATCACCCTATCAAGGCTGACCTCTGGTATTTCTTATGCATTCACTCCAGGGCCCTGTCCTGCAGGGGACACCTGAAGTGGCTTCTCTTGGACCCTCCACGGAGGGGGTAATTTTCCCACGGTGGAAACAGAGAAGACCCGCCAGGGTCTTTTGATCAATTCAATAGTGCTTCACGAGACTACATGCCAAGGCATTCCCCTAGCGTTTCGACACAGCCTCTTGTTCCCTCTTCAGGGAACTATGGTTACCTACGGAACCTGAGACTGTTTCGGTGTGAAAAATAGAATTAATTTTACATTGTCTTTTGGACATTGTTTGTAAATATATTCAATATCCATTTTCAAAAAGGTGGGCTTTAAAACGTGCAGTTTCAGGCAGTTTATAAGATGAAGAAACACCCACAACTGTGCATGTAAACCCACTGAGAAAAGGTAGAGAAATTAAAGATATATCACAGCACCTCCTTTCCTTAGTTTAACTATGCTCTGTCTATCCAGAACCTTTTTAATTAGAAGGGCAGGACATTGCTGAGCCAGTTATTAGGGCCTCAGACAGCAAGTGAGACACAGGTCGTGCCCCATATGAGCCCTCACCCTTAGATGCAAACGTACGCTATCGTTCATAAACTGACAATAAACAACAATCAATCACCAGCATATGAAGGCAGAGCATTAGGCTGAAACTGATGACATCCTTGCTTTAATTCTACAGCGCACAGCAGTCTTGTGTGATCAGAAAAGACAAAGACACGTAGGGTTACCTCTGGAGGAGGTTCGGCTAATTGCCGGCACTTGTTGTCGCGCCTTAGCTTTGTTTAAGTCACAGAGGCTAACTAGCTATCTCTCCCTGATGCACACTGTTTGTTCAGCTAACGCACTGCTGAGAAAGCCGTTTTCATCAAGCGACTCATTATTAACGGGTTCATAAATAAACGGGACTCTAATATTTCTCTCTGTTAGTGTTTATTGTGGGCTAGCAAAGTGCAGCGGCTGTCTTTAATGAAAGAGAGAGCCACGGGTAATTGAAGCTTATTATGCCCGGGTGAGAGACGGTGGCTAAGGGAGAGAGAGAGAGAGAGAGGCTGGCACTGTCAAACACAGTCTGCTTCTCCGACTACTTATTTCATCATGACAAAGCGATTTTGGACCGCCTGTGGTGCTGTGGTTTACATATTTACATTGGATGCAGAAGTGGCAGATGAAATGACTTGGATTCCTTGTACACAGTGCCGGCCCGTCCTATAGCCGATGTCCCCAGGGGGCCCACAAGATGGTTCATAATAAATGAGCAGATCATAACTTGTGATATGAAAACCCTTCTCATCCAATTTACACTGACAGTAAGTTGCATGACAACATTATATATAAGTATAAACTCTTCTTAGTGAAAGTGTTATTTTCAAAATTATTTTTTATTGTTATTTAAGAAACAAATCCAAATGTTTGTTGTGTTGTGCTATACCGTGGAGTGAAGGTGAGCCCACTTTTCCAGACAAATGTGCATGAATGTAACATACAGTGCCTTTCAGTGAATACATATTTTATAAAAAAAACATTTACTCAGTTTATTTTTTGTTTTATTTCAAAAAGTGAAGTTTTACCATGTTTATGTAAACTGTTGATAAACTGTTCTTTATTCAATTAATTTCATGTTTAAGTCTGAATTATGTGTCTTTTTGGGACCGCTGTATTCTCTTGTTTATTAACATTAATACCATTATTATTATTACTATTATTAAATACAGGCTACACCTGCTTACCCTTGTTTAGCTCTGTCAGACACAAGTTACACAACTTAATTTGGATATGCAAAATACATAGCTTCATTGGATCTCAATTACTTACCCATTACAGAAATTGGTTGCTCCAAATCAGTCTGAAATCATTTTAAATCATCATGAACTCTTTGTATAGATTGTATAGAGCATGCATACCAACTTATACCTTGTAGATATGTTGAAATTTCAACAATTTTCTACTTCCAAATTATGTGCACCACATACATCACGGTCCACCTGCTTGTACTGATGCTGTCTTTCCTCTCCGCCGTCACACTTTTTCAGCAATGTCTTCTCTCGTCTCTTCAGGGTGTTTCAAATGGCTGAGCTAGTCAAATTTACCCACCTGGCTATTTTTCAATAGAGACGTCTCTTTATTCTGCTCAAAAAAGCTGCACATATGTCTGGCTGATTCTTGTTTTCCCTTTCCTCTTTCCTTTTCTCCTCCCTCCACCTTTCTCTCCTCATCAGCCACTCTATTTTTCGCTTTCATTCCTCCCTTCCTCACCGCTGTTTTCATATGCAGAATGGCTATTGTGAGTTAGTGGATATCTCTCTTATGCATGCCCAGACCGCCTCTCTCCCGCTCTCTTGTTCTCTCCCTTCCACATGCCGCAGAGCTACGAATGCTCACATTACAGCAGAGTGACAATATCCCTCCTTCAGATAATGCTATAAATGAGGCAGAATTTACATACAACACGCAGCATGCTTCTCAGCATTGGGTTGTTCGGCATGCGAAAAGAGCGCCGCTCTGCCAGCGCCGGCTCTGAAGAGGCTCTCCAGCGGGACAGCCATTAGAGCCATCTCAGACTAATGACACGAGAAACGCTAGCACAACGCCAACTTCCCCTGCCTGCCTCACGTTGCTGATGTTAACTATGCCTGCTAATACCACAACTTCAACCCTCAGCTCCCCTCTCAGAGTTAAAACACTCTCTTTCACATGCGGCAGATGAAAGGGCTTGACTTTACATGCTATTACCTGCAGATTAGGCTGGTAACGCCGCAAAGCTCTGTCACCTACGCGTACCGAATGCATGATCTAACTTAAACCACAACTCCAAGTTTTTTAAAGTTCATTCCTCCTATTTTGCCTTTATCTTTGCCTGATCTGTTTCCGTATTTGTTTGCGGCTTTGTTTTGTGTGTCACTCTAATGGAGTGGTGGCCTAAAACAGTGCTTTTGCCCACCTGCACGTCACACTCAGTGGAAGCCGAGAGAGACCTGCTAAATTAGCTCATTGCCTGATTGATGCATGGCTGTTGACTTGCCAGGGCACTGCAGGTGGAGGACTGGCTTTTTAAAGCATTGCGCTCTTATGTTGGGTAATGGTGCAGCTTGGCTTGAACTATGCAAATGGAACTGAACATAGGCATAGTTTGGTACACTGTTTATTTTTGCTGTCACCTTGCTAATGAGGGGTCCTCGCCCCAAAACGATCTGCTCGCTGTGACCCGCCCCACTGAAAGTAACCCTGGTTATACAACAGATGAAAGCACTTTAAAAATCACTCTGTACATAAATGATTTTGATGCTCTGAGTGATGCACTAATTTGCTGTATTTTACTCAAAAAAAAAAAAGAAAAAGAAGAAAAAACAGACACACGACCTGACATTTATTCTAACATTTATGAACTACCATTATCTCATGTTAGCTTTTTAAAATTCTGACAGTAGTTTAATGCCTGCAAGACTTTGCACAAAAGGTGAAATGTAGAAGAATGAAGTTTATGAACTGGCCACTGTTTTACTTATAATGAAACATATGTAAATAACAAACTGTGAGCAATCAATGTATAAACTTTTTTAAATGTGATTTCTATGCAATATATATATATATCTCTTATTCTTACCAGTACTATATTTATTTGATCAAAAATAAAGTAAAAATAGTGATATTGTGAAAAATATTGCCATTTAAAAGAACAGTTTTATATTTTAATATAAAATGTAATTTATTCCTGCGAAGGGAAAACTTTAAGGCGTTAGTCTTCAGTGTCATATGATCCTTTATAAATGTCGGGGCTCAATAAATTTTCTTTTGATTATTATTATCATAAAAAAACAACTGTGCTTCTTAATATTTTTGTGAAAATTGTGCTACATTATTTTTTTCAGAATTCTTTGATGAAAAATAAATTCTGAAGAACAACATTTATTTGTTTAATATAATATAAGATTAATTTATTAATATACTGTGACAATATTAAAAGTCTTGATTGTCTTTTTATTTAATGCGCCCTTGCTGAGTGTATGTATGAATGTATGTAAAAAGATATTTGAATACTCAAGCCATACATAATGTGGTATTTATTAATAAAAAATACCATTTTAAAGCAAATCATCATAGCAATAAATCCCCATTCACGTTCATGAAATGTACAATATTGGCCAGTATGTTCTTCAAAATATCAAGTTCTGAATTACACAAAGAAATAAAGTTGTATCATTTTGGAATGCCATGACAATGAATAAATAACAACAAAATTAGCATATTTTACTATCCACTTAAGGCATCATGATCTGGGATAAGGGTTGGGATCTGTAAAACCCATGTTGTGCATTGATGGATGGAACTTGTGTTGGCGACCCGCAGTGTGTATTGTACTTACAGCGCTGTGTGGAGAAGATTTTCCTCCCTTCATGTTATTACTATCGAACCACACATCCCATGAAAGCTACCTATTACAGAGTCAATAGAAGCTGCTTATCCACAAACACAGATCATTACTCTGGTCGAATTCTTCTCCGGCCGGCTGCTTAATTAAGACACGGCAGCTCACTGAGCTGAATTGGAGATAAATTGTTCCCCTGTAGAGGGATGTTATAATTTGTTATTGTTGAAATTGAAGTTTTGCTCTCAAATTTTAAAAGTGAAATGACCATTGGTAGCACAACACAGACTGATTTTGACTGGGGCTGACAAAATCAAGAATGATTTTGTCATTGGATGTCTGTCATGGTTGTTATATTTATGTGTGGGTGTTCATGGGCGACAATACAGAGGCCCCACTGGCTTGTAAGACCAAGTAATGACAGCATGATGCACGAATGCTCTCGTATATTTCCACATTTCTTCTTCTCAGTTCTGCAGTAATTGATTCTAGTCATCTTAATTTCATTCACTGCAGCCACACCAATCTGACGAGGCCCAAATCTATTGCGTAAAACCGATGTGGCCACTGAACACGTCCCATGTGTTCTAAGATTTTGTCAGCAATTCATTAGCAGAAAATTAGGTCATTAGAGACCAAATACAGAATGCAGCTTCTTGTGGCATCCAGACAGTAATTCTCTCCATTATTTTTTTTATTTATTTTTTTTGCTTTTCAATTAAATGGGCATTTTCCCTCTTTCTCATTGTCAAGTTTAATGCATTTGCTACCCATGATCTGTTATTAATGCTGCGAAGAATTCAGGCAATGTTTTCAGAATAATATTCCTAAATTGAATCTTTGTTGCATGAATATATGCAAAAATATATTGTGAGGGCTGAGTGCTTTTAAATTGGAGAGATCACTCATGACTTCACCTTTTCGTGGCAGATAAAGCTATGAGGAGTAGCGTTGCAGTGTTACCCTACTGAGAGAGGGAGACAGAGAGAGAGAGAGAGAGAGAGAGAGAGAGAGAGAGAGAGGACTAAATAACATCCCTAGAGTTTTCCCATCTCTATGCTCTATAGCCATTTGCCATTTCAAACCATTATTACCGTCCACAAATGACATTATCGAAGTATCGAAGTGTAATGCTGTTTAGAATCTGTTTTGCTATTTGTCGATGCTGTTTATTATATGTGATGAGGCTGTTGTAATTTCCTGTTGTCAATTAATCCTCCACATCAAGAATAGTTTCTCAATCTGTATGCCGGTGGCACAGAACACCTCCTGGCCCAAAAGTTAGCTTTGTTTTACCGTTGTTCGCACTTTTTAGGACCTAATCATTCTCCTTTAGCAGAAAGTCTTGTGTGGAAGAGCAATTTTTTAAACGTAGCACAGCAGCCATTCATCAGAAGGCGAGAGCGTGCTGATTTGCATGTTAAGAGGTTAGTCTCCTGCCCTAACGTGTTATTGCAAAGTTTCTCCATTTTGTCTCCACCGTGGAAAACTAATATCCAGAGCAAATATTTCCTCATTCATGCATCCAGATTAACAAGTATAACCACTGCGCCTTTCACTGCATAATAGTTGGTAGAATCAAATTCGTAGGATATGAATTCCAATGTAATATGACCAATATTTTATGTTAATACAATAAAAATGTAAAGTCGAAATTATGGGCTTATTTTTATGTAAAAGGTATGCTGAAGAGCACTATATTACATATGCACACGTGGTTAAGGAAGCACCAGGGGATAGGCTGTTGCTAAGAGACAGAGCAAGGGAACGGACCATTTCCAATGATGAATTAACTCTAGGAGGAGGGTGACAGTAATCTTTGTCACTAGATGCACTGGCTGTCGGAGTCCTGTCATTTTATGCATCTCATGCAAAACAGATGTACCCATATTCTAAAAAAAAAAAAAAATCCAAATTCACCGGGCAAAAAAATCATTATACATCGCAAGGGCTGGAAGGCTGTCACAAAGAATTTTATTATTTTTCATCCTTTAACGAGCAGGTAGATTGTGCATATTGTAATTTTCACAGAGCCCCTCTAAATAATTCTGTAACTTTCTCAGTGAGAAGTTTTCACTCTGCTGGCTCCTCATTACAATGGCACCATGGCAGGGTCCCTCAATCATGCCGCCAAGAAAACACACACACACACACATATGCACTGTGCTGCCCCCCACCACCCCCGCCCCTCTCTCTGTCCTCTTCCCATCAATTACACCAGTAAACAGAACAGCACCACATTTTTAGAAGTGCCCATTGTCTTACCCATGGTGTTTTTGTTTGTCTCTTCCTTCGTCGTCTGCATATTGTCTAGCTCTAAACTTAATTCTAAGAGGCTACTCCATTTATAGTAACTAGTCAAAGTAATTATTTAGGAAATGTGGGAGTTTTTCAGGTTGTGGCGGTGACATCGGGTCAAGTAGACCATGTGGTTCTACGTATATGGCTTAAAGTCACCATGAAATCAAAATTATTTATTATAAATGATTCATTTGTGCACTTAAAATGTATGTGCCTTCATAATCTTTAATCAAAATAACTTCCCCTCTCTCTTGCAACAACATTTTTTTAATCTCTCATGACGTTTTTACTCGTGCGAAGGCGGGACAATCTGTCACTCACATGATTTCACAGGAATAGCAAACCTACTCAGAACCAGTTTTTGAAGGTCTTAGTCTCAGTCTCGACTGCATTTGTACTTGGTCTTGTTTCGGTCTTGGACTAAGAAAGCTCTGGATTTTATTTAATGACTGGTCAAGACCACAACTATGGGGATATCACTAAATTGATGGTGCATTGTCTGATTTATTTGTTAATGTGACTGGAAGTAAAATTTCCTGCTTCAAAAACAATCAATCACTTATTTAACGTAATAACTTTAGAATAAGGTTTCATTTGTTTACATTAGTTAACTAAATTAGTTAATATGGACTAAGAATTAACATTTCTTCTACAGGATTAATCTTAGTTAATGTTAATCTCAACATTTTCTAATGCATTATAAATATTAAAATTGTATTTTTTTAATCATAAGTTAATACACCATGAGCTAAAATGAACAAACAATGGACAATTGGATTTTTTTTAACTAACATTAACAAAGAATAAATACTGTAACAAATGTATTGCTCACAGTTAGTTAATGTTACTTAGTAAAATTAACAAGTGAGACCTTATTGTAAAGTGTTATTTTACCCTTATTTTTTAATTAAGGGTAAAAATTGTCTTTCTTTTGTTTGTGCAGGGTAAAAATCAACAAGGCATTGTGTTAAAAAAAATGCATCAAAATTAATACAAATGCTCACAAAATACAAGATTGCTGTTTCTTCAAATGTGAGCCTGACTCCAAATTAAGGGGAAAAAAAAACATTATATTGACATTATTATACAAATGTTCAATAAACAAAATTCACATTATGCATTTGTAATTGTACCAATTCAGATGCAACTTCTGCGCAACTTCTGCAGTTTAAAGAAGAATTTTGTTGTTAGTGATTTAATTTGATTGGTGCCATATTCTAATCCCATTTATTGATTAAATATAAGATCATTATCGAGCAATAAATGTGGGTCTTTCAGATGAATTTGAGGAGTGCTGGTTTGGTTTTGGCTCAGTATCGCCCTGGCTTGGTCTTGGTCACAAAATCTTGGTCTCAAAAGATTTTGGTTTAGGTGGTCTTGACTACAACACTAATCAAACCCCACCAATCCAACGATCCAGTCCTGATGGACAAAATCAAGTCCCATCCTAAGATAGATGTGAAAAAACGTCTCAGGTTACTATTGTAACCATAGTTCCCTGAGAATAGGGAACGAGATGCTGCGTCCCCTAGGGGTCGCTTTGGGGAACACCTTCGGTGTGACAGGTGTCTGAAGCAAATCATCTAATCACGTCAATGAACTTGACAATGGCTGGCAGCTGCCTATGACGTCACCACGGGTGCGGCTGCAGGTATAAAGGAGCACACAAACAGTAAGTCATCCACTTCATATCTGAAGGGAGACAGCAGCAGGAAGGCTCGAAGCATGGCAAAGGGACGCAGCATCTCGTTCCCTATTCTCAGGGAACTATGGTTACAATAGTAACCTGAGACGTTCCCTTTCGAAGGGAACTCTATGCTGCGTCCCCTAGGGGTCGCTTTGGGGAACGAAATACCAACGCCGCCATGCTGAAGGGCGTGACTGCACTTAATAGGTAAAACCATCAGTCAGAGACCCCCAGGGGAACTGTCCCGTGACCTGCAGTGACCCGGGTCGGGCTACTAGAGAACGGAGGCCTCAAGGAACCAGAGCCGAGGCCCAAGCACGCTCGATCTAGAGTCCGAGGGAGTGCAGGAGCCACTCCACTCAGGACTGAACCCGCAAAGCGAAGACCTAGAGCCGCAACTGCTAGGTCTACACGTTTAGGCGCTACTGAGCTCTAAGAGCGGCTGGGCACACGGCCAGCACTTTGCAGCTGTTCCTCTAGAGCGTAGAGGGGAACAGCACTCAACGCTTGGACAGCAAGGGGGTTCAGCGGAACCACTTTCTTACAAGCGGAGCTCACCGGAGCGGAGGCCATAGTCGTCGGCCTGACAACGCTCGACAGCCAAGTCCAGTTCGGGAGTCAAGGGTGACTCCACTGCCCTCGCGCCGACCCAAGTCGTTTGGGTTCAGGCAAGAACTGAGGTGCAGCATCGCTTCGCTCAGAGAAGTAGGGCCAACCTCCCGAAGGGTACACTCTCAAGATGAGAGGGCCAAAAAAAAACTCCTGTACTTCAGAGCGTAGCGGGGTCTCACGGGGTGGAGGCCCGATCTCCTCAGAGAGGCCTGACAGCACCCCTACGCATCAACCGACCAGAGGAGGCAGGAATACTTTACCTCGCCTACCACTCGCTAAAGGTCGCCGAGCGGAGCTTCGTGAAGCGGAGGCCTCGGCAGAGAATACTCTCGTAACGAGAGGAAGCCTACGACGCCACGGAGAGGAGGATAGCCGTAGAGAGCTCAGAGAGCGAAGAAGTGCCCTCTCAGACCCCAGGCAGTGAGAAGGAGGCTTAAGAGAAGCCGACGACTCGCAGAAAGTGCCTGAGGGAGCATAGGGGAGCGGGAGCTCACCTGCAAGGGGACAACTCTCAGAGAGAGAGGAGCAAGCCGCTCACACCTACCCCTTTTCTACAACTAGGCTCCTCAGGAGCTCAGACGTAAACACGACTTGAACACTCAGGAGCGACTAGAGGGAACTCTGCTAGAGCCACTGCCCCTAAACCAACTGAGTGGAGCTCCGGCGAGCAGGGAAGGCACACTGACCGGATTCTCAGGGCCCTCACACACTGCTCTATTGCTAGGGTCTAGTAAGCCAAGCACAGGAAACAGCAAGCAACAGTGCAGACCCTCCAAACCTGGAGGGCTGCCCAAGTTCACTCGTGAACCGGGACGGTGCACAGGACAATTATAGTGCTGTTATCACAGTGTACTCCAGGCCACTAGCGAGGAGACTCGGAGGGAGTCATACCCCAGCCACAGCTTGGGGGAGCAAGGATACCGTGAGTTACCAAACACACAGGAAGACCTTGCTCATCTCGCAAAGACCTAGCAGAATGAGCTCAGGAGCGAGGGTGTTAGTCAACATGCTCCTTCTTACGCCACAGGCGGGGCGAGGGGGCTCGACTTGAGCCGCCGACTCTAGCACACCCATGTAGCCCAGGCGGAGCTCAGGGGAACGGAGGCCTCGGCGAAAGGCAGCGGACTCTACTATTAAGAGGAAGCCTGACAACGTTCCCTGCGCTTACGAAGCTCTAGGGTGAAGGCCAAGCGCAGCAGCCTTACCACACCAAGAGCGGAGACCTACAACTCCCCTCCGAGAGGAGGCCTGACGACGCTCGTAGCGGAGCTCTGTGGAGCGGAGGCCTCAGTAAAGAAAACTCTCATATTGAGAGGAGGCCTACTACGCCCTCTACAGGTTGAGCTCAGGAGTGGCGGTCTCAGCCCAAACACTCCTCTCTACACCACAGGCTTAGGCGAGGGGGCCCCATTGGGGCCACCGACTCAGCTTAGATAGCCCGGGCGGAGCTCAGGGGAATGGAGGCCTCGCTGAAAGGCAGCCGACTCTACTATTAAGAGGAAGCCTGACAACATTCCCTGCGCTTACGAAGCTCTAGGGTGAAGGCCAAGCGCAGCAGCCTTACCACACCAAGAGCGGAGACCTACAACTCCCCTCCGAGAGGAGGCCTGACGACGCTCGTAGCGGAGCTCTGGAGCGGAGGCCTCAGTAAAGAAAACTCTCGTGATGAGAGGAGGCCTACTACGCCCTCTACAGGTTGAGCTCAGGAGTGAAGGTCTCAGCCCAAACACTCCTCTCTACACCACAGGTTTAGGTGAGGGGGCCCCATTGGGGCCACCGACTCAGCTTAGGTAGCCCGGGCGGAGCTCAGGGGAATGGAGGCCTCGCTGAAAGGCAGCCGACTCTACTATTAAGAGGAAGCCTGACAACATTCCCTGGGCTTACGAAGCTCTAGGGTGAAGGCCAAGCGCAGCAGCCTTACCACACCAAAAGCGGAGACCTACAACTACCCTCAGAGAGGAGGCCTGACGACGCTCGTAGCGGAGCTCCGTGGAGCGGAGGCCTCAGTAAAGAAAACTCTCGTGATGAGAGGAGGCCTACTACGCCCTCTACAGGTCGAGCTCAGGAGTGAAGGCATCGGCCCCAACACTCCTCTTTACACCACAGGCTTAGGCGAGGGGGCCCCATTGGGGCCACCGACTCTAGCTCACACAGGCCGGGCGGTCGGGGGAACGGAGGCCTCGCCGAAAGTGGGCAGACTCTACTAAAAGAGGAGGCCTGACAACGTTCCGTGCGCTTGTGAAGCTCTGCGTGGAGCTAACGCTTTCCTGAGTACCAAGAGCGGGGACCCACTACTCCCCTCAGAGAGGAGGCCTGACAACGCCCTGGCTTTTTTTTTTTTTTTTTTTAACTCCTGAATACCAAAAGCGGAGGCCAACGACTCCCCTCAGAGAGGAGGCCTGACGACGCTCTGCCTCCAGGAACGAGAGGGACGGAGGACTGCTACGCTCACCGCTGGAATAACTGCGACTAGGGGAACAGATCCTGAGATCTGGAGGAGCCAGCCCCTGCGTGGCCTGAGACCTGGGCCCTGGGCACCATGGTATGAAAGACTTGAAGCCACTGAGCGCGCCCTCGCCTCCCTGAACCTCGAAACCACTGCCTCGACAGAGGTCGCAGAGCTCCTGATGCGGGACTGGCGCATCGAGAAGGAACTCTCTCTCTTCCTTCCCGACGTCAGCCAGGTTCACTCAGAGGTGCCTCTCCACAACCACCATGGTCGCCACAGAGCGACCAAAGCAAAAGCTGTTTGCTAGTGGCGCGGAGAGCCAGGTCTGTAGTGCGGCGCAGCTCAGCCACCGCCTCAGCTGATAGCCCCTGGCCTTGGTCCCGGTCTTTACACAGATCTGTCTGATAAGCCTGTAACACCGCCATGGTGTGCAGGACTGCACCGCTTGATCTGCCACCGCATATGCCCTGCCATTGAGGAGCGATGTCTCACGCAGCTGCCTCGACGGCAGGGAGGGCGCCTTTAACGTGGAGGCCACGCCCACCGAGAGAAAGCTCGCAAGCGTCTCTTTGGCTGGGGGCATCCTCATAACTCTTCCCATTCTCCACATCAGCATAATTAGGCTGAGAGAAAAAACTCACGCAGAGAAAGGTTTCCCCATGATCTCCGCACTTTAGCGTGAAGATCAGGCAGAAGAGGAAAGGGCGCCCGAGGCTGATGCTTGAGACTCGCGAGGAAGCGTTCATCCCAGCGACCGAACGGGCGGTCAGCTGATTCACGCTTCCCCGACATATCGCGCGAGTCACAGCCGTCAGCAGCTCGTCATACGCGAGACAGGCGGGGAGGAATGCTCAGAAAGATTTTCACTGAACGCAATCTCCCGCTCGCCTTGATCCGCGGGGAGCGCGCTCTCCCGCGAGGAAGAAGGCGAAGGCGCGCTCCCCCCGAGAAGCTCGCTCGCGTCAGCCTCCGGCGGCTGGGAAACTCCAGCCTTTCGGCAAGCTCCATCTGTGAGCCCCAAGAACGCAGTTTCCCGCTCGCCTCAGCTGCAGCAGGACCGGATCCCCCAGGTGCAGATGAATGTCCCGATTCCCTCGAGAAAAGGGACAAACGCGAGCGTAACACTCTCAAAGGGAAGCGCATGCAATGCACGCAAACAGCTCCCTCGAGAACTGAGCGAGCATGATCCTTGCCAAGAAATAAAACACACATATCGCGTGTGTCATCAGGTGTCAAAAAACGCTGACACGGATAAACACAACGAACGTGGTTTCCTTGCTGACCAACGTGACAGACAATCGCTTAGACAAGCTGTCTCCCTGAAGATATGAAGAGGATGACTTACTGTTTGTGTGCTCCTTTATACCTGCAGCCGCACCCGTGGTGACGTCATAGGCAGCTGCCAGCCATTGTCAAGTTCATTGACGTGATTAGATGATTTGCTTCAGACACCTGTCACACCGAAGGTGTTCCCCAAAGCGACCCCTAGGGGACGCAGCATAGAGTTCCCTTCGAAAGGGAACTGCGATTTCCCTCACTCTCCCCTGAATCATCTGTATAAACTCTCAAAGAAAAAGAAGAGGGGGGTGGGGGATCTAACAGGAGCTCCTAAGAGGCCTGGCGCTGCAGCCCTTCCATCTCAGATTTACATTCATTGTAAAGATTTATGGGATACCTTCCCAGAATAAGTTGAAGCTGCAGGAATTTGGGGGAGAATTATTCAAAACAGTGATTATTTTTGGTTGCGATTATGCATGCACACCTGATCTGGGTGTCACCGCTGCCTCTTGTCCAGCAATGATGGAACGGACCAATTTTCTAACTTTTCACCCGCCTTGCATAAATGAAATTTACGCGTACGCGCACGCACACGCACACACACACACACACAGCAGTCCTCCTGTGTCACTTATTAGACTAAGACTAAGGGCTTGCATACATTAGAGAACGAGGTAGGTACTTCGAAGTGGTGTGTTGGTGAGGAAATGGGCAACTAAAATTAAGATTTAACAAAGAGGAAGTGATGCGTTTTTCCCGGTATGCTAGTCGTCTGGGGTCCTGACTTCTACCACAGTGGGGTCATCACCCCGGAACGCTTAAGGAGAATATTGGCGTATGTCTGTTCAGCTGTAACAAATGTGACACTGGGCCACAGAGGAATACACACTGTCTGAATCTAGACCACGAGAACAAAAAAAGAACATGAAAGCCACCTCTCTTTTTTCACATTATCAGCTCATGGTTTTTTCTCTCCTAGTGTGAGCTGGAGCTGGAGGAGTGTTAACATACAGTGTTTTTCATGTATTCAGGCAGAGGGAACAGTTGAGCCACTGAAAGGTAATGTAGACTGTGCATATGCTGCTGGATTTCTAATCCTACAGAACATTAAGAGTTAGAACATGCCTTATTTATGTGACCTTTTGACAATTATGGTCAAAAAAGCTCTTCTATGGATTTATGAAAAATAGGGTAGATATTTGGGCTTGATACTTGGGTTTGTTCTTCAGTTTGTAACTCATAATAATTCAGTTGTTACTATAATAGTTAATTATAACATTTGTAACAATGTGCTGTTTGTTTAAAGTTAGCATGGACATTAATGATAACATAACAGTAGTGCTATTATCATTATTATAATTATGGCTTCACCAGTTTTAAGCTAACTAATTGTAAAGTAACTCTGTGGATTGAACAAATTAAACTTTACAGCATTTTACTGTCATCAGAAAGTTTGATCACGTTCATTTCACAGATTGAAATTAGTCGTGCTTCATATTGGCAACAAAAGTTATTTTCAAGTAAAGTACAGTAATACTACAATAATATAATAAAACTGTAATAATTTTGGTTTTTGACTTCAAAGGCCTATAAATTATGAGTAGTGATGCTGATGTCTTTCCATAACCGGGTTAATGTCAAACCTGCCAATCATAGAAGGGGAAAGAGAAACAGTGAGTGTGTAAGAGAGAGAGAGAGAGAGAGAGAGAGAGAGAGAGAGAGAGAGAGAGAGAGAGAGAGAGAGCTAGAAGGCCCCATGGACTCTCCTCCAGATATTTATGGAATGCTGCCTCCATCTTGGGCCAGGCAGCTGGGGAGAGCAGGTGGGCTGTGCAGGTCAGTTCATTAACACACTTGCCCATACACACACACACACACACACACACACACACACAAACTCTCTCTCTCTCTCTCTCTCTCTCTCTCTCTCTCTCTCTCTCTCTCTCTCACTGTCTCTATAACACTAACACATCTATTTTCATTTTGTCACTCTTTCTGTCTCCAGTGTTCTCTGCAGTCTGTACCCTATTTTACCAGAACCTCACGCTCTTTTTCTCACTCTCGTGTTAAATATAGTGTCTCAGTGTGAAATCACTGTCTGTGGTGCCGGTTTCTGCCTTGTGAATGTTACACTGGATGATTCAGGACAGCTTTAAGCTTACACTTTGAGCTTTAGATTATTTGGAATTCTGTGTCTGTCTGACGTCTTATGTCACAAACCTTGTCATAACCGTTCACATGATGTCTAAAGACCTACATATAGATGGAACAACCATACTTTCTAGGAATTTCAGACAAGCCGCATTAGTGACGATATTGGGATGTACTCATTTATTATTATTAAACTGATAGCCATGGTTTATAGTGAAGAAATATATTTTTACATACAGTAAGGAAACATAAGTTTGTTGTTTAACAATGTATGAAATCAGTTTCCACTTTTTTCAGTATTTGTGTTTCCATTTTGAATTTTAATTGCATTTTTTCATAACAAATAACCAATAATAATTGTTTATTTTTTTTACTTTTCTTACAAATATATAATAATAATAAATAATCAGTATTGCATGATTCATATTTGCATTTGCATTATATTTACAGTCCAGATCCAGTACGAACCTAAGTTGCGGTAATATTGGGTTCCATCACACTGTAGTTTTATATTTGTTACTGTAGCTAAAACCTTTCAATCATAATGTTTGAAATATACGAAAACCCCAATCCCCACAAACACCAGTTTTTGGTCATTTGCAGCCAAAAGGAATTTGCATCCTTTTCCTGGTGTTCTAATCCAGCACTGCATCCACCTGTGACCCAAGTATTTTTCCTCCATAAGCACCTCCATTCTGACTTCCCACCAGATGAAGTAAGACCAAAACACCTCTCCTTCCCATTCGCTGGGTGGGTAACCAAGAGAGAGCGAGGAAAATGGAGAGGGAGAGACAACATGCTTGTGTTGGTGCGGGTGTCACAGAGCTGTAATTGGTGGCGGTTTAAGGTGTAAACAGGGTGCCAGTTCAGTGCGTAATTGCCCCTGTTTGCTAGAGTGGAGGGAGAGAGAGGGGCAGAGTGGTGGAGAGACAGGGAGTGAGGGGTGGAGGGGGGCTTTTGGGGGGAGGGGGGTTCTGACAGTGTGAGACCTCCGCATGCTCCACTCAAATTGGAGTCACAGACGCCGAGAGGTGATGCTCTCCAAGTGATGGGCTTGCGAGAGAGAGATAGTGAAACTGTATATATGACACCCTCAACCCATTTCACATCTCTGCCTTCTGTCCTGGAAAAAAAAAACACAATTAAAGAAGTAGAGAGAAAGAGGTGGAGAGAAACTAGGAGCAAAAAAGTCTGATAAACTCCTATCAACCTTAATTTATATAAATTATTTATATAAAAAACCACCAGGTTTTTACAGATCTGATTTTATATCTGACTGTTTCAGATGGTAATATCATGGTATCTTATTTATACCAGAGGCTGGCAACTTTTTAAATATGAAGTGATAGGTGTAAAATATATGTACAAATGATTATTAATAATTAATAATTAATATTTACTAATAAGAATTATTATATTATATATCATATTGTTAATTACATCGTTATTTTTTATTAGTAGTAGTAGTAGACACAGATACAGTACATTTATTTTTATTTAATTTATATAATTTAAGTATAATGCACCAATGATATGATTCATATTTGCATGGCAATGATTATGGCTCCACATGTCAGCAGGTTGCTGACCTCTGATACACACCATAGTGCTAAATGATTGCCATATTTACCACGATAGTACCACGATTTTAGGGTGCTTTCACAATTTTTCATGTTAACACTGAACCTAAAGACAACAAAAAAATGCTTTTATGAAGTATATCGAACACCGAAATTCATGCTGGGCTAAATTTACTTGAATGTGTGTACATACTGTATGATAGTAATTTTACCAGCTGAGAACTCACGGAGAACGTACAGCTGGAATTCAAAACAGCATCTCACACAAAAACAAAGATCTGTGGCAAGAGTGCAGCCTTTATGATGACTGAACCGAACTGTAATGCAATGTAGCATATGACGAAAAACAGGCATGCTTAAGCATTTTGTCCTTTTTAGGATCACATCTTGTGACATTGTTATGTTTATGTTTTTTGGTTAGTTTAGATTTCTTTCTTTTGTTGCAGTAATTTTTCAGTCAATTTAAAAAGTTGTAATTATTAACGTTAGTAAAAAGTACTGTAAACTAATATGACCAATTGTTTTGTTTTTTATTAACAATTTTTATTTACACTAAAAAAATATATTCCTCATGGTTAATTAATGTTCACTTATGTATTAACTAATTTTAACAAATGAGATCTTATTGTAATGTGTTACAGGTATTAGTACCACTTGTTGGAGTACTTTTTATACCAAAGTAAAGGAACTGGTCATGCAGCTCTACTGTCCTTTATGTCTTACTCTATTTAATGGCTGCTGATAGATGTAATGGACACTTCCAACCATAAACAAGCATTTTTGTTTGTTTATACTGTATGTATATGTATATGTACATGTACATGTACATGTGTATGTGTATGTGTATGTGTATGTGTATGTGTATGTGTATGTGTATGTGTATGTGTATGTGTATGTGTATGTGTATGTGTATGTGTATGTGTATGTGTATGTGTATGTGTATGTGTATGTGTATGTGTGTGAGTGAGGCAGTGTTTTAGGATATAATGATGGCTGTACTGAAGCATGACATGTTAATACAGGGGGGGACAGAGGTTCCTGCTTTAGTGTTATTTGTTTTGTTTTGTTTTCAGCTCTGTAATCTAATAATAGCTTGTGTATATTCAGCTACTTATTGACAGACATATTACAAGTTATCTGATGCACAATATGTAGGTTGTTCATATAGATATAAAAAATGTGTTGCAATTTTCTTTTGCGTTCTCTGCGAAACGAGGGATTTTGAATCTCTCTCTCTCTCAGAGAGACACTAAATTGATTGAAATTGACAGTAAAATCATCTAATTGGGGAAATCACATTTTTCACAGAACTGTTTTTCAAAATTGATAATAATAGGAAATGTTTCTTGAGTACCAAATCAGAATGCTTTCTGAGGAACCATGTGGTAGTAAAAGCTACTGAGAAAGCTTTGCCATCACAGAGATAATATATATTAAAAAGTTTCAGATTTTAATGTTTAAGGGGTTTTTTTCTCTTTCTTCTGAGAAGACTGGAGTAATGACTAGACTTTACACATGAATGAATTGCATTTTAAAGTATATTGGAATAAAAGTAAAGTTATTTTAAATTGTAAAAATATTTCTTCTAAACATTATTGTTTTTTCAATCAAATAAATGAAAAGTGAGCAGAAGAGACTTCTTTTAAAATCTAAAAGTCATAAAAGTCATTCAAACATTTCTGAACAGTAGTGAAACTTGATTGTTTTATTATTAAGCTACTATTACAGAATGCTCAAATTATTATTATTATTATTATTATTATTACACGTGTGTGTGCGCGTGTGTGTGTATGTGTCTGTGTGTGTGTGTGCGCGAGTACGTGTGTGTGTGTGTGTGTGTGTGTGTGTGTGTGTGTGTGTGTGTGTCAGCAAAGGTTAAGGCGCATCACAGTGACCCATAGCATGATTTTATCAGCAATATAAGGACAACTGTAGAGATACTAAATCAATTATACAGCGGAAGGTGGAAGGCTGCATGGTCCTTCTTAAACATGTGTGAGGAGAGAGTCCTGCAGGAGCTAAGCATGTCTC
This sequence comes from Rhodeus uyekii, assembly GCA_037043235.1. Taxonomy (NCBI): domain Eukaryota; kingdom Metazoa; phylum Chordata; class Actinopteri; order Cypriniformes; family Acheilognathidae; genus Rhodeus; species Rhodeus uyekii. The sequence goes on along the minus strand of JAWRVZ010000013.1, from coordinate 3,656,068 downwards.
ACCCTGAGTGCTGGAACGTGCATTAGTGACAATGCACATTAAAGTCCTGTCCGTCTTCTTCAGCCTGCCAGCACCACTTGCAACTGCCAGTCTAGCATACTGATGACTTCACTCAATGTGACAGGCCAAAGGACCTCAGCCTTTCCATCCCTGAAAATAACACAAGCCCACCTCTCCCGTTTATGCGAGTCCAAAATTCACTTTTTTTTCTGCCAATAACAGATGACAGAAAACAGAAAACATCAACATCAACCTTATCAACTAAACCTTATTGTAAATTGCACTGAAACCGTATAGTTTCTTTGGTTAAACTTTAAAAGTTTAGCTTGTTATCATGTCAGTGATTTAAGGCATGATGAACTAACAATGCAATTTTTTACATGTATTTTCTATTTTTTAGCAGTTCATGATATAAATAATTTATTTTAAAATACTGTATTATTTATATACTTATATGTATTTAAACATTATTATTAACCTACATTTATAAATAACAATAATTTATCAATTAATATTATTTAATCTTTCTAATTGTTATTGTTTTAAGCTGCATTTGTCTATTAGCTGTATGTAAACATTGAAAAATAAAAAATTTCCAATCAAAATTTGTTAGAAGATGCACTGTGTCAGCAAATTAGCAGGCCTTACTTCTTTACAAGCAGACAAAAGATCAGCATCTTCAAAGATCAGAGGAGAAAACACAAACACGTCAGTTTAGTAGAGCGCTATTTTGTCTTTGATTGCCTGGGTCAGTCTCTCTTGTTTGTTTGGTTGCAGTTCCTAATAAAGTTACCAGAGAAATGATCGTTGTGATAACTTTGGACTCTGCATCACGACAGAGACCAAGGAACCACCATCACTTCCCTATTGGTTCCAATTTTAAAACACTACGGTGGACAGTACGCAACCCTGCTGTCTGTCTCCTGCTCTGCCCCAGTATGCCACAACAGCCTCAGGCCTGACTTATCCACCCTCTGAATTATGCATCCTCTCCGGAAATGGGGAACAAAGTTATGGCTTGAGGGGATTCATCATGAACATGCCTCTCTCTCTTGCAACGGGTATTTTTTCCCCTTTTTCCTTGCAATTTTCATCAGGCTTCGTCGTGTTTGAAGGGAAACATGTTAGGATCAGCCATTCTGCTCTTGTGGTGCTTCCTTTTGCCTGCATTATTTAGCAAACAAACTCCAAATGCCATTCAGCTCTCTGTTGCAGTCACACGACCACTCGGTCTGTTTGTCTTTCTCTCTCTGTCTCTTAGGTTTCTCAAGAGTCTTTCTTGCTCTCCTTCAGCCTTCAGTGTGTCTGATAATGCAGTTTTGACTCTTTTTTTTCTCTCTCTATCTGTCTGCTCCCACACTCCCACACATTTAGACTTGAATGAATGTGTATGTGTGTGTGTTTGGTCTATATTAAGTTGTCCCTGACATCCTCTGGTCTCATCATTCCTTTTAATGCAAGCACTGATACATTGGCCTGAGTCAAAGTCACAAGTCAATAAATCCATTTATTCTCCTCTCTCTAACACGCACACACACACATACACACGCACCTCAGAGTTGAAGTTTTTCTGGGCCCAGTCACAAAGTCCGGCAGTCTATCACAGCAAGGTCACATGGTGTCGAAAGTGAAGAAGGAAGAAAAAAATGTAACTGTAAAGAGCAGAGGAAAAGTATGTATAAATACGTCAGTCCTCTTCCTATTTGCTCACCTTCAGCGAAGCTCTGCAATTCGGTCCAACTCAATTTCAGTTCCAATTAAAAACAGCCCAAACAGAACTGTGCATACTGTGGCAGGTCGCTAAAACGTGTGCAGTTACAGATCTGACTATTTTCCACCTGACTGACTGACCCGTTTGGGGCAAATGTGACATTGAACTGGCCTGTTGTGTCTTGGACTCATGCAAAAGTGGATTTTTACCATAAATCACACCTATAGCATTCAAGTATTCTGCCGATGTGGGTGGATGGACACTACCACTATATGGTGGGTGAAGGTGATTTTGAGCAGAAGGTGGAGGTTTTTATCAACTTCTGTGAAAGTCTTCCTAAACTCCACACCAGACCGGGACTTAATATTCTGGAAGAGTCGTAAATCTTCTCTTCTGTGTCGGGGAAGCAGCCACAAAGTCAAATTTGCATTGGCAAATGGGAAAATAGCGTACAGTTATTTGTTAATCTGATCTTTGTTTATCCAATACTCTTGTAATCCACTTTTAATTAAATATCCCCCCAAATATGTGTGAGCAGCAGTTTGACTTTGTCTGTGCTCACGCTGCCAGGATTCACAGGCTTCGCTCCAGTGAGGAGCTGCCCCTGCCTCTCGCTAACTCTTTATCACACACACAAGCATACACTTTCACACACACACATAAGTACGGGGTTCAAAAGCCAGAGACATCTACTGCAAATGCTGTTATTTTACTTTTCTTTTCTACGTTAATGGAATGTTTTATTGCAAATCGTTTTTTCAGCATAATAGTATGAGACAAAGAATTCAATTGAAACATGAATTTCCTTGATCTTTATTCCTCAAAATATGGACTCCACAGGTTTGTGTAAAACCCAAAGATCAAATTATCCTGCATAATTAAAGAATGATCCAATGACCGTCTTGTGCTTCAAAGAATGCAAGAACATCTGATTTTATTAAACAGTCACATGAACAGGGTAATATAATATAATATAATATAATATAATATAATATAATATAATATAATATAATATAATATAATATAATATAATATAATATAATATAATATAATATAATATAATATAATATAATATAATATAATATAGTATTATATTAAATTATATTATATTATATTATATTATATTATATAAACAGATTTCCTCAAATATTTTTTAGTATTATCAATGTTGAAAAAATGTATGCTGCATAATATTTTTGCCAAAACGTTTTTTTCAGGATTCCCTGGTGAAATTATAGTGGATAAAAATTATGTGGAATTTTTTACAGTGTAATGTTTCATAAAAACTTTTTCAAATAAATACTATATATATATATACTATAAATACTATATATACAGGGAGTGCAGAATTATTAGGCAAATGAGTATTTTGACCACATCATCCTCGTTATGCATGTTGTCTTACTCCAAGCTGTATAGGCTGGAAAGCCTACTACCAATTAAGCATATTAGGTGATGTACATCTCTGTAATGAGAAGGGGTGTGGTCTAATGACATCAACACCCTATATCAGGTGTGCATAATTATTAGGCAACTTCCTTTCCTTTGGCAAAATGGGTCAAAAGAAGGACTTGACAGGCTCAGAGAAGTCAAAAATAGTGAGATATATTGCAAAGGGATGCAGCAGTCTTAAAATAGCCAAGCTTCTGAAGCGTAATCATCGAACAATCAAGCGTTTCATTCAAAATAGTCAACAGGGTCGCAAGAAGCGTGCGGAAAAACCAAGGCGCAAAATAACTGCCCGTGAACTGAGAAAAGTCAAGCGTGCAGCTGCCAAGATGCCACTTGCCACCAGTTTGGCCATATTTCAGAGCTGCAACATCACTGGAGTGCCAAAAAGCACAAGGTGTGCAATACTCAGAGACATGGCCAAGGTAAGAAAGGCAGAAAGTCGACCACCACTGAACAAGACACACAAGCTGAAACGTCAAGACTGGGCCAAGAAATATCTCAAGACTGATTTTTCTAAGGTTTTATGGACTGATGAAATGAGAGTGAGTCTTGATGGGCCCGTGGCTGGATTGGTAAAGGGCAGAGAGCTCCAGTCCGACTCAGACGCCAGCAAGGTGGAGGTGGAGTACTGGTTTGGGCTGGTATCATCAAAGATGAGCTTGTGGGGCCTTTTCGGGTTGAGGATGGAGTCAAGCTCAACTCCCAGTCCTACTGCCAGTTTCTGGAAGACACCTTCTTCAAGCAGTGGTACAGGAAGAAGTCTGCATCCTTCAAGAAAAACATGATTTTCATGCAGGACAATGCTCCATCACACGCGTCCAAGTACTCCACAGCGTGGCTGGCAAGAAAGGGTATAAAAGAAGAAAATCTAATGATATGGCCTCCTTGTTCACCTGATCTGAACCCCATTGAGAACCTGTGGTCCATCATCAAATGTGCGATTTACAAGGAGGGAAAACAGTACACCTCTCTGAACAGTGTCTGGGAGGCTGTGGTTGCTGCTGCACGCAATGTTGATGGTGAACAGATCAAAACACTGACAGAATCCATGGATGGCAGGCTTTTGAGTGTCCTTGCAAAGAAAGGTGGCTGTATTGGTCACTGATTTGTTTTTGTTTGGTTTTTGAATGTCAGAAATGTACATTTGTGAATGTTGAGATGTTATATTGGTTTCACTGGTAAAAATAAATAATTGAAATGGGTATAAATTTGTTTTTTGTTAAGTTGCCTAATAATTATGCACAGTAATAGTCACCTGCACACACAGATATCCCCCTAAAATAGCTAAAACTAAAAACTACTTAAAATATTGATACAAAAATATTCAGCTTTGATATTAATGAGTTTTTGTGTTCAGTGAGAACATGGTTGTTGTTCAATAATAAAATTAATCCTCAAAAATACAACTTGCCTAATAATTCTGCACTCCCTGTATATATATATATATATGATTAACAGTTAATCATCAAAGTATAACACCATGTCAAATAAACTTCAGGGATATCAGTTGGTACAATTAGGAAGCATAAGTGATTGTGAATCAGTTTCACCTGCTTTGGTGCAGATGAAAGTGACAACAGGTGCACTGGAGAGGCAACAGCAAGACAACTCCTTAAAAAGGAAGGATTTCACAGGTTTCACTGTCACAGTTTGTAGCATGAGGCAGTACCTGCAACCCAAACAGTTTGCACAGGCAGTCGTGTTCCTCCAGGACATCCATATGTACAATCGCAAGGAAGTTTAAGTGTGTCTCCCAGCAAAGTTTCAAGAGCATGGAAGAGACACCGGGAGACAGGCCATTGCACTAGGAGTACTATGGTACTTTGTGTGAGGAGGAAATGGAAGAGTAATGCCTACAAAATGACCTCAAGCAGGCTACTGGTGTGCATGTTTCTGACCAAACTGTCAGAAACAGATTTCATGAGGGTGGCATGAGGGCCCAACATCCTCTAGTAGAACTTGTGCTGACAGATTAGCACTGTGCAGCTCGATTGCATTTGCCAGAAAACACCAGAGTTGGCAAGTCCTCTGGTGCCCCGTTCTCTTCAAGGATGAGAGCAGGTTCACACTGAGCACATGTGACAGATGTGAAAGAGTCTGGAGATGCCATGGGGAACGTTATGTTGCGTGCAGCATCATCAGGCATAAGTTTGGTCCGGGAGGACTATTGATGGAAGGTCGCACAGACCAGTGTTTTACAACCTTTTTTGAGCCAAGGTACGTTTTTTCATTGATAAAAAAATCACAAGGCACACCACCAAACGAAAATGTTAAAAAATGAAACTCTGTAGACTATATTAATAATATGCGGTCATTCTTATCATAGTGTCTTGAATGGGAATTAAATAAACACAAAGAAAAAAGTATTTTATGATTAATTCGTTTTCGAAAAATGCTTTTTAGCCTAATTAGGTGAAATTGAATAATTTTCCACGGCACACCTCACCGCGGCTTAAAAACACTGGCACAGACCACCCGTGCAAGCCAATTGTTCCCTTACTGCTGTTAGGCACCGGGATAAAATTCTCAGAGCCATTGTCAGACCTTATGCTGGTGCAGTGGACCCTGGGTTCTTCCTGTTGCATGATAATGCCCAGCCTCATGTGGCTAGAGTGTGTAGGCAGTTTTAAGATGATATCATTGACTGTCCCTCACATTACCCAGAACTGAATCCAACTGGGAACTTCTGGGACATTATGTATCAGAGCATCCGAAACTGACAAGTAGCACCATAGACTCACTATGGAGACTCACCATAGAGACTATGGAGACTCACCATAGACTCACTGATGCCCTGATCCAAGAATGGGAGGAGAATCCTGAGGACACTGTCCGCCAGCATGCCTAGACATTGTTTTGGTTGCATACACGCATGTGGAGGACATTGACACTTCTGACTTACACTATGAGTTGCTGTGATGGACTGACAGTGTACCGTCTTCCTCTGAGATTCAGATATCAGTCCTGCTGATGTGTTGTTGCCTTTATACGTCCCTGTTCAGCTTTCTTTGTGAAAAGGCCTGACTTCCAGTATCTCCTCCATGCTCTTGAATCTGTGCTGGGAGACACATCAAACCTCCTTGCGACAACATGTATGGATGTGCCATCCTGAAGGAGCAGGACTGCCTGTGCAATCTGATTAGGTTGCAGGTACTGGACAAGGACCCTAACCAAATGCAAAACTAAAGTCAAATTAGTCAGGAAGAATAATGAGAAGACACTTGTCTATGGCCACCACCTGCAAAATCATTCTCTTTTTAAGGGTTGTCTTGCTGTTCAGTGCACCTGTTGTCACTTTCATTTGCACCAAAGCAGGTGAAACTGATTCACAATCACTTATGCTTCCCAATTGGAGAGACCAATATCCATGAAGTGTAATTGATTTGGTGTTATACTGTGATGATTACGTGTTCCCTTAATTTTCTTGAGAATTACATGTATCTGTATATTCTATCCCTTAACCTAAACCCTATTATTTATTACAACCCTATTTACTAAGCCTCACAGAAAACCTTATGTAATTTTACATTTTCAAAAATAAAAACATAAATTTAAGTTCAAAGGTCAAAGATTTCTGGTATTGTCCACAACATAGGAGACAGATACAATACGCGTTCTCTCCCTTCCTCTTTCTCATTTTTTTCTGTCTCTCCCACAAATGCAGAGACAATCATAGGCTGCAATGTGAAAAGTTGATGCATAGGTTTGACAGACGAAAGGTGGATGGGCTGGTTATTTTGTCACCCTGCCTGAAATGAGCAGGTCATGTGACCATAGACTACATTGTCTGAAAGGATATATATATATATATTATATTCTCCTGTACAGTATGCCTATATGATATTATGTCCTTTAAATATACAGCAAATGCAATCTTGTTTTGATTGAAAGTACTGATAGCATGCAGGCTGGCAATTTCTTTTTTTCAGTTTTCAAATAGGTTATAGTTGGAATGGAATGCAGTTAATAATATTACCATGAATGCAGCAGGCAATGCAACAAATAATGTAGCTGACACAACGTCTTCTCAGATTAACATTAACAGTGTGAAGTGTAAAAAGAGACAGGGCCATTGTGTGAGGATCACTGCATTAGAGGGTAAAAATGAATATCCATGACCCAAAACTATCTATGTAACAGTATTTACAGCTGTTATGGGCTGTAATTCAATATGAGCACTGACATCGTTATTTACACCAGCTATTGTATTTGGATGTTAGCTGTTGTGCTGAGCTGTAGTGTAACAATTCTGGTTAGTCTATTCGATTAAGTTCCCTTTTGAGAACTAATTTCATAAAGATACTGAATATGGAAACTGAGTAGAAGAAAAATACAAAGTCAGTACAAGCTGATGTCCAAATAAAGAAGGATGAAAAATGCTAGAGATTATAAAACGAGAGAGGATGCATAACTGAAACAAAATCCGAAATGAATGTCACATTCATCATTTTTAATTAAACAAACAAACAGCAGGCACCTGATGGCCTAACAAAATTTCTGAGCTGAGAAGACACTGAAATGATAGCCGTAATTACAAACGGTCCAACACACACTTCAGAGGCAACAAAGTTCAGAAGGTAAACATCTCTGCGTGCGTGTGTGCGTGTGCTAATTGTGTTTTTTGTTTTGCTTTTACTTTTTTCTCTTCTTTTGTATTTTGTTTTGTCCTTGTTGTTTTAACAACTTTATTCTTGTCATTTACTATATGAGTTTAAAAGAAGGAAATTGTAAATTAGATTATGTTTAAAGTATTGCCACATCTTCTGAAGTCCCACATAAAACAAAATACAAAGGTAAGTACAGCAATGTAGCATTTTTGCTGCTATTGTGTTTTATTTGAAGCTTTTAGTTTGTTGGTTTGTTCGTTTGCTTGTTTGTTTGTGTTTCAGAACCGTATAAAGCTTTATCAGAGTGAAACGTAACTTACAGACTTTCACACATCGTTAGTTTTATGGTAGCAGGGCCGGGATAAAAGTGAGTCGTTTAAAAACACCTCCACCAAACGGCAATCTTTCAGTGTGAAGTATTAAACAATGATTTAATAGAGGCGTTTGCCTCCACGCTCTCATTATCTGACTATTAACTGCAATGGACTGTGTGCAGCGCTTCAAATTTTATATTGTGTTAATGTGCTGAGCATACAGACGAAGAGCCTAATTTAGTCACTCCCTGCTCCCAGACAATAGGAAAAATAAGGCTTAATCTCCTCCTAGTGTTTTTGTACTAAAACTGCTTTTGTCTTTGACACTCCTGGACGGGTTTGAAATGGCTATTGTTGGTGGGCTTGTACGGCACACTTATCCAAATGGGATGTGACATACTAATATTGCTCTAATTACATTATAAATAGACATACATGCGTATATCTCATTAATAAATAAAGATGCGCTTTTTTATTAATGAAGTGGAAAATGCTGTATGGTAAAACATCAATCATTTACTATAAACAGGAGTGGCAGGGAGTGCAGCTGATCCGGTGCTAAAATTAGACATCAAACAGCACGCTAAGCATTAATGTACATTTTATATAAGCAATCGTAAAAAACACTTGATTTGTAATTTATGTGAAATGTCTACTAAAAAAAGAGAGAGATAAAGAGAAAGACTGGCAGAGAAAAGATGCTGTAAATCTGCATATTAATTAGTTCCTGTGAATCTGCCTGATTGCTGCCACAATTAAAATGCCGGCAGAGGAGCGGCCTCTTACCCACCATGTGTTAGAGTGGGAAAAAGAGAGAGAACAGAGAGGAGAGTGACAGAGAAGGAGGGGAGGAAGGTTTTTTTCTTATTGATTTGAAAGTAATTAGCAAGATTCCTTGAAGATGTCTGAGTCTACTTACTTCTGAGGGTCTTTACTGTACCCAACTGTAAAACTTCCCCTTTGACTTCACTTACACACACACAACTGGATTAAATTTAATTTAAAAAATGTATTTGTTTGTTTCTTTCGGTGAATTTTGATGACACGCTCTATCCAGAAACATTTATCCTTTTTTTAACTTTTTATTATATCAGAGCATAAGACAGGAAAGGATGTTATAACCTCCATTCGGGACGAGATTCAGAGAAAGAGTGTGTGAGTCGAGAGGAGAAAAGAACAGAAAATGGACAGAGGCCTGAAGAAAACGCCCTGGGGGTCCAGTAGGCCTTTCTGAGAAAAGAAACATGAGAGATAGAGATAAGAAGAGAGATGAATGGCTGTAGAAGGAAAGATGTGAGATCAAGGCCAGGCCAGAAGCTCCGTCTGCCTTTGTGTCCTTGGTGCAAGAATAGTATATGTGTGGGTGTGTGCATGTATGTATATCTGTAGACCTACAGATGTTTTCTGGACAACGTTTTTGGCCATTGCCGGCCTAACTGGCATACCAGCGTGCTCGTATCTCAATTATTTACTAATAACAAGCAAAACATATTCAAAGGCTTGCTATATATATACAGTGAAAGCTTGAGATACGAGTGTCCCGACATACGAGTATTCCGAGATTTTTGCTTTGAGATATAAGTAAATCATTGAGATACGAGCACGCTTACAGATGTCGACTCTATTTGTTCGAGCAAGCGGAGCAGCTCAAGCTGCCTCTTTTATGGGGTAATTTCATATGATCTCCACTAGAGGACCACCTTGGTTTTACAGTGGGTGTTACCGGGGGCAACAAGTGATTCACAAGTATTAAGCTGAGAGCAGCATGAGTTATGTGTGTTCAATAATAATAAATATGAGGTTCTGAGGCATACATTATTGTGCGTGTAGTCTATCCAATACACTACACGGGAAGAAACACTACACTTCCGCATTGTCTTAGCATTTCCTACGTTATCCCTCCCTCCTCCTCCTCCGCACATGCCGCTATTATATCATCCATCTCCTCGCCACAGTTGCATACAATACATTTAGATGACAATGTATTTATTGAATTGGACTTGTTATTATTGTTATTATTATTAAAAGTAGTGACATTGTAGGGGAATTGGCTCTATTTTAGGTGATGCAGTTTGTCACAGGAATCCGAATGTGTGAGGACTGTGATTTGTTTCTAATGCGACCCAGCCTCTCAGCCTTGCACTGTGCAAGGAAACGTGCACTCTTCAATTGATCGGAGTGCGAGGTCACTGTCTACCCCCGCTGGTCGCATAATCTGTGCGCAGATAAGTCTTGTTTATTTGCCTAAATATGGAGAGTTAATTTGATTAGGGCAAGAATGCAGCAACCCTCCCCAGGCCAGCGTACCTCAGAAGGGCAGAATGTGTCCGGGATGCGTGGGCTAATCTAATTAAACCCTGCTTCCTCAGCCGGCCCATGTTACAGATGACCAATGGACAATTGGCAGTATGTATTTACTAGCAATGCAATTTTAACCCTAGATAAAGAACACACACACACATCAAAGTCTGTCATGAAGCACTGTATTCATGCCATTATTGACTTTAGCCTGATGCTAACAGCTGCAAAATGAGTTGTACATCCAGCACTGACCATACAGTCTCGGAGAAGAGGTGTTTTTGAGCAGAAGTGCAGCATGTTGGGGTGTTATGAGTCACATTGAATTAGCTTGCAACATTTTCTTCTGTGCTGTATAGCATTGCTCTCAGGTCAGTACAATCGGCTCACACGTGCACTTTCCCCATCTTATGAGGTTCATTACTGATGGCTCCCAGGAACGACCTGATTTCGGCTCCTTCACACTTTTAGGATGGCACTTTGTTCAATTGCCCTACATGGGAACTTTCCGTAATGGGGCCAGTTGATTATATTACTTTGGTTATTTTATTTAATGCCCAAAACAGGAGATAAATTAAAAAATCTAGGGCAACTAATCATGCTCCGTCTTTTTTCCCCTCCTCTTCCTTATCTTTATGTATCTATTTCTTCTCTTATACACTCTTTTTTTCCTGTCTGGTATCTGGAGGAAATCTCTTGATTTGACCATTGACACACTTAAATTCATTTCCTCCCTCCCTCTCCTTCGCTCTCTGAGACGGGGCTGTGATTGTTTTTTAACCCTATTATTCACAATAATCTTGTTCCCTTCAGATACAGTGGTGTGTTGTTCAGACACAGCTGTGATGTTGGCCAAGACGGAGAAAAAGAGGAAAGAATAACCCGGGGGTCGCGTTCGCTGGCCTTAAATTACATTTCTCAACATGACAGAAACAGAAGTTGTGTGAAATGATTGTTTCACTCTGGATTTGCGCTGGGTGTTAAAGTGTCCCTGAGCCTCGTGTTGCCAGCGCATGTTAGGAGCGTTGCGTTCGCCTCTGTAGAGCTGAACCGCCACAGGTAAAACTCACATTGCTTCCCTCTGGAAGGACATAACAAAGCATGCTTACATATCCCTTCACATCCACGTTCACATGTACAAACTAGTGTTGAGAATTAACTTGATGTTACTTATATGTGAAATATATATGGCATATTTCTAGTTCAGTTGTATTCACTGTAGCTTTTCAGTCATGAACTAGAAGTGTAGAGCTACAATAGACTACAACATTGTACTTATCATCACAGTGTTTTTTTTTTTGCAGCTTATTTATTAGTTTTGCAGTTTTGCAGTTTTAAATTTGGGCAAACAGTGGCAATAAGTAAACACTCACTCATATGCATCCTTGAGAAATATGAGATAGTAAACAATTCAGTGGTTGGTTATGCTGTATAATATTAATAATATAATATTATTTAGTGTTAATATATATTTATATTAAAAAAGACTGCTTGAACTGGTAAAATGTATACCGTAAATGCAAGTAACTTGCTTAAGAAATACACAGGTACTGTATATGGTTTGTTACAATTTTATTTTTGTCCCAATTTTATTAAAGTCCCTAAAATTTTTGAAGCTGAAGATATTATATATTAGTAGAAAAGGGAGCATACAAAAACTCTTCTCTGAAGTTTTCCCACTTTTCACTTGGTAAATGTTTTATGTCTGTCAGAAGAGTTTTGTACATAAATGTGCAACACTTTTCTCATGCACATGCCTTTTTCTGCAAATGTCAATTTAGTGTCTCCATAATATTTAAATATTTTTGTTCCAGATAAATGCTGTAAATTCATAATTGAATCGTATAATCTAGTCAGTTCACATTTATATTATATTGCTACATTTTGTTTGTAATGTATAGTGTCAACTACTTTACTTATCTATATTTTTTAATAGAAGCTTGGCTGTAGTTGATTTGTTTTTGTTTTTGAAGTTTAGTTTTTTTTAGATTTTTTTGTAGTTGAAAGGTTTCTTTGCAGTTATTTTTGTAATATATCTGCATATATAAAGTGTTACTGTTTACTGCAAAGCAGCATTTTATGCTGTTCTCTATACTATTTAAACTCTGTATCAATTGTTTTTACATAGTAGGACTATGTATATTGATTTTTGCATAGTCAATTATTTAGAGTGAAGAAGTTATTTATAAGTCTGCTTAGCCTCTTTTCACACCTTCTATCTCACTTTTTTCCTGCTAACTCTCTGTTTTAAAGCTACAATCTGGTTTTCATTAACGAGTCTCAGAGCTGATGGCTGAAAATGCATTTCTCAAAGCCATCTGTGCCAGTGGTCTTTGTTCCTGCCCGGCGGTCTGGTGATCACACACAAAAAAGGGGAAAAAAGCAGTGTTTACCGCAGTAAAGAGAGAGCCGTCTTCATCAGATGCAGCTCTGCAACTGCCAGCCATCGGCTCGAACTTCTCACGCAACATGATTTGGTGGATTTGTCTTAATCGATTTTCCCTGGCTTCACATCAGACCTCCGTCTAGCCCGTGCCAGTCCTGCCCTCACCACACACAGCAAATGCTGCCCGTAAAGAGCAAAGCAACGCTGCACCGAGCTCATATGTGTGCACTCTGCGGTTCTACACGTGTCAGGCCAGGCCAGACCAGGAGAATGAAGGCACTCTCTCTCTCTCTCTCTCTCTCTGCCTTTCCCTCTCTCTCTCTTTGCCTTCTCTCACTTCCACTCTTGATCCCTATCTTATTCTTCATCTTTTCTTTCTTTCTCTTTCCACGACGTGTCTAGTGTTGGCGTGGAGAGCTTGGGGCTCAGGACCATGCCAGATAAAGTCTGGCTGGCTGAGGGGAGGAGAGGAGAGGACTTTGGCTAAACTGGCAGGAAGATCACAGGCTGGAAGGAGCCCACGTTCTGCACATATTCCCTAATAAGTAATTCATCTGAAGAGGCCGCATGATCAAGAGCCCAGGGGCTTTCACCCCGCTGTTTCCAGAGCAGCATGCCCCCTGTCTGTCTCTCGGCCTGTCTTGCTGCTGTGAGCTCCTCGGCCTCTCTTATTGTGCCTTTGCTCAGATCTCTTTGGATGTCAGTCTCCGCTGACCTGTGCCGGGTTCTGTCCTATCCTGCTTCGACAGGAGCCACTCTCATCAGCATGCATGCAAAGGGTTGGGGCATAAACCAGCTCAGGACATGTCTTTTGCACTATGTTGTGAATCCCACAGTGTGGGTTTTGGTTGTGTGCAGTGATGAACCCAAGAATACAGCGCAGGCTAGATTTGAGTCAGCCGTGCATGTCTGAGCATGTCACCTTCTTTTTCAAGTAGAGATGTGTATGAGAGATTGAATATGCTAAGAAGCTAGTCTATTTACCTTTTTAGGGGCCAAGCACCGAAGGTGAAAAGGCCCCTATTGTTTTTGTTCCAGTTCTTTTTCTTCTGCCATGGAAGTCTATAGCAGGCCATAGAACCTCTTGCGGGAAAATTATAAAATTTTGCACACTCATAAAGGACAGTCCAAATATTGACCATAGCAAAAACAAAGTCTCTAACTCAATTTCTCTAGCGCCACCACATGTCCAAAGCTGCACTCACGTTTACGTTAATAACTTTTGAACAACAAGGCCTAGAAACAAAATTTTGTCCACTGATTCCTTGGCTCAAGACGATTCGAACGTCATTTTCCGTCACGAAAATTTTTTGAATTTTATGAAAAACCTACTTTTTCGAACTCCTCCTAGGCCATTCGTCTGATTTTCACGAAAATCTAATCACATCATCGCCAGACTATGTTGACAAAAAGTTATTAAAAGAAAATTGATTTGTCAAACCATTTACGAATAACTTGTGAAAGAATTCGACAAAATTGCAGCAGAAATTAAAGCGAGGCTATATCTCTGCAACGCATTAGCGTATTTTGACCAAAATTGGTGTGTGTTACGTGCAGGCTACCTGCAGGCTACCTGCAGAGTTTTGGTGCTGTGCCCCCTAGTGGTCAGGAGATATGAAAAAGTGAAATATGTGCTTATAACTGCTGAATGCTTTAGCCAAAAATCATAAAACTGGTCTCAGTGCGTCATGCCGAGTCTTGCGATACCAAATGTTCTCATATCGGCCATTTTAAGTGTCAGCCATTCAGAATTTTGTCATAAAATGCTATATTTAACGAACACATTGGCTTATCGTTACAAAGCTCGCTTTGCGTTTTCAGTACCTTAGCTTGATACGACACGAAACGTTTTGGGGCAGCGCCACCTTGTGGTCAAAACTTATAACCAAATTCACAAATATGCTAAAAACTTTTCATTACACTAATCTATTGTAAAACAAATGGTCTTAATGTGTTCATTGGGTCAAGCCAAGAGCACAGATACCAAATATGTCATATTCAGCCAAATTTCCTGTTTGCCATGTTGTTTTTCTTTAAAAGCCTACTTTTTCGAACTCCTCCCAGACCGTTCATCCAATTTTCACCGAAATTTAATTGTATCATCTTCCGACCATGCTGAGAAAAAGTTATTAAAATCAAGTTGTTTTGCTTAGGAAATTTTGAATAAAGAATTCAAAGAATTCAACAAAATAGCGACCAAAATGAAATCGAGGCTATATCTCTGCAACACATTAGCGTACTCTGATCAAACTAGGTGCGTGTCATGGCAATCATGGTCTGAAGCTACCTGCTGATTTTTGACACAGTGCCCCCTAGTGGTCTGAAGATATTTAAAAAGTGACACTTTTGCTCTTAACACTTTGGCCAAAAGTCCCATATCTGCAATTTTGAGCATCGGTTATTTAGAATTTTGTCATGAAATGCTATGCTTAACAAACATGCAAAACTGCTCTATGTTAGCAAGGCTTTACCCTATTCACACCAAACTTTGCATGTGTTATTGGCACCTCACTCTAGGAAATACCACATTTGGTTACAGCGCTGCCTGTTGGTCGAAGGTGATAAACCGTTAAATCGAATTACTAAAAACCGCGTTGATGATTTTTCAGCCATTTAGAATGAAGTCATATTGACATGTCTTTAGATGCTAACTGCCATTGGTCTGATTCTGCCAGCCATGTCGACAAGACATGTAATGCCCTCCTTGTGCTTGGCCCCGTCATGGCTGCTTGCAGCTATACTTTTGCTTGTTGCTATCAACAGTGTTGATAAAATGAAATAAATAAATAAATAAGAGCTATAACTAGACACATACAGTGTTGGATACATTCAAATAAGAAGTGAAAATGCCAATAAGGCAATTCATTCAGAAATCATTTTAATATTCTGATTTGGTGCTTAAGGAACCTTTTTTTTCTAGATTTGTGTCAACTGTCATAGGATTTTTTGACCACCTTGTGTGTGTGTGTAATGATATTAAATTATTTATACTTTGAAAGAATTTAAATCATACTTTCTGAATAAGAGTATTACTGTATTTACGTTTTTTTTTAAAGCTTACTGACCCAAAAGCTACAAGTCAACTGCTTTTGTCTATACAATTAATGTCACAGAGATAGAAAAGACACAACCTAATACCTTTTTTTAATTATGGTTGGAAAAGACAAAATGGAGCTACATTCTCTGTAAACGTTATTTTGTACATAATAATGTTACAAAGTGAATAAAAGGTCAATAAAATGTACATGTTAAATAAAATAAAATAAAATAAAATATACAAAATAAAACTGTGAAAACAGGAATCTCTTTGGCCGATTTAGCAGGTCATAGATAGAATCACGTATGGGCCTGAATCCTACCCACGATTATAATGCGACCAGCTATTTAATTCAGCTGCTCAGAAAGCACACTGTTACTCCACACTGGACTGCCTGACACTTTCCACATAACTTACAGCATTCAACATCCCTGGTCACCCCTCATTATTACCCAACAGCCCTTTATCCCCTGGCTCTGGAGAGAGAAAACAAATCCACTGCAGGGAAAAAGTGAAAAATGAACCTTGCTGCAGAAGGAGATCACACTTTGAATGTCTCTTATTCTGTTCCAGCTCCGTTTGCTTCTGTGGAGCTGGTTTTTCCTGGCTAGTGTCACGTTAGAGAGGTTAAATTGGAGGTGGCAGTGCCCACTGACTCCAAGACTTGATGTGGTGAGGTGGCTCTCACTCAGGGGCTAAAGTTACACCCACAGCCCCTGCAGCCCTGCCGCAAAATCCACTCCACCACACGTGTGAAAGCAAGGCCGGGATTCGCGTAGGCTTACAGTTAGGAGGTGTGGAAAGGGTCTAAACGCTCCTTGTGGCTGATCAAAAGGAGGTAGGAGGCGAGAGTAGCCGGCAAGGGAAAGAGAATCTAAGCCGCCGGTTAGCATTTCATGTCCAAACATTTGAGCGGTGCTGTTGGCTGAGCTCAGGTCTGGTCGCTGGAGCTCTCGAAGTGTAGAGAGAAAGACAGTGAGAGAGAAGAAAAGATGTTTGGAGGTCAAAGGGATGAAGAAAATATGGGAGAGCTGCTGAGCATGTTTGCAGATATAAAAATTACTGAGTCTGAAAAGGAGAAAAAGCTCTCAAAGAAAAGTTACGTTGTATGGTTTCAGAAATATACTGATCGATTGCCAGACATGTTTTTTCTTCATTTCAATGATTACGGCTTAAGAAGTTGACGTCTAGCATTGCAGTAAATTAAATTTTGTCATTTTAAATTGTGATGAAATGTTGAATCATGCTGCATAATAAAAATTAATAACGATTAATGCTGGACGCTTGGTGCCATTTTTCTGAATGATAAAACAAATGTACTCCTGCTGGGACAAAACCTATAGTGAGTTGCCTGCTAAGAAAGATAGCTCAGACATAGAGATGAAAAAAATCGAAGCAGGAGAGTTCTGTCCACTTTCTGCTCCAGAAAACGTTTGTCCAAGTGTGGATGGGTTTTGACTTGCACTGTCTGTTAAAATGGATTTGTCCTTCAGTGGCCACAGGCTAGACTGACTCCCAAACAGCCGAGAATAAGAGAGAAGGCAGCTGTGTGTGAATTAATAAGCCTAATGTTGAGTGGCACAGCGTGGGTGCCTGAAGATGTGCAGCAACGGCCCAGTCCTAATGAAGCCCAACTGGGGCACGGCACCTTCTTCTCTTATCCTGACATTAAGCACAAAAGACAAACATCTTTCTGACAGAGCCATAACCTTAGAGAGAGAGAGAGAGAGAGAGAGAGAGAGAGAGAGAGAGAGAGAGAGGAACCTCACACAATGGTCTTGCTATATCAGCAGCAGGCATAGAAGTAAGGAGTAAGGAGGGAGGGATGCTGAAGGTGTCTGACTCTAGGATACCTTCACAGCTGTGCTTCTAAATCGGGTCAACATCTAATGGGCAAATATGTTTCCTCAGGTGACATACGAGCATTGGGCTGTCTTGTTTTTTATTATCTCCTGCTTTGGCCCCTATTTTGAATGTCTTTTTATATTCCATCACTTGAGACCATGAAATACTGTATATTTCTGTTATTTTATTGTGACTGGCTGTTTGAAAGTTCTCCAAAATAAAAATCAAGGCTTTTCTTCCTTTTGTTTTTTGATTACAGAACTGCCTGTCAAACTCCTTTAGATGAATGCATTGGTTTGTCAAGGCATTTCTCCATTGTCCCTTTTCCTAGCAGGAAGCCCTTACTGTCCAAAAATTCTCACAGACGCCTTTTGTGCTTCCATCTCTCTGTATTGTTCTCTTATTGATCTCCACATGGCATGCTATAAATCTGCCTTGAGTAAGAAGGCCAAGGTTCCACAGTAAGTGCTATGCCTATGGAGATCTCTAAAATAGGACAACGGGAAGGGTGATTTCTGGCTAGCTCAGCTCCTTCAGCCAGAAAGCGTCATGACCTTTGTCTAAGTGTATAAAAGACACTCACAACAAATGTAGAAAATCTCGCTCTTAGAGTTTAAACTGCATTGTGTTGCTTGGCAGCGGATGGAGTTGCATCCATGTGTTACTGCAATCCCATGTGGCCAGTATCTGGACTGACTCCATCACTACTGCTTAATCAGCGTCCGCAGCCGCACTGACAGCCTCTCTCACCTTGCCCGTCCAAAACATTGCGGGGTGTGTGCGTTTTAGCAGCACCTGCTCACAGGTGACGTGACTGTCAGTGGCACCATCCGTGTCACAATGGCTGTGTCAGTGTGCGTGCGGACACCGCTGTTGTGTGTGGACGTGTGAGATCACCTGTTTGACAAGGCTTGTCAGTGTACATCCTGCCCCCATTCAGTCACTGTCAGGGTAGGGCACCTGCAGTTGCTGTCTCTTTTTATCAAAAGTGGTCCCGTATCCTGTGTCACAGACTGAGAGTGACTAAACAAATAACACGGATTATTAACAACCCCACATATGTCGCCGTGAGCAAACTGGAATCATGGCAGGGGAACAGTTTTAAGATAAACCCCACCAAAATCATTTTTATATCATCCAGTTGCTCAGTAAGAAAAATAATATATAATTAAATTCATAGATTTTTAGAAATGAAATAAAATTTTAATGCCTCAATAGTTGAATGTTTCATTCTTGATTTAATCAACTTTTTTAACAAATTAGTTGAATAAATGAATGAATCAATCAATCAATCAATCAATCAGTCAGTTAATCAATGATTTAGTGACTCACTGCTTTTATTCCATTCCTAAGTGAATGGTTGCACCTGAAATCGATATCAGTGACAAAAGAAGTATGTCCGGAATACATTCATATTAAACACTATATACTATAGTGTATACTATATTTATACTATATAGATCACTATTTATAGCAGTCGTGATTCAAAATAAATACATACTCAAATTAGACCATGCGATTTCAGATAAATAATTGCTTTGAACGAATCGGTTTAATGAATGAATGAAACAATTCAATGACCTACCTACTGGTCTAACTCTGTAACCTGCAGAATTATGCATCTTTGCATGAGATAAAAGTTAAATTAAATTAAAAGGGTATTTATCAGGATATATTTACCCTGACTAAATTCATGAAATAAATAAAATATCTAAAGGATGTTTAGATATTTTATTTATTTCATGAATCTAGTCAGGGTAAATATATCCTGTCAAAAAAAATTGTAATTTTTTATTTGTTTTGGCCATTTATTCCAAGTCTTTTATTGCTGCATTTGGTTTTACTGTAGTTCAAGCTGAGAGGATGTTTCATGGTTTGATGTCTTCTCCATCGATTCTATGAAAATGTCAGAAATTTTACCTCCTCTTGTGGGAGCTCAGATTTAATGAGGCTGAATCTTGATGGGTTCCTCAAGGTTGAAATGGGGTAAATACATTTAATAAAACAGTTTTGCTTGAAATATTTATAACCCTGAAAAATTCACATTAAGAATATGAATATCTCCCCCCACCCCAAGAATTTTCTCCCAACCCTGATTCTTTTTCAGCTGTTCCTCTTTCTGTGTTTCATATGCAATTTTGTGTGCTTTTCTTTCACAAATGGCTGATACAGGCTGTCCTCCTGTTCTTTGAGATTGTGTTTTGCCTGTGCACATGAATGTGTGTGTTAAGATGGGGGCTAGATAGGGTAATGACTGCAGACAAGGTTTGGAGGCGACGGTGGAGTCATGGCAGGGCTGAATTGATGGGATTAAGAGATGTACCCCAGAGCTGGTCACACACAAGAGCGTTGAGGGCGGTTTAGATGTGGCCAGGCTCCCGGTGCACTCACACATCGCAGAGAGGGCCAGACAATGGTGATTTAGTGAGAAAGAGGAGTGCGCTATTGTCTCGTGACTTCTGAGATGGACTTAATACTCCATAGCCTTTTCGAAAATAGTGTTAAAAGATCCAAAATGACATCTAATGGTTTGAATGTGTGACCGTATGCATATTTGAACACTCGACCACGTATTTGTCTGTCTCTTGTCAAACCGATCAATTCGACCATGCTTGAGCCGAGGTGTCGGATGCCTGGAGAACCAGTGTCCTCAGACCCGCGGCAACAGTTTGAAGCCAAGTGTTGGTGACAAAGAGAGGAGCCTGGAAGCTCCATCCTGACGTGATGGAGAGGAGTCGAGGCTCTCGCACGGTCAGACACATTTTAAAAGCATATGCTGTGAGAGGCTACTGCTGAGGCTGCAGCTAAAGGCTGAGATGAAAAGGTTGAGACATGTGATTGATGACCCCCCGTTGGGCTGCACATCATTAGCTCGTACAATTAACTGCAGAGGGCGGGGGAGTAACTCATGTTGAAGAGTCCTTTTCTGATCTTTTATCACTGCACACTGAACAAAAACAATGATTGGGGTCGCACAAGCATCTGACAGGCGAGATTTGAGTTTGCATACATACTCACAATGTCTTGAGTCACTCTCACTCACAGAAACAAATGATTATGATCTGCTTCATGCATCCTAGGCTTTTTCAACTACATAGTGAAGTAGTTCTGTAATAAATAAATAAATATATATATTTTTGAACAAAATATATTTAATCAAAATGGCTACACTGGACTGTGAAGAAATAAGTGAATGAAAGATGCACTTGTCCAGATTTTTTTTTTAATTATTATTAAAGAAAACCGACAATATACATGTAATTGCATAAATAAAAAATAAATGTTAAAAATATAGTAAAAAAATTAAATATATTTTTTTCCTTTCATGATAATGCTGCTGAATTGAGATGAAAATAGATGTAAGACATGACCCTCCATTTCAGTCTGGTCTCGTGTAACTCTCTGATCTTGTGCTAGACACGTTTATCAGGGTGGTCTGTCAGAAAATTGTGGCCTTTGCAAACTGAAGGACAAACAGAGGGATGAATCAGGTCAGAAGCTGACCACGATCATATCTCTCACCTCCAGTTCCATTCACTTCCATGGAAACTCAGCGGCACGGTGCAGTGTAACCATTGTTTCTCTAATAAGAATTTCTCCCTCCTTTTTCTTCCCTCTGGGTCTGGGTGTTTCCTCGATTGTAATTACCTTGCTGTTATAATTAAACCGACAATTTATTACCTATTAGCAAACAAGCTCCTTCTTCCTGTGCTCAGCTTAAGCAGTGGCCCAGTACTGTCAGAGAGGCAACTAGCACTGCATTACTCATCACACTGGTCCGAAGTGTGTTAGCCGCCCAGATGAGGAGAACCTGGGAGAAGGCAGGCCGGCCCATTTCACGACAATTACCCTATGAATCACAACGAGACACCAGAACAGGCCCTCGTAAGTCTCCTAAAATAATAAAACACATCGTATAAAAACAATGAAATAATGTGCAATCCAAATTAAAATTCCTCAAAATAAATATCTGAGATTTCAAACATTGAAATTATCACAGGAAAACCTCATCTTTCCCAGAGCTAATAACAATAAAAAAGTTATAATTTTCTATATTATATCCCTATATGAATAGTTTTTATTTTAAAACATTTTTTAGCTACAGCAGAACAGACAAACGGATACAGCAAGTAACGCCTAGGACATTTCTGCTCTCTCCATGGGTAAACTGAGGCTAGAAATATATATATATATATATATATATATATATATATATATATATATATATATATATATATATATATATATATATATATATATATATATATATATATATATATATATATATACATATATATATATATATATATATATATATATATATATATCAGGTATATATATATATATATATATATATATATATATATATATATATATTGTCACAGTCCTGTCATGATCCTTATGTTTGTCCCTCATGTGTTGCCGTAGCTGTCTTAGTCTGTGATTACCTAGTTAGTTCGCCACCTGTTTGTCATTTCCTAGTGTATTTAAACCCTCATGTGCTCCATTGTGATTGTCAGTCTTTGAATGTTAGTTGTGAATGTATGTTACTCGTAAGAAGTGTTTGGAAGTTTGCTCCTGGTTTTCTCCCTCCGAGTTTTCTGTTTTTTGCACCCCTGTGTGCCCTTTTGTTTATTGTAGCTAATTAAAGTTTCGTTCTGAGTTTATCCTGTTGTCGTCGTCTCCTGAGTGTCCATGTTCAACACACAGCCCGGCGCGTCAGGGTAACATATATATATATATATGTTATTTTATATATATATAAAATCCGTTCCAGGACTGAGCTCATAACTTGAATTGCTCGTATCTAAGAAAAATGTATCCGTTCCGGCCCTCTACAAAAAAAAAAAACTTATTAGTGCTAATAACAATGGGGAAAACATGTTTTAATTGCTATACAGACATACACAAAAACTATAGTATATAAGATTCCTGTGATGCAAAATAAAAAGTGGTTTAAATTATGAGTTCTTACCTTTCGATACAGACATTTCAGTTGCGGCATGTGGGGAGGGGGAGGGGGAGGGGGAGGGAGGGATTATGTAGATTACGTGCAAACACAATATGGAAGTGTAGTGTTTCTTCCCATGTAGTGTATTGGATAGAATACTCACACACAATAATGTATGCCTCAGAACCTCATATTTATAATTATTGAGCACACATAACTCATGCTTCTCCCAGCTTATACTCATGAATCACTCGTCGCCCCTGGTAACCCCACTTTAAAACTAAAGTGGCCCTCTAGTGGAGTCCATATGCAATTACCTCTTAAATGAGGTGACTTGAGCTGCTCCAAGTGCTCAACCACCTAGCGTCGGCGTCTGTAATTGTGCTCGTATCTCAAATATTTACTCGTATCTCAAAGCAAAACTTTGCTCGAAGGTTTGCTCGTATCTCGGTATACTTGTATGTCGGGATGCTCGTATCTCAAGGTATTACTGTATATTCAGTTTTAATATGTTTTGTTGACATGACAAATACTCAAATATTTATATTGCCAAAGCATTTGCAATTTAGCTTAAAATGTTGTAAAACAAAATAAAATAAAATAATACCATATAGATGGAAACGGTTAAATATATAAATGACAAATGAAAATAAAGTGGATGCAAGTAAAATACACATAAGTTATCGAATAAATGGGGAAAAGGGTAACGCTGTATTTTGATTAGATATTCTACTAACTATACTGTAAGTAACTTTACATCTGCATGTCCACTACCACTCATTAGAGAATTTGTAGACAACTACGTCAACTTATTCTACTACCTAAGGTACATGACCTTAACCTAACAGTTTTTTAATACCCTGAGAACCCTGGTTCCTGGAGGTACACAGCCCTACAGAGTTCAGGATGTGTCTGAAAGCTTAAAAATGCTGCTTTCAGAGGATGCATTCCAAGGTAGTATGGTCTCAAGACAAGTCTAAATCCAATGTTAGCTTCACTTCCTTGTCTTCTGAGATACCTTCACCTTGATCGATTTTTGAAGGCAGCATAGATGTATCCTTTGATATCCCACAATTCTGTGCTTTTCATTTTGTGACAGTTCAGCTAAAACATAAAGATGGTGTCTAAAAGTTGTGGTTAGTGGTCAGTTTGTGTGTAAATGTACATTTTCTATTTTTTATATAATTGTTTGTGAGAAATTACTATTGTAGTGATTACATTTTTTCTTTCTTATCACCAAAGCTCAGTCTGATTTTCTCTAGATCATTAAACCATTACTCTGCTTCAGAAGCCTGTCCAAAATCAGTTTTCACAAGGTACCTTTGTGCACAAACGCTGCCTTCAAAGTCATTGCCTGTTTTTTGTACACAGCCTTAACCTGTAGTTTTCAAACATGTAATTTCAATTTAAAAAAAAAACAAACAGCTTGATTAGCTGAATCAGGTACATTAATTTGGGCTGTAGCTAAACTCTGCAGGGTTGTGGCTTTCTAGGAAGCTTGCTCTAATAAGAGTTAGTTGACATGTAGTTGCAAAGTTATTTGTAATTAGTGAAATGTCTAAAGTGGACTATCAAAATAAAAATGTAACCTAATAATAATAATAAGGGAGAACAATGGTAAAATTTTCTAATAATCAGAAATGTTTGAGCTCAGATCATGATTGAGACCGTTATATATAATCCAGTGCAATTAAAGCTGATCTAGACCTACAAGAAAAAGAGAGAGAGAGTATTAGATAGGGTGGAGTTTCAAGTCTCCCCTCCTCCACCAGCCAATCTGAAAACCTACTTTTCTGTGCCATAACTGGGCGGATAGGCCAACAGTATCTAATAATAGGTATTGACTGGTTGAATGTAGGATGAATAGGGTTGGGTATTGGATCTCCATTGTGCCCCAGGTCACACAGCCAGCTACACTGAGAACACGTCTCATAGGGCCAAACAAAAAAAGAAGACATTTTAAACTTTCATGACTGAGAAGGAATCTGTGCTGTTTGGCCTTTTAAGGATTAACTCTTTGTTCTCAAAGTGCTGGACGATCAATAACACACACACACACACACACACAGAGAGAGAGAGAGAGAGAGAGAGAGAGATAGGGGGGGTTCAGACATCTCTATTCCAAATCACACACATACAGCCCCTACCATTTACTCCATACACATATTTCCAGTTTCACTGTGAGAACATACAGAACACAAGGTGAATTCACTAAACAGTTGTCATTTTTGCATGTGTTATTTCAACACAAAACCTTATTCTTATACACTAAACACCTACTATCCAGTTTAACCAAGCACTAAAGTGCTGAAATAGCAGCTGTGTGGAGAGTGTTGGGTCATTGTAATCCTTTACAGCGTCCTTTCTATTATTTTATAGATTTTATAGACAGCCTCAGTTCAGACATTTTTGTTGTATATTTTTACCATTTTACATTTACAGCTTTCACTGCTGACATGCTGCATAATTTAAAACAGAATGAACATGTGATGAAAACCGATAAAATCCATCAATAACACATTTTGGACTAAACATTATGAAAAATTATTAACATAATGAATTTTTAACCTCTTGCCATGAAAACTAATTTTACATGACTGGACTAATAAAGGTCAGAACTCCTGAATCCAATTAAGAAATTAACATTTCCTTCAATTTCCCCTTTTGAAACAGTTAAATATTGAACACTGAATCTTAGGCCTTTTGAGCGATATATAGCTTGTCAAGATTCATTTACATTTTTGAAAGTGAAAACATGAAATGAATGTAAAAAACAAGCCTCTAGGCTAGTGGATACTTAAAAAAAATCCATGAGATTTTCTGCACACTTTATTTCGCCTTAATATGCTAGTTGAGATAAACCGATGAGATAGTCTAGCATTTTGAGTGATCATGCTTTTATCGTTTGGAAAAGAGCAGGTTTGACAATTTTGTTCTGTGTGAACTGTAAAAAATTATATGATCAACATTTTTTTTTTTTTTACAAATGTCAAAATAAAATAAACACATTTTTTAAATGTTTTTTTCCAACAAATTTTTAAGTAAATTTAATGTACTTAAAGTTAAAAAGTTTAATGTTCTTAAAGTTGAAATTACTTAAACATCCAAGTTGAACATACTTAAAAATTTAAGGCAACAACTTTTTAAAAAGAGTAGTTCACAGAAAACCTGCGTGAATCAGTTAGACTGACCAAATTTAGACGTCAGATTTCTTTCAAAAGTAATCAAACGCTTTTTTGTGCCAACATTAAGTATCTAGCTTAATTTTGAGGGTCTTTTCCTTAATAAATATTTATTTATTTAAGCATTTTTATCCAATTTTATCCAAATATAAAATCAGGGAGGGAAAGATAAGTCCCAATGGTCTGGTTTGAGTAAGAATGAGGACAATGGCTGATATAAACTTCCTGTGAGGTCACGCAGATTATTACCACACAAATTGAACACAATCTCTCAGGTTCTTGCTTAGCTCACATTCAATCAGCCCGTCAGTCCTGATAATCAGATTTAGCTTTAGCACACATTCTCACAGAGGGAGGGCAGAAGAGGGAGGAGAGAGAAAAAAGCATTCAAGAGTCCCGTTCCATGAGTGCCAGCTCTGCACATGCTCATGTGCGTAATGACTGTGACGTTTGTTATTTTGTGTATGTGTGTGTGTGTGTGTGTAGGGGCGAGGCCTGTGATCATGTGTACTGACAGTTTCCCCCACCCTCCTCACTCAGCTCAAGTCTCGGTGAGAAAGAGTCTAATGAGAGGTTCACAGGCTGTGAACTGATGGCCACTCTCCATCCACCTTCACACATACTCACACTAAACCTGAGCAGCTGGTGCCCACACCACTGGTTCAATGTCACATATCTTACTCTCGCTTTTCCACACTTTCATCTGCCTTGTGTGCCACCTGAGACTTCACACATATACACACAGTAGACTATGTGGAGACAGAAGCTGGGCTAATGAGCATGGATATTCTCAAGCCCATTGCTCTGTTCTCTGCTGGGTGAGGAGTAGAAATAAGTATGTGTATGAAGAGTGGGGGCTCGTCCTCTGCTTTATTACAGGTGAGAATAGAGGGTCAAGAGGAGTTAATGTGCAAGTCTAGCACCAAAGCTGCATGGAGGAACAAGGCTGGGAACTTTCCTTCTCGGTGTGTGATAATGCGTTTAAAAGAAAGTAAGACATTGTCGGTAGGGTTTCCTCACAGACTTAGTTTTGCTTATTGCGCAACTTTTAATTATAATATTTGTATTGAACACACACAAAAAAACAACAGCAGATGTTTGTATTGTCTTCGATTCATTTTTTATGGGGGATATGCTATCTGACATTGTCAGCGAGTGATGAGTTGGTTGGTGGGTGGGAGTGTCCTAAACTAATAACACTTTTATATCCAAAGTGTTTATTTTTAATAAAACTTTTATTGAAACACATTTCTTTATGAACACATTCAACTTTTTTGTCTACAGTAAAGATGTACAATGTCTTCCAAACTTTTGGGGTCATTAATTAATAACAATTTAATATTACAAAATAAATACTGTTCTATTGAACTTTCTGTTCATCAAAATCTCCTGAAATTATCAGTTTCCACAAAAATATCAAGCGGCTGAAGGGTTTTCAATTGATAAATTATTTTTGAACATCTTGCTATCACATGAATAAATTGTACTTTAAAATGTATTTAAATATAAACGGTTCAATAATATTACTGCTTTACTGCTTTACTTTTCAGCAATTAAAAGCAGCTTTAATAGAATCATTTAGAGAAAAAGAAAAACTTACCAACCACAAACTTTTAAATGGTACAGTTTTTTTTATGTTAATATTTTATTGTTACTAATTTGAGTCCTGGCCGCACAAGGCACATTTATGACGAGGATGAGGATGAGGATGAGAAATCCATACAGTCTTTAGATAGACCAAAAACATTTAAACTAAATAGACGGTTTGTGACAATATGCTAAATGTTACATACCATAAATAGTGTTAAAATATTTTAGAGTTATTAATATTATTAATGATATTAATTTTTTTTATAGTTTTTCAGATTTTAAAATATAAAAATTTGATAATTAAAAAAAGTTTAATAAATACACCATTTCAAAATGTATTGTGGGAATGATTCAAATTCCAATTGAAAATGATGTTAGAAGTGTTTGTATGATACATAAAATAATAACAGTGAAATTAGTCAAGACAAGACAAACATTTTAATTTATACATTTTATTATATTAAACACAATGAATCATTGAAATAATAATGGTGACCTGATTATGAAACCTGTACAACATGTCCACTGTTGTTGTTAGTATACAAGTTAAACTAGTGAAAGGTGTTTTTAACCATTTTTTAACCAGTCCATAGAACTACAAATGCACAAAGTTGAAGAAACACTCAGCTATACAATACAAATGCTCATTTTGTCTCTCTCTCTCACACACACACACACACACACACACAGATAAATATTTTACAGAAGGTAGAAGTGTGCCCAGAGTTGACACATGGGCTCGCTAAGGGCTCCGAGACCTCGGGTCAACCATGTGTGAGTGTGTTCATGCATCTGTGAGTGTGTGTGTGTGTGTGTGTGTGTGTGTGTGTGTGTGTGTGTATGTGTGCGTATGAATGCCTTCAGGTGCAATGTGTATGATACACTGTTCTCCAGCTGTAGCAGATGTGAAAAGGAAGCCTGCATAGGGGACACAGGGCCACAGGGTCGCCAGAGAAACGACCACAGCTGGGGCCCTTTCACACACACTCAAAAATATGAACATTTTCTCACCCTTTCTCTCAGATATTCAAATTTCATTTTGATACTACTTCTGATGAGACCAAAGACCTTTTATTCTTCTCTGTGTGAGTTCAATCCCAGGACCTTTTTCTTCCCTTTCTTGGACTTACAGGACATAAATGGCTGATAATATAATACTATCAGCACAGATATTGATTTTATCGACCAATACTGACAGTTACCCGATGCACTGGTGCCACATTAATATGAGTTTTTGAATCAAGTAAATTTTGGGTGCTACTATTATTTTGTTTAATGCGATACACTTCCTTTCCATTGCTCTCATTTTCTTTTCTTTCAAGTGTGAAATTTCTGTAAAGGGCCAGCATGTCTGCTAGTAAGCCATGGGTCAGTTGCAAAGACAACAGTTCAAGTGCAGACAACATCAATACCAAGGAGCATGTGTGCAAAACATTAGCCTTGAAATCTTAGCCTATAAATTAAAAGTGTTTTACTTGGATAAAACACTAGATTCTAAAACTGGCTTTAGAAAAATACACTACTTTCTAGAAAAGTGTTTTTTTTTTTCTGCCACCCCTCTCTGTCTCCTCATGTCTTTCATTTGCATCTTTATGACCAAGAAATGATCTGAGGGGAAGACATATGACCTGATCATCAACAGGCATGTGTTTTTTAGCACTGAAGAAAGTGTGTATGATGGTGAATGTGTGTCCCAGCAGAGTTTGTACGATTTCCCTCATTTACATAGGTATGCTCATTATCATGGTTGGGAACGCTGCTGGCCTCTACACCGCGAACACCGATCTATCTATCCGCTCATGCTATGCGTCTGTGTAACCTAATAAGCGTAATCCTGACAATGAACTGTGCTAATCACATCTAATATGCAAATGAGATTATCCAAACTTTGGTAAACATTGGCTAATGTTGCAAAACTGGAGAGTTTGGGGTTGAGGGTGTTGAGAGGCAAATGCAGTAAATCACTACTCCCCTCCTGTTATTTGCTTTATTTGTTTACTGGGTTTCTAACATATAAACAGAACAAACTCATTTTAGGGATTGCAGAGCGTTAGGGACGTGTGTGAGGTGGCCAGAGCCTCTGTGCGGCTGGATGGAAAAATGGTGGCAAAGCAATTAAATTCTCATTTAGCTCGAGCGATTAAAACAGACACAAATACAAATCATATTACGCTCATCTGGACGTGAAGGCGTATTGTGAAACAGCCTGCTGAGAGCAGTTCCTTTTCTGTTTCTTATTGGAGAAATGCATTTTACTGTGATCTGGCTGTTTCATTTCTTTCTGGTCATCATACATATAACTGCTACAGTAATATATATATATATATATATATATATATATATATATATTAAGCAACATATTTAATATAGAGCAAGACACAATATTGCAGTTACCTTGTCAGCGCTACCCGCGTAAATACATTCAAAGGAACCCCTATTAAAATCAACTAAATCTCTGCACAACACACACCAGTAGTTTTGTATACCTAAACAAATCAATGTGTGATTCAGTCACTCAATCAAAAATACAATTGTTTAATTCCTGAATGAATCAGTATAATTGAACGAATCTGCTAAATGAATGATTGGTGTCAGCTTCTGAAATCGTATACCGTACTCTCTGAGTAACTTCTTTTGAATAAGTAATTACTTTGTGACTGCAAAAAAAAAAAAGTACATTCTATATACTATGAATGTCCATTATGTAGTCTTTATGTAATCCAGGCACACTACATTCACCATATTGTCATAGTCATAGTGCAACTTACAAGTATCAGTTGTATATTGTGTGTGTGCATTTTAGAATCTTACTGGAAGTAATAAGTTATCCGCATGCTTTTTGCCTTTTTTATGAATACTGTGAAATTGGATATTGGATATATTACACTTTCCGCAGAATAAAGACGTAGGTGAATTTAAATGCAGTCAATGTTTAATTGATTGTCACTTGCATCATATGATTTTCGATGAGACCCCCAGAAGCATGACTTCTGGGGGTGAAAAAAAAACAGTGAAACCGTGTACCAAGAGCTTCAGGGAGCTTTTCTCATTTTCCTGTTCCTTTCTCTTTTTACCATCTCTCTTTCTCTTCGCTACACATCTGGTGGGTCCGCTGACAAGCTCTTGAACTGTTGACAATAAGTTGATGGGCTAAAGCCCCCCAATAAACATCTCTGGTGCCACCTCGCCCCAGCTGCTAGTGTTTAGGGCTGAGTTGAAAGTGGCCGAGTAGCAAGGTCTGAGTGTCATTAGGCACTCTGTTTATGTCTGCATGCATGTGGCCTGGCCAGAGATTCAACACTTTTCATCACATTCTTAGGTTGCCTGGGCAGGAATTCAGTTGCAAAACACATAAAAGTAAAAGAGAGACCATGAGCCCTCTCCCTGGAGTGGGCCGCAGAATGAATCGAAGGCCATTCAATGTCCTTTGTATCATGCTAGAAAGCATTTCTGTGTTTAATGTGTGTGTGTATGACAGAATGATTATGCATATTATGTGCACTGAAAATAGCCAATATTTTATGTAGAAAGCCAGTTTATGTTTATTTAGACAACCTGCTTCCTACTCAAATGAAGATTGTTTTGAGGCTGCGAAATAGTCGTGACACTTTTAAATCAAGCAAGAATGCATCCATATGCAAAATATTCTCAAGGTTTGATCACAAGAGAGAATCACTTCATGAACTTTTGCATTTATCTTCTTTATGTCCTTCCTACAAACCATTGAAATGAATGTATTCACATCATGGTGAAGAATTTGGTATTTTCTTTCTCACAGTTTACTTGTTCCTGTGATCCACCTGCTCTGAAGGCCAGTTGGTGTGGACGAGTGTTTTACGCTGCAGATGGCGCCGGATGAGGGAAGCTGGGTCATGGTGAAGGACTGACCACAGTGCTTCATCATACCGAGGGAAAGTGACCCTAAAGGTTAGAGCACACACACAGGCTTAATTTTAGAGCAATTAATCTCCCCTCAAGAGAGGTTTATGTGTGAGCATGTGTGTGGGTATGTCCTCCCGGGTCCTGTGCTGTAGTTAGAGCCGGTCGTCAGCTGTCCGGCCAAGGTGGAGGCCCAGCCATCTTATCGTCCAGGAGAAGCTTAATATGAGGAGATTAGATGGAACAGAGGAGATTACAGCTTGGCCTTTAATGCATCGTCCTCTTACCTAATAGGAACCTGATCTAAATCCACCACGGGGCAACAAGGCCATCACTCCGTCCAACATACACAAGAGGATGTGTGACGTACACACAGACAGATATAGACCAGACGATGAGTGGGTGGCAAAGAAGGCAAAAAAAATTTAAATTAAACCCCAGATGAAACAGCAATGGAAATGAAAGAGGCGGAGCTTTAGGTGAGAGAGAGTGAAAGAGTGAGGTCGGATGGAAGAGGTGTTTCCCATATAAAAGCCTCTTCACTGGTTTGGAAAATTAGTTGGGTCCTGTGGTCTACTGGAGCCTTTTATTTATTGATGTAAAGAAAGATAACTACGCCACCTTCCGTATTCGCTCCATTTGCATGAACGAGGGAAGATTAGGAGTGAAAATCAAACCAAATAAATAAATCCCTCTTTTTCCCTCTCTTCACCTCCCCTTCCCTTCCCAGACACACACTCGCCCCTCTGCCATAATAAACACTTTGCAAAAAGTCGCAACAAAGTTTATTTTTCAGACAATCACTGCCAGACTATCCATACTATATTAATCTCAAAGCTCAAAGAACGTTGTTTATTGGCTGCAAAGGTTGGAAAGTAAAAGCTGCCCAACGTAACCATCAAATTAAACTAGTATAAACAATTTTGCTGTAAATGCACGCTTGTATATGTGAGCAGTGTACATGTACAGTATTTTGGAATAGAGTCATGAAGTAGTGTCTTAGCGGCTTAACATCTTCTGCAGGAGTTTGAAAGTCACATTTCTATTCACGAGTTTCAGATTGACATCTAAATAAGCCGTTTTCACTGAAGTGTACAGAAGAAGAGAATCCAATCAGTTTCACTTACTCTGAATGCCGGTTTGAATCTCGTTTGTCTCTTACATCATTAGTGCGACCTTCTATTGTTTTTTCTTTTTTTCTTTATCATATTTATTTCAAATACCTTTTTTGTGTCAATTAACAATTAAAATACAGCTTATTACTCTTGTTTTAACTAGAAAGGGACAGGTTTTAAAATCAGATTGTTACAGCTGTTGTACTGTTTAGAAAAGTATAGATGGATAGATGGATGAATAGGTGTTTGAGTGTGCGTGTGTGTGTGTGTCTGTGTAAATATGTATGTATATGTATGAATGAATGAATGAGTAATTGAATGAATAAATAATACATACATACATACATACATGCATAAATACATTAACTTTAGTGGATCAGGATCAAAGAAAATTTCATTTTGAAAATGTTTAGTTTGTGTTGAAATTTTACCCTGACGTGGTAAAGAAGAAAATGGGGGCTTAATGAGATCACTGATGCTTAGTTTCATCCACCCAAATGTGGGTGTTCAATGATAAACACACTTGGACATCAGGCTAAGGGCAGGGATTTTCACAAACAGGAGATTTTTCAAACAGACAGGATAAATCCTGAGTGTGTGTATTTGCTCCTCCTTCTTCTCCAGGAGTCCTCAACAGGGCATAAAATGGGCATGTGCTTGTGGTCCAGTGAAGCCTAGCCTGAGCTCAGCTCTTGCTCCGCTGCCCCACTCTGCTTCCAGATGTGGCCTCAGCAGCTTTTGCTCATGTGGATTGAAATCAGCATTATGTCAGCTTTACATGTGTCCTCTCCTCTCCTCTTCTCTCTGTTTTCCTTTGCTGTCCTCTCCTCATTGTTTATGCAGTTCATTCAGCTAATGAACCAGTACAAGCACAAAGTGCATTTTATGAGAGAGATAGTAACATATTCAAAAGGGGCATAAAACGTCACATAACAACAGCACAGATGGAACAGAAGCACATGACAGACAAGCCCTGTTTAAAAAAAAGAAGTATGAGGACTGTAGCTGTCAAAAAAAAATCCTTCTCATTTTACCCACTATTAGTGTCTCTTTTGTCTTCTCTAGTCCACCTGTCCCAGCAATTAAGGACCCTGGTGGATCCAATCAAAGAATCAATGGTTAAATGTGAGTTTATATTCAAAACTCTGAATATCTACTTTGGCATGTATATTTGTGAGTGTCAGTGACCGTAAATTAGGAGGCGAATTGAGAATGCATTTTAAATTGTTAATTTTAAATCATGAATTTGAATGGAAGCAGTAAACAGGATGCAGAATTGTCATTTGAATCAGAATGTAAGGATGTAGAATTATTAAACAGCAATTCATAAAACCAATTTTTAACTTGGAAAGAAAAGTTTATGAAGATTTCGAATGTTGGCTGGACAAAGCCTTTGAATGTTTTGGGGAGGGGGAAGAGTAATAAATGCTTAGAAGTTTTAGGTTTATTGGCCTTATGTACAGACAGACAGTGAATGTTTGAATGTAGATAGCTAATGTTTGAAATGTCACCAATAGACATTTTTTTTATAACTCTTAAACTCTAGAAGTTTGGGGTCCATCACATCTTTTTAATTGTTTTTGAAGAAATCTGTTGTGCTCACCTAGACTTCATTCATTTAATTGAAAATTTACAGTGAAAATTACAGTAAAAATACAACTAATGTTTTCTACTTTAATATATTTTAGAATGTAATTTATTCCTGTGATGGCAAGGCTGAATTTCTTTATGTTTTACTCACATTATCCTTCCAAAAATCAATTGAATATCAATATGCTGATTTGGTCCTCAATAAATATTGTACCAATGTTGAAAACAGATCCTTAATATTAAAAATAGAAAGTCCAAAGAGCAGCATTTATTTAAAATCGAACATTTTTGCATCGGTGCAAAAGTTTTTTCGCCTTAGCACTTTTACATTATTTAATGCATAGCTTACTGCTCTGTCCATACAGTATTTCTATCAGTATACAGTAAACATCTGTTCTGATTGTTTTGATTTTGTACTTACCAACATTACTGCTTGTTTCTGCCATCACATTTTATCTTCTCAAGTGGGTTTATTTCCTCCAGAGGAGACCTTTGTGCTGCACTCTCCACTCAGAAAGAAACAAAGAGCGATATCTCATAAAACATAACAGAATTACAGCCTGAATGAACACACACACTCACACACACACACAATCATACATAAATATTAGCCACACACATTCTCTCCCTGGGTTTTGCACTCATGCAGGGCCTTTATGGAGAGACATGGCTAAAACAGAAATCAATACAGAAGGCCATACTGATGAAGAATGAATCTGAAAGTGATTATATCTGTAAACAGTGATCAATATGGAAGCTGTTGCGCAGAGTGCGAGATAAAACCAGCTTTGATAAATTCTCCATCACTGCACTGTCCTTCGCTGGAGCTTAATAGCATCAGTATGCAATTGCAGCGCCAAAGTCATTTTCAACAATATGTTTTACTATCACTGTCACCAATTGAAAGCAGTTCGCTCGTTTTACGTTTGAGAAAGCATAGCTGCTAAAGGCAGATCGTTGTTTATATGCTTTGCATGATCTGTTGTTATTTCTCGTAAATGGTCATCGTCTCACTGCTCGTCTCTATCTCTCCTCCGTTTCTTTCTCGACCTGTCTGCGGTGCTGTGATTCGGGTGAAGATGGTGGACTCGTGACAGATCAGGGCATTCAGGCTGGTGACATTCCTCCTGGCGAGCAGATCCATCCTGGGCCGGGGGTGAAAAATGCAGCTTCGCGCCGCTGCTCAGCTGCAGATGAATGGAGCTATCTGTCTTGTCACAAGGGGTCGGCGGGAGAGGTTACAGCCCAACTGTACCTGGTCTCCGGTGCTGACGCCTGCACGCGGCTTTCTTTTACAAGGGAAGAAACAGAAAAAAAGAAGAGAGGGAGGGAGAGAGAAACGAATCCTGCCCCATCAAGCACTTCTTTAGTCCCCCCAGAGCTCATCTCACTTCCCATCATCCTGCAGTCCTGCTGCCCTGAGCGCAGGCTTTGACACATCTATATGTTTTTCCTTCTGACCTTTCAACGTCCTTTCTGTCAGCGCCTGTAAACCATAAGCTGATGTATGAGGGCAATTTTTAGCGGTGCCACTTGTATCTGAGTGATTGCGCAAACTTTACATTTGGGGGGCCTGCCACCCTGCCACCTCCTGAACATCTCTTTATTTGCTTTGCTTGAGATTGAGTCAAAGAAACTGAAGAGATGAAATAAAAATAAAACATAAAGCAAATAGGGGAGGGGACAGTGGACTCCGTTCTCAACAACCTCCAGGCAACAGGCCTGCGCTTTATCAGTCCAGCTAGCTGGGTCCCCAGGCCGGGCCAGGCCGGGCTTGACTAATCACACCTTGGAAACACATACTTGAACAAACGGACTCCCGTCCAAAGGCTTCAGAAAGAGAGACCGAAGAAATGCTACACTTTCATAGTACTGAGTACTGATCCCACATATAGTAATATAAAATCATAATGCATCTAATCCAGGGGTTTTCAGATCTGGGGAAAAAGGAGAGTTAGGAACAATTTATAAAAACAAAAAATTAAATGTGCAATTTAAAAAAACTTTAAAAGAAATTAGCGATGTCAAAGTTAACGTGTTAACGTACAACAACAAAAATCAATCAATAAAAAAAATATTTTAAAATGTTACATTGCTTTTTGGGATGTCAAAATTGTCATACAAAAGTAATGTAATTTTAATACATTGACAGAATTTGATAATATTTATATATACTACTTTCAGGAGACTAAGGTTGGAAATCATATTTGTATTTATAGTAATTATATTTATGGTGAATAAAGTTAATTTAATTGAAAATGTTTCTGTTTTAAAAGTAAATGTAGGTTGGGAAAAAAGATATGCTGTTACTTTAAATATTTTCCAGATAATATTTTAATAATTTTTAATAAAGTACAATGACGAAAGAAAAGCTAATTATTTAACTGAGGAAATAGCTTGTCTTAATAATAACACACTTCATATTTTTCTCAAACGGTATAAATGTAATTACAAATATCTTCTCTGTTCTTTACAAGGGGATCATCATTTTCCTGGGTGCTTGGTATTAAAAAGTTTAAAAACCTGCTCTAATCTGATTGGATGAGTGTCTTTTTCTTGCTTTGGTGTTGTCTTGACATATGTCTGCTACTAGGACATTAGTTTCATCAGAAGAAAAATGTTAAAAAATCAGTCTTTCTAATTGATAATTTCATCATGTATTCATTGTTTTACTTGTAGACTATTTTTAATTATTTGTTAATATAACATATAAAGTGTATATTAGAGATTATATAATTCTTATTTGTTTACAATCTCCCAGTACCATCAACCATAATCCAAAGAATAAATTATGTTCCTCTCATGTCCTGTGGTAGATGCTGCAGACAACTTGTGTGCACAAGCTTCGCAGTGTCCCATTATCCTCAGTGTTTGCCACCGTGAACACTTTCTGGTGACATATGTTTACTGTCACATCCTGAACACTTGGGTCAGCTGCCTCTCTAGTCTTCTCATCACAAACTCTGACAGCCTAACAAAGCAATCATTAGACAGCCTCTCAGACACGACTATCATGCCCTCTTTATGTTAGGGAAAACTTGCATAATAAAACAAGAAGCAGAGTTAGTATCCTCCCAAAACAAACACACAAAACAAAACCTCAATCATCTAATTTTTTACATTTTCTTTCTTTCCCTCCCCTGGTTCTTGGTGTCCATATTTATAATTTAACATTACGACATTTTAATTTTTGCAACTTGAAAATAGCACTTTCAGTGGTATAAACATTGAGTGTCACTCCTGTGAGAAAAGCCTTTATACTTTAGTAGGTTAAAACTAATACAAACAAAACCGGAATTGTTAATTGTAAAAAAGAAAAGAGAGAAAGGCAAAATCCCCACATTTCAATATCATTTGCATTTCGATTTCAAGTCGGATTTTCAGCAACTTTCAGCAACTGTTTTCCCTCCTCTTTCGTTCTCTCTAATATCTTGCAGGATCAAAGGCTTTCATTAGGTTTAACTCCTCCAAGCATTGTTTGCCTCCCAGGACTATAACAAAGTTCCCTCAGTGTGCCAGATTCAGAAGAATGGAGAACTAGTTATTCCTGGACTAATTTGACATCAAACAGTGGAGAGAGTAAGATAAAAGTGACAATGTTGACTGGGGAAGATTGGCCATATGTTTCCACAGACACCCAGGGCAGAGAATCTCACACCTAGAATAGACACAATTTATATTATTATTATTTTTATAATAATTAATGTATTAATATTTATTATTATTATTATTATTGGAGTTTTCAATTATTTAATATTTACAGGTACTTCTAAACATCAACAGCACTGTATTTTTTATAAAATGTGTTTTCAGTCAAAGAAATACCTCAAGTTTACATTTTATTTCCATCTCTTTTAATATTAAATCCCTGCCAACTCCCAGAGAGTAATGAATTAAGATATCTTATATGTCCAGGATATACTGTGGATATCTCTGTGGAATCACACCTTTATTACAGCCGACTGGATGAAATCTTCATTCAGCTGCCATTACAGTCCTATAAAATAATTATATCCTAGAATTACAGGATTTTAATCTAAGGCATATGCAATTACTCCGTGAGATAAGTTGTCTTAATATTATCTGTCTGCTTTAAATAACTTGGTTTGCATTCTTGATCCTGGTATCATTGTGGTTCTGGTATCCCTTACATTATGAGGACCAAATGTCACCACAAAGATAATTTTGACCTTGTGGGGACATTTTAAGTTATTTATATTTTTTATCCCCCATGAGAAAAACTGCTTATAAATCACATTAAATTATGTCTTTTGAAAATGTAAAAATGCAGAAAGTTTTCTAGAAGCTTTAGGGGTAGGGTTTGGGGATAGAAAATGTTTGTACTGTGTAAAATAATTATGTGTATGGAAAGTCCATAAAACATGGAAACCCAAGAGTATGTGTGTGTGTGGGTGTGGGTGTGTGTGTGTGTGTGTGAGAGAGAGAGAGAGAGAGAGAGAGAGAGAGAGAGAGAGAGAGAGAGAGAGAGAGAGAGAGAGAGAGAGAGACTGACTCCTATCATGGTGCATGCACACAGACATACATGAGCACAGGTCACACCTTGCATAGTCTACAGAAGTCAAGGATTCCGCTGTACTGTATAAAATCATTATGTGTATATGTCCCCATAAAGTCCCAATAAACCATGGAAATCCAAATGTGTGTGTATGTGGGAGAGAGAGAGAGAGAGAGAGAGAGAGAGAGAGAGAGAGAGAGAGAGACTCCCATCGTGGTGCATGCACACACACACATACATGAGCACAGGTCAAACCTTGCCTAGACTACAAAAGTCAATCATAACATTTCTGTAAAGAGAAGCATTTAAACTATATCTGAGTGTAGTGTACAGATTATTATTTTCTATGCAATGTAAAATGACTGGTCATGGAGAAAAACCTGAATAAGTTCAAATGAGCAGTCAGAGAATAATTACCTGAATTCTCATAGTGTAATTTTCTGTAATCGTCAATAATACGAGATCTCAAGAGCCCTATTGCTAGGCTAGACTAAATAATTGTGATTTAATTCAATGTCACTTCCTGTAGATATAGATCTTTCTCTTTAAGAGGCCAGTACCTGACAAAAAGCTTAAGGATTAATTTGCATAATGAAGTTTGACAGGAAAATGATTTAATTACAGAATTTTTGAACTGCTTCCCTCAATCTCCCTCACTCTCATTCATAATCAGATTTCTATACACACATACACAAACAATTAACAGATGGTATCATAGAAAAAATAGCAAATTTACTCCTGTTAACCTCTACCAGCCTTTCTGCTATTCTGAAACCGCGACTGTAAATTTATATTATTCCCATGTCTTTTTTATGTTCTAGATATGTTTTTATGTAGAATCCAAAATTAACTGTCACTGAGCTCCAAATGCAAGCCAATATGCTTGTGCGAGTAAAGAAACATAGGAACTGCAACATTGAATGATTTAAATTGTGTCTATGAAAGTCTGACTCTTGTTGAGTGTCAAGACCTTCGTGTTTTCTAGCAATTTTTGAAGACAATTAACCATCAGATTAGATTTTATATAAACTTACAAGTTTAAGGTCACACCACCAAATAAAATTATTGTTAATTTCAGATATTTATTGAAAAACTAGTATATAAAATATATAAAAATATCCTAATATTACCATTTTATATGTTGTAAAATATATTTATGACCTGTACATTTTCTTAATCAATCTCCATTTTAAGGTATTGTCAAAGGAGAATTTTGGACCCTCTGTGTATGTTGTGCGGCACAAAGACTGTGAGATAATAGGAATACTCAGAGGTACAGATCAGACAAAATGAAGAAGGAAGTGAGGTGAGTGGAGGTGTGGAGGGGTGTAGAATGGAGGGCACAGGGGCAGAACAGTCATCAGGTGAGGAAGATGATGGGCCACGAGTTGCCAGATGGCACAGGATCAAAACCTCCAGAGGGGAGTAACAAACACAAATATTTATTTGCATGCTGCTCCAAAACAGAAATGCATGCAGACGAGCATACACATGTGCACAGGAACAGACAAAAGCCATATTTCCCTTGTGTCTCACAAAAAAAGTTGTCCGTCTATCTATGACCATATCGTCAGTCCTTCATTGTAGACAACAGCCTGGTCTTATGGACATATTTCCATCTTCATCTGTATCTTTCACTGCTTTAGGATGATTAGCATAACAACACACACACACTTTGTTTAAAAATTCACATTGGTCGCATAACAAATAAGTCTCAGACATATAAAAAACATCACAGTTATTTCCTACACAGTTCACCTCTCAAGGCCTTTCATAGTTTCGCACATTTGCATATTCAAAGTTCAGCTGGAGGGATTGGTCATTCCCACAGAGACCTGGTCTGACTGATGCTCCTGCCCATTAACTTGTCTGTGCTTAAGAATAAAGTCTGAATATATGTTTGTGTCTCATCGGTGCAGACACCCTTAGTTCGAAGACCCTAGTCTGTGCATCTTCAGGGGTGCAGATTTGACGATTTCCTTTTTCCTGTAGAGACCTGTCCTGGGCCTGTGATAAGTTGGACAGAAATTCATGGGAGATTACCAGGCAGGCCTACCAAGCGCCGTGGCTGCACCCGTAATAGATACGCTTCGGCTCTAAATCCTAAAAGGCCCCGCTACATCTGTCAAGCACGCCCTGAGAAGTCTCCCCCAGTTCAGATGTTATCACCACTACGCCTGCATCAAAAGATTTAGTGTCCACCCTGGAGGATGGTTATGTAGCACAGTTTGCAGGGCAACACAACAAGTCGGCCAGACCTGGGGGAGAGTGGGGAAGGAGGAGTAGAAAAAGAGGGTGGGTTGAAGAAGAAAGATAACCTGGAGATAGCACACACACAAAAAAAAGACTGCTGGAGGAAACAGGGAGGGAGGATGAGAAAAAGAACGGTGGCGGCATACAGTACTCCCCTCTTTACCCTCATCTGTCCTCCTTTACTCCACCACCACCAGGAGAGAGAGAAGCCCAGTCCACTAGACCAGTGAGAGACATAAAACAGCAGAATAGAGGTAGCGCAAGAGTGGAAGAGAGAGATAAGGAGAAGAAAAAGGGAGGAATAGAGACAGAGAGATAACAGAGTTTGCCTCTGTGTGAGTCTGTAAGTGCCAGATAGACCAGGCGATAGTGTGTGTGTGCGAGAGTGTGGGAGATGGCAGCTCTCCTTCCCCCCTTTTCTTGGACTCCAGCTTGACTTTAATCTGTAGCCTTACCAGATCATTACAGGGCTACTAGGCCTCTGGGAGCTCGGGGAAAAAACTGACACGAGCTGTCTTCTCCTCTCCCCAGCACTGCTTCATCTGGGCTCTATTAAAAAATATAAAGAGCCTCCAGCAGGTTCTTAGCCCTGAAAATGGACAGTATCCAAGGAAGAACGCAAGAGGGAGCGAAGCCGTGGGCTGGGCTTGAGAGTCAGGCTGGGGCCTGAGCGAGCACGAGCCCAGACGGCTGCCCCAAGACCGGGAAGGCCCGGCGCGGCTCCCGCTCTAGCCGTCTGCTCTGCGCTGCCGTAAGAAAACATGATTATATTATTATTTCAGGGTCTGCTCCTCGGCACACGGACGGAGGCGAAGGGGAGGGGGTTGAACGGCGAGGCATTTAGGGGATTAGGATACGCACCATCCCCACGGGTCAGCTGCTAATCAGAACCCTCACGAGATTTCACCAAGATTTTCTCCTTATGAATAATTTCACCAAAGGCAGGGAAAACGGGCACATTATTTAGAGAGGGAGAGAGTCTTTTGATGTATTTTTCCCTGAATAAGCACGGGTACTCGAGGATTTCTAGCCCTTCAGAGCAACAGGGACTGGCTTATTAAATGCTCCTGCCGCAATGCCTGCGAGCTAGCCGAGATTAATATCAGCGTAACCTGTTACTTAATTCATTATGGGGATACAGGCTAATTTGATTTGATATTATTTTAATAAAGTTCTGTGATATATAAGATTGTTTCAGGCTATCAAAATAATTTTCCAGTTATTACAGTTATTCAACCAAGTCCTTTGATAGCAGCAGTTGGTCCTGGCCTGTCCTGAATACATTAAGCCTTGAATGATTCATCGCTGCTCAGAAATGTTAAGCTGGAGGAGCGATGTGTTGATGTGCTGATGTTTTCCGCTGCTCTTTCAAAACAAAAAAGAAAAAGGTATAGGGTACAGAGAGAGTGAGGGAATAAAGAGAAAAAGGCTTGTGTACGTGTCATCCATGCGTCTTATTTTTAAAGGATAATCTCTGATACAACATAGCACTATGGATGCCTGAAAAAAAGCAGTTATTTTTTTCCCACTTTTATACATTTGGAGTCCCATCGTTCATTATTAAAGGTCTCTGTCGTGTATCGTTGAAGCCGTGGCGCTAAGACCGGATGAGCCGCGACCAACACGTGCTGTAGAAAATGTGTCTCCTCCATGCGGGGGGCTTGTAAATCGATGCCATATAATCGCTCGGTCTGCAACGCTATATGTTAATTCAGCGAGTCATGCTGACTGCAGGCTTTTAAAATATGAAATGCTTGGTATGCTATTAACATTTCCATTTAAAAAATGTGAGAGTGGAGGGGACAGTTTCACACAATACTTGATTTCTCAGGAACATTGGATTTTACAGTGTCTGCGTCATTTCAGTTACTTAATAAAACAACTCTACTTATAATGATGATGATGATGATGATCAACACAGATTATTATTACTAGTAGTAGTGTTAATAATTGTAATATGTTAGAATTTTGCATTTGTTTATGTTTTCAGCACCAGTTCTTAGAGTCGCTTATTGCTTGG
The DNA here is from genome assembly GCA_037043235.1 of Rhodeus uyekii. Lineage (NCBI taxonomy): Eukaryota > Metazoa > Chordata > Actinopteri > Cypriniformes > Acheilognathidae > Rhodeus > Rhodeus uyekii. The sequence goes on along the minus strand of JAWRVZ010000013.1, from coordinate 3,613,322 downwards.
GTAAATTGAATTGCATAAATCATATAGCATATAGATTTCAATTTAAAAGAAACAGGAGTATTTAAAATATTCAGTCAGCAGAAATCATTTGTTGAAAAAAGCCTCATTGTTGCTTAACTTTATCATAAAGGATTAGCCATCCATTAATTTGCATAATTGTGAAGGAACTTTTTTTTCTTTACATTTACTGTTGTAACTTTCAGTTACAAGTGAGTGTTGTGTGTTTGTGTTGAGTGTGTTGGGGTGCAGGGCTGAAGGATCAGAGCCACCGAACGCTTAAAGCTCCGTCTGGAGAGAGAGAGAGGAAATGGCTGCTATTAAAGAGTCTGCAAGGGTCTGCTCTCAGTAAAACAACACTCACATTGTCTGACCCTGTCTGTGATCTTCTAGACATTACTGTTGCTTTTTGCACACAGACTGCCCACATAACCTGCAAGCATGGCAAAGCACACCATTTACTCTGAAACCAGTTCTCCCTACAAAGAAAGAAAAAGTAAAGTGTACAAGATAAATGATAATCATTATTATAAATGATAATTATTGTTATATTTGGTATTTAGTTTCCATGTGACTTTATAGAATCACAACAATACAATGAGTAATGCTAAAGTTTATATTATTAACATTCATTAACGGAATCTGTAACATTAAAGAATAAAAAACAATTATTAGTCCCCCATGGTAATGTGGTAAATGAGCTGCAAAAATTCCACACACGAAAAAAAGAGAAAAACAACAACAACAACATTGATTTCACTTTGAAACTGTCCTTGGCAATTGATTTAAAATAAAAGGAAAAACTAAACTGAGCAAATACTATTTAAGAAGAACTACTTCCAAAGAAAAGCATTCCTTTGTGAAGAACAATAAAATATACACTTATTTTCCTGTGTCATTCTTTGAGAGAAGAATTTCCCATGGCAAGCATCAATGATATTGCGGCTGATTTTCTCTCTCTTTATTTGGGTCAGGTCCAAAGTGTTACTGACCGCAGAGCCATTAGTCACTGGGAGACTTTGTTTGTTCACCTCCCTCATGGATTATTCCATTGAGTAAAGTCCTCACCTGCATCTGCTTTAATAGGCAGCGAGATCACCTGAAGTTCCCACTGAGGGGCTGGCTGTCATTGCACGTGCCTGACTTCTGTAGTATTTGCTGATTTATTTCAAGAACAGTGCCGGCACTTTGTTCACAGACTTGGCAGTGAGAAAGAATTCCATTTACAAAAATTGCATAAAGCAACAATCTAATTGCGTACAAGCAAACAATAGATAAGTGAAAGGTCAAAAAAGTGCAATGATAGATTTTGTGTTCTAAATGTGTAATTTGTGACAAAACAAAAAGAAAGATGCAAAGTGCCCTAATGCAACCTGGTACGGCAATGTGTCATTCCTCTCTCCTCTGTGCATGCGGTGGCAGGTGATAAAGCACTTTTACAAGCTGCAGTAAAGCGCCACTTGTATGCGGCCGGATAGGGGAAGATGGTGGCGACTTTTATGTACTATTATAATATTATTTTTGGTTTTGCATCCATATTTATTGCCTCTCTGTGTCCTTCACCCAAGGCGCTGCAGTTATTGCGTGCAGGGATTGCATTGTAAAAACCTAACGCAGGCACACCATTGGGACAGGGAGACGTCGACTGTCACCGCACACGCTGCCACACAGGTTTGTGTGCTTACCGCATCATATAATTGGCCCCCTGTGAGAGACCCCGCTTTAATAAGAGAAGATAGGAAGGTTGCAGTAGCACTGATGGGCACTGGTGCTGACCTCACTGGAACAGGCCAACCGAAGAAAAAAAATCTGAGTAGTGCTTTTGTACTTAAATACGGTTTCTCAATATTCTATGAACTGCTTATACAAAAATGTGTTTTAACTCCAAAATTGTTTTGCTGGGAGTGATAGTGGAGTAATAAAGAAGTTATTGACTAAATTATATCGATTGTCTAGTCCTCGGGCATAGAGTGCTGACCTTGGAATCACTCCATGCCTTCTTCCTCCACACTGGCCACTCAATAATATATTATTTTATACATTTAAGCAGAACAACAAATAGCTGCACAGTACAAGGTGAGGAATTGCTGGTAAATTTTTCATGGCTATTTGCCTGTAGGAATTTGGCAGCCCTGTGTGACGGGTGATTAAAATCGGTGTTCAGTCAAGACTTGATTAGGGGTTGCCATTCAACTGCAAGAAGAGAGAAAAAACAAAAAAGGAAACGAAAAGGAAAACAAGAGAAGGAAAGGCACAGTGTTTTTCGTCGACTAAATCAGATAATGACCTTGAAGACAGCAGGAACGGTAGCGTTAACTACTTTCAAGCTAAAGCCTGATTTATTCGCAAGGTTACCAGCAGAAACAATGGCCATTGATTTGGCCGAGGTAATTGCTGTGCGTAGACGCAACTGGCAGGACCTTTGTCCTGGGGGTGGAGATGGTTGTTGGGGGAGTGCTAAAAGCCTTAATACACCAGCTTTCATCCTTTCAAAAAAATATACACATAGAACATGTACAGTTCTGTAATATTTTAATATTTAGAGAATATACACATGCTGAACAAGTTCAAGCTACAATGGCATTGGCCAGGTCTCTTAGACCAGTGGTCCCCAACCATTTTAATTTTATAAAATTTCCTTGGGCCGGTCGATAACATTTGATCCATGGACCGGGGGTTGGGGACCAAAAAACAAGATTAATATGATTTTACATTTGCAAAAATTATTATTGTTTTAGTCTAATTGAAGTCAAACTTTTAAAGTCCATGTAAACACACTTACTTATGAGATCCAATAGACGTTGTATGAATCATAGAAAGTACAGAAAATAATTTTGGGAAAGAGTGTGTTGTCCTTTACTTCGGGTATTGGGGCTGTGTTGTCCACCCTCGTTTGCATGTTGATGATGGTGTTTAGAGAAAGTGATGTTTATGCTTTAATATTCATCCAGCTCCAACTCAACAATAAAAAAGGGATTTTGTCTTTAGCATGTTCTGAGCATGTAATTGGCAAAAGTAGGATATTCCACTTGTTTGAATGTACAGGATCTTGGACCAAACTTTTGTGTAGATGACCGAGATGTATCCAAGTCATCACACAATTATTCTTTATTTTCCTTTCTGTTTAATTCTTCAAGGTATTGAAACAAAATCTTCAAAAGGATAGTTCTCCCAAAACTTAAATGAATGTTCATTAATCACTGACTGTCTGTAACGGAAGGGACTCACAGGCAGAGATCCAATAGCGTGTCTTTAATGAGAATGGTCGTACAGGCGGATAGTCAGGACAGGCAGAGAGCATACATAAACGATAATCCAGGCAAGGGTCAAAAAGGCAAGCAGACAGAATAAAGAGTCGTTGTACAGGCGAGGAAGTCAGAGCAGGCGGAGAACAATCACAAGCGAAATACCAGGCAGAGATCAAGGCAGGCAGACAGAATCAAACACGAGAAAACAACAGGGTTGGTAACGGGAAGATCAGACACAGGTATAAACGCTCAGTAATGTTCACAGCAGCAAAACAAGACTTTGCGATGACAGCGCAATTACAGAGTCTTTTATAGTTTGTGTAATGGTTCGCAGCAGGTGGAATAATCAGTCCAATGAATGGCATCATGGGAAATGTAGTGTGTGTTTGTGTCAGTATATGTGTGAGAGCTCCCTCCGGTGGCCAGAGGGGGGAGGTGCGGAGCTTGTAATCGTAACACTGTCATTACAAAATATATTTTTTTACCAAGTCATTCACATTTGGTGGAATACATTACCCATGATTCAGTACAGAAAATCACACCAATCAGAGATTCAGAAAAGCAACATGTGCCAGAATAGCTCTTCAGCTGTGCCCACTCCCATGAAGCACAGTGAATGATGCAATCAAGTTGATCTCTCTATGCTCTCAAAATACTTACATAATTGTATATATAATGATTGCTTGCTTCATGGCATATAGCTCTTTAACAAAGACTTTTTCAAAACCCTTAAGGGAAAAGTTAATGGACAAAATACTTCCAGAATAATCATTGTTGAATAGGGGGTGGGCACTATTGCTATTATTACAGATAAACCTGATCCTAGACCAGCAGTCATGAGTAGCTTTTCCATCTAAAAGCAATCAGAAGTAGCAGCAATCAGTGGTTTGAGTGAGAAAATTCTGTGTTAGTGTCAAGTCCACAGTCAGGGTAAGCATACATTTTGGCCAGCCTTATGCTCTCCGCATGACAAGGCCGAATTCAAACTTTTTCAAATCTTTGGATGTCTTTCATGTTTATTAATCTGTTATGCATATGTATATGTGTTTGTCCTGCATCAGCTAATACAAATGATGTAAACGATGCTAGCAATGGGCAGCATTTGGGTGAAGTCTTACTAACGTCATGGCCTGGGGCATCATGTGGTACATTCTCCATCTTTTCTTCTCTCCCACTGGGTCAGGCTGTGTCCGGAGCACCTTTCTTCTTTCTCTGGCCTAGATTCTGTTCTCCCAGCAAAGCAGCTGGCAAACCGAGCGCATTGTCCCTGGCAGGGAAGAGCTCCTCATTTGAATCAATTATACATACTCTTCTCCTGGAGTCAGCCTGCATATTTCATGCGCACAGAGGATATTTTATGAGTTAATGTGTCCAGTTGACATGTTGCTGAAAGCTGTGGCCTGTCCCCTTCATTGCCTCCCGATTTGGATCTGAAGTCAACACGCAAACACTCTCATGCCCTGGGCGGCACAGCACACATACAAGTAAACGCACACACATACATATACAGATAGCTTAGCTCCTTCTGCCTTAATGGCTGGAGTATGCTTGTGAAAAGCATCACATGCAACACAGCTAAAAGCAGGTACACACTTACGCTGTGTTTCGTATTTCCAGTGGATCAAATCTGTTGTTTGTTATGTCAACGCCACTGTTTTGGCTGAAAGAGAATAACTTACTCAGCTTTTGCAGCATTAAAGTGTTTCTCTTTTCTCTTGTTCTCTTTCCTTTATGTTTGGGTCTGATGCCGCTAGCTGTTGTTTCACTGTTTTTCACATTGTCATGCTCTCTCTCTCTCTCTCTCTCTCTCTCTCTCTCTCTCTCTTCATTTATCTTTTCCTAAGTACTATGGTTTTCTCAAAATCATCAAAATCAAGGTTTAAATCTTGCTTCAGGAAACTAACCAAAGATTTACTTTTTTTTATTTTAACTTTTTTTAGTTACTTACTATTATAACATATCTTAATGTTAAGGAAATGTGCCATCTTAAATTTTTTTTACTTTTAATTAAATAAAAATGTCAAGTTATTTTAAATCAACTTTAAATTCCATTCTCTACAAGTGCCTGTTTTTCTAACATGTAGAACATTAAATCAATTTGAAAAATTTGTTAATAAGCATTATTATTTCTGAGATTTTATTGGTTATCTATAAGTTTGTCTTTTGTGAGTTTTGCATAAATAAACAAATAAACAAAATGAATGCATAAACGCCTCTCCACATTCATCTGTCTTTCTCACCCTTGCACCAGCTTGTTCAGGAGGTGTTGCCAGCATCTGCCATTTTTGCATAATGTGCAAGGTGTTTGGGAAGGGGTCTGTTCTTGGATGGTACAAATTGCTTTTTTGACCTAGTAATTAACTTGGTAAGACGCAAGGAAGAGCTCAGTGATGAAGCTTTGTGGCCAGATTTTAACATGGCTGCATAAATTATCATTTATAAAACCATAATGCCCTGTTGCAATGTCCTGAACCCATCAGAAGACACAAGCGTGTAATGGATGGGGTGTGTGCAGTGTTGCTGCACATCTGTAGATTAAGCAGGCAGCATCCTGCATGCATACCTTCTATTCATGAAACGGGTTAATCTTGATGCATCGCCAGAGACTTCTTACACATGACCTCACAGCAAATACTTACACAAAGAACACAGAGTATGTATACGTCAAGAGGTGAAACGTGCTCTGGATATGGATGATTTGATCTGGTCTGGAAACATTCCAGATTGTCCTTTGGAACAGCTGTTATTAGAGAAATTTAAAAACAGGAGCGCAGTTAGATGTGTCAGATTGATGATTCATCCCTGTCCATTACTGTGTTCCTCAGTGCATGGAGACATGGCTACATGTTGCCTGCCCCATCTGCATGCTCGACTCACTCCTCTGGAACGCATTTGATGCTACAACACAGTAAGAGTATACTTTACCAAAAAAAAGTATTTTTCTATTATGGAAAAGTGTTTCCGATAGATTACCAAGGCACCATAATGTCACATCTAAAACAAATTCAAATTAGCTTTAGTCATTGACAATATGTAGGTCTTTGCTAGAATTGAAATCCTAAGATGATTTTGGAGGGGAAAAAGGGGTCAGTTATGAATGAAATTACTTCTGGCAAAGTTTCAAGGCTGCATTTTTCCAGTATTCAGAAGTTTGGAGATTAATCCCACAACTGGAACGAGTAACTCTTGAGAAAATAACTGATTAAAAAATTATATAATTTTGTATGTACTATGTAGTCTTATTCATGAAAATATTGTAGTGCTGCTGCTCACCCAGCATAATTTTTACTCAAGGAGACTTATATGAAACATAACATTGAAACAAGTTTGAAAGGCTCAGAATAGGGTGTAGTACTGGATCTTTGTGAATGTGTTATAATATTTTATTATAATATGTTAATTAATACATAATAACGTTTACTGGATATGCAAATAGTCAAAATAAACAGTTTCACTTTCTTTAGTATGATTAGTTAGACATTGTTTAGTAAATTTACCACTTTGTCTTCCAACTTAACATAGCAGAAGTTAACCTCCTAGCTCTTCAACATGCGAAGAAAAGCAAGGGAAGAAGTGAATAATTGTTATAAGTGAATAATAATGACTGTTCCTGATGAAATGTTCCTCACACAAAGATAATGTATGGCTTCAGTAGACTGAATATAGAGCATCAAACATAACTTTTATGATTCTTTATTATGCATTTATATACCTTTTGAAGCTTGAAAGCAATTGCAACTGCATGGAAAAGTGTGGTCAGTATATTATTTAAACTTTCTTTCACAGATGAAATCTCAAAAATCATACAGATTTGAAATAACATGAAGGTGAATAAAAGATTATTTATGATATTCCTTTAAGTGTTGGCCAGCACCCTAATTGTTGACCCCATTTTGTCACACATATGTAGCGGCTCAAGCATTTAAAATGCATCATATAACAGCAGTCAGTATTCCACACTGTTGAAAACAATTATACCTCACCGATAGGCAGAAGGCAGCCCCTCATGTTATCCCCTCTCTGGCCTTCACTCCCATGTGAACATAGTATCTTCAATCCATCCGGGGGTGGAGAGAATATGCGTATGCTAGCAGCATGTGCCAACAGCGCAGCACATCAGAGAACTTTTAATTTTGCCTTTATTGTATGGATGATCCTGCATACAAGGAGCAAACAAGGCCATAATGGAACGACCAGCACCTCGTTGTCTGCCTAAAACCAGAGAGAAAAAAACACTGTGAAATCTTCAAAAGGAGAAGGGGTTGATGAGCTCCCTAAAGAGGGCTAGGACTTGTGCTTTAAAAGAAAAAGATTTCGCCAGTGTGTGCAATTTTAATTGCGCTCCTATTGCTTGCCCCCAGCCCCCTTCTTTCTCCCACTCTCTCTCTCTTTCTCTCATTCCCTCGCTCTATCTGTCTGGCCTTCAAAGGGAGTCTCATTCACTCTATTTTAATTTCATAAAATAACCCTGAGGACAAAAGCAGAGCCACTCATGTGCAAAACTTCTTTATTTCAGAATGACATTACAGTGTTATTGTAGAGTGTGACACCATGGAGAGTCACTGAGAGACGACTTTGGCTTCTCCCTGTGTGTACAGTGCCCACCAACCTGATGACAAATTCATAATGTACTCTGTAGCAAACACTCACGCAAGGTAATGAAAATTAGTCCAACTTTATCCTTATTTTCACACTATCACCTCTTTAAAAAGCAATGATGGTGGTCTCGGTGGTCTTGTGCTTCTGAATGCTTTTGAACAACATCAGGTTGTATGCCAAAGCACTGACCACTATTTTTTGAAGAAAATGCTCTTATTTTTGCAAAAATCAACTTGCCTGTCTCTTTGTTTGGAATTCCCCGTCCTGTTTCCTCTCAGAGGCTCCTGATGGGCTAGATCAGCCTTTTGCCAGCCTGTGTGTCTGTGTGAGAGCCATGTAAGATGAGCTCTGTTCTGTCCACCTTGCCCCACAGCGATGAGTTCTTTCTGACTGTAACTGTCGGGCTGTGTTCTTTCCCTCCTTTTTGTTGTGTGGCTGTAAAGGGTATAAATGTAGAACAGCTAAAGAGGTCAAACTTGCAGTGAAAAGTGCAGCAATGGGAAACTTAAACCTGACCACAAAACAAAGATCGTTCTACTCCTTAAATGGACTCGGCGAGATGATATACTCAATTAAGTCTGACAACTGTAGATTGATATCATAATGAAAAGTGACTTATATTTAGCGATCGGTTAGTGTTTATAAAACTTCCTTTTTTGGGTTTAAAAAAAAGATACAATTATGGATTGTGTTACATTGATAATTATAACCTAAAATAATATGAATACAAAATTGTTTACATATTTTTCTAATCAAATAATATTCTAATTAAGTAGTGATGATTGTTATCTACCCGTTTAACAAAAATGAGTGCGTTTACATGCACAATCTAACAAAAACCTCATGTGGTCATGTTAATGCCTTTAACTTGGTTCATTTATCAGGGAAGTTCTTAGTGTTTAGGCAAAATGCTGTTGATTTTTGCCTATTACTATGATTTTGTGCCATTCTGCATGTGCACACACCATTTAAATTGTATTTTTTTATAGTAATCAGCAGTTTTTTAAAAATATAAACTTGCTTTGCTAATTTTGACCCTTGAGCTGGTTTGATCTTTATGCACTTATTGTTTGTTTTTCCTCTCTCTCTCTTGTTCATTCTTACTGTAATTTACATTTTTTGTTTATCCAATATGACTGCATTCATTCCCACCTGTCATGCATTCCCTGGTAATCGAATCCATGACCTCAGCATTTCCATTCTTCTGCTGTTTGAGCTACTGACACACAACTTAAACTAGTAGCTTCCAGTAAGTTTGGTTGTCATAAGTTGTCAAATATCAAAGGTTACAACTTGTTGTCAAATAGTCTTGCTTGTGTCATGCTCTTTGAGACTGTTGCTTTGAGCACACGCACACACACAGAGGCCTTGGGCTAAAATCAATGCACATATGAGTTTTCAGCTGTTTTATGATATATAATGAAGGTCAGCATAAAGGTCATATCGCCAACAAAATATATCGGTGCTCAAGAACGATCACTACAGAACTGTCTACAGAAATAAGTAACAACTTAAAGGAGATCCAGACGTTTGGCAGGAGGCGTGTGTGTTAGCAGTGATGGGTTTTGGCAACATACAGTCAACATTAGCGATGTTTCCAGATTCCAGGAGATTCTCAAAGGGTTAAATATCACACCTTGCCAGCATCATTTTGCTGCTAGTTTTACATTTATTCAGTCAAAGGGGTATTTGTTGAGTGTTTTATAAATCCCAAGCTTTTCTGAATCCCCACATGTCATTTATTCGTTTTAAAGAAATGATGAATTATCGGCAAAGAGTTTCGTCAGTTTATCAAATTCTTTTCTTTAAAAAAAATGCATGGTTTTTGTATTTTGTATTCTTCTGGTCTCACGCCGTTTCCCTGCGCTTTGGCTCGAGGTGACGTGTGATGAGTGAGAAGCTTTCATAGTTCAGTAGGGTTTTGCTGTTCAAAAGAGCAGGGCCATTGATCAGGCAGTTCTTAGGCCGAGGATAAAACCCTGACGGCAGGCAGGATTTGCAGCTAACACCTCAGTCTCATTGGAGCACGAAGACACAAATGTACACACACCTCACCACAGCAATCACGATAGTCGGGTTATGTAAGTGTTAATGATTCTAGGGAGGCATGCAAATTTCTTTCTCCAGACATTTCAGTCAGATGCTAGAACACATGCTATCTCAATAATGTCACTAGTGAGCTCCTCTAAACTCTGGCTTGGTTTGGGGTCATGTCAGACTTCAGATTATCGGTGAATCTAACATTTTATAAACCCAAACCACTTTTAATTTAAAAGCACCTGGAGGGACGTTAAAACAAGGGAGGATGGGAAACACAGATGTGCTCTCTCTGGTGTATGAAAGGGATGTGGACAGGCGAGCTATGAGGAAGCCATCACTCTGGTTTTCTGAGAGTACAGAGAAGTCAAGAAAAAAAAAACTAGCATATACAGGCCCATCATGGATTAGCCATCACAGGCTTAATTGGTTTGTGATCTATTTATAGAATGATTTAGCACCATGTAAAATTCCTCTGAGACCCACACTAATACAGTATGTATTTCATTAAGGATTTAGAGCATCTTATTCAAATGTGTTTTGACAAGAGTTATATTTTAAAGAGATACATCATCTCATTAAAAAGAAAATAAATAAAATGCATTGTCCAAGTGCATTCTTCAAAAATGCCTTACATATGCTAAATATAAACAGTAAATAATGTTAAACTGCATGATGAAATTTGCATAATTTGTATAACATTGTGAATAACATGATTTCATGTTGTTTTTGAGGTGAAACTCTGCCAGTGTGTGTGTGTGTGTGTGTGTGTTTGTGTGTGTGTCAGCCTTATCAAGAAGTTCTATTTTATTGATTGCAATTACTATTTGATTGCTAAAAGTATCTGACAAAGGCAAAAAAACACACACCCATTAGCACAATCAAACTCAGGTGCGGGAGTGTACGTCGCCGTGATGACGTCATCACGTCATGACCCGGGAGTATAAAGGCACGTCACGACCCGGAAGCGGGTTAGCTTTCAGTGTCTTCACAGCGCTCTAAGCTCAACGTGTGTGTGTATTGCAGACCTGTGTGTGATTCAGCCCAAGTCTAGTTTAAAAGAAAAGGGATTTCACCGTGTGTCTGTTGGAGTGTTTGTAAAAAAAATGGCGGAGCAAGTTTTTCGGCGCTGTGTTACCCCTTGTCCCCGGTTTCTTTCGGGAAGGGATACACACGCCTTATGTGTAGCTTGCATGGGAGAGGAGCATGCACGATCAGCGCTCGAGGGCACTGATTGTGCAGACTGTTTGCAAATGAGTTTGCGAACACTCCGATCCCGCCTGGCAGTTTTCGAGGAAACTGCCCGGGCTAGCGGCCCTCGTGGTTCCGGTCCCGCTGCGGCTGAGGCCCAGCGGCGGCTGCGATCATGGGGGTCGCAGATGGATCTATCAGAGGGGTCGGAGACGGGCTTTGCCTTTTCTCCGCCTTTACCTGGCAGATCTAGCCCCGTTAGGGAGCCGGAAGCACGCCCTGTGGCGGTTTCTTCCGACCCTGACGAGGCGATACTGCAGCTATCCAGTTCCGAGGAACTGGATGTTGTTAGTATCGACGCTGATGAGGAGGTTCCGCCAGCCCCCTCACCAGCGTCAGATGAGTTGCTGGAGGTGGTGACTCGCGCCACCGCTAGGCTGGGCCTCGAGTGGCCGGCTGAGCGGACGCATGCTCGTCCAAAGAGCAGGCTGGACGAGCGCTTTTTGCCGTCCAGAGCACCACCTCAGCGCCGGTGTCTGCCTTTCTTCCCCGACCTCCACACTGAGGTGTCGAGGTCCTGGAATAGGCCCGCCTCCCACAGGGTGCATAACAGCGAGACCGCTGTTTATGCCTCCCTAGTGGGAGCTAAAGATCGCGGATACGGGGCAATGCCTAGAGTAGAGGAGTCCTTGGCTAATCATTTGGCTCCTCACTCACCGCAGCCCCTAAAGGCACCGGTGCTCCCCACCAAACCTCTCAGGGTTACGTCATCGTTGGTGGGGCGAGCTTACTCATCGGCTGGTCAGGCTGCAGCATGCCTCCACACCTCTTCCATGCTGCAGGCCTACCAGGCGGAACTCCTCGCAGATCTTGACGAGGAGGGAGGTATTGGGCCAGAAGCAGTCGCAGAACTGCGGAGGGCGACGGATCTTTCTCTCCGGGCTGCTAGGGAGACGGCCGCCTCTATTGGCCGATCTATGGCAGCCCTAGTAGCTACGGAGAGACATTTGTGGCTGAATCTGACTACCCTCAGCCAAAAGGATAAGAACATCCTCCTGGACGCCCCTCTGACGCCTCCTGGCCTCTTCGGCGATGCGGTTAAGCTAGCCGTCGAGAGGTTTCAGGAGGCTGCTAAGCAGGAGGCGGCGTTCAAAAAGATCCTTCCACGCCGCCCTCAAGGTTCGCAAGCAAGAGCAGCGTTCCATCCTCAGCCCAGTACCTCCTCATACCGCGCTGGGCAGAAGCTGAGTGTTGCGACTCGTCAGCCCCCCCCGAAAAAGAAGGGGAGGGCTTCGGGTCAGCAACCTCAGCCTCAGCCTTCTGGCCGGCAGACCGACCTGAGGGTCGTTCTGCAGGGCAAGAAGGCTAAAAGTAAGAGGCCCTGACATTCATGGTGTCAGGCCTCGCAGGGAGCCCCCCGTTGGTCCACCAGCCTGCCAACGCCCTGCGGTGGCCCCTGTGGATCTGGTTTCTCGAGAGAGCCAGTCCGATCAGGGACCAGGTGGTCTACCCCAGTTGTCACCCCGGCAGGGTGCACTGGGCAGATTGCCCCCTCTAAGGAGGGTCCTAGAGCATCCACTCCAGGTCCAGCGGCCTGGAGTGGAAACCCGAACAGAGACTGGTCTCGAGAGACTGGTACCCCTAGTAGAGTTCCTGGCGGCGTGGACACGTCTGCCAGGCATTTCTCAGTGGGTCCTGCGCACTATTCATGTGGGTTACACTATCCAGTTTCGGTCGAACCCTCCCAAGTTCGCGGGGGTTCTTCGGACAGAGGTAGACCCTGGGCAGGCTCGGGTTTTGGAACAAGAAGTCGAATCATTGCTGAGGAAAGAGGCCATAGAGTATGTACCTCTCTCAGCCACAGATTCGGGCTTTTACAGCCGCTACTTCATAGTTCCGAAGAAGGATGGAGGTATGCGTCCTATTCTAGACCTTCGCCTGTTGAACAAGACTGTCAGGCGCCTGAAGTTCAGAATGTTGACTTTGAAACAGATCGTATCCCAAATCAAGTCCGAGGATTGGTTTGTGACGATAGATCTCAAAGACGCATATTTCCATATCTCCATCCTTCCTCAACATCGGAAGTTTCTCAGGTTCGCCTTTGGGGGCAAGGCTTACCAATACCGAGTACTTCCATTCGGCCTAGCGCTATCCCCTCGCACCTTCACCAAATGCATGGACGCAGCGCTCGCCCCGCTGCGGTCCACTGGTATCCGTGTACTGAACTACATCGACGATTGGTTGATTTTGGCTCAGACACAAGAATTAGCGGTCCGGCATCGAGATGTCGTACTCGCGCATATGAAGGAGCTGGGGCTGAGACTCAATGCCAAGAAGAGTATCCTCTCTCCTGTGCAGAGGACAACCTTCCTAGGCGTTGTTTGGGACTCGGCGTCAATGTCTGCACGGCTATCCCCCGTGCGCATTGCCGCCGTTCTGTCCTTAGTCCAGGATATCAAGCTAGGCCAGCTGCTCACTGTCAAGCACTTCCAGAGAGTGCTGGGGCTCATGGCGGCAGCGTCCAGTGTTATCCCACTCGGCCTGCTCCACATGAGACCCCTGCAGTGGTGGCTGAAGACCAGAGGGTTTTCCCCGAGGGGCAACCCCTTCCGTCTGATCAAGGTGTCAAGGCGCTGCCTTCGAGCCTTGCATCCGTGGAAGCAGAACTGGTTTTTGTCCCAGAAGCTCGCACTGGGAGCTATCTGTCACCGCGTCATGCTGTCGACAGATGCGTCCCGCGCGGGCTGGGGGGCGGTCCTGAGGGACCGCTCGGCCAGGGGTCTATGGGACGGGCACCACCTCTCCTGGCATATCAACGCCTTGGAGATGATGGCTGTCCGGATGGCGCTACGGGCGTTTCTCCCCGACCTCAGAGGCCGTCATGTAGTAGTACGGACCGACAATACGTCGGTGGTCTCCTACATAAATCACCAGGGAGGTCTCCGGTCTCGTCGACTTTCCAAGTTGGCGATCAGGATCCTCCTCTGGGCCCAGAGGGAACTGCTCTCTCTTCGAGCGGTATATATCCCGGGGGCCCAGAACCTGGGGGCAGACTTCCTGTCGAGGCAGGGGCCGAGGCCCGGGGAATGGCGACTCCACTCTCAGGTGGTGGAGCAGATTTGGGAGAGATTCGGCCAGGCTCAAGTGGATCTGTTTGCGTCTCGAGAGACGACTCACTGCCCACTCTGGTTCTCCCTTTATCTTCCAGCGCCTCTCGGCCTGGACGCCATGAGGCAAGGGTGGCCAAATCTACCCCTGTATGCCTTTCCCCCCGTAGCTCTGCTCCCAGGGGTTCTGGAGAAGGTTCGCCGGGAGAAGGTCCGTCTCACTCTAGTTGCCCCGCGCTGGCCGGGCAGGGTGTGGTTTTCGGACCTGGTGTCCCTCCTAGACGGCACTCCGTGGGAGATTCCGGTCAGGAGGGACCTCCTGTCCCAGGCTCAGGGGAGGATTTTCCATCCTCACCCAGAACTGTGGAAACTGTGGGTCTGGCCCCTGAGGGGGCCCAGCTCATAGAGTCTGGTCTCTCAGCCGAGGTTGTAGAGACCATTCTCCACTCCAGAGCCCCGTCCACGAGGAAACTGTACGCTCAGAAGTGGAAGATTTTCACTTCTTGGTGTTGCGAAAAGCAGCTGAACCCAGTTACCTGCCAGGTTGGCACCGTGCTGGAGTTCCTGCAAGAAAGGTTCGCAGCAGGGCTGTCCCCCTCCACACTAAAGGTTTACGTGGCTGCCATAGCTGCTTACCACGTACCTTTGAGTGGTGCCTCTTTGGGCAGGGACCCCCTCATAGTTCGTTTCCTACGTGGCACTCAGAGGCTGAGGCCTGTAGTACGTTCAAGGGTGCCTCCTTGGGACCTGTCCCTGGTGCTCCAGGCCTTGTCCCAGGCTCCCTTCGAACCGCTGGATGAGATTTCAGACAAGCACCTTACTCTTAAAACTCTCTTTCTTCTCGCCATTTCTTCCCTCAAGAGGATTGGTGACATGCAGGCCCTCTCCGTGGCCCCTTCATGTTTAGAGTTTGCGCCCGGCTTGGCTAAAGCTTTCCTCTATCCCAAGCCGGGTTATGTACCTAAAGTGCTGTCTAGTCCTATGCGCCATATAGTGCTACAGGCTCTCTGTCCTCCTCCATTCACTGATCATGACCAGGAGTTAAAGAACAGGGTTTGTCCAGTGCGAGCACTGGACGCCTACGTCCACAGAACTGCTACGTGGCGTAGGTCAGACCAAATCTTTGTCTGTTTTGGGGCCCCCAGAGGCTCCCCTGCTTCTAAACCTACTATGAGCAGATGGATTTCAGAGTCTATTTCTCTAGCTTATGAGCTGGCAGGACAGCAGTGTCCACTGTCTGTCCGAGCTCATTCTACTCGGAGCATGGCTGCCTCGAAAACCTTTTTCGCAGGGGCTTCCCTCGCGGACATTTGTGATGCGGCTGGCTGGTCCTCACCGCATACCTTTATTAGGTTCTACCAGTTAGACCTAAACCCCGCCTTGGGATCATTGGCGTTATCGTAGTGAGCTACGTTTCGCTTGGCATACCCCGTACGCTGAGGCGGCGTGGGTATTCCTCGTTCCCAATCGCGTCTCGACGCAGTGCGAGTTCCCTTGACAGGGAACGTCTCAGGTTACGTACGTAACCATAGTTCCCTAAGAGGGAACGAGACACTGCGTCTTGCAGCCTCAGCTCCTAGGCATGCCGGCCTGTTCAGACACTGTTCAAGCTAACCCGCTTCCGGGTCGTGACGTGCCTTTATACTCCCGGGTCATGACGTGATGACGTCATCACGGCGACGTACACTCCCGCACCTGAGTTTGATTGTGCTTCAAGAGACATATAAACTGAAAGGTTCCCAATCGCGTCTCGACGCAGTGTCTCGTTCCCTCTTATTTATAGTAACTGAATATGTTTATTCAACCTAATTAAAACCCAGTAGAAAAAAAAATATTTATAGATGCTTTAATTATATTATGTCACATGTCATGCGCTTTTCAGAAATGGGATGTTAGCTATGTTTAAACATAGCTAGAGCAAGAGCGAATTTATATAATGTGTACCTCAATCAGATAGTAGTAGAATTTATTTATACTGTATATTGGGTGTATGAGAGATCTCAGACTTTTGTAATGTAATACTTTTCATGCAGGACCTTTGAAGCCTTTTTTCTTAACTTGAAAGTTTGTTTATCATCAGCTCTCATGCGATTAGGAAAAGTCAAGAAGTCTCAAAATTATTTGAACCATTTAAAGGCCCTGGGGTTTCCAAACAGAGCATGAAGGTTGACAACCAATTTTAGTCCTAAACCTTGAAGAAATATGTAAATTTCATCATTTGAATATTGATCATTTGCATTACATATATTTAAAAAAGCAATACATATTGTGTAATTTCTACAAAAGGCTTGAATTGAAGTTCTTACTTAACATATTCAAATTTTTATATTTTATTACTTACATATTAAAGCACAGAAATGTACATTTGATAATTCTCAGCATCTCTAATACTATCAAGCCTTTTTACCTTCATTGCCTGGTTGCTATTATCCACGCTGGCCACTCACAAAACCACCCACTGTCACTTCTGTGTCCATGCATCGTTTCCAGACATCAGTGCTGGGAGTTGAACCTGTTCCATGAATAAGTGATGGGGCTGGGAAAAAAAAGAAAGAAAGCACACTGGAGTCAGAGAGAGAGAGAGAGAGAGAGAGAGAGAGAGAGAGAGAGAGAGAGAGAGAGAGAGAGAGAGAGAGAGAGAGAGAGAGAGAGAGAGAGAGAGAGAGAGAGAGAGACCGGGCTCAAAGGGAAAGCAGGCAGGATATCCGTCAGAGCTTGCTGCACTTCGTTGGGCATGAGAAGTGAGGAAGACGGGAATGGGACGGGGACACCTGCCTGTTCTCTGGCCAGCAGAGCATGCCTGTGCCAGTCAGCTCTCTCAAGATGAGTTCATCTCACCTTGGGCAGGACTGTGGGGGCAGCTGGCAGCCCAGCCAAGTCCCACTGCTCAGGGACATGTCTGGCACACCCTGCCCGCTAACTGCCTGGCAAATGACTAAGAGAGTGTGCCATTCGCCTAGACCCGGAGTAAAGCTTCAATACGGTGCCATTTATTTCCTGCAGACACAATTCTTTTTCATTTAATTATGCTGATAAATGAAACTGGATATCAGAGATAGGACTTAATGCAAAATATACAAACGCACAAAATGTAGAAATCTTGTACAAAATTTAAAAAGTTAATCTACAAGATGCGTCCATTGCCATTTTCAAAAACAGGATTCCTGTACCAGAAAAGAAAGGTAACCTAATAATGATAACATCTAAGTTTAAAACTATGTTTACACAAAAGTTGCTAATGCCAATTTGTAAAAAATAATAATAAAAAAATAATAAAAAAAACACTACAGACCTATAGAACACATAATGGGCATGTGCATGACATCACCACATTTTCACAAGTTAATGTTTTTTAGTTTACTCATAGACGATAATAGTATAATTTTTAAAGATGTGCTCTTTCAAACGCCCCCAAAACGCTGTTGTCATGTAATTGAGCTTCCAAAATGCATACAAATGTTTTAGTTGAAAATGGTGTTGTGTAAATGGCCCTTAAACCAATTGGTCAAAAATAAAAAAATGTTTTGAAGAATATGGGTAACCAAACAATTGATGGGCCCCAGTGACTTCCTTTTCGCCCCCATACTATGGAATTCAATGGGGCCTGTCAACTGTCTTCAAAAGATCTTCTCTTTTTGTTCAGCATAAGAACGACAGGTTTGGAGAGTGAGTAAATGATGACAAAATTTACGTTTTTTGGTGAACTATCCCTAATATTCTAATATTGCTGAATCGACCTAAATACATGAATTCATGCCAACACAATAAATTTTGAATGGTTACTTGATTACTTGGTTGATGATTACTTGGTTACTCAAGTAATACAAAAACAGACTTTAAGGGAACAATGACAGGTTACCACTTTTTAAAGTGTAGATTATTAATTAATATTTTCACCCAATTCTCCAAACTTTAATAAAAGAACTGTGCAAATTATACTTTTCCATAAAATCATAAGTTCATTCTGCCAACCGATAAAAACAAAGTGTTTCCTTTTCAAAGTGTGTGTTTGCCATGCTTTATTTACTTGTGATAACCCTTTAAATTGTAGCGCATGGTGTGTTCATGTGTCATGTTTGATTGTTCTGACTAATAGACACTGAATGCAGAGAGGTGAAGTAGCGTGATAATGTTTTTCCTCTGCTATATCCCAAAATTACAATCAGGCCTTCTCTACAGTCTCACACAAAATCCCGCACACCAAGCTCAGAATGCCCACAGAAGTTGCCCTCGACTCTGAGTGCCATGCGCCGCACCTCCTTGCTTTGCCATGTCAAAATGAAAGAGTAAACAAAGGCCCCCAATTCCCCCGACTGCATTAATCATTCAAATGACGTATTGGCATTCTTCAGACTCGACTGCCTTGCTTCCAAATTAACACCTCCAGGTTCAAGGGAATAGAAATTAACTGAATTATCTGGCAGGCGCAGATGTCCTACCAAGCCCCCCCCCACACACACACACACATAAACCCTCACTGATTTAATATTCACTAGGAATAGCTGTGATGCTGAAAAAGTGCTAATGGTCAAGAAATCATTTATGACATGTAACGATTGGCTACTTATTTTTCTTTTATTCAGTCTTTTTATAAACAACTGGCATTTTTTTTTACTTTCTCTTTCTCACTAAGCATAATTTGGAATGAAGTGGGGGGCTGAACTTGTTTTTTGCAAGTAAAAAAAAGAAGAAAAAAAAGAAGAAGAAATAAATTAGTTGACTTGCACAAAACAAGTGCAGCCCCCCTCTTATTTCTTCTTATTTCTTTTTAAGGACCAAACATGAGAAATGTAAACATTAAAGACATGTTTAAAAACATATAAAATATAAAATATTTTTTAAAACACACATATATATATTTTTCTCATGTTTGGTCCTTGAAAAAAAAAGAAGAAATAAATTGGTTGACTTGCACAAAACAAGTTCAGCCCCCCTCTTCACTCCTGTTAATGCCTGTCTTACAGCATCTGCTGGAGTACTTCCTGCTGAAAATGCCACTTCATTGAACAATTAATTATTCTAATGATAGGCCACTACTCAACAGTGCTTTTTATACTTGCGTAGGAGAGACACATTGAGAAGGAAAAAGGGGAAAAAAGAAGAAAGCATAGTCAGCCTGTATTACTGCAGGAATGACAGTAATACAGCATGAGAAATATAGGTGAGGAGAAGGGTGAATTTCAAAAAACAGCAAAATATGAAACAACGACAGATTGGAGCTTTTCAGTAATGTGATTAAAAATAATAGAATGAAATTTTTATTGGAGTGATGGGAGTACATTAATTTATCAAGCTCTATTAACATAACGTCCTCAACATTTCTTCACCTTTTTTATCAGTCATTTTTTGCAGTGAATATCTCCTTATATTCTTTAACTTATATTCTTTAATTAATTTTAATGTGACAAATAATCCCTGTTTTATTGTTTTTGTTTCTGTCAGATTAAAATAAATAAACATGTTGTCTGGTACAGAAAAGGGATTTATTGAGAGATGTTGCAATCTGAAACCTATCAGTATCAGTACTGACAGTTTTCAATCAGACGTAACTAATCCAAATTCAAATTAGTAAAAAGCAGCATAAAAGTATCAGAGGTAGTTATTTGTTCTCACGCATTATTTTCCAAGACTCCCAAAGCTATGCAATTGTAATAGAATTATTAAATCTTAGATTGTGTGATAGAGAGGTCTAGAGATGGTCTAAGTACAGAATTTTATTATAAAGATTTTATAGTAAAAGTTCTACTGGATTATATATTTACGGTATACTATTTCTATTTATGTATTATATAAAATAATATACTTTTTTTATAATTTATTGAAATTTTTATTTTGGAATTAACTCATTTTGACGCTGCATTATCTAGTAGTTCATAATTAATCATTTATTTTGTAACTTATTTTGTCACTCTATATTTCACTAATAGAGGCTACACTTTTATTTGTAAATAAATACATCTATTTAGGTATAGATATCCTAAAGTTCCATACCAGGAACTTAAAAAGTGGAATTGAAATATTAGATTTACCAGAGGTTTACAACATGGAGTCAAAAACAAAAGCACAGATCTCAGGTAGAGTTATTTTGGGAGAAGTGCTGCGATGGACCCAAGCTGGAATAGACAACGGAGAGGACAGGAGAGTCAGAGAGATGAAAGAAGAGAAAAGAACAGCAGAAGAATCATCTTCAAGAACATCTTCTTTTGGTGACTCCAGTGAGCTTTTAACCTGAAGTGGGTCAGCGCTCCCTACACTCCTCTGTTCTGATTGCACGTGTCTATGTTACATGCTTCATTTTTGCCCCTCACTTGCCCCCGAGCCTGGAAAGAGAGGTACAACTGCTCTCGTTTCATGGCAGCTGTCTGTACGTGGTTATTTGAAAACGGAAAAAACAGTTGCTACAGGAACTGTTTTTCCCCATTTCCTATTTTGATCTTTTGTGTCTTTTGTAGCTCTGAAATCATGTTTCTCCGTATGAAAAATAAATCCACATAAGGTTTTCCCCTGTAAAATGAAAATTATCCTTCTCCTCCCCACCAGCGAGGTGTTGTGACAGCCATTACAAGAGAAGCATCGTTCTGACTCTTTGGGTAAAAAAGGTGCTGCCACTTTAAGGGAATTCTTGAGGCGATGCCAAGCAAGTGACTGCAACAGTCCCCTGGCATCACAAGATGCCTGCCCAGGGCTCTATTTGCATACCATATTCAGGGCATGGCTCTCCTTTTTTATTGTTTTTAATCAGTGCAGGATGTCAACAAAATAAATGAAGTTGCAAGTGGAAGTGAAATTTTTATCACGTCAGGGATGTGCATTTTCTTCCATTCATCACGGGCCATATTGAGAGAGTGAAATTTCAGAAAATGTGGTAATCAATGGAGGAGCTCCATATGGCGGGGATCAAAGGTGTCACAGAGTGTGTGGTTCTGCTTTATTGCCAGCCAGTACTGTTAATTGGACAACAAGATCAGAGGCAATATTAAAATCCAATTAAATTGATATGAACAGATTGCCAAGTGATGTACACTAATGTATAATTGAGTATCAAGCAAATGCGAGTCGGCCGTCTTGCGCTCTACCTCCTGAATAAATGATGGAGCCGTAGAGGACAGAAACAAGTTTGCGCATTAGCTCCACCACTCTGGGCTTTCATTTGTTCGTTTCTTTGCAGCTGATTCGCTTTTTTCTGGCTGGCACTCTTAAAGGCCTATCTCTTCCTTTTGAATGCCTTTTTTTTACTTTGCTTATAGAGTTAGAGAGTGTGCGCCCTTGCGTGTTCGAGTGTAGCCACTGAGTCAACTAGATCCATCTGTAGCATTTCAAACAACAGCATTCCATCAGTCCAATAAAATCTAAAGTTGGGCTGTGGTTAATCTGGTATAAAAACACCGTCTGATCACTGTGCTTGAGATTTGGCGATACAAAGTGCCCTTTAAAACAGAAATAAAGAGGATAGGGGTGGATGTTGTAACACCATTTAACAGACCGCTGAGACCCGGATCAAGGTGACATTTCCTGATAAGGTAAACTTGGAAGACGGCCCAAAACAATCAAAGTTCATCAAAACCCAGTCATTTATTAATTGAATATTTTTAGGGCAACCTTAGGGCTTATAGCAGTCGTTCTAATACATGGCACAGGGGGATGATAAGGAGATTTACATACCTAATTATAATGACATTTCAGGGGCCCTGAGATGGTTGATTCATTTTAAATCACGTCTTTGCCGTTCACCACCGTTTTGGGGGGGCGCGGGTTGTCCTGATGGGTAATGTGAGGGGCTGAGGGTGGTAGTGATGATGGGCAGAGCTGCTGCTTCATTAGAGCTGATGGAGGCTTGGGAGGAGCGGAGTCTGTGGTGCGTGCCTGTCTCCGTGCCCACGGCCATGCCCACACAAAGGGCCCGCAGAGCAGGTGCTAACAAGGTCGCAGTGCCTCTGAGCCATCTGGGCAGAGCCTAGCGCATCATTACTGCACCTCTCTTTGTGTGTCTGCAGCCACCTCTGCCAGACCTCTAAAGAAATCAAAAAACGCTTGCTTTCTTTGGAAGACTGTGTGTTTAACTTGAGCGAAACAAAAGGAGCTCTAATTGGTTTGGAACAATCTGTCGCTCGTATGCAAGGGGTAGTTGGCATGTGCTGAAATCATATACTTCTTTCTTCTTCTTTTTAATTATAATCATTATTGCTTGCAGTGAACTGCATTTACTCACACGGTGTGGCTAACAGTCCATCTGTAAGAAGCTGTGAGAGTAAACATCCAGGAGTCGTCGCCGACTGCTGCTGGTTAGTTGTCGTTTATTCTCTGTGTAATTTTAGTACGGAGGGCCAAAGGTTCAAATCTGGGTGAATCTGGTTTTCCTTTTCTTTTTTTCCCCCGGAAACATCTGGAGGAAATTGGCTTTTCATGATCACGGACTGCCTTCAAATATTGCCTTAAATCTCGCCTAAGATTACGAAGGCCTACCCATTGCACTAATCACAAATTACAAACTTAGAGGCTGGATACAGACCAAAATGTGTGCAATGAGAAAAGGTTGGAGGAAAAAAGCTGCCACTGCCGGAGTCTAGTTTGTAATTTATGATTAGCTTGGACAAAACACTATGTGCTCAGTGCTGAATGGCTAGAGACTTCATCTTCACATCGGTTTACATTATTACTCTAAAGATGTGCAGACAATGATTTGTGAGTATATGCTTTGACACGGTCAGAGCCGAATGAATCTGATCTATCTCTTACGATGCCATTAGCGTTGCAGGGGGAATCCTATACTTCCGTAGCTTTCTTCTATTTTACGAATTCTCTGTGGTCTGTTTCTGAAAGCGTTTTGGCTGTCATTATGTGGTTACCTGTTTTGCTTTCCTGGCATTCCTCCTTTGATTTAACCATTTTCAAATGAAGGTATATAAATAGGGAATAATCAGTTGGACAAAACTATAGTCTATTAAGGCACGCACCCACAGCCGGACCTTCTGACTCGATTTGCATTCCAAAACCATTTCAAAGGCAAAAGCAAAACTGTAATCTTTCTGTTTATTTAAAAGATTTGAAGGTTCTGTTTTGTGGTCAGCCATGTGGCATTCGAACAAACATGAAAGGGAAGGTTAATTCATAAAGAATCAGCAGCCTTATTACTGAAGGACCTACACACACGCAAGTGGGAGCACACACAAGCTGCACTTATCCTCATTTACTGGACTACTTCAGCAGAGCTGGAGAGCTATACACATTGATTAAAAAATCATTTCACATCCAGCTGTTTTAGAAACATCCTGTTGTATTGTATTAGTGAAGATACGTTTCCACTCATAAAATTGGATTATCGCAAAAACTTTTTTTTCTTTTGATAACAGGCTTTGGCTACGGTATTTCAGAATGACTATTAAGTCACATGAAATGTTGATGTGCATCTATAAATGTATATGGTACATTTCACGAGTTCACACTTACAAATGATTCAGGAGCAATAAATGGTAAGCATATTTGGCATGCTGTCCGAGGAGAGGGCTCCGAGCTCGGTGTTCAGCCCGAACCTGGAGCACTCCCCCCGTATCCTGATTTTGATAGGAACAATTAAGTGTGAGGAGTTGGGGTGGTGGAGGGATGCCGAAAAATGTCAAAGAGCTGTAGGTGAGTCAAACATGTCTATATATACATGCTTCCTCTCCTGCTGATAGGATGAGGTGTAATTGCTGATGACGTGTTGATTGTGTTAATCATTTGAACGTGCTCCTCCCGAACTTTGTTAATAAAACATCATATGTTGTCATACATGTTTCACGTATTAAAAGGCTACATTTATTTCCATCCTCCCAAAATTTGCATACAAAATATTCATATGGAAATCCTTTACCACAAAAAAAACAACTAGGTTAATGCTTGGTTTATGTTCAAATGTAAATTAAATATATTTTTATTAAAATGTTTGAAGAAGAAATGAACATTAAGGTTTAGTTCATACAAGACTGAAACATCAATTGCTCAACGCCGTGTAGTTCCAAACCCATAAGACTTTTCTTTCATCTTCAAAACACAAATAAAGATGGAGAGATTTCTGACCTTCCATAGATAGTCCACACAATTACCATTTTGATGCTTGTACTAATCCATATGAATTATTTAATCTAAATTCATATAGAACTTTATTTTAAAGTGTTACTTCATTGTTTGTGCAACTTTATCTGGAGGGTAGAGATCCGGAAAATATCCAGCACTAGTACTTCCTGAAGTCTAGATGGCGCTAATTGTTTCTTTGGCCCCTAATCTAGCGTATACTCTAATCCAGTCCACACATAAAGACAGCTATCCTAATCCATAGTGTCGAATGCTCCCTATCGACAGTAATACACAGATTACTGGTTAGACAACATCTGTGCAAAGACTTACAACTTTCTACGACTGGAATCCTCCTCCTTTGCTGTTCATTATTGAGCAATCTATCCTAGCAATCTCTGACTCAATAAGAGATAACAGAGGTTTATTGTGACTATACTATAGACTCTTCCCAATGAGTTTTAAAGAACTGAGATGTCTTACAACACTAATAACGGATATTAAAATGCTGTCAAAATTCTGCTCATGCACCGCTCACCAGAAAATCCCTTGTATATCTCAGCACAATAGATGACATTTAGGCAGAAGGAGAAAAAAAGGGCTGAACTGGGCCTTTCTTGTGGGAAATCCTGCTACTAGCCTGAAATAACAGCATTATCTTGAGAAAATCCCAGATTAAGCAGACAGGTAGGAGCATGGCCGCGCTCCGGGAAGCGCACAGGGTGGAAATCAGGCAGGATGGGGAGGGGGTGCAGAGAGCGAGCACCACAGGAGGCTAATGCTCCCATCCCAGGCCACAGCTGATCCCCACCTTGACTGACAGGGTGCTGTGCATGGGCCTGCATACAACATAGCCTACGGAGAGAAAGACACAGCACAGCATGGCACCTGCCTGTACAATCTCCCAGATTCTCCTATGCATTCACAAGCAAGTGCAGCACAACTGTAGAGCTCCACAGATGTAATCATATACACAAACGTGCACTTCTACAGAGAAGGTACTCTAATACACATTATCTCATAATTATTTCATTATGCAAAGCACTGCCACATGCTCATATTAGCAGGAGTGATCAGCAACAATGTCACAAACTTCTTTGAAGAAATCAACAAAACACTATGCAGATCAAGAACTTTACACCACTCATTTGAATCCTTAAAGTCAAGCACACACTACAAGACTGAAGCTGAAGGCATCACGCACTTTAAGTGTCGTTTTTTTGTTCCCTGTTTTGTAGAATGTTGGTATGGACTTTTCTCGACTAGATGCATCAGTGAAAACATCATTCTTCTTATGGAGTGTTGGAGTGTAGTTAAAAAACTTGCTTTTGTACATTGTAAATTGAGACAAATGTATTGATGAGACTGCATCCTTATCACGTAGTAACGATACTGGAAAAACATGCAAGTTTATGTCATGGATTCATATATATATGTGCATCAATAAATAAGCATAAACATATTGAATAGAACTCAAATTCTGATTAAAATTTGAGTTTTTTTCCTGCATACTTTGGATTTTATTCAGTCTTAAAATGATTCATTTAAATGAAGATTTATATTATTGTTTACTCAGTGGTTCTTTTTACCTTTTTTAACAAAATATATTTGAAGGCTCCCCATTTAATATGATTTAAAGGAACAATATTAATTTAGCCTTGTCGTGTGCACTTCCTCATACACTGAATGCAAGTTTACTGTACACTGATTCCATGTTACTGCAAAGATTCAAGAATGTGAAAGTATACGTGATATGAGCCGAAGTACTGACACTTACTCAATCTATTCATAAGACAATCTGCCAGCTAACAAAGAAACTGGCACACATTTAGCATTGATGATACAAGCGAAGAACTAGCCTATTCTTGACTGTTGATGACCTTGATAAAGCCTGGGAATGCTTTTTAAAGTGGAGGAATGCAATAATTATTTTCTCTCATTCTTCATCCTGAGCCTCCCACTGAGGGGAGCATTACACGCTTTCACTCAGCCCATTCTGAACATCCTTTGCTAATGATGGCCCACTATTACTTGTCAATGACCTTACACTCAAACACAGTTCGATTTACACTCTCTCTTATGAATTTTATAGAAAGGATGGGTAACCTGAGGAATAATTGGATAAGCAAGGCCAATTAAATGGCTGAAAATGAAAATGTGCTGATGGTGCCAAAAAGAGACGAGAAGAGAGCATTTTCTGTGCTTGATTGCCCTCGCTCCTGAAAAGATGCAGGGCAGGGTGCATGTTTGGGCAAGAGAGAGAAAGAAGAAGGACTTGAAAAGGTTTGACTGCTTAGCCTAGTCCTTCAGCAGGACCCCAAGCGCAGTAACCTTATATCAAAGACAGAGTGTCGAACAGGGACGGGAACTACATTAATTATTAAAGCACTTTTGGTAACAAGCTGCGCGTCGGTAGATGCCTATTGTAAGGACGACTTCCTCCTGTTTCCAATTATCTACTTTTAACAGTCCTACAGCGCTGTGAGTTTCCCTGAAGCCCAGGTCTGAAGACGGGTCTGGCTGCTACATGGCCAAGTGAGCGAGAGGTGTGTGCTAAACCGTATAACGCTAACTGCTAACATGAGGCAAACTCACTATCTGTGTATCCACAGAGGAACAGACTGCGAGAGGAACCGGTTCATCCCGGCTTTCAGCCGTAGAGTCAGCTACAATCAAAATTGTTCACTTCAGGAACGCAGTATATGATCTCATTCTGAAAGCTGGTGGTTGACTCCACACATAGCAGAAATCACAACCTGTGCTGAAGGTCTTATTGGAAGGCATCTCAGGCACTCTGACAATTTATTCATTATCTGCCAGACTCGACTGCAGTCCGACAGTCAGATTTCTCTTATCAACTGTCTTTTGGTTTTTAACATTTTCCACATTGTTTGGTGTCTGTAATGCAATTCAGGAGACAGACGAAGGTGTTTGTATAAAAAGTATTTCAATTGTTTGTATAGTAGAGTATAATATAGTTTTTTTTTACACACATTTTAAAATATTCATTTTTGTCACAGTTTTTGTATTTTGTTAAAAATATTCTTTTAGTTTATTCAGTATTTTATCAAATTCATTAAAGGATGTCAGCTAATTAAAATGACTAATTTTAGTAGGTAATATTTTAGTGGATACCAAAGTAGTCTGACGGCAGAAAGTCTGGACTCCATACCAGCTTTCATTGGCCAAGGACTTCCCAGATCTGAATGAATCAAATGTAAAGCAACTAATCACAGTTCACTTTGTTCAGTGCCATCTTTAGGAGTGTGAAAATGTAAAGTCGATGTCCATACAATAACAGACCAACAAAGAAAAATTATTGGATGCATTTTAATGAGTCTAGTGTATGTTTTGAACTTCACACACTTTTGAAATTCCAGAATTTAGTTGATCATGATAAGCGCTCAGTCATTGTTACAGATATAAACGGTTTTCCTCTTCCAAGAAGGGGTTTGGCATCATGACAGCTTTGTTTCCAGGTGGATCATTAAAGAAAGTGACACACAAATGCCCTGTAGAATTCAACCAATCAGATGAAACTCCTGAAGTCTTTCCAATTTGTGTGCAATATGCATCAGATGTTCAGCCAACAGTTCATGGGTGTGATGTCCAGACATTACTCACTTTTCACCAAAATATTTGAAACAATTATTATGTTATTTCTTTAAAAAAGATAAATAATTAAATTTTACTAAGAATTTTATCTAATCTAATCTAATCTTCATTATCATTCATGAGGTTAACACTGGTTTTAGCTAATATATATTTAATAAACATTGACATACATGGGACACATGAGACATAACTGAGTAAATGCCTTTGTATAACGCAAGCAGTAAAGTTAACCTGCCACACCATTGTGTTAGGTGCTCTGTTGCCACATTAAAAGCACTTTTCACAACACATTGGCACTGCAGAAACTACATCTCCATCCACTTTCCATCAGTGAGTAGCTGTTGATTAGCGTATGATTTGTTTACACTGACTGATGGCCTTTCACCCTGAACTGTCATTTCACACGTCCACAACCTTGTGCCAATGAGCCATTTAACACCCTTCAATAAGACCACCATCCAGCAGTCACCCCACCCTAAAAGAATCATGTTTATTGGGCTCAATAAAACTCTTTGTTCCTCCGGCAAGAGCAGATAACAGGCAGGCAATATCTCCGAGTACTAAATATTGCCGCTATGATGACGGAGATTGATCTGTGTATCATTGCAGTGCACAACAGTAATGCATTTTGAACACTCACTCAGAGGTCATTATCACTTAAATTGCAGTGACGCGAACTTCGGAAAGCTTTGCATGAACTTTGTGATTCTATCAAATATTGAGTTGAGCATCTTTCAATATTTCTGCTTACTTCTCTCATGTTTAATTCATTTGTGTAATTAAAATATTAATAATTGAAATTAATATTCGAAAGCAATAATACAGCCTTTGGTACAGGAACATGTTCATGATTGATAAAGATAATTGTATGATTATTCATTATTTTGGTCATTTTAAGAGTTGGATTGATGTTGTGCAACAAAGATGAACAAAGATGAAATTTGTTTCATGGCTCCTTTCAAGAAGACCCAACTTTTAATGGGCCAACTTTCAGCGACATAAAACGTTTTGCATATATTCATTTTTAATGGAGCTTTTAAGAACTTCATTAAGTACCAAGGAATGTGAGCGCAAGTACGCATTTGATGTATTTTTCCCCTTTTTTTCTTTTTCTGGTGACAAGAGCAGAACCACGCCAATCCCATTGTTGTTGGTGAAAATAAAAACAAGTAAAACTGGCCTCTGTAGTAGGTAGTCAGGCTGGAGTCCTTTCAAGCACAGTTGTTTCAATTATCTTCAAAGCAGAGTAGAGCCGAAACCTTTGTTTTTTGCACACCAGTACACTGGCTTGAACCTGACCCTGTTTCTTCAAGCTTGTTGAGGATTATATGTTCCTTTAGTACTGTTTGATAGTAAAAGCACTTTTTTCTCATTTATAATTCATTTTCTCCTAATTTATTATTCATTTGATCTAAAATTTCATTAATTTTCTAAAATGTTCCAATTGGGTTTTTCTAGCTCAGGCAAGAATTTCTTTGTCCCTTTATATAGATGGTTATTATTCTTTAATGCCTTGTGTTGTAGAGGTTATCGTCTTCTAAGGGCAAACAGCATTTTTTAAAAGTTTTAATCAGCCTTTAATGAAAAGGGTCAGTGTCAGATTGGTGAGATTATGTCTATCACGCTGTATGTTTTTTTTTTCTTCTCAATTTCTTTCACTATTGTTCATTCCCTTTCTTTTCATGGTCTCCTAGTTGCTCTTTCTTTCTCTCAAATGAAACGACTGCACTAATTACAAACTGCAGCACATGGCCGGTCAAACTGGACCAGGAGTCCCTGTATAAGAAACTGATACATGTATTATATGCTCATTTAGGCGACGATATGCAGTATGAAGTTGTGCAAGTCTATAGTCTCATTATAATGTTCCACATATACTCTTCTCTAGAGACTTTCTTATAATGTTAATGCCTTTCTTACTCACTTCTGATATTTTTGTGCACAAGGCCGGCAATACTTACCCCATTTATAATTCCCATTTTTCATTTAAATAACTAATATTACAGCATTGACTTCAATTTCTGTCTTGGACTTAATGTGTTTTAGAAGAACACTTTAATCCCTGACACAATTAACCCTGTACAGCCAGCTTGATCATTCCAGACTGGACTAAGATAATCTCATACTACCCATACTGAGGTATATATTTGTGTATTTAAACTTGCATATTTATCTTATACGGTTTCAAAAAACGTAATATATTGCAGAAAATTTATTAACATATTAAAATATGAAATTGAAATGAAAATTTGACTCAGTTCAGTATCTTTTAACCTGTTTCCAGAAAAGGGAATACTTTGTGATTAACGTTTATGTGACAACAAGTGGTGCTTTGTCATGAAATAAGATTTTAAGAGTGAGATTTGCAATGTTTTTGGAAAACCCAGCCACTGGTATTTTATTCAATCTGTGTATAAATATGCTATTGTATAGGTCAGGAGAGATAGACTGTCTTACTTTAGGCCTGAATACAGCAGAATAATGGACTGCAGTGCTGAAGACTATTGAAAGCAGGTAAGATTGATGGATGCTACATGCTACGTTCCCTGCACGTTGTATTTCAGGGTAGGGTTTTCTGCAAATGCATGCATTCATACCTTTGTCCTTCATATAGCTGGTGCATCTACAAGCCCCAAATGTCAGTAGTATTATCAGGTGCCTGTTTTGGTCAAATTTGCATCTGGCTCGCAGCATCAGTGTGGGCCCACTTCTAAAGAGCAGAGGTTCAGAGCAGTCAAAGCTTAGCATTCATATTGATAAGGGTGTACTCAAAGGAGGGCTAAGAAATGCATTTGCCATGTCAAAGCTGGACAAATTCCCTGCTGCCTGCTATGAGGTTGTGCTCCTCTGAGGTTCAAAGACAGAATGACAAAGAGGAAGATTGTCAGGTGCAATGACTGAGAATAAGACTGGCACAGGCGCTGAGCTGTAATTATGGCCAGGTTGACCATAGTCTCAGCCTCAGACAAGACCGACCAACCGAACGCCCACAGTCTGTTCACTGACCGTCTGATGCATATTGCACACAAAACACTGCGAAAAGCACAACCATACAAATGCACTGTGACTGTCTTGAATTGTTGAAAAG
Source organism: Rhodeus uyekii (assembly GCA_037043235.1). Classification (NCBI taxonomy): domain Eukaryota; kingdom Metazoa; phylum Chordata; class Actinopteri; order Cypriniformes; family Acheilognathidae; genus Rhodeus; species Rhodeus uyekii. The sequence goes on along the minus strand of JAWRVZ010000013.1, from coordinate 3,582,390 downwards.
TGTGTACCAAAAGGCTATATACTTTGACAAATATTCCTACATTCATCAGTCGAGGAATATTGTCTTGTTCAAAGCAGAAATATATTATACTGTCACTGTGATTAACTCCCGACTTTTTACATAGTGTTTGAATTTATTATGCACGCACATGGATACTTATGCAAGGCAAACCATAAATGTTCAATATGTAATGGAGGTAATAGTTATATCTTATAGAGTGTGTAGCTCTGTATTGTTCCACACAGGGAGAATGGCTGCAAACACACAACATGTGAAGTAAAATGAACACACAGTCTTATCAGATGCAGATTTTTCTGCTGCAGCATGCGGCTGTGTAGTTGGCTGGCAGTAGCGGTGGAGGGGCCGCTGGCCTGCGCCGGGGGGCATGCTAAGGATAATTGGAGGGCCGGCATATTGAGAATGAGGCCAGGCAGCCCAGTGTGCTCAGGGGGGTCAGCGCTCTACACTCACAGCTGGTCATTAGTGACCCACGCAGAAAGGAATATGGAGCTATGCTAAAAAAAACCTATTAAAATTTTAGCTCAGTGGCTGTGACAACATTACAGGAGAGAGGTGAAGGAGGGAGATTAATCTTTATTGGGCGATTAGCGAATATGGCCTCCGTCCACTAAAACGGGACTCACTGGGGCTTGCCAAGTATAGCTAACACACACAGACTAAAACGGAAATCGAATTGAAAATATATGTTGCACTCTCTCTGAAGGGCGGAACTCTTGTAAGCAAGCACTCTGAAAGGAGAATATATTTGGTTTCATTCACATGTATTTAAACTTGTGTACTGTTTCTGTTCTTAAAATTTCCTGTTGGTTGTGTTTGAGTGCTTGATAGGTTTAAATACCAGGTATCTCAGGTTGCAAAATAAATTGCAAGGAAACACGACCCAGAATCTCATGATTATAAATGGAAAATGTATTTCTTGAAGTGACCATTGCACACCTTTCACAATTAGCCTTGTCTAAGGGCATTCAGTTGTTTACTTATTTTTAGATCAAACCATTGAGTAGCATGCCCTTCAAAAATCCTTGAAATTAATCCTAAAACTGAAACAGTTTTTTTTATGATGTTCAGTCATTCTAAACATAGTCTCACAGGGTAAACCAAAATCTTGAGACATGTTTAAAGGTTCAAAAGCTCCAAAAGTGACTCCAACTTGATTGTATCACATTAAACTGAAGATGCTAGCTTAATATTCCAAACAAATAATATTCTATTTCAAATTGGTAGTGGTGTCAGGGGTCAAAAAAACATGCGTTAATGAGATTTTGAGCTATGTGGAAAACAAACACAGATTTCAGGATGCTCTCCAAAATAAAGGTACACCTTGAGGAAAAAAGTGCTCGACAAAACACTGCAAAATGACCAACAACCTCGTCCACCCTCGAAACAAAAGAATCCAGGATCTGAAGGTAGATAATAAAAACAAAAAAAGAAGAAAAAACACGGCCTCAGCATCTCCTTTTATCACCCGCATTAATTTGTTCTCCAGAACAACAAATGATTTTTCCAACTCTTGTGAGGATTTTGTTTTTCTTTCATGTGCTTCTCAGACATTAATTATATATTTTTATATAGAATATGCAAAAAGAAATCTGAATGTTGGAAGGCAAGGTGATTAAATATTAAACAATGCAGAAATCATTCTGTTACCTAAAGGGATGCTATTTCTTTTTCTTCTTTTTCCCCCTTCCTCTTTTTTGTCGTCTTTGTGTGTTGAAAATTCCTTTAAAGTATCGCATACTCTGAAGGCATACACGGCAGACCCGGGCGAAGTTTGTTTCAGACCCCAGCTATTTATTATGGAGCGTGAGGAGGCCGGGTCACTTCACTAAACTAATGTGTCATTACTCGCCGGCTGCAGCACTGACCAAAGCGCTTGCAATATGCATTGAGTTTGAATTATTTCTCTGCCCTCTGGCAGCAACAGTGAGGAAGGAGGCGAACGATAGAGAAAGACTGGAAGAGACTGAGTAAGAGAGAGAGAGAGAGAGAGAGAAATGAGAAAAAAAAAGAGAGAGGAGAGAGGACATTCTGTGCAGTTTGTGTCTGATCCTAAGGGAAGCATTAGCAAACCTTTGAAGGGGGAAAAAGGCATCTGCACCATAACTGAGACTAACACTGCAGGGTGAGGAGGTCACAGTCCATTCCACCATGCAGCTATTTTTGGTAGCCGGGCCTGAGGAAAAGGAGGGGCCGAGGGAGACTCGCAGCATTCTGCACTCAGTCTGAAAGGAAACTTCACGGCAGGTCTTCGTCGGTGTTAAGCGGATGCTCTCATCCAGTAGCTGTGGTAAACAAACGCAATCGTTAGGGTGGGTTCAGGGCTTGTGGCCTCCTGGTGCAGTAGACCTGGGGCTGGGAAGATCAAGGAGACTCTGGCAAAGGAGGGCTGTTCTCTTTGTGCAGGCTGTAAGCCTGCAGGGCTCTGACTCACATGCGGTACCTGAATCAATCCACTGCATCATCTCATACTCTCTCAGAGACTTTCAGCTCTGTTCGACATGTTTCACCCGAGGAATGGATGGATACAGAAGCATCATGCCCATTCAAACTGCTCAGATTTTTGAGCCAAGTGGATTTTGAATGCAATTTCCAAATATATATATATTTGTATGTTTGAAAATGTAAGTGAACCTAGTGTTTAGCAAAACCATTGCATTGTTAAAGATGTTCCTTTTCTTCTTAGGGAATCAAGTGAGCCAGGACTAGGGATGTGAAACTTGAAGAATTTTCCAATTTCAATGGATCTGATTCCTTAACAATTTCATAAACAATTTAGTATTTTAAAGGAATAAATATTTGTGAGGAGGGGAAATAGGAACCTAATTGCTAAATTATGAGATTTTTTTTTCTTCAAAATATATCAGTTTAATAATATATAAAATGGAAAATAAATACATAAACAGTTTTGAAAGAGATGTGTTTAGACTGACTTTTTAATGACCTTTCAGTCTGTTTTACAGAAGAACCCAATAACTATATAAACTCTGATGTTTATATTAAAATAGCAAAAATAAGGTAACTTATTACTTATTAAAAAATACTATTGAAAAAACATGTCTCTTTATGTACATTGTTATTTGAACATCCAGTTCAAATAACTACACTGATTTAAGACTCACAAGACAAGGATGTAGAGTACGGTGAAGTGAATGTGATTTCACTTCACTTTCACTTTTTTATGACCAAGTACAACAGGTTCCTGAATCAACAACCAGAAAATGTGCTTTTTCACCTATCATTTCTCTCAGATTTTAGGTTAGGTTAGGGGTAGGTAATGATAGTGTTAGGACTAAATATTCAGACAGGAATGTTGTTCCAGGATCAACAAAATATGTTGATCCATGAACATGTCTTAAGCCTTAAGTATTCACACCGCCAACGGCTCTCTACTGTGAAGACGCTTGTGGGCCTTCCCAGTGGTGTTGCTGTCATGCTTTTGGTAAACTGCACGTCTAATTTGACAAGGAAGTAGACTTATAAGAATTAGAAGTATTATTCAGCTGTTGGAGAGTATATAAACTACAGCAGTGCTAAGTGCATTCAATTGTTAACGAACGATAATTCATTTATACTGTCAAAAATCACTAAAACATCATTTTAATTTGACAATTTATCAATTTTCTTGTCCCTACTAATAAACAAGATGCAGGGGAGACTATAATATGAACTTCAGCAGTTCTGCCAACCTGTTCTTTGCATCACATAATTAATTAAATTAACTGGGAACGTATGAGACAATCTCATTGCCAGCAGTTTCTTTTTATAGTTTTATTATATCCATGTATGTGGTCTTGCCTGCACTGACAGTCTTCATTCCTGCTGTTTGCCCTCACAAAATTAACTGTTCATTGAATAAAGTTCATTTCAGAACTTTTGTCACATTTCTTGTATTTCTTGATATGCCTACGTTCTGTCACCAATGGCCACTGTCACTCATGCTAGTGAAAATCACCAGCTCTCCATTGAAAATGAATGGGATCATGTCGTTTTGTTGCTGCGAGTCATTGGCAGTAAACGGTTTTTACTTTGTAAAATCATGACCTGTACAGGACACATGCGTTCAATTCACTAAAAAGAACAAATTTATTAGAGTCATTATTTTGGGAATCAGACTACATTGGTCAAGCTGTTTTGGAATGTTTTTGAGTACGGTTCTGAATAATGCCCCTGGCAAGATATGTTTTCAATAGGATAACTAGGAGATGGATACTGATGAAAGCGGTCCAGCAGAGAAAGGTTTTTGGACATATTGGTTCCACTGTCAGCTAGATAATCTGTGAGAGCAGTCTTGCAAAACAAACCATCACCGTCACAAAGGATCTGCCACCTGGCTCTGATTTCCCTCAACAACCGTGTGCACCATCACTGAAAAAACACACACACACACATAATTTGGGGTCTCCATAGGTCAATGCGGAGTCTAACAGAAACTTACTGGAAGAGTAAATGATGACAAAACAAGCTCATAAGTGGTAAATAAACTACTTTAAAAGAAGTCTTCACCAAGCAGAATAGCCTCCATATCATATTAAAATGCATCAGTTTTCGTCAGACAGGAATAAACAAATCTGCAGAGGAGAGCCAAAGTGGTGTTGCTAATGCTTCCCCTTTGGAAAGGCCTGCGTTTGGCCCCGTGGGCAGAGGAATGATTGGCAGGCAGAGGAAAGTAGGAGCGAGACCCGGAGGGGAATGAGCGCGGCAGGGATTTGGCTTCACCAGCCCTCCCTCCATGTTTTGAAATCTAAGAATAAACAGCGATAAGGCTCCAAACTCTTCCCGTCGTTTAATCTTGCCCCCCCCCCCCCTCCACCCTGTCTCGCTGGGCAGCCTACCTCAAATGGACTGGGAGGGAAAGAGTGGGCATGCATGGCTGCTCTCACCTGCGCAGGCTGGCTGTGCGGGCAGGAAGAGCCCCCTGACTGCTGCGCTAATCGCCTTTAACAGGAAGCTCCAGTGTCTCTGCTTATGATTCTTCCCCATCTGTCTTTCTCTTCAGTGATGAAGGCATCCGTCGAGATTTCTTCCCCTTCTACTGTATCCCATTATGTTGTCTTTCATGCTGCTTTCTTAGTTTGTCTTTCAAAGCAACTTTGGATGTCCTCTTAGCCATTGCCATGTCTGAATATTATAGATAGGTGATTCTCTAAATTTTCAGTATCACTATTGATCATCCAAACACTCTAATATTTCACTAATTTCTGAAAATCTGTGCACATAATTCCATCAGATCAGCATCTAAAACACACACACACACACAGTAAGAATAATACAATTTTACAATTGCACATACTGATTGTTCTGTCCAGATCACACACAGCATATTATGGAATTTGTAGCCTGCACTTAAACATATACATACACACTTTAGACGAGGATCAATTATCACTAACTAAGTATTAATTGTAACTATATTGAGTTTTGCCTCAACAAACTATTATTTACTTATTTATAAAATTTACTTATTGTATAGGTATGGTAGTTGTTAAGTTTAGGTATTGGATAGGATTAAGGTATATGTAGAATATGATGTATAAGGGATTAATGCAGTAAATGCATTATAAGGCATTAATATTTGCTTTATAAGTACTTATAAACATCTAATTTTATAGTAAATTGCATGCTAGTAAGCAACTAGTTAATTGTGACAACTGGACCCTAAACTAAAGTGTTGGTCAAACTTTAGATTAGGGTCCAATTCTCACTATTAACCGACTATTAACTATGACTTTTGCCTCAATAATCTCCTAATTAATGCTTATTGATAGTTAGTACGGTAGTTGTTAAGTTTAGGTACTGTGTAGAAATAGGTTCATGCAGAATAAGTCATTAATATCTGCTTTATAAGTATGAATAAACAGTCAAAATCCTAGTAATATGCATACTAATAAGCAACCAGTTAATAGTGAGAATTGGACCCTAAACTAAAGTGTTACCAAGTATGGCCATGTATAGTTATATATATCATTCCTTATGAACAGTTCAAAAGAACACAGCTTATTTGAACATTTTTGTAACAATGTAAACGTGCTTCCTTGCTGAATAACATTAGCATATATTAGATTAGAATTTACTTAAAATATAAATAAATTATAAATATTGTTACGCAGTTATTTGTTTATTCTGAGCTTTCTGATTGTGCTTGTTTGATATTGTCACATTATGTCTTTTTTCTTCTTCTCCTTTTTTGTAAGTTACCAGCATATATACAACCCAAAGAAAGAATCATATTAGCCTTTTTACTCGTGTTTTTAGTAAGATTGAGCATTTATCTATATTTTACTGTACTCTGTGCAGATTACAGATCCCTGTGAACTGAGTCCTGATGACCAGGATGCTCCAGTAACATTATTGCTATTCACTTACATATGTCACACAGAAAATCAAATTATGAATGGAAAAATGTAGCAAGGCGAGTAAAAGAAAGCTGATGAATAGAAAGTCAGAAACGGAGCGAATGAGAGAAAGTGTGTGACACACAGAGAGAGAGAGAGAGAGAGAGAGAGAGAGAGAGAGACAGAGAGAGAGACAGAGAGAGAAAGAAAGAGAGAGAGCAGTCGGGGTGGCTTGGTGTCAGCTGACATATATAATTACAGAAATGGTTCTCTCTCCCTAAACCATTATTTATTTTAGCAGTTCTGACCCACTGCTGTGGCTCTACCACCCCCATTCCTGCCAAAAAGTGGCTTTTTTAACTGAAAGCTTTCCAAACAAGCCTCACTAGTACTTGGCTTCACTCCAAGAAACTGTGTATTTTGGTGAATCTGGCCTGTTGTACTTTGAGTCTGTGCTGGATCGGAACTACTCAAGTAGCTAATTCGTGTGTGTTTGTGTGTCTATTAGTTTCTAATGCTTTGTCTGTGCGTGCGTGTATGCGTGCATGTGTGTACACAAATGGTGTGACAGTGAAAAGTTTTAGCCTCCCTAAAAGGTGTGGCTTAAAAAAAAGACAGAGAGAAGGCCAGAAATTCAAACAATAGTATTTTACAGTGTAGTTGCAAAGTGTCTTTTTGTGTTTGTTTTTTTTTTTGTTTTGTTTTTCTGTTTTAGCAATCTGGTCCAGTTGTCTCCACACAAAAATTGTTAATATTGCAAATAGGTAGAAGAAACACAGATAAGGACTCTGAATGTGAGCTTAAAATAACTAACTAAAGGTGCCAATGTGCTGAAGAGGCACTGTCAGACGTACAGGAAAATGTCACTCATCGCATGATTAAAATTCAGCCATGTAGTGGCCACTTTCCTCTGTTCTGAAAAGAGTCGATTTGAATTTGACAGCATCTGTGCTTTTCTTGATGATTAGAAGCAGTGTTAGGAAAGCTGCATAAAACTACCATGTCAAGACACAAGCAACACATGATTTAAGAACCTCAGTCAATTCTTTTGAAATAAGTTGTTAGCTAAATCACAGACTACTAACAAAAAGTAGCAAATCACAAACTCACTCCGACAATGAGTATGCTGGGAAAGCACATTTTAAGAATTCGTAAAACTGACATTTCTTTTTTTTTAAAACACACACACACACACGCCTTTGAAAGACTATGTGCACTCACACATATTTATTGACACTCTGTGAAGTTAATAAACCTACTAATAAATCTACTCTATTTTATTCCACGCCAGCAAGAGAAAAACTGCATTAATGTTTCTGTGATTTCTGACTTTTTATGTGAAGGAGTTAGCCTACTACAAGACAATTGTTAGCTTGCAGATGGATGATAATATAACTGTTTTATATTACAGTACATTGAAGCACCTCACTCTTTCACATTCCACTCTTTATACTTTCTAAAGGTGATGAGTTGATTATGACCTTTGGCCTCTGTTAGCTGCTTAGTTCTGACAGCTTGTTGCCACAGAGGCATGAGAGACTGCTAAAACACACCCTGGTGGACAGATCCCTACACTACACTTCAGGATCAGAGAGCAACAGCAGGGTAAACCAACACAGACTGTAAACAAAAGACATTTAATAGAGTCATAATTTGCTGAGAAAGAGATTTACTCGTGTGTGTATGTCCATGCAGTTTCTGGTTTATTGGTTTCAAAAGCTGGTAGCAGTATTGTTAGGTTTTAAAGAAGAGCTGAAATACTTTAATAAAAAGATGTGTGTGCGTGCATGTGTGTGTGTGTGTGTCTGTATGTGTGTGTGTGATAAATGAGCTAAAACAATAAAAGGTGGCCCGTAACTGAGAGATGCGCACTGTCAAAGAAAATAAATAACTTCAAGCCTCATCACCTTCTTGGGGAAAAAAATTCACCACATGAATATGCAAATGTATCATACGTTTGTTTACAAAGCTGCTGCTTTTGTGTCGAGCAATTAAAAGCGCAAACATTTCTTTCTTCTCGCTCTCGTCCCATGAATACGCATATCTGTAGAGATGATATGTAAAAGCCGGCAAATGCATGCAGATTATTAATGCAAATGCAATGCAACTTTTTCATTTGTTGACATGAAAGGAATGAATGCCGGATTCAGCATTATCCTGTGGGCTGTGGGTTGCGGCCAGGCCCGGGCCACATACTGCACTAACACACATGATTTTTTCTCCATCTCACCCTCACCGCATCCGCAGCAGCAGTGGCAGAATCGAGTCGATCGGATCCGAATGGATCCAGGGCCGGACACAGGGGACAGGCATTGTCACAACGCATGAGAAGAGTCGCTTGCATCAACACACCCCCTCTGCCTCCATCTGAGATATTTATAATTCTAATGAGGATGTTGATGACCAGGGCAAAGCGGCCTGCACAAGCAGCCCCATCCGCAGGCTTATCGGAATAACCTCCTGCTCCCTGGATCTTCCATCCGAATACTCATACACATACATTTGGACATAACCATGCAAATCAGTCTTGGATGTGCTCTGCAGAGAGGCAGCGGTCGATCCCCCACGGACAGAACGCTGTCCTTCTTCATGACCTGTGTCATCCGGAATCAGCAGTCACTCCTCAGCCGTCCCCCTGACCCATGCATTAGCATCCATGTGCTGTGCATTGTTTGCTCGCTTTTTAATGCAGTGTTTTATATGCTGAATATGCAGTAAAAAGCCTCGGCAGAAAAGACGGAGGGAATGTCCTATGGGTAGGAAATGCTAATTGCTGCCATCATATAACTCATTTGGCCGTTTTTAAAGGAATAGTTCACCCAAAAATACGAAATTCTGTCACACTTGTTTTTTATATTATTTATGTCTGATTGTTTAAGCTTCTTGTTTCCATTCAATGAAAGTCAATGGGCTTCAAGTTAGATTTTTAATGAGTAACTGCTTACAGTTCAGTCAGTTCCTACTCAAAGCTACCATATGGCTTCAGAAAACTACTACAAATTGCTTAACATTCTGCTCACCATCTACTTTCAATGCATGGAAGTGGGCAGCTTAGACATCCTGTTCAGAAGAAAGTAAGTCATACAGGTTTGGAACGACAGAAGGGTGAGTAAATGATGATAAAATTAACTATCCCTCTAAGGGGTTTGAAGGCATCCTGTTGATTTGGATGGCTTTGACACAAAGAGTTAATGTCATTTTGACTGTGTGTGTGCACAAGTCAATGGCTAGAAAAGTGCCATTGCTCATCCTGAGAGGAATTTCTCTCATCCTTTTAAGATGTTTTCATGTGACTCGAGATCAATGCCTTTTTATTTCTTTGAACAGCGCAGGATCAATAGTCGTCCACTGCAAAGACTGTGACCAACGAATGACGACCCATATGAAGAATATGAAGCACCAGAGCCTGACCTGTCTTCATCTCTCCTGTTATCTCTCTCTCTCTCTCTCTCTCTCTCTCTCTCTCTCTCTCTCTCTTTAGATAGATAGATAGATAGATAGATAGATAGATAGATGGATGGATGGATGGATGGATGGATGGATGGATAGATAGATAGATAGATAGATAGATAGATAGATAGATAGATAGATAGATAGATAGATAGATAGATAGATAGATAGATAGATAGATAGATAGATAGATAGATAGATAGATAGATAGATAGATAGATAGATAGATAGATAGATAGATAGATAGATAGATAGATAGATAGATAGATAGATAGATAGATGGATGGATAGATAACAATATTTAACAATATATATTAATATTTTTGATGTCTAATGCTCGTAAATGCATTTAATTAATCAAAAATACCGGAAAAGCAATAGTATTTTGAAATATTGTTCCAATCAAAAATAAAAATGCTATTTTCTTCACTATCAGATTTGATCAATTTAATGTGTCCTTATCCTCGATGATTAAAAGTATTAGTTTCTTACCCCATAAAAATCAAACTTTTGAGCGGTAGAAAAATTCTTTCTTTTTTTTCTTTTCACTCCACCATGAGTGAATTTTCCGAATTTTCTCTCTCTCTTTCTCTCTCTCTCTCTCACACTCACTCTCTCTCTCTTCTCTCTCTCTCTTCTCTCTCTCTCATACACACACAAAGATTGGCTATGGAATAGATTAGTGCTCTGCAACATCACTTCAACTCCCAGGCCAGCCAGTGTGTGTGTGCCCCCACTCTACATTTGTGTTTAATCTTATTTAAATGAAAGGGACTTTGGCAAGAAGGCGGCAGGGAGTGCCAGCCTGCACTCTGGAGCTGGGGAGAAGGATAATGCCCAGTTCTGTGGCAGTGAGAACAGGGTTGGGGGGAGGGAGGCCGGAGGGTGAAGAGTCCGATCCAGCCCAGCAGGAAGCTCCAGATGTGAGGCCACGAAGCTGACAGTGCTCGTTCCCTCTGGGAAAGAGTGTGGCTAGCGTAGCTCACAGAAAATGAAGAACAGAGAAAGAAAGACAAAGAGAGAGAGGAGAGACCGACAGGCTTCTGTAATTTATTCTTGTGAAATGGACACAGTTTTGGAGTAAACCATGGGTGCAGAGGAACAGAGAGTCCTGTGAACTGTGAAAGTGTGAAGCCTCCAGCTCTCTTCTTAATGTGCAGAGGAAGTGATGATAGTCTCTTTGCCCATTTTGACCCTATGTATAAATTGATTTAAAAATACATTTTTACACCTCTTCTGTGATGAGCATGTTTTCCATTTGGAGTGCGAGATTAAAAAATGAGATGGTGATACAACTGTCCTGATATCATAATCACAGAAAAGCATCATTAAAATTCATTTGGCATTTTTAAATGCAACTTCTTCACTGCTATTGATGTCTGAAAAGCGTTAGACGACTTCATAAAAGTCATGTGATATGACTTACAAAACCCCTATTTATGAATTGTTGTACTATAAAGGTCCACCCAAAAATGAAAATTCAAACATCAATTTCGGGTCCCATTGTATGGTCAAGAAATATAATAGAAGTCAAAGGGAACCAAAACTGTTTGGTTACCGTCATTCTTCAAAATGTATTTTTTGGTTTTCAATAAAGAACAATAAAGATGGTTTAAAGGTTTAAAGCAACATGATGGTGAGTAAAATAAAAACATTTTTTTTTTTTTGGGATGGGATATCCCTATTTCCTTTCAGTACTAAAATGTTTTAGAAATAATGTAAAGTAAAATAAAACTTTCCCATTCACTCATACACTATCCACACATAGTCATAAAATACCAGACTTCTCATAAATTGAACCAGAAAATCTGAAACTTGTATGGTCCGATTGAGTTATTTGTGTGTATGTGTGTGTGTGTGTGTGTGTGTGTGTGTGTGAGTGCGTGCGTGCATGTGTGCGTGCGTGCGTGTGTGTGAGAGAGAGAGTTAGGGGTCAGTTTGAGATATGCAGCTACAATATGTAACACATATCTTATCGTTCTGTTGTTACTTGTGAGTCAACAGTGCACACATACAAATACACACATGTGCATACATCCACACCCATGTAGTAATGCGTCAGTGTGGCCAGGGGCTAAGAGTGTGGTGGTGAACCAGATAAGGGGCTGGTGGAGCAGGCGTAGTGTTCCGAGGACAGTCTGAGGACCGATAAGAGCAGATAAGACTCAGCCTGCGAGTGCTTATAGAAACATATAAGCTGAGAGACCCTGCCACCAGCCCCAAAGACTGTATGACACTTCAGAGGCCAGAGAGAAGAAACACACCGCCCCCATTGCCTAAACGCTTAATTACTTTTGACTGAAGCAATACAGCGAGGAATCTTGCATTTACATACTGCCATAACAATAAATGCATATTCATATTCAATACATTTCACATTTATTTAATTAGGCACTTTAAATACAATCAAACTCTTATAAGGGTTTGGCAATGCAAAAGCGATACAGTACGACTTTGTGAAAGGTCTGAAATGACACTGTTTGTTTTAAGACCTTATCTGGAGGTTTATTTCTAGACCAAGCATGAAATACATCAATGTCAAAGGAGACATTTTGAAGTTCTTGAGGTGGATATTAAAGCCACGCATTTCTCATAAAACATGACCTTCATTTTCTAGTAGGAAGCCGCCACACAGTTCAGGAACTGTTTTGCATTTGATACTGGCTGGTGGGCCTGAGGTTTATTTTGAGACATTTATTGTAACACAGGTGTTCTCTTTTCTGAGAATCAGGAACTAGATGGGTCTGCATGGACCACCATGCTCAGCCATGTGTCGAAAGGACAGCTTAAATGAAACTGGCCCCAGAGGAGGTGCTGGCAGTGGGGGATAGATCGAAAAGAAGAGCCAATATGACCGTGCAAGCTGCCCTGAAAGGGAAGGAAGGAAACAGGGGCCAGTGGTTCCATCAAACAGACAGCCTCTCGGCTAAAGTCTCTCATGGTTGTGACCACACCATCCCCCTCAGAGTGAGAGCGACTCCTGACTCTCTCACAGGCCCGAGAGTGAAAATAAACACCATATGCAGCGACCAGACTCCATAGTATTTAATGAGGGGAGAGTGTTTTAAGAGGCTGCTGAAAAGTATGGGGGCATGAAAAAAGAAAATATAAGTCATTCTTTGTATTCCGTGGGTAAAATAAAAAATTAATTCTTTTGAGATGTCCTAAGGACATGCTTGACTTCGTGAACATTACTCTGTGAGTGAAACATCTCAAAAGAATCCATGTAGAGAAATGTTGTCTATGCATTTCAAGGAAATATACTTTGACACTTGAAGTACTACATTAACTAACAAACTAACAATGAAAAGTGCTCTTGAAAAGCATTCATTCATCCTAATTCATGTTAAGTTCAACATTATTCAATTGAAAAGATGTATCTGTAAATATTATTTAATGGATCTGAGCAAACATGAACTAATGTTAATGAAGAATAAATACTTTAACATATAATAATATAATGTTGCTAGTTAATGTTAGTTAAAGCACTAACTAACATTAACTAATGGGGCATTTTTGTCTTGACACGTTTATATACTCTTTCCTTAAGAAATTAAAATTGAAATTAAAATAATACGAATTATACAATTTTGTAAACAGTTCTGTTAACATTATTATTCTTTATCATTTTAATCAAAAAACTCTTTTGAAAGCCATCAATTGTTGCTTCTTCTACCTGGAAACCTCCCAAAAGCTAGAGAGAAACCTTGTGCAAATCTCCATGCATCCAACCATGACTTTGAATCAACTGTGGGCAATAATGAATAGATATTAATTTTTAATATCTGGGACCTTTGTAAGACTTGTCAAGCTGTCGCGAGGCTCTTTTGATATGTGAGTTTTAACATTCATAAAAGGGCTTGAAAGCCTGCCAATGAGCAGCATCTGCTCCCAGTGCAGTGAGACAGGGCTCCTCAATGAACTAACACGCATGCTGCTCCTCCCCACAATGAGACAAAGTCAAAGACAAGTTCCTTGTTGATGCCTGTCAATGGCAAAGGTGTCACCACTGCAATTAATCTCTTTAACAGAGAGCAGGGCACTGCTTTGTTTATTCTGCTGGCTTTTCTCCTCCCCGACTGTACTCCCAGTGGCCTCTGCACACACGTTTATCAGACCCCTTATTTCCTTATCGGTCTGTCATAGCTGACCATGGCCTCTTGAGTAACTATGCTGAAGGAAATGGTGAAAAAAAAGGGGAAAGAAGCAACAAACGGCTAAACCCTTCAGATTTCCACGAACTGCCTTATCAGAGGAGACCGGCCGACCCCTCTCTACCCACCACAGAACTAAAGAATGACCAGACCTTCCTCTATACTGTTCCCTCCTTCATTTATTTTCTCACATTTACGTCTCTGAGCAATTTCTACCGTAACGGCACCCTTGTCACACCCCCCGTAATCTTTACTAAAAAACTTTTTACTAAAACTTACTTGCCACATTTCTTAAAGGTGCAGTGTGTACACTTTTGTTTTTTTCCACTCCAATTATAAGGTTAGTGAAGGATACTGCAAGTAGTAATTTAGAGCATTTTCCACCCTCTTTGACACGTAGTGAATTAAAGTAAAAAATAGTTTACACAAAAATTACTCCCCACATGTTGTCTTGAAGCACAAAAAATTTTTTTGTGAGTCTTTATTCATACAACAAAAGTCAGTGGGGTTCAGTGTTTAGGGCTCTTGAAAATATATTGTGTGTTTGTGTGTATGTGTGTGTGTGTGTGTGTGTGTGCGTGTGCGTGTGCGTGTGCGTGTGCGTGTGCGTGTGCGTGTGCGTGTGCGTGTGCGTGTGCGTGTGCGTGTGCGTGTGCGTGTTGTTCCTCAGAATGAAAAAAAAAATCAGACATGTTTGGAACAACATGAGGGTGAGTAAATGGTGACAGAATGTTCCTATTTTGGTGAACTTTTGCTTTAAGTCTCTGCTTCAAAAAAGCGAAGCAATCCTGTGGAAATAAGACATGCTATATTATTATTATTATTATTATTATTATTATTATTATTATTATTAAGTATTTTTGGCTTGATATTTTGGTTGTCTTTAATTGTATGGAAAGAAATACTGTCAAATCATAGAGGTTTTGAAACAAATTTATTTTTATTGAATTTGCATATTTTTGAATGTTTTCTTCAAGACTTTTAAGACTGATGTGTTCATGTTATGATTGACATATTTTACATTACTGTTCATTAAAATGAACCAAGTTTGTGAATATTTAATAATTATTTATGTAAACATGGGTGGTTGTTTAATGCACTCATGAGTGTGACAGGACAATGAACATTTCTGAATGAACCATATTTGTAGTTTTGTTGTCTTAAATGAGTTGGGTGGACATGGGAGGGATCTTTGCAGGAACATTACACTATGTCTACATAGAACGTCAGACACTTTTGTTTGAAAAGAGCAATGAATATGGTGCTTCTAAGTCCCTTTAAACCTACTCAACCGGACAGAGCTGTTTCTCCACGTGCAGGTGACATTCACAGCTGTAGGATCAGTGTGAACAGTGAAAGAGCAGAATGTTCCAGAGACAGCGAGCGTTCTTCTTTCAGCTCTCGGATAAAGGCATGGAAATGAAGGGCAAGTTGACTGAGCTGTAAGTACAGCCAAGCGAGCACAGATCAGGAGAAATCCCTCACTTCAATTAGTCATTCTTTTCCTTTCTTTCTTTTTTTCTCCTTCTTTTTTCTGACATCTGATTAGAAATGTATTCCTGAATCTCACCAGCAAAATGAAAGGGAAAGAGAACCGCAGAGAAAGTGCAGGATAAAGATAATCCAACAGCTTAGGAGATACACCGTAAAGTCAAACCAGGGCACAGAGGATGTTTAAATATTTTTTTTTTAAGCATCAAGACAACGGTTAAAGAACAGGCCAGCTTTAATGAGTCAGTGTCCAAAAAAAGAGGAAAGAGGAGAAAGAAAAACTGGCTTTAAAGTATCCCTCATTAGCTCCTCAACTGATGTCACATGCTGGCAATCTCACAGCCATGAAGACAATAAAGCAACAGCAGACATGTAGCAATTACGACTACCCAGACTATAGACACTGGAGTAGTACGAAAAAGTGTACATAGGAGTATATGGATTGGCATAAATGCCAATGAGACAAATGTTGTGTACACACATAAGCAATGAATGGAACTGAATTAGATGTCTATAAACTTACTGCCTGCAAACACATGTTGACAGACACACACATGGGATTTTAACTAAAGAGATACCACTATATATTGTGGCATCTCAGTACAACTAGAGAGTTCTGATTGGATGTTCATGTTGCAAAGCATCATCAGTAGTTCTCACCAACTTAATTTCAGTGATTTGATGAAGAATCAAAGTCTTTTTCTGAATTTATCTTTGTTGCCTTTTTTAGCACACATTAAAATATATACAATATACCGTTTAAAACTTTGAGATTTGTAAGATTTTTTATGTTTTTGTCAACGTGTCTTATGCTCAAACATTTAAACAATGTTGAAAAGCAGTTGTGTTGCTTAAGGTTTTTGTGGAAACGATAAATTGTTTCAGGATTCTTTAATGAATAGAAAGTTCAAAAGAAACATTATAAAACATTATAAAACATTATAAACATTGTAAATGTGTCTTCATTGTCAATTCTGAATAAAAGTGACAAAGTACGTAATTGCTGAAAATGAAAATTACTTCCCCAAATAAAATTGATAGTGTGTAGTATAAATACATTCCAAAACATACTACATCTGCCATTTTGGTTTTGTCCTTCATAAAGGGTCTAAGGTCACATGTTCCTTCCCCTCTGTTAGGTAGTGAGACGGGCCTGGCCGTTTGCCGAAGACCCTGTCTTGCAACGACAAGGCCACTCATTAGACTCCCAAAGAGAAGGAGGAAACTGACTAGACAGGGTCTCACAAGGGGACAGATATTGATCAAGGATCACACACACCCACACACACACTCATCACACTCATACATTCTCACACACAAGCACACTCATACACAGCAACTCGAATCAAGGGTGTAAATTGGTGGATGCGAAGAGGAGAGCGAGGGGATGCTTGATGAAATAGAGGCCAATATGTGATCAATACAGCCTGAGATTTTCTCCTCTCTCCATTTCAATTGTCATGCTGCAAGCAATTAGACGAGGTGAAGAAAGTGGGCCAGATTTACCCACATTACCAGACAGGCCCTGGGAGGGAAAAAAAGTTACTGTTATTATTTTTCTTAATCGATATGCTTTGATTTCTTTTAATAAAACTGTGCATGGGGTGGAGAGACGTCCTTGAGCTGACAGCTGGCCAATGATGGCAGGTCACTTCTCAGAGAGAGACAGAAAAAGGGAGGTGATGATGATCTTTTTTTGTCAATCTAAAATTAACCTTCCTAAAGAGGTTTTTGTGACAACCTAAAGATAACCTATGGACAACGTCCATTTACACTTTTTTTCGATAGTCCACTTTAGACATTCTACTGTAACTACGTCAATAAACTCATTAATTTTCAAAAACTCTTTTTAGACTATTAATAGACTGTTGGGTTAGGGTTAGGGTTAATAGAATAAGTTGACATGCACTTGCAAATTTACTTAAAGTCAGTAGAATGTTTGATGGGGACCATCAAGATAAAGTATAAGAAGATATTAAGCAAACAGTTTCCTAATGACTACTTATAGTTAGTAGTATGTCTACTAGTAGGCTAGTAAGTGTTTCTGAACATTCTTTAACGGTAATTTTTAGGTTTTACTTTATAATCAAAACTAACCTTCCCTGAAAAATGGAACAAGGTTTTTGGTTACAACCTAAAAATAACCTAAACAAAATGTTTTCTAATGGATATTTTTAGGTTTTATTTTTATACCATTTTAATAACCATAAACTAACCTTCTTCAGCTATTTTTGTGATATATCTAATGGTTGTTATTATCAGGCTTTAATATATAGCCATAAACTAACCTTCCCAGAATGTGCGGTTAGATGAAAGGAAACACACACTGTACCAGTTGACCAAGGTCAGTGGAATCTCATATCTCGTGGCATATAGTATGAAATAAAGTGTCAAAGACTCTTGTACCATATCAAGTACATACTACAGAGCACACCTGCGCAGACATGAATCAAGTACAAAGAAATAGCAGCTGTCGTGTATTTAACATATCATATATGTCATATGTCATATATACTAGAATATACTAGACACAACCACAAGAATGATCTTATTTTATAACCCACTGGGATTTTATTTCATTGGGTTGCTCTTATAGAGTTAAATAGTAAAAATAAAACAATTTTAAAAAAAATTGATGAAAAAAAAAATGACTGAGTTGCAATTTCAGATGCTTGATTGTTGAGAACATGTGAAATGCTATAAGAGAAGCCTTTTTCTCAAGAGAAACATTTGAGAGGCAATTCAGGAAAAGTCTCAATTTGCTCTCCATTTCCTTTAATTGGTGTGTCGGAGAAACAATTGAGATGTTCAAGAGACATCATTTGTTTTCTTTCCCATGAGAACTGTTCTGCGGTCTATCTTAATGGTTTTGTACTTAGTCTACTCTTACATGACATTCACCAGCAATGACAATGGAAAAATGTACTATAGATAACAGATTTTTTTTTTTCAAAGCAAAAGCAAAAAAAAGAAAAATATTCAGTGACAAAGATGCAAGAAAACGATACTGTAAACGATAAATAAAGTATTACTTAGGTCAGAACTAACAAGACGGTTATTGGCACTCATATGCATGCCATTGTTTCTGATAGGGAGAAAAAACCATGCAAGATCCTTCACATGACCTTCAGCATCTGCGTCGTCTGGAGGAGCTTACCTCTTTTTCGAGGAGGGAATGTCACGCAGACCCGAGGCTTTATCTTCAACCCAGTTTTTCATGGGCATCTTAAAGGGCTGTTTGAGCTAGCTGAAGTGTTTGGACAATAGGTATTCATTAAAGGCCAGTGTACAGTGTGCAGGGCTGTTTTGTCTGAAAGAGGAAGATAACAAAAGGACATGGCAACCCACTTCAGCATTTTCAAAATGAATAGCTAGGGCGGAGTGACGGTTTAGAATTCAGCGTCAGGTGTCGTCCACGACGTACTTTTTCTCTTGTTTATTTTTCATGGGCCGGGGATGTCTTGAAACAAAGAGGGGTTCAAATTTGGCACCGTCTCTCTTGTGCGTCTTTGCTCTTGTTTGGTGTAATCCTTTAGCGTTGTCTGAAATGACACAAGTGTCAAAGCCAGTGATGTCAGAGAGCGCGGGCTGCATTCTTCGTCCTGCCTCTGAACTCTTCTTCACAGAGAAATTGATTAGCAAGGGTTCAGGCCCGGCAGCTCAGGCCTCAGCATGCAGAACACTCCCCAAACACAATAAAAATGAGGGGGGAAAGAGGAGGGAATGAGAGAGATCCCTGGCAGAGTGAAACACACAACAGGACAGCGGGGACTAGCCAGTTCAAAGTCCACAGTCTGAAACCCTAGAGAACCTCCACCCCCCCTTCTGAACCCTGCCCCCTGCCCCCTCCTTTCTTGGCCCTCGTCTGGTTTGAAAGGTCAGTGCGTGTCTGGGAAAGAAGTCTGGGGATCCCCTTCTTTATTAAAGGTCACTATTATTCAATAGCTCTTAACACACAGCAGCTCTGCTTGGTCCAGCAAGCCTGGGCAGGAGGGGGTGCTGGAGGATGCAGGATGGGGTGCAGACAAGCCTTGCAGATGAGGTTTAGTAGGTTTTTGGGGAGTCCTGCATAGGACCATATTACTCAAATATATAAATATAAATATTTATATTTAAATATTTTTATTTTTATTTTATATTTAAATATAAATATTTTTGTATCTATGGAAAATGTATATTGAATATCTCAAATAAAATATATAAAAAATGAATTATACATGGAATTCATTTGTATATACCTTGCACTATATATTTTGTGTATGTACATTACAGTTCAAAAGTTTGGGGTCAAAAATAATTCCTTTTCTTCCTTTTTTATTTTTTGTATTTCATATAATTTTTTTATACATTTTTACAGCGAGGACATATTACATTTATCATAATTGACAGTAAATATATTTACAATGTTTCCGCAAAAAGTGGAAGAACCAAATCATTATATTTGAATGATTTCTATGATCAGAGTAATGAATGCTGAAAATTCAGCTTTGTATAACATTTTATAATATATTACAACATAAAACAGTTATTATACATTGAAATAATATTTCACAACATTACTCTATAATTTTTGATCAAACAAATGTTTGAGTATAAGAAACTTCTTTGAAAAAACTTTTTTTTTACTTACCGACCCCAAACTTCTTAATGTTATTAGCTATTAATGTTAATGTTATTAATTAAACAGCTGTTTAAAAAGTTTCTATCTATTGAGTTGTGTTTTCATACTTTTTTATTGCAGCCCACTAGATAGAGATCAAGGTTAAAATGTTTGCTGAATGATGTTATTTGTCGAAGACGTGATGATGGCCAGTTGAATTTGGCAGTATGCTGAGTTGGGGGCAGGGGGTGTTCCCACATTGCATTTGGTTCACCCCAGCCAAACTACTTCCCGATTTCTTATGGAGAGAAGGAGAGAGGGAACTGACACATTCATTCTCATGTAAAACACTTCGCACAAGCATCCCCCAATCTGCGAGTCCTCATTAGGTATGCCTAGTTTAGCGCTGACTCTTTTTCATCAAGTGGCTCTATTATTACAATAATCATCACCACTACCTCAATCATGTTTGCAGTAATTTCATAAATCAAGGGCCCTTTAGCAGGCCACAGGAGCTCTGGATTCTCTCAGGCCATTTGTTCACAGTTACAGAGAAGAGGTGAGCCAACGGGGGGAGACTGATCAGTCTAGGCCTTTCACACAAGAGGGACAGTAATTACAACCCTGTGCAATGGGTGACAGGGGAGAATTATCACTCTGATTCAAGACTAAAAGCCGCTTTCTGGCTTCATTGCTAAATTCTCCATCAGTGAACATTGTTCTTGGGATTTTTTTTGTTTTTTTGCTGTTTCTGGACCAGATGTTTAAGGTCCTGCATGGAGATGAACACAAATGGATATTTGAGCAGCGGGTGTTCACACTGACTTTGAAACGAGATGATTTTCAACACCTGGTTTTGATAAGACTCCTTTGCACATGACCCTTAAAACACATGGTACGATTTCATATGTCATAAAAAATAGGGGTATGGTAAAAGGACAGTAAACTTTATATGATCTGGCATCTTTTTACACACACAAAAAAAAAAAATATATATATATATATATTGTCAACAGAGAGGGGCTATGCTGCCCCATCAGGCAGACTAGGTTAAATGAGTTATAAATAATAAGGATAAATAATACTTTTATTTTAGCAGGGAGTTGACTTGAATAAAATAAATTAATGGTTTCGTGAACTTGTTTTCTTGGGTTTTTGATGTGCTTAAACATCGCTGATAATGTGTACAGTCCATTAGCTTCTGAGTCACCACTGAAGGACAGTCCCACTTTCCCACTTGAGGATTGATCAGGGAACGGATGATGGTTCTCTGTATGGCTTTGCATGCTGGAAATAGCAGATGGCTTCAAATTGAATTAAATTGCCGTGTTAATAAGAGTTACTTTTTGTTTGCGTCCTTGAGAAAACAAAGGAGGGGGGGTTTTCATATCATCCAGGATTTCAGATTAAAACACTGACGAAATGCAGACGAATTCCACAAACATGGTACTTTGGTTTTTTGCTTTTATGAGCATTGTATCCACCCATATATTAATGTCTATATTAATGTCTATATTAATTTAAAAAAAAATTAAAGAGTACGAGGGCCTATTTTGTACATCCTATATAGGCAAAGTAACTGGAACAGCTCTCTTCATGACAGTTTACTTGACCACCTCTAACTTTGAATTTTATAATCTGTCTCTTGTCACTCTCTGTATTTCACTGTTTACGTGTAGACATACAAGTAAATGTTTATTAACATAGGTGTCTGGTTTTTCTGTAGTGTGTGTGTGTGTGTGTGTGTGTGTGTGTGTGTGTGTGTGTGTGTGTGTGTGTGTGTGTGTGTGTGTGTGTGTGTGTGTGTGTGTGTGTGTGTGTGTGTGTGTGCGTGTGTGTGTGTGTGTGTGTGTGTGTGTGTCACATGTCTGTGTGTGCATGATTGCATGTGAGGGTGCACCCTGGTGTGTGTGTGTCCATGCGATTGTATGGCAGGGTGTGTCTGGGTCTCACCACAGGTCGTGATGAAGTGTCTGGTCTCTCAGGCACAGTGTCTGAATGTGGGGCTCCAATCAGAGGGGGGCACCTCGCAGAAAGAGCACTCAACTCACTCAACCGGGTCATCACACACTTCTATAACATCCTCAACTGATATGTCCACTATCCAGAGCCATCATGACCGTTGCATTGCAGCAATAGAAAACCATATTCAGAGGGGACTGTTTGGACCTGGATGCTATGAAAGACATATTTATGTCTAATCCTCAAACCCCCCCCCCAAACCCCCAACCAAAAAAACAGCTTCCAGTCCCAACCGTCGCTTCAGCCCCTTTTCCCAATCCTGCTAAGGATTATTTTGTATAATGATGAATAATTTATGAAAATCTACCCCCTGGCCCTCAACAGTGTCTCTCAATTGGCCTTGGCATTAAGCCATTCATTCCTCTGTCTGGGGTGGGAGTCGCTCATAAGCAACCGCATAATAAAATCTCATTTTCCCTAAAAGCGAATGATGCCATGACTTAAAATCTTATGAATAATTTCTAAACCTAAATTTGGACACACTCTCCTCTTTGTGAATGCTAAACAAGGATGGTGCCACTTATTGGTATACCTTTTTACTTTGCATTGCACCGCCAATGCACTTTTTCTTCATTCAGTCTTCCTCTTCAAATTTAGCTTCATTCTTAGGAAGGAGCTCTGATGGCTTTCTAAAAATCCTTTCTTTGTATTGGTCTTAAATAATATTCTAATTTTCTGAGATACTGAGTTTGGGATTTTCCTTAGTTGTCAGTTATAATCATCCAAATTAAAAGAAATAAACATTTGAAATATATCAGTTGGTGTGTAATGAATGAATATAATATACAAGTTTCACTTTTTGAATGGAATTAGTGAAATAAATCAACTTTTTGATGATATTCTAATTATATGACCAGCACCTGTAGAAGTTGTCATATGAACAACCAGTCAATTAAGCTTATTTAAGCCTTACACTTAGTGATAAAATATGTGTTTGACTGAGTAAAAAGAACCCACTGATAAGAGTGATTTGTTTGGGAATCTGACTACCCCAGTTATGATGTAAGTTATTAATTCAATAAAATGAACTGCCTCATAATAGTCATTTGTTAGATAATTGGACTGAATGGCAATGCACAAACTTCCATACTATATAGCAGGCCAAAAAAAAAGATTATGTCAGAATTTACAGTATTCATAAAACTGTAGGTAAAAAGTTGGTAATAGTAATAGTAAATAGTTTGGACACTATTTCCAGTGAGAATCTGTAGTGTGCATTTTACTATCCCATGAAGCCATGAGAGAAAATTTGGGAATAGCAGCAAAGCGACAAAACTGATGCTGTAGTCACAATAATGTCTATGTGACAGATCTAGTACATCCATATTAAAAAATGTACATATTGTAATTTAATATGTAAACAAATAAAAAATACATGGAACAATATGTGATATGAACAACCAGTAAGACAAGTTAATTCAAGCCCTACAATGAGCTGTAGATGTAAGCCTGTATTTACTAAGAAAAACAACTCATAAAAGTCAATCATTCCGAAATTAGTAACTTGTGTTTTGTTGATTCACTCCAAAGAATCAGCTCACAAGAGTCATATGTTCATGAATCAGACTACCTTGGTTGTGCAATATGTTTTTGACTAACTAAAAATAATTTCTTTTGTAAGAGTTATTGCTGTTTCGTGTTGTAGATTCAGTGGAAGTGCTGCAGCACCGTAGAATAAGTATTACATGTTTTCGGAAACTCCATCAGAGTATTTTAATACAGTACTCCATCTGCATTTATGGAAGAATGCGTGAACGATAACCATTAACATTAATGGACAGCATTCAATAAATGTTTAGGGTAGTTGCATATATTTTTTTTCTTTTAAGGTTTAACAAACTTTCAATGTATAATTCATTAACAAACCTGCTCTTGAGAAAAATGACTGTTAATGTGACCTCAGGGTGGCTAGTCCCTAAGGCCAAGCTAATAACACTCAACACTGGGCAAGACACATCATGTAAACTGAGAGAAGTTAGAGACAGAAATCTGAGGCAACTGTGACATGTTTTTTTACTATGTGTCTGTGTGTGTGTGTATGTGACAGAGAGAGAGATTTAAAGAAGAAAGACAGAGTGTTATCTGAAGCAGCAAAGCCGTCTCTGGCTGCAGGGATCTTTGATGGGTGAAATCAATAGATACTCACTGTATAGTGGCGTAACCTTGTCAGGCCAGAGCAAGGGTACTCTGGTTAAAAATGTGGGTAGAAGAAAGAGAGAAGAAGGGGAGGGAGGGAGAGGAGGATGGTGAGAGTGTCATGTGGCTGCCCTCAGCAGATTAGTATTTGAGTGTCCGGTAATCAGGCCATGGCCTTGAAGGCCTTTTAAAAGCCTTCCGCTGAAGCAGATCATCTAAATGTGACCATGGCAGAATGGACTGCACAGCGACACACTTATACTACCTGATATAGTTACTTTGTGGATGGGAAACAGTGATGTTTTACACAGGATTGATTCACACACATAATAATTTCCAACAAACAGAGTTGGCCTAAAGGTTAGCAAAACCCTCATGTCTGTTCTCACACTTATCAAGCTCAGGTTATCAGGCCACAGCATGAAAATAATTAATGGTTTGGGACAGAATTAATACCAGTATATATATATAAGATCAGAGTCGAATGGACACGAACATGACATCTATATCTGAAAGCTTTTTTTCTTCTGCTTTTTCTAGGTTTTGGTTTTGGAAAGTCCAAGACGTGTAATAGCAGCCAGCACAACATAAACCAAAAAATGACTGAGTGCACCTCAAAGAGACAGACAAAGAGCCCAGTGGCCGCCTCAATAGGCGAGTGTTTGTATGGGTGTTACGTGAGAGACAGACAGATTGAGAAAGATAAAGGCTGCTCTTTGAATGGGTAGGGGTATGGACAGGCCTACAAGCAGTGCCAGGGGGCACAGCCATTGTGCCAGTGTGGGCTGTCTTTGAGTCCCAGCTGAAACAACAGCGCTCCAATTACACCTGCCCATCTCCCTGCTCTGAATCTCCCTCCCTGCTCACTGTCTGTGATGCCCCTGTTGTTTCTGTTTGTTTATATCATTTAGCTTTTTTACTTTCATTTGTTTTGCTTTTTTTTGTATCTCATGCTTTTTGTGACAGGGCATGGGGGCTGCCTTTGCCTCCAGGAAATAGCAGACAATTTGCAGCAGCTGTGATGCCCAATAATACAACAAATTCACTTACTGAATGACAACGGCTTTGTTGACAAGCCAATTCAATTAGCCAGTGAAACCAACGGGAGTAGCGAGCGGGCAGCCAGTCAGACCCTGGGTCTCTCTCTCTTTCGTTCTCTCTCTCCCCTTAATTCCCTACATCTCTTTCTATCTGTCCAAATGAGAGGATGGCTGTGTGCCTGTGTTTGGCACTGAGAGAGAAGGCCAGAGTTCTGGCCGTTCTGTAGTCAATGAGAGCTGAATGAGTAGTGTGTGTGTGTGAAGCTGTGTAATGCTAATTAATGGTAGTTTTTCACACAGACTCACTGGTAATGGCAGCAGAGCTATTATAGCATGGCTCTGACCTATGCCCAGACAAACTGGCCTGCCAGCTTGACCCGGCTAATGGCGGAAGAGGAGTGGGGCCTGTTATTATGCCTTGATCAATCATTTTCCCAGGGCCCCATGTAAAATGTATTGCGCTTGTCTAAGCTAATGTATCGATATCGGACCTTAGGAGACAGCTTAGTCAGACTAGCTCACTTGTTAGCTTAATTATTTCACCTCTTTAATATCCTGTTAATAACGCGCATGTGTGTGTGTGTGTGTGTGTGTGTGTGTGTGTGTGTGTGTGTGTGTGTGTGTGTGTGTGTGTGTGTGTGTGTGTGTGTGTGTGTGTGTGTGTGTGTTGAGAGGTGGGGACTCTGCTACCACACTTCTTCAGCCCTTTCATCTTCCCCCCATATTTTTTTGGTAATTTTTTTCTTGTCAGGAAAAAAAAAAAGCAAATGTAGTCTTTAATGTGAAGAGGGCATTTTCTACACTTCCAGTCATTTGCAGTTATTAAAGGATCTCTCAATCAAATTATGGTAAAGTTTAAAGAAATAAATTTGTATGGATAAAGTGGCAAAAGCCATTTGCAAGTACTTTAAATCCATACTTTGTTCTAAGAAGTCTGTCAGACCTATATAAATTGTCAAATTTTCTTCTCAAAAGGCTGAAACCAGTCTTTAAATGCATGTTCTATAAACTCGCTATTTCTTAACTGCTGCTCATATCTAAACATTCAAAACTGTAGCAATCTTCTGTGCATTTG
Source organism: Rhodeus uyekii (assembly GCA_037043235.1). NCBI lineage: Eukaryota > Metazoa > Chordata > Actinopteri > Cypriniformes > Acheilognathidae > Rhodeus > Rhodeus uyekii. The sequence goes on along the minus strand of JAWRVZ010000013.1, from coordinate 3,556,069 downwards.
AAAAAAACATTCACCGTACATATAGCATAATTACAATAGATAAAATAGCTTTTTATTACAGTAACCATTAGAAAGCAGAAAATCTCAAATTGCCAACACTGACTTGTACTATTTGTTAGTTAGTCTATTCTATATAAACTGTGTTCGAATCATCCGCTCTCATTCATTAATCCCTTCATTAGTCCACTAATATAGTCCATTTGAACGAATGAATGAAAACAAGTGCAAAACAAAACACTGAGTTTTGCATAGTTTGTGTTTGCTGTGTAATAATCATTTGCAACTTAGCAAACTGGCAGCCCTACTAGTAATGATAGTTGATAAAAACATATGTAATGTATATCACAAGAGTTCCTAATGAACAGCCAGCAGCAGCAACACTTATTCATTAAGGATGTTTTCCGTTTGTGTGGCTTGCACACCATCTTGGTTCAATATGGAAAAGGTTGTTCAATCCCTCCCAGCTACCAACCCGTCACACCTCTGCTCTCCTACTATGACCTTGAGCAGAGAATTTGACCAACCCTATGGGTCATTGCTGGTGTTTGTAACTGGATAGAGGAGCTGTTTCTGACAGAGCTGGCTGTGTTTAGTCCAGTGGAGAAATGCTAAGGGCCAATGCTATCCAAAGAGCCCCTGAAAACTAGAGCCCCACTGTTCCACTGAGACCCAGAAGCTTTAAATGAGCCCTAATGGATGCTAATAAAGATTAGGTGTCACTTGATACTTTTAATTTTAGAGAAGGAACACACAGCCACCACAATCAGAGATGCCCAGTATGCAAGAACAGTTAGTGCGGTAGGTGCTATGCTGATTGCAGAACAGAATCTACTGTGCATTTTCACATTTATTTTAAGAGAAATTCAGAGAAATTCGACAGATCATTTCTTCAGTATTGAAATGTCCTTCCAAGTGATTATGAACTTGGTTTAATTCACAGGGTTTTTTGGGGTTATTTTTTTAGTGGATAGAGGAAGATCTGAATGTGAGATTTTGTTTGATTGTAAGAAAGGGGACAAAATTCTTGGAAAAAATCTTTCATACATCACCAGAGAACACCACTTGTTGTTTTACAAGCAGATTGAGTTATAACATATTGATTAAAAAGGTTTAAAAAAAAATGCATGGATGAATCGTTCATTCTAAGATAATTTAGATAATTAAGACAAAATAAATGATTTTGAAATTGTCATTTTATGTGATTTTAAATTGAATGCCAACTTAAAACTTAATACTACTATTTGTAGCTGAAAGAAGTAATAGATTATCTGAAATATTTAATAAATGCAAATTAATGCATTAAGACCATTGTGCAGCATTAAAAAAAATTGTTTTAATTGAAATAGCAAACAAGATGCAAAAATGCAAATGGAATTTGGATACAAGTAGAATTAAATAAATTGATCTTCAAAGAAAATCATGTTTTGTTTACTAGAAAATTAGATTGAGGGAGCTTTTTTGGTATCTTGGAACCAGTTAGAAAGCCTTAGGGGGGGAAATTAACCAAGCTTACAGTATATCAAAGATGAAATCGATGGAAAATGGCCCGAAGTTGCTCATGACATATTTAACTAAAGCAATTTTCCCCAAACAATATCACTGCATAAGATCAGTATATATGCCAAAAGCTGTTACTTGTCCATGGGTGAGCAGCACCCACTGAATCTCCACAGACTCCGCGTGGGCCTAGCCGTGGCTGATTAGGTATTCACAGGATGTTCATGCTTTTATTTTCCAGAGATTTAGTGGCGATGGTGTGAGTAGGAAGTCCTCTCTTAGGTGCTGTGGAAGTCAGAGAGAGGGTACAGAGTGAAGTGAGAGTAATAACGTGCTGATGGTAATTTAAAAAGCAGGCATGCATATCTGAGACTGGCCATGACACCCCTCTGTCCTCCACCCCTCTCCCTCTCTTTGCTTACCGGCCTTCCATTTTTCTTTTTCTCTTCATTTCCTTTCCGCCTGCCAGACAATCAATTTCTGCCCCTGGCATAGCGTTCATCTCTCTTTTTCTCTCCCTCTCTTTTTCCCTCCCTCTCTCTCTCTCTCTACATTCTCATGGTCAGATGACTGGAGCTGACCTTTTCACTATAACCCGTTATTAGAGAAACTGACATTCAATCCCTGAGCCCGGAGGACATGGAGAGCTAGCGTCAGTCACCCAGGCCCCCACTGCTGCCCCTGGCTTGCCCCTGACCCTCCCCATCATGCAGCGCAACCCGTCAATCAACCCGTTATCCTCAGGCGTCCGCCATTCCACCACAGCCTCTGAGAAAAAGGTGCTCTCTGAGAAGGATGGTCTTCGGGGTCGGGCTGTTGTCAGTCGGGGTCACAATGGTAACATAACAACTGAAAGGTGTGATGGAAAGATAAGGTGAAGCTTCCCCTTAAAAAACAAGCCATATGCCTTTAACTTGGATATAAAACCCAGTGTTGAAGTTGATATATTTGGAGTATCAGAACGTGGAGTAGCTTTTACAAATAAGGCCAAAAATGTTATTGCTTTTTCCACCTTATTAGCGAGAAGAAGAATATTACTGGAGTGGAAGTCAACAAACCCGCCTAAAGCTTCAATGTGGATATATGACCTAGTATCATATTTAAAATGAGAGAAAATTTAACATTTGAGAAAAGGCTCTATCCAAAACCCTTATAAGACTTGGCAACCCATGATTACATATTTTGAGAAAATGAAGACCCACTTAATTGATGAAAGTGACCAATCTAGGGGAAAACTGACTGGTTTAAACATCACTATCATTGTTGTTTGGTTTTATAATTATGTACGGACCACAGTTTTGAGAGAATGTGTGTGTGTGTGTGTGTGTGTGTGTGTGTGTGTGTGTGTGTGTGTGTGTGTGTGTGTGTGTGTGTGTGTGTGTGTGTGTGTGTGTGTGTGTGTGTGTGTGTGTGTGTGTGTGTGTGTGTGTTTAATTATATTTAATTAATATAATTAATAGAATAATAGAATAATTATTATTATTTTTATTTATTTTTTATTGTTTTTTGTTATTTATATATGTAACCATACCGTAATTTAATAATCATAGTTGTCCTCATTATTAATTATGCTTTATTTACTTTAAGTATGTTTAATTGTTTGGCGGAAAGGATTATTGGGGAAAAAAGAAAAAAAGTACAACCTTAAATGTATGGAAATCTCTGTTAAGGCTTTGAAAGATAAAAAAAAAAAACATCAGCAAAAATCTCACTGATCACTGATTATTACAATTAATGGCAAAAGGAATGTTTGGAAATGTAAACTGATATTTCCTACTGACATACTATAGCAAAATATATAAATAACTGCATTAAAGACCTTTTTTGGGAGGGTGAAAATGCTTAAGACTTTTGCACAGTACTGTAAATAATGTACAAATGTTGTTTTTAAAGAGATTAATAGAATACTTTATTATTCAACATGGAAAAATTAAATTGATCAAGTGACATTTATTAATTTTTGTTACAAAAATGTTATCTCTATTTCAAATAAATCCTGTTCCTTTGATTTTTCTATTCATCAAAGACTTCTGAAAAGAATATCATGATCCACAACAATATTAAGCAGCACAACTCTTTTCAACTTTGATAATAATAATAAAAGTTTCACCAAATCAGCATATTCAAAAAATTCTGAAGGATGTGATACTGCAGACTATAAGTAATGGCTGCTGAAACTTACAATTTAAAATATATTAAAATAGAAAACAGTTATTTTAAACTGTCATAACATTTAACAGTATTACTGTAGCTTTGATTACATACATGTACCGTTGTTGAGAATAAGAAACGTCTTTCAAAAGCATTTTTTTAAATCTTACAAAAAAACTGAGAACCTCCCCTCAAAACTTGAAGTGATCACAAGAGACATATCCGTGTTAGTATCAGGTGTAAACAATAATGTACCTCGGCTGGCCACTTGTGATTGGATCACCCAAGAATGGATCTTAATAGCAGGTTTAAATAGAGACTAAAAGTATTTAGAATCAAGTAAGGGAATAAAAATAAATAAAATCAGGTTTGCTTTAGGTTTAAAGTGTTCTCATTAAATGTTCATTACCATTGGAGTTTAATGAGCTTTTGAAGGAAAGATTAAATGATAGACTATGGTGGAAAATTTGATGCAGAAAAACAGAGGCATAATCTTCTATGGAAGCATTTCAGCCTTTCTCTCTTTTTTTACTGCAAAGTTTATTGACTGACCAGATGAGACACAGACACTGGCAATTTGGACCAACTGCATGTGTGCTTTACACAATGAAAACACACTTTCTCACACTAATTATTTGCCCTTTGCCTTAGTAGAGAGGGGCTCAGGTTATGATAATTTTGTTATTTTTAGGTAATTGTTTCCAGTGTGCAAGTTCATGAACATTAAAGGGCTTGCCGTGTTTTTAATCTAGCCGAGGAAGGTTTAACAGCAACGGCGATGTGCTCTAATGACAGAGGAGCCAATCATCAGCTCTCCTCACGCACACAGCAGAGCAAATAAACGGCCACTGGGCTGGGCTGCTTGCTCTCTCAAACTCTCAGTTCCTGCAGAGGCTTGCATGCTGCTCCATATGTGTGTGTGTGAGTGTGTGTGTACTCACAAAAGTGTCACTCGGTACAGTGCAGGTGAGGAGCAGGTATGTAGGACGGGGCGTGGTCCAGGCCAGTCGAGCAGGTCAAGCATGTGACCAGCGCTGGCGGGCAGAGGGTGTGGAGCAATCCAGAGAGATAAGCTGAAGAAGGGCCAATCGGGGCCGATTCAGCTTCAGGTACAAAGTGTGCCTGGGGTAAGAGGAGGAGAACTAAAATTTCACACACACATGCATAAGCCTTCGGGCATTTTCCACTGTTTCACAAACAAAAATTGATATAGATGAGTCAGTCTCTCATGCTCAGGTTAACCTGTTATTGCCCACAAGATCAAGAGACAGAAGAACATTCACACTTGTACAGTGAACATACAAAAACAAGTTTTCAGATGACATTAGTATAACTGTTCTTGAGAAAATGAAGTGTGCTAAAGTGAACTGAATGTAATTCAAATCTTAAATGTATATTTAGAAGGAAAAAACTGTACTTGCAGATACTATATTAATTAAATAAAAGCCTCATGAATTGTGTTCCCAATGAGAGTACAATTTATTTTAATTTTTACAAACTTAAGTATACTTTTACAAGGTGCACTTTGTAATAATGACAAATTAAACGTTATACTTTGAAATACAAGTTAAATCATTTGGTTTTAATAATCTTTGTTCTGCTTTCAAGAAGTATACTTATTTTGGTGTGTTGACTAACATACTAAAAACACATGTAAAGTACAGTACTTTATAATTTTAGCAGTAGAGTTCTTACATATGACATTTAAAGGTATTACATATAGCAAATAGCAACTTTATCATTACGAATATGTACACAATATACAAGTTTAAATAAAAATGGCATTAAAGCACATTTTAGTTTTCCATAAATGTTTATCTAGCAGTAGACTTTGTTTAAAAACACTTCTCAAAAAAGGGAACACTCAATCATCATAGTATAGCAGCATGTCAATTAAACTTCAGGGATATCAATCTGTCCAATTAGGAAGCATAAGTTATTGTGAATCAGTTTCAACTGCTTTGGTGCGAATGAAAGTGTCAACAGGTGCACTGAAGAGGCAACAGCAAGACAAACCTGAAAAAGAAATCATTTTGCAAGTAGTGGCCATAGACAATTGTTCTCTCCTTATTTTTCCTGACTGTCTTTAGTTTCGTGTTTTGTTAGGGTCCTTTTCACTGTCTATAGCATGAGGCAGTACCTGCCAGAGCCCTGCAAAATGACCGGCAGGCAACTGGTGTGCAAGTTTCTGACCAAACTGTCAGAAACAGACTTCATGATGGTGGCATGAGGGTCCAACATCCTCTAGTAGGACCTGTGCTCACAGATTAGAACTTTGAAGCTCAATTGGCTAGAGTATATAGGCAGTTTTTAGATGACATAGGCAAAGATGCAATCGACTTGCTCTCACATTTCCCAGACATAAATCCAATTGAGAACCTTTGAGGCGTTATGTATAAGAGCATCCGAAGCCAACAAGTAGCACCATAGACTGTCCAGGATCTCACTGATGCCCTGATCCATGTCTGGGAGGACATCCCCCATGCCATATGCTAAAGTGTTCTTCTTTTGCACAAAAACGACCTTTCACTAAGACATAAAATGTTACTGTTGCTGTCTACCACACAAGCTTTTGCTTGTCTTGTGTTCTTTGGGAGATCTCTATGCTTGAACAGTTTGGAAACATATCGAAATGATCCAATAATATGGTTAAAAAATATATAAAAATGATAATAATCATGTTACTGTATAATTTAACAGTTTCTATAAAGTAACACACTGTTGTTTTACCAGTATGAGCACATTTTATTGACAATCACAGTTCATGGAAATCCTATAAATATTCTGAAAAGCCTGTTTGGGTTAGCAACAGTAGCAAAGATTTAGTTGTGTGAGTAAAATGTTTTATCATTTACATAAAGCTGAGCAATCAGAAATTCAGTTAGTAATGGGGAACAGAAGCACTTTAAAGTAGTACAGATCATCTCAAGGGCCTGGAATCTGGGCCTGGTCTGAAAGAAAGAAAGAAAGAAAGAAAGAAAGAAAGAAAGAAAGAAAGAAAGAAAGAAAGAAAGAAAGAAAGAAAGAAAGAAAGAAAGAAAGAAAGAAAGAAAGAAAGAAAGAAAGAAAGAAAGAAAGAAAGAAAGAAAGAAAGAAATTCTCCACACGCATCCTGAAAATAATTAGAACATGTAACCCACCAAAAAAGGTTACAATTTACAGGACTATATGACCCAAAAGGCTTACCTCAGTTTAACAAGCTTTCAAAAGCACCAAGTGCTGATCTGGGCAACTGAGGATCCGTGTGCACTAGTGGGAAATGGAGGACCACTGCACTAATGCCACTTGCTGGATGGGTAAGTGGCAGACATTAGCGGGCCCTGCAGGAACAGTGCATCACCATAAACTCCAATCTGCTGGTTATACACATCCATTATTTTATTACTGGAACTCATTTTCTTAGACATGAAGACCCTTTTGGGCAGGAGAGATATAGAGGGGGATCTTCCAAAGTGTTCTTGTCTCTGAGAGTTCCGGAATGTTGACTGAGCTGACCCGAATCATTTAGCATGATACGTAATGGGCACCTGTGGCCATCCACAGCATTCCAAGAAGACATGGCCACTGATATGATCAGCTACTCCAAATACTCGTTTCTGGGGCTGAGCACAGAGGTCAGCAAGCACACACACACACACACACACACAAACCCAAGACCTTAAGTGCCAGAGAAACAAGCACGCAGCCATATTTAGAATTTTGTCTTCAAACTTGGCGAAAGAGTTGTCGAAAGAGTAATTAGTTAGTGAAGTGAATTTACTTTTTGTAGAGTTCAGAAAGCATTATAATGTTTGAAGCGAATGACATAACAAATGTCAGTAGGCGGGACGATTTTAAAACGAACGGGTAATATAGAAATATGTAAAATCTTAGCTTTGTGCTGTGGAAATACAAACTGGAAGACAGAAAACAATGAGCACAGCGTTGAAAAGAGGCGGGCCGAGTCTACGTAAGGTTTATAGGCCTACTTATGGTTCAAGTCATGTTGAAACTCGTAAATACTAGTGGGAAGCTAAAGATTTATGCTGCCTTCATCGGAAATGTTCAAGTGCTTTTTTGTCAGAATGAACAGGAATCATGGTGGACACTAGGTTTTATTCTTGCCAACTAACTGGGAACATCTTATTACAGCCAAAATAATATTTATTGTCCCATTTATTGACAACCATATAAACATACACTGTGGGGGGTTCCTTTCATTGACTTTATGGGCTTTTTTCAAAATAAAATAATACCTGTTAGATAATTATCTGTTTAATTTTGGCCAAATTGTGTATATTGTGTAAGAAGCTGCATGTGTGGACGTTGCACAATCCTTTTAAAAACATTTGTCCTCAGGTTAAAAAAAAAACTGTAAAATGTTGTGAATGGCGGCCTCTCAGTTTATTGCTTTGAAAATCAACAATTACTAAACACATTTAAAGGTGAACCCAGTTTTAAGTGAAAGGAAAGCTAATGTGCATTGTTAAACTGCACAACAATTTGGATAATAATGTATCAAGAATAATATTGACTATTAAAAATGTCTAAAATGCCATGCCTATCACACATGACTGGTGATTGTATTATTATTTAATTAAAAAAAAAAATTCAGAATTAATTATTCTCCCCCTCCTTCATTTTATGATGTTATGATGATGTTTTTACTCGATGGGCTGCACAATTTTGGAAATTCAAATAAATTTTTTTTAAACAGAGATTACAATTCTGCCACAAATAGACAACTAAACAAAATAATACATAATTTACTAAAGGTTCTGACAAAATGTTAATCTGTTTGTATAAATTATTCAATGGCTTACTCATAGAGACTACTCTTGTCTCATTACTGAGTGAATCAGTTACTTTTGAACAAAATTAATGATTCAATGACAAATACATTTTTAGTGGTTACTTGTCGCCACCTACTGGCGTAACCTTGTAAATTGTACAATCGTAATTTGAAGCGTCAAGTTATTTCAAAAAGTTATTTACTCTATTTTGGTTTAATATATAAGCGATACGTTTTTCAGCACAAAAACGCAATATATATTTATATTACATATATTAAATATTTATATTATACTGAATTCGTATCGCTTTCACATGCTGTTGAGCGGATAAAATATAAAATTCCCTTTCAAATCCCCCGAAAAATTGAAAAATTGAAAAAAACTGGAACGTTTTCCTCCGGCCTTTTTTTTATTTAACATTTAATTAATGGCGCTTTGTGTAATATTCTGATTTTGCATTTCAATGATTTTATTAATTTTGGAGAATACTGAATTTGTTTTTGTGCAAGTGAGATTATTAAATGCTCACATTTAGTCTAGAACTACAATAGCCATCATGCTCACACACAACGACTCCCGATTTCCCTCAACATGAGGACAGAAGACGCGTCCGTCAATACATGGGAAAACAATGCACTTTTTGAAAAACAAACGTTACTTTACTAGTTACTTGAAAAAAGTAATCTGGCCACGTAACTCAATTAACTTGTAATGTGTATCATTACAAATAGGATACTTGCAATGACAACACTGCTTACCATACAGGGTGAAAAGTGTAAATGGATTATTATTACATATTATTACATTTAATTTAAACATTAGTATTTATTAATATGCCACCTCGTAATGCACAAAAAAATTTCAATATTTTTTTACAGTGAATTTCTGGCAAGGACAGCTGCTGCTTTTTGCAGTAAATTTGGAACAACATGGTGTTTTGGTGAACTGAAGTTTAAAAAAAGTCTTAGGCATAAAGTCTTTGGTGTGTTTGTTTGTTTGTGTGTGTGAGTGTGCTGAATTATAGGCTGTAGGAGAGGGCCTTCACTCAAAATAAATATCTCTCTGACCTTGCCCATGTCATCGCTGCTCAAATACAACTACACTGGTCACTATAGCAGAAGACACCACAACGAATGGGCCCCCACTATTCCAGCCAAGGCAGGAAATGAAAATGTTGATGAAGAAGGTATCGATCGGTCAAATTAATTCAGCCCTGATGGCCCAATAGTCATGGTGCGGGAGTGTAAACAGAAAATCTCTCACACAGGAGGGTGAGACAGAAACAGAGCGCAACCTCATCCACTCACTTCATGAACTGAAGTCTACAGAGTCAGGTTGCAGATATTGAGATTCAACGTATTGTTTAGTCTTTACCAGACAGAATAATGTAAAAGCTCTTTACAAGTTCACATGTTAATGTAAAAGACCAGGAAGGTTAAACACTGTTTGTAATGGAAGTGTTGAGCATAAGGATGGAGCAGCTGTTTGTGTTGTTTGTATTTATTTTTTTGTGATGAACAGGATCAAATTTGCTTTGATTCTTGATTCTTTACTATGATTATTTTTTACTTGTATTTGATCTGTATGTTTACAGATATTTTATGTAGGCAAAAAAAGGATTCTTTAAAGAATCGAAAGTTTGGAAAAAACAGCATATAGGTGTATTTGAACCTTTTTGTTTTGTTTTGTTTTGTTTTGTAACAACATAATCTCTTATAAAAGCCTCTGAACATTTTTTTAGAACTGACCGGCTGAACATGACTTCAATCTCAAGTGCAACCTTCGCTGACTCTCCCCTTCCATTCAGCAGCTTGTGTCAGGCCAGACGTATTGTAGTTCATGAAAAGGTCTGAGACACTGTAGATCAACCAGATTGTGTAGCATGCAGAGTTCAAAACACACCCCTCAGACGAGCAAACATCCTCAGTAAGACTCATGCTGCAACGGTGGCCAATCTCAGCGCCGGACTCAGAGGGAGGAGTTGCACGATCCTCCTCTTGGACTCAGACATGCAAGACACTTCCTTTCTAGTGGGCCACCCCAACAAAGATGCTCAGTCAAGTGAAACTTAATCTGCAGCCTTGCCATGCTGACCTTTCACCCCCACCACCTTAAGACTGAGAGAAAGAGCGAGAGCTGTGCTTAGAAACGGCATGGAGAACATACCAGAGAGACCATGAAGTTGTAAAATGAAGATGGAATGGCCTTTTGAAAACGCTTACAACACATGAAAAATGGTTACTGTGTTCCTGCCACATTTCTCTGTGTGCTTGTTCATGCCTGTGTGTGCATGACTCTGGGGATACAAACGAGAGCATGTGTCAAAATGGTCTTAAGCGGTAGACAGAGTGCACTAGGGTCACTTTAACACAACAGTAGGGCCACTAGACAAAACACAGCCTCAGTCCTGGCCACTCTGTTCTTCTCCAGCCCATGTTATCCAACCGCAAGCAATCAAGCAAGACAGATCGACAGTGACACATGGTATTATATGTGCTATAAAGTCAGCATGAAACAGAAGTTTCTGACCAAGAAAAAGGATTTAGAGCGAGACTTTATTTTGTCCATCAGGAATCAATGAATATCCTAAAATGTATCTACCCTTATAATCTTTAATCAAATACAGTAATATCCCCTCCCTCTTGCAATGACATCTCTTCTCTGATGATGTAAGCTCCGGCACAAGGGCGGAACAATTTTACCTTCCCTCCAGCAACCTGCCTTTCACATGCAGCAATCAGCAAAAGACTACAGTCCAATCAATTTCTAGATTAACAAAATCAAGTCCCAGCCTAATTTTTTCTCCTTCAAGAAACGTGTTTTTAGCACTGAACCTTTTTAATCAGATCACCCGAGACCAGTTAATATCAGTTGTAAGCAATGCCTCCCTTTCACACCTGTCCAGTCCTCTTCTCCTTTCCAAAGCCCTCTAACAGCCATTAGGAACTGTCCTGGAAAAAAAATCTCTGTGGTTCAACTTCAGCCGTCCTCTATGATTACCTCATTTCCCCCCCCCCATCTCTTTCGTAGAGAAGGTGACCCAGGCTGTTCATCTCTGCAGCTGCAATTAACCCAGGTCACCCTGCACAGCTCCCCGAGTTGAGCAGGAACGAGACGTGTTAACACCAAGCACTTTTTTTTCTACAGCAGATTAGCTTCAGTGGACGCACTGTCTCGCTCTCAACCATCAGGCTATGCTGGGATTAAGGCCAGCACCAGATGCCCTGAGGAAAGGAGAGGAGAAGAGAGGAGAAGGGAGGAGAGGAGAGGAGAGGAGAGGAGAGGAGAGGAGAGGAGAGGAGAGGAGAGGAGAGGAGAGGAGAGGAGAGGAGAGGAGAGGAGAGGAGAGGAGAGGAGAGGAGAGGAGAGACTGTTGCATATGTGGATGTGAGAGAAACTACAGACTATCACCACAGACAAGCAGTTTGAGACCAAAAAAACAGATTACTGGCCAGTAAATACAGAGACAACTTCAGCACACACACTTACAAAACCATAAATGTTTTTCCTTAGGGAGTGAACTTGACTCTCTGACCTTTACACTCCAGACCATCCATTCACACACACACACACACACACCCTGCCGTTCAGTCCACACAGTCTTAACTTTATCTCAGTTGTCCACACCTTGCATTCCAAGTCTCTTGTCTATCTATAGACTTTAGCCTTCCCAGCTCAGCAAACAGCCAGGGTGAGAACAAGGCCAGCCATTAGTCCAACATCCCCCAGGGTGCTAAAAGAGGACAAGAGAGAGAGACACACACAGGAAGACACTGATAGATTTATGGTAATGAAACACTCACTCTGTTGACCATGCAAGGGCAGGGGACTCGGATAAGTCACCAAACTCTAAGGTTTGAGGCTTGAGGAGTCTCTCTCTCTCTCTCTCTCTCTGTGTGTGTGTGTGTGTGTGTGTGTGAACAGGTTTATATTACATTGTGGGTACCACAAGGATAGTAAAACATGAACTCACTGGACAAGCCAGTAGTTCCCACAAGTTAAATGGATATATAAATATCTAAATTAGTTTAATTTTTTATTTTTTTTTAATGTAAAAATGCAGAAAGTTTTGTCTGATGGGCAGGTTTAGGGGTAGGGTTACGATTAGGGGATAGAAAGTGCTCCATCATGCTGGAAAATGCATTGTTCATCACCAGACTGTTCTTGGATGGTTAGAAGAAGATGCTCTCAGAGGATGTTTTTGTACCATTTTTTATGCATGGTTGTGTTCTTAGGCAAAATTGTGAGTGAGCCCACTCCCTTGGATGAGAAGCAACCCCACACATGAATGGTCTCAGGATGCTTGGCTGATGGTAGCGTTCAGCTTACGGGGCTTCATCAGAGAAAATAACTTTACCCCAGTTCTCAGCATTCCAATCCCTGTACCTTTTACAGAATATCAGTTTGTCCCTGATGTTTTTCCTGGAAAGAAGTGTCTCTCTTTGCTGCCCATTTTGACACCAGGCCATCCTCCAAAAGTCTTTGCCTCACTGTGTGTGCAGATGCACTCACACCTGCCTGCTGTCCTTCCTGAGCAAGCTCTGCACTGCAGGTGTCCCAATCCACAATCAACTTGAGCACATGCAAGACTTTCTTAGGTGCCCTGAAGACTTCTACCCCACAATTGAACCTCTCTCCTCTGAGTTCTTGATGATCCGATAAATGATTGATTTAGGTGCAGTCTTACTAGCCCCAATATCCTTGCCAATATGGGATCCAATATTAATCCCTTTTTGTGCTAAGCAAAGACAACTGCACATGTTTCCTTGCAGGTAACCATGGTTAACAGAGTAAAAACAATGATTTCAAGCATCACCCTTCCTTTTACAGCTTCCAGTCTGTCATATCCAGCCTTTTCCCCATCAACACTCTCACCTGTATTAGCGAGAGAATCACTGACATGATGTCAATTGGTCCTTTTTTGGCAACAAAAAATGTAACACCCTGAAGAAAATACAATAATTTTATATAATAATAATAATCTATATATATATATCTATTAGCAATTAAGGAAATCTTAATCTTTTGCAGTGCAATTACAATTTACCATGTTTAATTTCATTCTGGAGAAATCCACTGGTGTTTCCCCAAAAATCTGCATAGAAAATAAAGGGGGAAATCCTCCATTCAGTTTGCACAAGCAAATGATTAAATTCTTGGCCTCTTTAAAATTATTATGTGAATGGTGGGTTTTATTGGGCTTAGTGACAACTTAGTAAAAGTCATTTCTCATTTGTCTTTAAATATGTGAACCTATAACTGTTCATTAATGCTCACAGAAGGTATTAGACTGTATATACAGTATGTTCTAAAAATGACACATCTCTCCTGGGCCTCACACCACTGGCGAGAAAAAGAAAGAGAGTCCATATGTGACATAGTTACAGACCGTTCAAGTGACACACCTAAGAATTCAACATACCTCATTCAAACAGTCTGTTATCTCCAAACAGGGCTCAGTGTGGGCTGCAGGCTCTGTTTATTCAAACCTAAAGGGCATTACAATCTCCACAACAAAGTGTTCACCTGGGATCAATCAGTTAGCTTATTAAAGCACTAACAATATTCAAATGATGCTGCTGCTGCTGTTTAAGTGTGTGTGTGTTTTTCTCCCCTGCACCATTTGTGATTAATTATCCCTCACAAATCTAATCATAGAACACACATGGTTGCTTCTAACTATCTATCTGTTGTCCTGTGCTTGAGGGGGAAAAACAACAATGAAGAGACTGATTCCACCTTTAATGAGATTGGAGTCAGCATACAAGTTCTTGTGGCATTTCTTGACCCCCATTCAGCAAGCAGGTGTCCATTTCTAATGACTCCAGGAGCCTGACAACCTGCCATTAAAAAAAGTTATAGAGGGAGAGAGAAAGAGAGAGAGAGAGAGAGAGAGAAGAAGAAGACCCTGTTAGATATGGCTCACTGAAATGAGGATAAAATGACACTTGACCAACTGACCCCACAAACCTTTGAGCAGGCCTATCAGGGTCGAATGCTGAGCTTGGTGAGGTATATGAGTGCTTAACCAACCTCATTTGGCCAGGGAGAAGGAATTGTCTCATATGTTTACTGTCTCTTTAAATTCAAAGTGTTGTGTCTGTGTGTAAAATTCAGTGTGAAGCTATTCCGTAAGAGCCGGATAGTTTGCTATCAGATGATGTGCTGTAAATCTTGGTTAACTGTCACATACTTTGAAAGCGGGCATGAGGTGGTCATTGTCCAGTGCACTTACTTTGTGCTCACTCACCTCTATACACCACACAATTAATAGAGCACAGCCAAGCTGGAGTGAAGGAAGTGATGCAAAGCTAGTTCAACACACAAGACGAGCACTTGCAATGAGGCATTCATGTCTAGTGGTACCGCAAAATCTCAAACAGACGAGAAAGTTGACAACGTGTAACTGATTCAACCTCTGTTTAGATAGCGGTCCAGTCCGCTTTGGCAACCTTGTGTTGAATAGCCCATAGCAGAATGCCTGCCAGCGGGCCATAAACACAAGGAACTTTTGATCAGGAGACCAATATGCACGGCCAAGTCCACAAAGACACAAGTCACTGAAGAATTCTAAACTACAAAAATGCTGGGAAAAAAGAAAAGAAGGATATCTGGGGATACTGAGTGAGTAATGCACATATAGATTTTTATAACTGTCAGAACATAATAACAGTGTTTTGTTATATATATATATATATATATATATATATATATATATATATATATATATATATATATATATATATATATATATATATATATATATATATATATATATATATATATATATATATATATATCGTATGTATATTAATATTGTTGCATTAGTTGTTAGTCTGATTTTTCACAGGTCATAACAGGGACAGTTTATTTAGAAAAGAAAATTCTGAAAAAGGTACTCACCCTCATGTCGTTCCAAACACATATGACACTTTTTTTCTGTGGAAGACAAAAGGGGAAGTTTAGTATTGAATGTCCATTGCATGGAAATTTGCAAGGAAAGAGGATGGAGAACAGGAGCTGTCAAGCTGCTAAAAGGAAAAAAAAGAGGCAGCATGAAAGTAGTTTATATAATCTTCACACCAAATTGCAGATCTTCCAAAATTATATAATTATGCATAAAACACACACACACACACACATAAAAAAGAAATATGTTTTAGTCACTGGAAATCTTACCTTGAAAATATTGTTTAATAGGCATGGTCACCATTCATTTCCATTGTGGTACGGGCAGCTTGGACATCTCCTTTTCTGTTCCAAAAAAGAAAGTCACAGAGGACTTGAAAACATGAGGGCGAGTACACAATGACAGAACTATCATAAATAAAGCATTAAAGTTTGTTAAACTTGAGCACATGGCTTTATATGAGAATTAATTGATCAGCCTTGGAGAGAAAAGCCAGTGATTTGTTTTATTTGTCTGTCTGTAGTGTAGCATTGATCGAGTAGAGTGACATGTTGTCCTTAAGAGCCAGATGAATAAAATGGGAATGATTGGGTAGGGAGGGGTTGATGTTTTGCATCTTTCCCACCTGCCAAAACACAATAGGCCTCTCTAAACACGAGTGGCTGAAAGGGAATCTTAAAGAAACATCTCTGCCTGGTTTTATGGATTTGTGTTAAACAAAGAAGAAAATTTGAGAGTGCATCAGTATAAAAAAAAAACACTTGGTTTGTGGTCAGGGCTTTATTCCAATACAAAACTAACTTTTTGTTGCATATTAAACATAAAAGAAATATACAAAATAAAAGCGGATTCAGTAGTGATTTTGCATATAAGAGTAGCTGTATATGGTAAAGCACCTAAGCTGCTCTTCTGACCTAAAGAACTGGTAAGGTAACACTTTTCAAGTCACTTGGTCACATGACCTCACAGATCTGCAGAGAAGGGGGGGGGGGGGGGGGCTGCCACGAGTGCAGAGCTGCTCAAGACAACCATCCTAATTATTCGACATGCATACACAGAGCGGAGTCAAAGCAATTGAGAGTTAAACACCATCATGGCTTTAGTATGACACTCAGCTGTGTGTGTGTGTGTGTGTGTGTGTGTGTGTGTGTGTGTGTGTGTGTGTGTGTGTGTGTGTGTGTGTGTGTGTGTGTGTGTGTGTGTGTGTGTGTGTGTGTGTGTGTGTGTGTGTGTACAGGCATATGTGGTTTATGCGGACACAAATATGTAAAATGATATTATAAAGTATTATAATACTACTAATAAATTTTTTTATAATAATACCTAAGTATTATAACGTAAACATGGGTTACGAGAACACTTCCAGTTTGTACAGTACAGTTTTTGTACAGCCTATGGCGAGTCTCCATAAACCACATATTCAAGGGCATGTTTGTGCGTGTGTGTGTGTGTGTGTGTGTGTGTGTGTGTGTGTGTGTGTACGTGTGTGTGCCATATATTCTCTACATTTTTTTTTTCATTAAAAGAC
This sequence comes from Rhodeus uyekii, assembly GCA_037043235.1. Lineage (NCBI taxonomy): Eukaryota > Metazoa > Chordata > Actinopteri > Cypriniformes > Acheilognathidae > Rhodeus > Rhodeus uyekii. The sequence continues at coordinate 3,539,211 of JAWRVZ010000013.1, read as the reverse complement.
AAAAATGCATAGAGAAATCTTTGTCACCAGACACGAATATACTTTAATTTTTTTATTAATTGTTTTCAATAAAGGGACAAAATTGGTTGGTGAACAGGATAATGTAGACAACTGCCAGAAAACACAGACAGTGGTTTCTCCAATAAAACTTAACATAGACCAGAAACAAAAACAACAAATAGCAAGTCTGTCAATGACCTTTGGCCATTCTTTTCTTTTAAAAAAAAATAAAAAATAAAAAACGAAAACAAATGAACAAAAAAGGATCCATTCTATGTCTCCGTTTTGAACAGAGTATTTAAGCAATAATAAATAGTGACTCCCATTGAAAAAGATAAAGTTCAAGTTCAAGTTACAACAAACAGCTCTCATAACAGGAATAGAAAAGGCTGATAACAAAATATTCCGCATTGCCATTTACAAAAGAGTATGAACTTAAGTGGGCTGCCCCTGTAGTTCCATTTCATTTTTAAATATGCTTTGCATATGAAAGTCATCCCAATCTAAATATAAAGCACCATTTAATATTTGGCAATGAAAAAAAAAACACCTGCAAAACATTGATTATTTGAATTCATTTATTTGAATGATTTTTTTGTTTGTTTGTTTACTGGTATTTTACTGCATATGAAGTTAGCTTTTTTCAAGATGCTGGAATGTATTCAGGTGAGACAGGTGAAAAGACAGAAGCACACTACAGAACAACCCAACATTAGCTTGCTGTACTGCATACAGAATGGCAGCAGAGGAGATTTTAAAAAAGAAGAACAGAAAAAAAGATATGTACAACCACCTGTTTTAGCTAGTGTGGACATTCTCCAAAGACTCCTCTGGGAAACCATTAAATGGCCTCCTTTGTTCAATGCCACATATTTAAATTTTTTTAATTTGATTTTTTCCGTTTTCTTTTTTTAAACATACAAATAATTCGCACTATATTATCCTGCCAAATTAAAAAAATATACCGTGGCAGCTTGTTGTTTTTTTCCACTACCAAAAAAGGTACAATAATACCTTTTGAGAGAACAAGCAACAGTTAAAAATACAAGCCTCAATATAAATACTGTAGTACCTACACTAGGTGAACATTTAATTCAAATACCATTCTAGAAATACAGAAGAAAGTAGACCATAAATGTGTTTTAGCATAGGAACTGACATGATGTGCATTTTCCTATATTTAAGTTTCTCTATTATATATTTTATATATAATCTTAAACCTTTCCCCAATGCAAGTTTGACCTGAAGAGCTGTGAAGAGCCAAGATGAAAAAAGAAAATGCAGAAAAAAATAACACATTTTTTTCCCATTTTATATATAATGTGATCAAGTCTTGAACACCACCAAGACAAAGAGGAAAAGAGAAACAACAAACTTAAATACAGTTTCCCGTAAGATAATGAAATGTTACTTTTTAAAAAAGTCATTTTTAATTTTCATACTTGAAAAAAAGATTTGTACAAAAAAAAGTTCTTGCGGTGAAAGCAGCAAGTTTCAATTGTCCGTACTTGTCAAGCACTGTGTGCTTTGACACAATAATAGTATATAGGAGTTGGGCTTTATCTTCATGAGGTGAGAGGAGGAGTTGGCTTTTTTACATTAAATAATGACACCATGTTCAAATCTTTTGGAAGTTTTCCCTCTCGTGAATACCTGTAAACTGGGAAACTTTAACAGTGCACTTCATTGTCCAACAAGCAAGCAATCGTAATTTATACTCAACTACTATACCTCCAATTAGTATGTCTAATATAAAAAGAAGGGCAGAGTGGCAGGTGCTGTCTAAACACCAAAAATGTTGTTATTGAAGTCATAATGCAACAATGAAAAAGAGTCTCCTTGAATCTCAACTTATGCCACACTATGTGTGAAACTCATATAAAACAAAGGAACAAAAGTGACATGTATGCTTTTCCCTCTCTCTGTGTGTCTCTCTTTCTCAATTGGTCGGTCGATCTTTCAGGTTCATTTAGTCTTTTAGGGAGCTCAGACATATGCAATAAAAAAGAAATACGATTTTGACTCAGACCTGTAGGCAATTCATAGTTAATCATCACTGACAGCTGCAAATATTTCAATGCTTTCTTAATAACCAGTTCTCAAGTGTACATTACACTACTTCGGTCCAAATGCCCTCAAGTGTGGACGTTCACACTAACAATGGTCATCAAAGAAGTGTCAAAATGTTGTGCTACTGATGATAAGACTTGAACAAACATAGAAAAGTCAAATGATTGTGGATCGAAAACTAGTACCGCCAAGTACAGTACCTTCAGATAGAAGAAGTAAACAAGACTGAATCTCACAGCATATACTGTTTGTGCCATGCCCTGAACATAAACCACAATTGAAGGATATATTTTACATGGGTACCTAATGATGATTAACTAGAAATTTCCTTAGCTTTTTGATTACTACTATTTCTCTCTAAAGTCACAGTTGACTGTAGCGGTCAGGTGCTTGATGCAAGAACCTTTTGAGGATCCAATCAATCCTTCTGTAGCATCTAGCTGAGACTCCAGAAATACAGCAAACAAGATTAACCAATATGCAATTTCAAGATATCCAAGGCACTCTTTTTGTTTGTTTTACCAAATGATAGTACAAATTTAAATCTTAATGTGGTTTCCTTTTCAAGAAATTCAAAGGCTGTCATTAATTTTATTCTGTAATAGGGGCCAATTCATATTTTAACCCTATGTGGACAGAACATCTTTTTGAAAGATTAGTTTAAGTGCGATATCTAGCCCGTCCAAAGAGGGTTAAACAATAGCCTGTAGTCCTCCATGTTACAACACAAAACTGTACATGATATGTATTACAGAATGTATGCAGCATGGTTGTTTTTTCTTTTCTTTTTCTTAGATCTTAAGAATTAAAAAAAGAAAAATAAAGAAAAAACATTTTAAAATAATGAACAGTAAAACAGCAACACATTTACTAAACAACTAACCAACCAGGGACAATTTATTTTTTAAATTAGCCAAAATATATCATGCATGCTGTAAAATTTTCCAAAATGGGAAAGAAAAAAAGAAAAAGTACACAACATGTAAATTATTGCACAAGAGAAAGGCTCCAAGTTTGCGTCAATGCAATAGTATTGCCCCGATACAGATCATGCATTCAACGGTAAATGAAAAGGGTGTGCTGGTGGTGCCAAGCACGTTATCTTAGCCTCCACTGGACTAGCGAAAGAGGGAAATCTACAAGGATGAGGGTGGGAGTGGGGTAAGGTGTTATTCGCAGTTAACAGGCAAGTGAGTCACCACACTTCAACGCTACTCAGTTTTAATTTCGCTGTTCAATGCGCGGTCACTGTGCCATTTTTTCATGTGTTTCTCAAGGGTGCTGTACACACTAAAAGGCATTTGACAGATTTCACATTTGTAAACGTCCTTGCCCACTTGCCCGTGTGTTTTCATGTGCCGTGTTAGCTTGCTGCTCTGGGCACAGGCATAATTGCAGAGCTCACACTTATAAGGCCTCTCGCCCGTGTGGCTGCGCCGGTGCACTGTCAGATTGCTGCAGTTTTTAAATACTTTGCCGCAGAACTCACAGGTGTCGCTGCGTCGACCATCTTTTGAGCTGGGCCGACCAGGACCCCCAAGATGTGGCGTACTGCCACCACTGCCAGTCCCGCTACGGCCCGAGATGCCACCATCCAGGTCCCCTGGTGGCGTAGAGAAACGTAGGCTTCCATTCTCTGAGGAGTGCTCTGAAGACGAGGCGAAAGGCGATTGTCTGGAATCCCCAAAATTCAGAAAGGGGTCCTTGAGCTGCCGAGAGGCAGCATAGCCAGCCAACCACTGAGAATAAACATTCTCAGTGTTGGGGATTGTAGGGGTAGAGAGGTCAAAGTCTTTCTCCAGCTTGATTCGTTTGGAGAAAGGACTAAGTGAGCTGGGACTGCCCAGTAAAAGCTTCTTGGACAAACCAACGGAGGCAGACTCACTGGGAGATGAGCCTCGACCATTGATAGCTGAGCCACATCCCTCATCCACTCTGTCTGACTCCAAAGCCGAGTCCTCATCACACATGTCCCTATGTGCATCATTGTTAGAATTTAGGGCTCCTCGCTTGTGTTGATGAAACGCCTCACTGTAGTGCTGCATGCTGGCAGCCAAGCCCATGCCCTGCATAACCTCAGGCAGTGAGCGCGGCATCCCATCCTCACCCGCACCCAGACGCCCGCCATTGTTCTCGTGGTGCCGTGCAGCCTCAAGGTTGAGGCTGAAATGGTAATTGTTTCTACTTCCCTCCCTCTCCAACTCCTCCTCCTCTCCTTCCTCCTCTTCCTCTTCCTCCTCTTCTTCTTCTTCCTCCTCCTCTTCCTCTTCCTCTTCTTCCTCTCCATTCTGTCGAATCAGATGATCGTTTTCACTCTTAAATTTGGCTACCACAGACTTGAGGGCATTACTGGCACTACCCACCAAGTCGCTGGTTCCCGGTTCAGGGGAGCTGGCTGTGGACAAGCCATCATCAGATTTGACTGTCATGGGTGATGACTTGTTCATGTGTGTCTTCATGTGCCGCTTCAGCTTGCTGGCTTGCGTGCAGGCATGGTCACACAGGTGGCACTTGTACGGTTTCTCACCCGTGTGACTACGTCGATGTACTATTAAATTACTCTGGAACTTGAAGGTCTTCCCACAGAACTCACAAGACTTGGTTTTCATGGGCGTGTTGGGCTGTTGAGTAAGAGGGGTTGGAGTGGACTGGGACCCAGAGGGGGACTGCATGGAAGGTAGGGGAGGGGTAGAGAGAAAGGGTGGCTTGGTTCCTGACTGGAATGGTTGTAGTAGCCGTTGCATAGGGCTGGGCCGGTTGGGTGAGAGAGGAGGAGTTGACCCTGAGGTGTTACCAGCCAGCTCCCTCAACCTACGAGAGAAGTCCATAGCTGGGGGATCCATGGGTATGGGGTTGAGGCGCAGCACCCTGTCGAAGGCACTCGGGTGGTGGGTGGCCAAAGCCAGCTCCTCCGGGCTCAGGTGCTCCATGCGATGAGGGTCCAAGTGATGGCGGGGGGGAGGGCTAAAGAGAGGTGGCGTAGGGGGAAACCGACCGTCGCGGAGAGGGGGTCCATCTCGTCCAGAGTTGGGTATCCGCAGCAGGTTGAATGGACTTCCCTCTGGAAGATGGATGCCATGTAAGGGGGGCTGAGAGGAGCAATCTGCACCCATTCCTGAAGGAGCTCCCACACGGGGCGTAAGCGGACTTCCGCGCTCGCTCTCAAGGTAGATGCGGAAGCCATGAGTGTTCTGGGCATGTTGCAGCAGAAACCAGGCACTGCTGAAGGGCTGTTTACAGGTTGTGCAAGTGTAGCTGCTGGGCTCATCTTTACCTGCAAAACAAATAAGAGAAGTGTTCATTCTCTAACTGTCCATAACTGCAGACATAACTGCAACTCATTTAAAGGAAAACCGTTTGGTTAATAGGTCTCTAGATCTGTTACATGTGTTTGCTCACACTCATTCCTTTTCTCAGTTGCTCCCTGGTGTATTTTTGGATGTACAAAAACCCTACAGATTGGGCCTTAATCATTTATGAACCTGCCTAGACCCCAGGCCTTTGCAGCCCCCCATACTAACAGTCTTTCAACAGCTTTAGCCCCTCAGCAGGCTAAAGTAAGTATCACATAACAGTAAACACAGCTCTTATTATAAACATGCTCCCAAACAGCACTACAGGCCAGAACCCAGTGGAGCAGAGATTTTCACAGCACAGGACTAGACAAAGCGCTGATATTCCAGCAGAGAAAGACTGTGTTGGGGTTTGGCTCAGGTCTTTGCATGGGGTGATACACTTCTGCTTTGCAGTTGTCAGCCGAGCTGTAAAAACAAACAATAGTGCTCTCTCAAGCTGAACGCTTTCATCCATGTACAAAAACAGATGGACAGGAAGCATACAGTAAACAAAATTTGGAAGGACTAAAGTAATAGATCCTGTAAAGGGGGCAATAGAGGAAGAACACAAATTGTTAGAATGGTACAAAACTAGAGGCGAATAGGAACATTTGTTGTAAACGCCTCACACAACACTTTTTTTTTGTCCTTAAAATTACAATTCTATTTAATAAATAGTCAGCCTGGTGCATTCCAACAAAGCACTTTGACAATGACCTGTGATTTTTCTCCCATTGCGTTTGTAATCTCATTTAATGTTTCTGACTCCTTTGCCACCTTATTTAGGAGATTAAATAATAAAGGATTCTGGAAATAAGAACCTTTCAACATTAAACACGCTGTGCTGAAGCCTGATGCAACGCTACCCATTTATGAAATATTTTTGTTTCTGCAATTTTTATTTTCAATATATTCTCATCTTTTTGATTATCAAAATAACACCCAATGATGACCAAAGATGCTTTTAGTTTTTAAAAAAGAAAAAAAAACATCTTCATTAACATATACCTCTCTCATAAATATGCTCAAGTCAAAATGTTTCATCTAGTCCAGATGGAAAGCTGTCAAAAGCTACAGAACCATTTTTGATAATTACACTGATTAAAGAAAAAAAATAAAAAATGTGATGCAAAAGGCATTTGCACCATCAAAAGGTAAACAAGCAGCAGGTTCAGGATGCGTATAGTTAAAAACAGGCGATTAACTCACAAATGGCAATGAAATGGATATTTTCATGAAGTAATGAGTGACAGTTTGAACTTTGAAAATTACCAGCGCTAAAAGGGATGTTACATGCAAGGTACAGATATCTACCTACGCTCCCAAAAACGCAAGGTCAAGCGGTCAGGAAAAGAGCCATCATCCACACAGGAACCACAACAACAAACAGAGAAAATGGACAGGGGAGATGGATTTAACTCCCCCCACAAGCCAGAGGTCTCTAAACTGCTATCATGTACTGTTTACAACCATCCCGAGAGAAAGAGGGAGAGAGGGGAAAAAAGCGAAAAATGGAGAGATGGCGGGAAGAAAGGCTGAAAGAGGTGCTGAACGGTGCCGAACAGGCAGCATGCACTCTTTCATCTCGTTTGTTTTCCTCAGAGGGGCTTTCTCTGAAGTCTTCAATAGCCAGCAAAGCATGTAACGAGGCAAGGCCTTTCTGCTGCTCAGAGGAGGAAAGGCAGGCCAGAGCCACTGTGGGTTTTCTCAGATAATCCTGTTAATGCACACAAATGGGGGTGGTTCTGGAAGGCTCTGTGGCGGGCAGACAGCCACCTCCGGACATCGCTGCACCCTTTTGTGCTGTCATCATTTTGTCTCTGTCTTGACACTTCTTAAACATGGCCAATGAAAACACATATGCGCCCTACATGTGCAAGGTGTGTAACAAATAAATGATAGTGTTTAGGACTGGCATGAGTGAAGCTCAGTCTCTCACTGAGAATTGAGAGGGACAGTATGAGAGAAACTTTGAATTAATTTTTAAAATCAAATCCAGATGATATCTAAAATAAAATTTAAAAATGTAAAAAAAAAAAAAAAAAAAAAAAAAAAAAAATATATATATATATATATTGTTTTTTTTGTTTTTTTTATTATAAAATATAATTATTATTTTCCAAATATCATCTGGATTTGATTTTAAAAAAAATGATATGTGTGTGTATTTATTTTTCACACACAAACACACACACACACACACACACACACACACACACACATATATATATATATATATATATATATATAAAAGAGAGAACAAAACATGCACTCTTTAACGAAATGTATTTAAAAACTATGAAATTTCAGCCACAAGCAAGTGCACTGTAATTACTTCATTTGTCTATTATGAGAAGTTATGGATTAAAGGCAACAAACATATACATTTAAAAGACCAAAATCAAAATCTTTACAAATACCTCCAGAACCTGCGCATAGCCCTGGTATGTCCTAAAGACAAAACCATTCAGACTTCAAAATGGAATGTGAATCAGATTTGACAGACATTTAAAAAAAATAACATAATCCAAGGTCCCAGAACAAGAGAGCAATGGTGACGATATGACATGCCAGCTTTCAGCTGAGAGAGATGAGCAGAGAGGGAGGTGACGGCTGGTGTAAATAGAGAGAAAAATAACAGCACATTGCTGATCTGTGGCCCTGCCACCCACGAGCACCTCCTGACAAGCTCACTCATGACCAACAGCTGAAAACCCTGCACCAAATCAAGACTGCACACTACTTTATATCAGGGGGGTTGATGCAAAGGCCAGCTAAATTATGGATCATTACAATCTGCAAAAATTACATTTAATTGCTGCCACCTGCAGAGGGTTTAACCTAGTATACATTTTTGTATTATCATGCAAAGGGTATTTTTCACTCCTGTCACACAGCTACAACCATAATGGCTATCTGTTGTTGTCAAGTTGGAGAGAGAGTTTTAATTTGCCTCATGTCGAACACAAATCCCAATTCGCTTTCAAAACTGGGTCTACGAAAGGTTTGAGTCTTTAAATAGACTTTGAGGGTCCGTCATCTCCACACCAGCAACGGGGATATCTGAAGGACAGGTTACCGCATCTTCGTGTTTAACAAGGGCCCGCTTCATTTCATTACACATGGCAACGCTCAGCGGAATATGTAATCATCTTTTTCACATGACATTTTGAATATCCAACTAGACAAATAATTGCGGCAATAATTGATAGCTTCACGCAGGCTGCAGTATTATTGACTGGCGTGCCTCTCACAGGCACCGGCGTGTGCCATGCGGACATCGTGCTTGGCACGCTTGCAGCCAGGTTCTTCTTCTGACAAAACTGTCACAATCTGTTCCGATGACGGGAGTTGCCGAGCCACCGACAGGTGCTCCAATAATCTGCTATTAGACTCCGAAGATTTTACTGGGAGGAATTAAAAGCAGCAGCCTGCCAAAGAAATTAGCCTCCCCCTCCTTTTGGTCTAATTTTAATTTCCTCAAGAGAGTTGAAAGAGTATTCTTTGTGTCATTGACTGTCTTTTTGAGACGAGAAGTAGAGAACTGAGCATTTGCGATGGATGAGCAATAAAAGCAGACAAGGGACTTGTGAGTTCTCAGCTGTTTAATGCGTACAACTTACGTGGCCACCGCTGGGTGTGCAAGTTTGCTAAATGTAATGATAATGTGTGCCATGACACTCTAAACATTTATGAGAAGTCGGAAAGTGGCGCTGCTCTAATTCTCAACGATTCCTCAGTCAATTAGAAAGCTTTCCAATTTGCAGCGAAAGCGGGTCAGTCCGGACAAGCTGGCAAGCTGTGGCGTTCAAGGCAGAGACTGCCGGTGACAGTTGTTGGACTGGTCTGCGGGAGCTGGCAGCAGCACGGCTACTTACAGACGGATGCGAGCGCTCAGTGCATTGCTGGCAGTTTTTACACAGGGAAATGTCAGAGCAATGTTACAGCACAGAGCCACGGGAAAACAAGAACACTCCCACCCCCCCCCCCAACTGCCAACCACATCCTCACAGGACCGACTAATCCAGCTAAATCGGCACACACACACACACATACACACGCATTAAACTGCAGTTAGATAAAGCCACATTAAATGATCTTGACAAAAAGTAAGGCTGTATTACAGAGCGGTGATGGCTTGGCAGAGAGTGACTGGTGCCCATGGTGAAACCGGAGACATGGAGGAAGGAAATATGTTGTGAGCCCCCCATCCACCCAATCCCCCCCTTGCTGAGTTCTGCATCTTGTGCAGGAAAACTGTAGCACTCCAAACAGATAGCTTTACAGTGCAAAAATAACTAAAAAGTGTCAAGTTATGACTTGCGCAAATTTCAGATAGCTTGCCTGGGGTGCAGAGTGTATAAATCTACCTAGGGGACAGGTCAGTTGAATAATATTGCAAAAGTGCACACACACACACATAACATGTTTGTTTGTGTTCAAAAGGCATTGTGTTAGTTACACAAGCGCATTTACAAATGAAAAATTGTTTTACCGTCATACCAATTCCATTAAAATACAGTTAAATACAGCTAAGAGCATGAAACGAGCATTACGAATGGATTTATCTTGACTGACACACATGGATGACTGACACATATAGATGGATAGCGTGTATATTTGGAGTAATGTCTACAGTTGGCTTTGTTAAGAGAGCGGGGTGCATTTCTATGTGTGCCGTCTGGATCGATGGTGCTGGCAGACTAAGATGAATGCCAGATTAAAACAGCTCGGGCAGCCCAATATCCCCGACATGCAGATTCATCCATTGTTCTTCCTCCCACCACTAAAAACCACCCCCCTCACTCACACAAACACACACAAACGTTATACACGGCAAACAAAAGCAGCGGATATGAACGCACTTGCGTAGAGCAATTCAAAACCTCCTACATGTGAAAGCGCAGGTCATTTGGACAGTTGCTGGCATTTCGCGAGCTGTACTCTCAGCCTTCCATCTCGACAGCTTCACTGCTGTCACTAGCCGAGACTGCGGCTCCTTTTGTTTTGTCCTTGACGATTGTGTTAAGACAGCTCTCAGAGATAATGGTAATTGAAGTAATGCAACAATGCAGTAACAGGATTACTGAATGCAGGGGGGGAAAGGACAATGCCATGTAATATCATTTTTGAATTTTATCAGCGGCTTAAGCTTTCAAGAGCCTCTGCATATATTTGCGTTTGAGGTGTCCCTTCACCTCTGCACCTGCTCAAGTCTCAAAATTATGAAATTACACTTTTCATATTACATTGTCATGAAGCAAATTAAGCTCAATGCATATGAATCCTGTTTACAATGAATAAAAGACATTTTAGAAATCAAAATATTTCTTAAAAAGTTTGACATTGATTAAGTTCAAATTTATTTTGTAAATATAAATGTACTTTATAAAGCATATGCTATTGCTGTTCAAAAGTTAGGATTTTTTAATGTTTTTGAAAGAAGTCTCTTAGGCTACAAATACTTGATCAAAAATACAGTAAAACACTAATATTGGGAAATATTATTACAATTTAACATAACTGTTTTTTTATTTTAAAATATTTTTTTTATGTAATTTACTCCTGTGATGGCAAAGCTGAGTTTTCAGCAGCCGTTACTGCAGTCTTCAGTGTGAACAAAAAAATATCTTATAGAACCCAAACATTTGAATGATACGCACTAAAATCCATCTAAAATTTGGTCATTTGGTCAATTTAATGATGCAGTGTAATAAATACATTTTTTAAATAAATAAAAAATATATTGTACATTTTAAATATACAAATATTATACACACAAAAATACATTTACAAGTAATAGCAAAATACTTTTACAAGTTCACACTGCAGAATATGTGAATCTCCCCCAAAAAATATTTGATGTTAAATTTCATGAAAAAATTGAAAAATACAATAAAAAAAGGAAAATGTTTGCTGAATCTGACCCGAGTGAAGCTTCTAATGAGTGTCTGTGTTCAGGTCATGCGTGTTTCTGGCTTGTATCAGTATTCCTCCAAGCAGTCTGATTGGGTCGGCCCAGCATCGCTCTCACACACTCAGCTCTTTGTCCAGTTCCAGACTCTTTGTGGTGTGCCGAGTGACTGGGCACAAACAAAAGGCTGTTTGACCAACACTTGTTCACTGACAAAACTGGACAGAGGAAGTGCCATAAAAATCCAGCAAAAGACTCTGAGACACTTCTCACATTGTGTCCTCCAATCCAAAACATTATGCATTTCTCTCCGCCTTGCCAAAAGGATGGACAGTAATATCTAAACAATGAGATGTAATGCGTCCATTAACTGAACTTTCCAAATAGACAGAAAGAGGGGATAAAAGACTTACTTAAAAGAAATACTGTGATGAAACATTATTTCTGTGTGCGTGGAGCTAAGAAATAAACTTTTCTTAAAATCTTGAAAAACTATACCATTCATGGGGTTCAGGAATGGTGCAAAATAATGTACATCCACAATTTGTGATGGTCAATCATCCTGAGAAAATTATTTATGGCTTAGAATTAAAAAAATAGCACTGGAATTCCCTTTCCACATTATACAAATAATCCCAGCATCAACTCATTCCGATGTACACCATCATGTCTCCTGTCTGCCTGCCTGCCTGCCGGACAGCAAGTGCAATTAAGAGCAGCAGAGATTTCCACACACCTGACTCCCCTCTCCTTATCATTATTACAGCGAGGAGAGACGTGTCCCCTCCAATCAGAAATACACATGGCTAAACAGGGCCTGCCCAGCTAATGATAACTGCAGAGAGTGGCATACGTTTCCCTCTCAAGCTAGTCAAATCAAACCCGGCTGCTCGGGTCCAAGCATAACGCGTGCAAGTATTCTATTATTGCTGAATAGAAGAAGTTGATTTCGGTATTTAAGAGCAACAATGAGGCTAATTTCACAATCCTCTCTGTGTGTCATTAGGCACTGCTCTACAATCTGCCACACAAGAACGAAGACAAAACACAATTACCCCCCAACGCTTTTAAAAGAACAGGGATATGAAAGCGCTATTGTTTTGGCGAAGAGGCCAATCAGGACTTTATATAATGTGTGTACATGTATATTTATGCATGTGAGACATGTGCACGTGTCATAGTTGGTTTGACTTTTGCTGGGGAGAAATAAATATACGGAGGGCCACAGAGTTTGACTTCCCTGCTGTGACACTGTGTTTCTCTGCTTGTCATACACACATATAATCACTACACAATATAACATTTATTTGTGCCATTTATTTAAAAAAGATTATGTTAAAGAGATTAAGTTTTAAAGGATTAACATGCATTTTGGGGTCAGTAAGATTGTTTTAAATATTTAATTTGTAAAACTTTTATTCATCAAGGACACATTAAATTAATCAAAAGTGAAGGCACTTATAAGTGTTTGTATTATTTCAAATGAATGCTGTCCTTTTGAACTTTTTATTCATCAAAGAATCTCATGACTCTCAAAGAGTCTCATGGTTCCCACAAAAATATTAAGCAGCACAATTGTTTTCAACACTGAAGATAATAAGAAATGTTTTTGGAGCAGCAAATCAGAATAATTTGTAAACGATTTTGTAACTGATGTTTTCAATTTTAATAATATTTCACAATATTAGTCTTTTACTGTAATTTGATCAAATAAAAGTGGCCTTGGTGAGCATTAGCATACTTCAAAAACATAAAAAAATCCCTAAACCTTTAAAGTGTAAAATTGAGAATATTTATCATGACAAAAATATTGTATGAACTTTATTTTTAGAAGATGTACAAAGTCAGTTCTTCTTATTTAGAATCAATTTAAAGAAAAGTAACTGCAAACGTCCTTAAAAAGTATAGTTGTGACTATGTTCATGTTTTTGCATGTGCCACTTGGTTTTTCATTTCTTTAATACAATGACATTCATACACCTGACTTAAGAGACCAAGTGTTTAAAAGTGTAAAATAGAACACACACACACACGCACACACACACACACACACACATATATATATATGCAGACATAACAACCCCAGTAAAACTTTTTCCTTAAAAAACACTAACCCAGCAGTCAAACATCCTCTACTTATGGAAACGAATGTGGGGAGAGTGTGGACCTTGATGATGGCTTCATGTAGAAGCAGCCCAGGAGGATCCGCTTTACCACTGGGGAACATGCCTGGAGAGCAGAAGCCCCAGAGGGATAGACGGAGAACTCTTGGCAGAGACACCCGTGAACAATGAACAAAAACGTTGTTCCGTCACCCGGATTATTGTAACTGCTGCTCTGGCCATTCCAGCACTTTGTGCGAATCAGGCTTCCATAGACACTGGAATGGACTGTTTAAAAATGAATTCCTGCATAACCTCATAAACATAATTTTAATAATACAGTCAGAGCCTCTTAAACTGTGTTTATGATTGTAATTAAATGGCCAAACCTTTATATAACCGTCAGAGCGTAAAACCATGTGCACATCCTCTCTCTCTCGCTCTGGCTCTCTCTCTCTCTCTTGAGGAGAGAACCTCACTGCTAATGTAGACTACTCTTAACCCAAAACCAAAATGTCAAAATTATAGAGGGCAAAAATTAAAGCATAGGAGGGGTTGTGTGCTTTGGTCTTTTAATTTTTTTTAAGCTAAGAAGAAAAGCATTCTCAGATGCCATGCTAACCTGCACCCAGATGAAAACACATATATCTGGGACCCTAGAAAGAATGACAAGACTGAAAAGGAAAGGAAAGAGAGAGTGACGTTCATTGTCATAAATAGCCTAATTAATCGCTCTGCAAAACTACTACACTGCTCCAAATGCATCAATTAATTAAACCCAGATTCGTTTAATCCTGTGGAGGAACACAGGCTTTGTGACCAAAATAATTACTCTAGAAAAAGTCATTATTATTGGAATTATTGTTATAAAATAGATTTCAGTCTGAGGTATCCCCAAAGATTGACAAAAAGACATTTTTGAAATATACTTTTCAATATGGCTGAGTACTAATTAAGCCTTGGCACTCATTGAACCCGCACAAACACCAAAATGGCATCAGTGTTGCTCAAACACACAGATCACTCCTATAACAATGCAGCAAACTGACGCACAACCGGGACTTCGGCTTCAGCCTCTGAAGCACAGATCATGGAGACCTCTTTTCTTCATTGTCTCTCTCAGAGCCAGAGAGAACGAGGGAATGAAATAGAGGGGAGGAGGAGGGGGTGAGTGAGATATTCACAGCACGTTCTGCATAAATGTATCGCTGCATCTGTAAGGAAGAGAAATTGGAGCTGTGCAGAGCTGGGGCCCGGGGCATGGCTTCAGACACTGTCAAAACATTTTCAGCCATTTTAATTAGAGGACCAAAGCCAGTTCTGAGGCTCCATAACATTTGCTTTCACATAATTGCACTTCGCTCAGCGTTTTCGCCCTTTCTGTCCCCCATCGTATTCAACTTGGGCAATTCATATTTCCATTAAGGCTTTTTTGTGCTTTTTCAATTTGAATATATTTTGTTATAGGACATTCAAACATTCATGAATAGCGTGTCCTACGGTGGCTGAACAGCTGGAAGTCTGTTCGCTTGTACTTCATTAATTATTCAGCTACCTTCGGCTATGTCACTGTGGAATAGTGTATACGAAGTACAGTATCTGAAAAGCTTCCATTTAGGTTTTTTTAAGATTCTTATTCAGCATTTTGTCTTCATTTATCCACTTTGAACTCTTATGCTCAGATAAACCTACGACAACACAAATGCTGGCACTTGTGATGGGAGGTGTTCAAATACATTCAGAGGGGTAATTATTTCCTGTTCTTTAACACGCAATAGGCCAGCGGTCACCTGTACACAAAACACACACACACACATATATACAGAGAGAACAGGGATGTGCAGGGACATGCAGACCAGGGCAGTCAGCAGTGGCAGCTGTTGGCCACAGAAGATCACTCATCAGTCTTAAACCATCATAAAGCTTAGCAAACACCAGGTATTGGCCTCACACCGTTGGAAAGATACACATGCATAAAACACAAACACTTTACCTTTAACAAGCCGCTATTTTCTATGTTAGTAATAAGCATATTAATAAGCACAGCTCTTATTTATTTGAATGGATTGCATGTCAATATTTCAATTGAACAATAAATTATTTAGCTTCTTTTGCTTAAATAACACACAAAAAATGTTTTTTTAAGGATGGGTCATGTTGGTAATGGCATTTAAATATTTAGATTGTGTTCATAATAATACATATAATAATATCATAAATAATCCAATGCCAGAACTTACAGCACCTTAAAGCTGGTCATAAAGCGCAAAGAATAAGAATTGAGATTGATTGAGAAATGATGATGCAGTGTGTAGCTACTACTGTTGCACAAAATGACAAACAAAAGTCAAACATTCTACCCACCCTCAAAAAAAGTTTGATCAAACAAAATGAAGTTAAATATGAATTTGATTGATAGCATTGTTATTATTATTATTTTATAGTGACAATCTGACAGGCCTAGTTCAGGTAATTGACGTGCATTCTACAGGCAATTCTACAAACCGATTAACATTTTTGACTCTCGTTCCTATATCTGCCATATTAAACATTGTGATTTCTCTTGTTCGTCTCCTCTCCTTTATACTGTCTCTGGTATCATTATCTTTTGCTCTTATTCATTTGTCCATCGGCACCAGGGGCACTTCAGGTGTTTGTTTCTCCCAGCCTAGACTATCTTTGGAAATGTTTTTCTCCAACACTATCTGGCTGCAGGTCTGCACTGACTCAACCTTAGGGGTTCAGAAAGGGGAGGAGGGACTTGATGATGGAGAAAAGAGAAAAAAGAGAAAAAAGAACAAAAGGAAAAGTTAAACCTGTAAGTCAGAGCCCTTTTTGCTCTGCGGTCTCCGGAGAACAAACCTCAGCAAGACTGACCCTCTCTCATAAGCACACACACATACACAATCTAACACACACCTCACCTCACCAAGAGGCCGCTTTCTGCCTCACAGATGCCCAGAGCACTCAAAACAACAAGGAAAGATGAAGAGAGAAAGAGAAAGTAAGAGAAAAGAAAATGGGGCATATGGGACTTTGAGCCTGATTCTGATATAAAATAGAATATTGAGAATAATAGAATAGAAAGTTAGTCTCAAGAGTTATATTTACTGCAGCTTTTGTAAGAGAATTGACTGAGAATTAATTTACTGTGCAAAAGTACTAAAATCAGCAGAAATATGGGAATATTCAGAAGCTGTAGATATATTTTTCAGAATAAAGCCTTAATCAGAATATGTAAAATTGTGTGCACATAAATGTGGTGGCTCAATATATACATAAACTATTTAAACTTTATCTCATAATTTCATCTCAATATTTTCTCTCTCTCTCTCTCTTTTCCCCTCTGTATTAGAAAACAGTCTACCAAGAGAAACAAGAGCAACAATCAATAAAAGGACATGTTTAACGCAAATATATACTTTAACTGCTGCTTCATCAACAGTAAAAGCCCAGTAAAAGTAAGGCAGTGGCAGTAAGGGGGGTGAGAGAGCCATAAAAAAGTTTATTCACATAACTGCCTCCTGGAGCCACTGACCCTTGCACTACAAGAGCTGACAGACATCCAGAAAGAGGTGTGAGAAGCCTGTGTGTGTGTTCATGAGTAACACATGGGTAAACCCCTGAGATATGACTGCAGCTAGCTTCAACGCTAACACAAGCTAATGCTCAAATCAATAGCGGAGAAAATCTCCCCATGCAGCATCCACATGGCAACACTGAAATACACATAAAAATAACATCCATAACCTATTTAACTTTTTTTTCTTCTTTAGACCATTTAAGCATAGCAAACTGAGCTGTTTTGAGGAATAATTGCTATTTAACTTATTAAGCATAATTCTGCAAATAGTAAGTATAAGAAAATGTATGCTTATGTGTCATATTTTAAGATAATTTCCAAATTATATTATGAGGGGAAACATCCGTCAAAAATAAATAATAGGATAATAAGTTAACTAAACAGTTGCACTTTATTTGTAAATACACAAAAACATGAACTGCAATAAAAAAGTAACCATAAGAAAGAGAAAAAAAAAGAGATTATGTTTGTCAGGCTTGTGGAAAATGAAAAGCGATGAGAGAAGGTCCAAACAGATAGATCACTCACTCTGCCTCATGGCTCAGGCCTGTGTCTGACAAGAGGACAAAAATTTCTCTAAATTATTCAGAGTGGACAAGCAGACATCTACTGGGCACTGCCCTAAAAAAAAACATATCCAGAGAGCAGGAAAGTAAGCAAGAGGCTCGCAGAGGTTGGGAGGGAGAAAACGGAAAGGGAGAGAGAGAAGCAGCAGTTTGATGAACGTCAGAAGAAAGGCAGTATTGCAGCAGCAGGCCGCCTGGGGCTAGTTGTGTAGGAGAACACAGAGGCACACAGCCGTTACAGAGCAGTCAATAACGACACAGCCTCTGACATTTACACAAACACCAAGGCCCCGCCACTAGCGCCAAACAAACACCCCCAAAACACATACACACCGCCTTTAAAGGAAGCCCACAGTAGCTCCTCACATGCCAAAGCAGAATGTGAAAGAAAGAGGGGAAGCTACGGACGAGAGTATGTAGAGACTCTTTGCACAGGAGTTGATTTAAAGACGGGGCATGTAAGGAGATTGAGAGGTGTTGAGGATCCCTTTGCTTTACCGCTTTCTCTTATCATCAATCTCTTCCAGAGAAATTACCGACCGCCCTGGTTTCATTTTTTTATCTTACTTAAGAGGCAAGGGAGAGGGCAGCTGGCAAATTACAGAAATATATAAATCACACATTAAAAAGTTCCAGAAAACTATTTGCAATCCTTTTTTTAGTGGTGTGTGTGTGCTGGAGTGTGAGTGCTCCATTAGGGCATTTTGAGAGCAGTCTAATGTGGCTAATGTTCCCATCAGAGATACTCTAAGTGCTGTGCCGTTCATTTCCCTTCCACCCCCTTGAGCGCAGCGGTCACAAGCCCTCCAAATGCTTCCCTTCGAGGAGTGGCCAGCGCCTTTTAGCCAGGCCCAAAAGATCGGCCGGCCGCGCGGGAAGAGCCAGTGCCCGACCACCGACGCCCTCTCCCAAAGCTATGGGTCTACTAATTACCCCCATCTCGACACCAACAAACAACTTTTAAGACCTATTAGAGGACAGTTGTCCGGGAAGGGGTTTTATATCCCATTAAAACCAGAAGATTAAATTGCTATTCACATAAATTCACCCGGCCTCATACCGGTAGGACTCGGATGCTAATAGCGTGTGGCCTATCGCTGCTAAACAGGCTACAGCAGGATGGCACCCTCCTAGAAAATAGCCTCGAGTGCGATCGCATAAATAACCTCCGCTTTTCCGTTAAAGCCATTTCAGGTTTCAGTGGAATTCCTGTTCTCACGTCTCTCCCGACCTGTTTTTGTCTTTGCGCTCCACTCCCAGAATCCCCTCAGCATTCGCTATCTGGGTTTCTTTGTTGATCCTACCTTTCTCAGCTTTCGGTACAGCCTGGAGGAGGGGGGCAGGCAGGACGAGCGGGCTGGATCTGCTGGGGCAAGAACTAGAGGTAATGTCAGCCAAGGCCAGAGAGAGCGAAACCCAGCAACCATGTCAAAGCCAACAAACACTCCCTATCTCATTCCCAAAGGAACTCTGTGACTCACTCTCTAGCAAGTCCCTGATTCGCTCCAAAGACCTTTCAGCGTAGCCATAACATACATGCCTCAAATTTGGCATGGAAACCACAGCGACTAATACCAAAGACGTGTGTTGGGGTAAAATGGGTGAAGATGCAAAACTTGATAAAACTTCTCTGAGCGCGAGGACACCAAACCCTATAGAACTCCGGCTGACCTGATACATCACACCACCCTCCTGACTGCCGCCCTAAGCTGTGTGACATGTCCACCGGGTCTGGGGAGAACATGTGACATTCATGCCTTTAAGAAGGAGCTCTCAGCACATCTATCAACCTCAGCGGGGACACGAGGCCACACACAAACAGAGCACTGTTTCAAGAGCGGCCAAGGCAGTGCGGTTGCATTCCTCTCGACTGGCGCATGGCCGGCTGGTAAGAGTGCAGTCGGCCTCCAAAGCTGCCCCTCATCTCAATCACTCGTACGCACTGGGTCTGCTCTCACTCACTCTCTCGCTCCCTGGAGACGTATGTTTTGCCGGCCTGGGCCGCATTACTAGAGTGTATACCAGGAAATTACATGTTCATTTAAAGCTTCTCATAAATATAATAAATCAGTGACTCATCTGAAGCCAAATAGGAATAGGAATCCCCTAAATTACTTAAAGGGATAGTTCACCCAGAAATTACAATTCTGCCATCCTCATGTTACTATTAACCTGTATGACTTTCTTTATTCTGTGTAACACAAAAGAAGGTAGCTGAAGAATGTCTTGGTGCTTTTTTTTCATACAATGTTTTTTGGCAATGTTGTGCAATGATGTTTTGGGCCCCACTGACTTTCCCTATGGACAAATATAGATGGAACAATGTTTAAAATATTGTTTAAGTTCTGCAAAAAAATAGAAAGTAACACAGGTTTGGACAACATGAGGGTGAGTAAATTAAAACAAACTCATTATTTAGGAATGCTAGTATTATATTTAGGATTGCTAGTGTCCAGAGGGCAATGAAGTAGACCAGTATTCAGAGTTCAGTAAAGTATGAATGAATGACCCTGGTGGAAAGATTGTATATCTCATTTTACATTAACCTTTGGGCTTGAAATCTGCTGCTTGGACTCATTTTCAGTATCTTCGTTTAGAGTACATGTTGGTGTGAGAGAGGTGGAATGTCCATCAGGGCCAAGGCCCAAGGTTATAGAGGTATAAAAAAGTATGAAACAAAATTGAGACAAGGGGGGTGGGGGTGTGAAAATGATTATGAGACCGACATCAAAGATCAGACCAAGAAACAAACTGCTTCCACTTAGTCATAAAACAATTTGAACCATGCGTCAATACCCTGATAAGGCGCATCCGTGGTGACGCAGATGTCCGTGGTGAGGCAGGTAGAGGTGAATGGACAAGCACTTGTCTCTCTTTGTGTGTGTGTGTGTGTGTGTGTGTGTGTGTGTGTGTGTGTGTGTGTGTGTGTGTGTGTGTGTGTGTGTGTGTGTGTGTGTGTGTGTGTGTGTGTGTGTGTGTGTGTGTGTGTGTGTGTGTGTGTGTGTGTGTGTGTGTGTGTGTGTGTGTGTGTGTGTGTGTGTGTGTGTGTGTGTGTGTGTGTGTGTGTGTGTACTTTATTCATGCGGGACAGAGTGCATGACTCAAAGCTATTCGGCCCTGCACTTTATCAGGATAAAAAATTCAGACTGACCCTTATACTGCCCCCGTTTGCAGGCCACAGCCATTAGCCGAAAGAGAATGAGATAGAAAGAGACAGAGAGAGAGAAAGCAGGAAGGAAGGAAGGAAGAAGGGAAAAAGTGAGAGACCTTTAGGTTTTTGTGAGACCAGAGCACTTCCACCATATGTTTGATATAGCAGTGATGGGGAAGATACTTTGAAACTAGCATCCAAAGTTTAAAAGCTACTCAAGTATTTAAACTCAAGTCAACTTACTCCTTTAAATAAATAAAAGTAGTCAGTTTCACTTGAAATGCTTAAATATTTAACTCAATGGTTAGGTCATTTTTAGAGTGTACTAACAAATATATAAAATATACAATACATAATGACAATTATATTACTTTTTTACAATAATTATTTTTTTTTTTTTACTTTTAATTGTAAAATAAACTACAAATTAGAGTTTTCTAGTTGTAGAAATCAACTTAATGTAAATGTATTTTTCAGTGTGCTTGCTATTGTTTCTTTTTCAATATTATATGGTCATATTATCCACTGGCCTCACGCAATTCTCACAACCCTCACTATATATATATATATATATATATATACATACACATATACATACACACATTTAAATAATTGCACCTTTTAGTTAGTTACTCTACAAAGCTGAATGACAATCTGAGAAAAATAACTGCATCTCTACATGTGTGTTTGAATGGTGGGGGGACAGGCATTAGTAAGGTGTGGAAAGAAGACGTTAACACTAAAGTATAACATTTACCATTTATAATGGAGTGGTAAGATGGATGCAATGCATGCAGGGCTGTGGCTTTTGCTGCGCAGTCTAATTCTTCATGGCTGTGCTTCTATCCACATTTACACGCAAACCCACAGATAACTCAATACAAGTGTTCTAATCCATATCATCCCATCGTACATTACCGCTGACAGCTTAGCATTGGGGCTGCAGACACTCCGCCTCTAACAACCAGTCAGTACGGCCACAGTCCGAACCCTCCTCTGCAAAAACGAACATATTACCATTTGTTTCATCTCCATCCATTTTTCTGCTTAGTGGTATGAGTTGGACACAAAGCAAACGCTCTGAGCTCAGCATGAAGGCCTTTTTATGTATAAAGACCAAGAAAACCAGCCATTCATGAGCAAAAATGTGACCTGTTCCAACCCAGGACGCTTACACAACTGATAAAAAATTCTTAATTACCGCAGATGTACCTGCAAGCCCTCTTCAACGGCTAAAGTCAATAAATCAGGTTTTAACACGGCAAGGAGCCACAACTCAAAGCATGCTGGAACATTACCTGCACGCTCTGCCAAAAATGTGTCTGGGGTCCTATAGATCAGAGATCTCATAGGGGTGCCGTGAAGCAGGGTACAAGGAAGTGAGGAGAACGGAGGGGGGGGGGCTTTCTGTATGGTTGCTCGGGTTGACGCAACATATCTCAGATGCTTATCTCAAGTGCCTGGACTTCCCAAAAACTGACTTAAGAAAAGAGAGAGGTGTGTGTCTCTGACACTTATTACGATTCAGTGTGTTTACTGTTTCTGGAACATTGACTCACCAAACCCGTTTGTGCCCTCCACTTCAGGTTTGTTCCAGTAGTTGAGATGAGCAAAGGACACCGGTCTCTCTCTATCTGAGTACGTGTAGGCGAGATTTCACTATGTGCATATGATCCTGTTTTTCAGCTTCTAATTTTTGACCCCAACCTTGCCCTTCTGAGCTTGGTCCTCGACCCCACGTTGCATTACAGAACACAAAGTTATATAAAGCAACGTAAGTAGAGCACAGCACAAGCTTCGCCGTTCTGCCCTATGTGGCTCCCAGCCAAACAGATAATGTATATTCAGCCTGCGGTGCAAACTAGGTCTGTATTTGTAAATACCACAACTCTGTACAGACTGTTTTTAGAAGCCCGTCTGAACGGAGCAAAATGATGTCTTTTCACAGTGGACAAGTGGAACTAATCCATTTCATTAAAAACAGACAATCAGATTCCAGTCACAGAACAGAGCACTTAGCGCAGACTGGCTTCAAACGGCGACTGACATCAATACTCTCTGCCCCGCAGTAGCGTGAGGAAGCAGGCGGGCTAAAATTGATGCCGTTCACAGTTCACAGTTCCCTTCTACTTTCTGCGCTCGTTTACAACTGTCTTTTTTCGCGCATTTCATCGGGGCTGGCCTCTAATAAACACCAGATCCCTGTGCACACACACTGACTTCTGAACATTCTCAAAAAGTCAGAGATGGAGAATGCAATAAAACCAGTATTAAAGAAGTCCTATTAATAGAGGATTCAAAATAACCCAAAATATTACATAGAGGATTCAAAATAACACAAAATAATACATATTTAATATAAAAAAGCATAATTAATTGACCAAATAAATAATTTCATTAATTAATTGATAAGCATGAATGGATTACTTAATTTAAGAAGAAAAAATAATTTAAGTTTTTTTTTTAATGCATATTATTTGGAGTCAGTTAAAACAGAGACACACCCCTGCATGAGTACAATAGAGGCCACTCTAGTCAAAGATGTCACGCACCTTCTGCACTTGGAGGGAAAAGACACAGAAAGAGCTAGAAGTACAAGGCCGCAAGAAACTTTGCCGTGTCATTTGATAAGCAACACTGGGCAGGGCGTGGTGACATTGTAAGAGTCACGGTACAGTAAAGCAGACCAGGAAATCCCCTCTGACCTACAGAATACACACAAACACACATTCACAAAGACTCCTTCAACTGTCTGGGGCTTCGTACTCAGACATAAGAGCATCAATCTGAGGAAATCGCATGAACCTTGACAGAACTGAGCACAACTATGAGTATCTGAAACTGTTAAGAAGGAAATGGAAAAAATAATATGTGTTTTGACAGCCTCACTCATCAGCAGGGTGTGGAGTGTATCTCACAATATGTCCAACTCAGAGAGGATGGGGGAAGAAAACAGAGAAACCATGTCAACTTTTCAAATCAATGCGTTCTGTGTGCTTAATGAGGATGGAACAGGACTTTTTGCTTCTGCTGGAAATAAGGTGGTGGATAGATCGAGAGAGAGTTGGTGGACAGTGTCAGCCGTGGCACCCTTTTCCCGGTGGTGCCAGATTACATTTCCAACAACAGCTGCCTCCTTTGTCCGCTCGCAGCCAAGCCAAACTGCGCCTAAAATTTCATTTAATCTGCTGCAAAACCTGAGTGTCAGGCACTTAAATGGCAGCTAAAAGCACTACTCTCAGATAACTGACTGACACTTGCTAATAATAGACCCTGGCAACAGGGGAGCCACGGCGGACATTTTGTGTAACCGTAGAAAGACGCCGGGTGCCTGGGAAACAGGGGAGTGAACGGTCCCAGCTCCCCTTATGGGTGGGATCCTCTCACAGGCCGCCTGCAACGTAGCCCCCTAAAGCTCCACCCTTCTCCTTGCCCCGATTAGCCAATCCTAAACCAATGACCCAGGTTCTCTTTCAGCCCTCAGCCACCATGGAACAATGGGCCTACATGCTTTTGTCCCCAAGTCTGGGGGCAAGTAGGAGGCAAGGAGGTGCAATCCAAAAGAAAGAGTGAGAATTTATAGATGATATAAAAATGTCCCCTTTTCAACTTAAGCCCCCATATGTCTGAATGGAGACTCGGATCTCTGGTCATAGGTCCGTCAAGCTGTGACGGTTTGGACCCGGTCAAGGAGCAGAAGATTAGCGCATGGAAGAAGGGGGGAAATTGGAGGAGGAGAAGGGGGGGACAGGTTGAGCAGCTTCAGTGGTACTGTGTCATTACACAAGGTCTCAACACGCCCTATACGTGGGAATCTGAGACAGAGCCTGGCAGGTCAGGGCTGAGCTCAAAGCAATAGTGCACCATGCAAAAAACACTTCTTGTGTGTTTAAGAGCCAAAAGCCCAACGGACACATCATCATGATCTTTTTCTCTCGTACACACAGGAGGGAGAATATTTATAGAGAGGAGGAAACACCCTTTGACTGAAAAATAAACAGATTCACTGTATATCGTTGAGGCAACAACATAAAAAAAACGTTACGGTTCAGTGGGTTCACAGATGCTGCTCTCTCGGTTTTGTTTTTCACTACCTGTTTTCTGCTTTTCTTTCCTCAGGTGTTGAGAGGTGAAGTCGTCTGGAGTGGACATGGGTGGCAAGAAAACCTCAGCAAAAAATAGCACAAGAGGGACAAAGGGACAAAGGAGGACTGAGACACTAATGGGTTTGACAAACTTTCACATTCGTGAGGTTTCGATGTATCTATATATACTGTACATACGTATATTTTTGCACTATTCCTGAACTGAAAGTCACCGTTAAGGTGCGATCTAATTAACAAATCTTGTAGATTAGTGAAATTTTGCATGTCCATTGTCCATGGTGCAGGAAGCACCGCTTGGCTTTACTCAGAGGTCACTTCCAAACTAAGCAACATTATCTTGATAAAAACGGAAAATGTTCAAAGTTTAATACACTTTAAAAGGATGTGGGGAAATGTTTTGACTCATGTGCCAGATTCCAGATCACACAGATTACAAAAGTAAGTGTGTTACAGTTGTGTGCCCCTCTAACAAACAGATCCCAAAATGCCACAATAAAACATCACAAAAGCAACCAGTTCCCATTTTTACACGTTTGTGAAATAGCTGTGATAACAATCAATGAAAAAAAATCAACATAAGAGTTTTGAAGTTTAAAACATGAGATTAAAATATTTTTATGATCAGTCATTGTTGACATTTCCAAGTGCTCATGCACATCTCTAACATATCTGCTCAAAAGCAGGCTGGAAACAGAGAGATGGACAGAGAGTAAGACAGGAGGAAGAGAGCGGGCAGGGGGCCTCTCACAGCTTCTGATGAAGACATTAAGGGGAGTGAATGGAGGGGGTGATTTAGTCTGCTGTGGGAGATTTTCACTTCTGCATTCTTGTCATGTCCAGATGTTCTCCTCCAAACACACACACACGCACACACCAAACAGTGTCCACATGTACTCAGTCTACAAACACAGTAAACATCAGCGCAGTAACTACTGCATCAATACTAGTGGACCAAAGATGGATTTTTCCTAGAGAGCAGGACCAATGGCTGATACAACGCCCATATATGCAATACAATAAAAGAAATTACATTATTGGAAATGATGTGCACACAAAATAATGAAATCATAAACAATCAGTTATAGAATAATTTGACAAACCATTTACTTACATAAAAGCACTAAACTGACATTTTTTCCCTTTTTTGCATTTGTTGAAAATAAAGGACCAGATACAATGTGATTCCAAATGTTGGGGTCAGTAAGATTTTGGATGCATGACATTGATTAGTTATGGCATTCACATTTGTTGCATTGTTACAAAAATGCTGTTCTTTTGAACATTCTATTCATCACAAAATCCTGAAAAAAAAGTATCAGTTTCCACAAGAATATTAAGCAGCACAACTGTTTTAATTGTGATACTAATAAGAAATGTTTCTTGAGCATCAATTTAGCATTTAGAATGATTTCTGAACAATTACGTGACTGGAGTAATGATGCTGAAAATTCAGCTTTGCCATCACAGGAATAGACATAAATATATTAAAACAAAACGCAGTTATTTTAAATTACTGCATTTTATAACATTATAATTAATATTTTAGTTTGTTTGTTTTTGTTTTAACAAATAAATGAAGCAACAGTGAGCACATGCACTTATTCTAAAATAAACCATTTAAAAAAGCATACCAACAGTAGTACATTCCGTGGGCAGCATCAAATATAAATCTGAAAACAGAAAATGTTTATCCATTGACCAGGCTGCAATAGATTTTGAAAATGACAAGTGCAATATCACTAATTAATACTGCTCTTTGTATACTGGACAAATTGCACAAAATTCTCTCATGGTCACAATCAAGTTTAAGTATACTTCAATAAATATCAGTTTTACTCTTGTGCGAGAATGCATGAAAGCATGGTGGTGAACCTGTTAAGCAAAACCAACCTCTGTCATCTCCACCGAGAGCGACGCATTTCGGACTAGGCCATGACAGCGGCGGGCCGCTCGGCGCACGCTGACGAGCGAGGGGAATTGTGCGCTGATTACTGGCAGCTTGCCTTTCTGACTTGGCAGCTAGTGGTCACTGGGGGAGGAGGACATGATAGAGGCAGGATTTAGCCTCCGCTACACACACAGGGTAATGAGAGCCAGCCAGCATGGATTTATGTGCATTAGGAGGCACTGGGCAACCCGGCCTGTGATACATTTATTTGGCTTTATTAGCCTTGTGGCATATACGTATTGGAGGTAATTTGGTTAAGGCTGTTAGGTCCATTATGCAGTGAGTATCGTCGGAGGAGGGAGAGGGCTGTTATTAGTGGTTATCAGATGAGAATTATGAATGATAACGGAGGCCCATCTCTAATTTGTGTGGCTAAGGTCTCCATTTAAATTATGCATACAGTGCAGAGCCGATAAACAGCGGTGCATCTGTGCAGAGATGCGGCTGTTCCTGTGGTCAGGAGAATACTCAGGTCCCTGCTTTAAAATAAACACGCACTTACAAACGCACACAAATGCCCACAGAAAATCAATCCTGAACTGTGTTCGCCCTTTAGTCTATAACAGCTCTATGTGTGTTCCTGTTTGCAGTGGCCTGGGCTGTATCTGCGGCCTGCTGGTCAGATCTGTGACTGCTTTGTGATGCTGGGGTCACCGCATTCTGAAGGACAGCAGGGACATGGATCAGTGTATTGACCGCCAGCTGAATGCAGAGCTCACCCTGGCAGACTGCTCTTACAGTTTACTCTTGGTGACATGCTCACCTCCGCAGGGGCCTGTGGACACTCAGTGTCAGAGAGTAAAGCTCTTTTGTTCATTTCTGTGTACAAGATAAAGTACAAGGCCATGTAAGACATATGAAGAGTGTTACGGTCCTTTAGTCTGCAGGGCACAGAGGTCACCTGAGAATTCGGCTCTTTGCTGCTAACAAATCCTGTAGAGCACTGCCTGGTCAGGCAGAAAAATATATCTGTATCTGGTCACAGGGACCATGAGAGGAAAAAACAAAGACAAAACAGGCGAGGGGAAGAGAGAAGGACAAAAGTGGGCAAAAGGTTGCTGCACACACAATGAGAGAATGGTCATCATAAATCAAACATGCTAAAAAAAATTAAAGAAAAAACCCCAAAAAGTTCAAGATGGCTTAATAAAAAAAGCTAGATTAATGACACTGAAACTGAACTGACTACATAATTAAAATATTAGAAATAAATATTTGTATTATAAAAAGAATAGGAACAGTGTAAAGTTTACAATCACGATTTTATTTCAGATGATTTAATCCAAACATTATAAAACAATTTTTATAAAATTATGATAATATATATTTAAATATATTATAATAGTAGATACTTTTAAGAGGCTGACTAAGCAATTAACTATCATAATTAACTAAAAATGGGTTTATTATTTAAGTAAAAATTCCATAATAATTGATGAAATACATTTTCTGTAATACAGCCACTTGCATTTTTTAGTTTTTTTTAAAGCATTAAAAAGCTTTTATTGTGCAGTCACAGTCATCCTCAGCACAAAGAAACATCCAGTCAGGTACAACTAGGCATGAGGACTGTACGATCTTAATTTCACCCATCTCATCATAGTAGCAGCACTTGTTACAGTACGGCTCCCCCTGTCCTGTGCAAGAACTACTGTACTGTTAAAAATAACTGAAGAGCGAGCAACTCTCTGGCTATTGATACAACCTCAACTCCAGCAGTGAGGTCACACACAGTCTCCTCCCCCACGGCCCGTCCACGCACGCTCCCTCGCACATGCAGCCGACCCGCAACTTATCAAAGGCATTAACAACTTTTCGTTAAAAGGCTATAAAGTCTGGCAGAGGTCAGAGTTCAAAGTGTCAGCTCTCCAGAGCAGAACAGCACGGCTTATGGAATCAGTGTAATGTGTTTAACGCAGAGTTATAAAAATGGAATGTTTAAAAAAAGAGAGAGAGAGAGAAAGACAGAGATACACTCCTACACAAGCCCCTGTGTGTGTGTCGGAAAGGCAGAGAAGTACAACATTGAACAAAGAGCAGCCAGGCTGGCATGATGTGTGTGTGTATGTGTGTACGCAAAAGAGAGAGAGAGGGTAAGAGTTTGCCCGCGGCATGCCGAGATGTCAAAACTGTCTCTCAGTAGCTGCAGAGAGACGTAGACAAAGGCAGAGAGTCAGCCACTGCTGCTATTGATTACTTCTCACTGGAGAGCACTGTGTGAAGAGGAAAGACAATGGAGCAGATCAAACTCACACGCTCACCTCTCCACCCCACACAGAGTGCCACCGGCCTCTGCTCTCATGCAAACCACAAAGCCTGTGCTGCGCTCGCCAAAAACTCCGCCACATTTCAGAATTAAAGGAACAGTTCAGTCAAAAATGAAAATGACATCATTCACGCACCTTCATTTCATTCCTAACCTTTATGACTCTCCTTCTTCCATGGAACATTACAGAAGAATTTCTGAAAAATGCACAGGCTGCTCAACTTCATTGATCATATTTTTGATCTGTTCTATGAATTGTTTCCATCCAATTCGTTTAATAAATTGTGGACTAATCATTCAGAAGATTTGGGTTTATGAAATTACTAAAACAATTTATTTAAAATATCTGACTTCAAAGACAAACAGACCGAAATTTTAATTGAGAATTAACCAATTGTCTCTGATCACAATGGTCAATAGCCAGAAGAATTTTAGAATCAGATCAGACAAGCTTTATTCGCCAAGTGTGTACGAACACACATAGAATTTGTTGAGGTTTCTAAGAGCTCTTTTGTGCGTGTGTGTGAGACACACGTCACACAAGCAAGAGACCACAAATTTAATTAAGATTAAAACTGATATTCTCTTGTGAACATGTATGTATGTATTTAAGTATGTATATGAGCTCCTGGAAAGCTTCTTTCAGAGAATAACTAAATGTCAGTCTGTTCTACTTCTCATGAAACTTTTTTTTTTTACTTAACAGCCCCAGTCCTGATTTACTTTCATTGTATGGAAACGAATGATCGAGCTATTCTTAAAAAATTCCTCTTACTCTTTAGTAGAAATTCATACAGGTTTGGAACCACATAAGAGTAAGCAAATAGTGACCGAAATTTTCCTTTTGGGGTGAACCATTCCTTTAAAAACCTGCATTTCACAGCTGCACAGATTAATTTCTCTATATATTCCATGTTCTATATCCTAATGAATTACACACATAAAGCTGTCTGGATATTTTAGTATTCAGGATTATAGTTTTGTTGGACACGTTGAAGCTATCAGTTATGGACTGGGCCCCATTAAGGGCACTGATGTGGCTTTTGATGGCCCTTCTGCAGGAGTAATAGCTGTGGAAAACGTCTCTCTCTCTCTCTCTCTCTCCCTCTTTTTTTCACTCTCACTCAATGCCTCAGTGCCAAAGAGCTCTTGTCCAGGCAAACTGTTAATAAAAAGCACTTTAACAAGACTTCACACAGCCCAAAAGCAAACATCACAGATACTCTGGCCCCTGTAAGCAGAAAAACTACACATTTACATAACTAAACAGAGACATCTAACAGTGGGTGAAACTGTATCCAAGATAAACATGACTATATTGTTTCATGGCACGGACAGTAGAAAACAGAAATGGGTTATATAAACATAATTACATTTATATAATCATAAAATAAGAGGAAAAAAAAGATGCAGCCTCTTTGTCTCTGCACTTTTTTTAATTCAAGCCAATTATAACCCCATAATTGGAGGTGCACCAGGGGTGTGAGGGGGCAGTTTTGGCGCCTGTGCTCAGGATGGAGGGAGAGGAAGGGTGCGCAGGTGCTGATGTGAATCTGGAGGGCATGTCCATTCATCAAACAGCCCAATCTTACGGCCCCCGCACACAAACAAAATATGCCACTGTAAACATAATCCATACATCAAACTCCAACACAGCGACCCCATTACCTTGATCTCTCTCCACTGACGTGAACAGAAGCAGTTAAAGGAATGGGCGGTTTAAGGCCAGTAAAGATCATTCACTTCCCTGTGTTCTTTTGGCATCCCAGAACCCTCTGTTTTATTATTATTGTATTTTACAGTTCATACCATAAAATTAGTCAAAATTGAGGTAAAATAGGAAAAGGTCTTTGAATCAGAAGAGTGTCTGCAATACCTTAAAACACAGCTAACAAAGCTCTGAAGGGAGCAACTGAAGTGTGGAGAAAAAGAGACAGTTGAAAAGAGGAGGAAGTAGAGGACTTTATTTTTTCAGTTGGTGTCGTGGGATTTTGCTTTTGAAAGTTCCTGTTTGTGTAGGGAGTGTAATGATAATATCAAATAAAACATTATGAGACCAAAAAAAATTCAGTTTCTTGGACATCGTGTGGCTGTGTGTAGAGTATGTCCAGAAATAGCCTGTTGGCCAAAGTTGCGAGAAATAGTATCGAGTTTGCTCTGTGCTATTTAATACACACATAGCCAGATCACATCTATCCTTAGAAATCCAAGCCAGCTAAGATGGTGGGCAGGGTGTAATGAATTCAGTGTTGTCTATGTTGAGCCTGTCCTCCTATATGTACCGCTCTGGCCTCTCTATGTCCAGCCAGCCTGTCAGTCTGGCCCGGGCTGAGCCGTATCAGCCCTGTGGTTACATCTGGGGTTTAGATCTCCGACCCCAATCGGGTTACATGTACCACAGTCCGTTCTTCCACACACATACATGAGCAGCAACATGAACACACTCTGAAATGCCAGCCGTCTCATGTAGCACACACACTGTGACCTGTGTATCTGCCACTAAAACACTGTACTGGGTGCCGAACTTGTACATACATATGCTTTTCCAAATTGCATGACTTTATTCCTTCTGTGGAACACAAAATGAGATATATTATAGCATTTGTATCCCTTTTTTTGATCCATACAATGAAAATAAATGGGGATCAGTAGTGTTGGACCTCAGTGACTTTCATTTTATGGACAAAAAACGATTAAATGTTTCTTTAAATATCTTCTTTAGTGTTTCACAGATGAAAAAGGTTTTTTTAAATGCATTTTAAAGATTTAAAATGCCAAGAGGGTGAGTAAATGATGACAGAATTTTTGAGTGAGCTATCCCTTTCATAACAGACACATGGTATTCAGGAAGACTGAAAACACACACACACACACACAAATATACAAAGGTTACATTTGACCGAAGACTCACAATTGCTGGTCTGTCCCCATGAATTCATTAGAAGAGCTGGAGATATACACAACCAGTTCCCTAAAGAGTATTTGGAGAAAACTTCTAGACTGACTACTGAGGTCAGCCACACACTCGCTCACTCACATACAAATAAATGTGACTGCCCTCCGGCAAACACATATTTGAGGAAAAATAAAACTCACCCGGAAATCATTCTACTAAAACTGGTGTAGGTTAATAAAAATGCATAAACATAACTGTGATTATGTCATATACATCTGAATGCTTTGAGGAGCATAGCAGAATGTACATAAACACACACACAAATACAGCTGTATAAAAGAAAAATATGCATTTTTGGTCTGGAAAAATCTAAATGACAACATGTAATTCAAACAAAAATGTTCAAAGCATTAGGCCAGCCCATTAGGAACCTCATACCCCCAGCCTGTGATTGACAGTTGGTGACCACTAGCGTGATCAACTGAATTACTGTTGCAGCTGTGCTGGTCTATAAGTCAGGTGTGTGTGCATGTGTGTGTCTGTGTGTGTGGCAAGGCTGATTAACTGCAGAGCAGACCAGTACTGACCTCTGTTCCCTGTGTCCACGCTCACCTTTGATATGGCGCCTAGCATGAGAGGGGGAAGTGGGCTGAGCTTCAGATAAGACAGAATGTTTTTATGACACATCGCACTAGAAGGAAAAACCCTCGCCCTCACTTGATCATTCTAGTGTAGAATATTTAAAAATGTTTATGTTTCAAAAGCTTGATTGATTGTTACAATCAAATTCAACAAATCAAGTAAATCAAAGACTCAAATCAAAATCGAAAGGTGTGCATTTGTGAAACATTCAAGATTACTAGAACTGCAACAATATGATGATATAATAATATGCAATAATATGACGATGACAATGATTATTTCCATATGACTGATAGGTGGCCAATATTCTAAATCTAAATTAGAGGTAAAAAAAAAAAAAAAAAAAACTAAAATAAACCTTTTCTATGCTACAAGTTACATTTTATGAAAGATAAAGGATACATTTTACATTTAAAATAGGCCATAGATAAGCGTTATCTGTTTGAAAGAAGAAACAATATATATATATATATATATATATATATATATATATATATATATATATATATATATATATATATATATATATATATATCCAATATCAGTCACTTTCTAACTTTTTGCTCACAAATACTGTGTATATTAGATTTTTTTAAGTATTGTTGTGAAACGTAATTATAATTTAAAATAACTGTTTTCGATTTGAATATATTTTAAAATGTAATTTATTCCTGTGATGGCAAAGCTGTGTTTTTCCTGCCATTACTCAGTGTCACATGATACTTCATTTTAATATGCTCAGGATTCTTTTATTAATAGAAAGTTTGTTTATGAACAGCATTTCATTAAAAACTATATTTTGTAACTTTATGAAAAAAATATATCATACTGTCCCCAAACATTTGAAGAGTAGTATTTTTTTTTAAACACACACATTATCCAACCACAGGTATGGTGTCAATATAATTATAATTACTGTATAAGAATATTTTTTAGAGTTAATCTTTTAGTGATCGCAAAGAACAGTTTCTATCTGAAGAACTATTTT
This sequence comes from Rhodeus uyekii, assembly GCA_037043235.1. Classification (NCBI taxonomy): domain Eukaryota; kingdom Metazoa; phylum Chordata; class Actinopteri; order Cypriniformes; family Acheilognathidae; genus Rhodeus; species Rhodeus uyekii. The sequence goes on along the minus strand of JAWRVZ010000013.1, from coordinate 3,505,644 downwards.
AGAGTTAAGTATAAGTAGAAAAAGAACATATATTCACTGAAGAATATAATATAATTTACATTATAATTTTTGAAGGTCTAAAAATCCCTCATATTACCAGGTTTTAATGCCTGTGAGTACCCAAGAGACCCATGTCTGAATCAAACGACCTAGCCCAAGTTTCAGATCACACTGGGACTGAGTTATGAAGTACAGTCACAACTGATGAATCACTGTTGCTGGGTCAGTGCCGGCCCAGGGTTCACTGACCATCCCTCAGAGAAGAGGGAGAAATCGATGGTGTCCTCTGTTGGCCGAGGGTAAGTGGGTCATACATCAGGGGTCCTGGGTTCAGTGAGCTGCTTAGCAAGTGGCGATCAGGCACTGGGCGGACAGTGACAGACTCCACGGAGGAAATGCCCTTGCAATGGCTCACTCGACATGTGACCCGGTCCAACCAAACACACACAAGGCCTAAGCTCAGTATAATGGACAAAATGCTCATTAAAAGACCCCTCAAACACATTGATTTCCTCAAAGCAGATTTCCACAGTGCTTTTCCTTGTTAACTTGAACACCTTCTTCCCTTTAAATCACCAACAGGGACCCGTAGGTCATGAGCATTATCAGAACTGTGCTTTCATTTTCTTTTGCCGTTTTTGTTTTTGTTCTCAAAAGTCCTCCAAGCTAAAGAAGAAGATGACGGAGCCCAGGCTACAAGGCCAGCTAACCGGTCTAAACTGGTTCTGACATTGGAGGGTGTGCAGCTGGTGGAGAGAAAAGTAGCATTGTTTTTGCCTTTAGCAAAGCGGAACCTGGAAGCATTTGAGGAATCAGCTGCAGGTACAGTAAAAGAGAGAGAGAGAAATCAAGAAAGAGAGGAGAATGAAAATGAGAGGTAGGGGAAAAAAACAAGCAGGCAGCACGACTGATGAGCGAGGGAGGAGGGTGAGAGGAATTGTAAAGGCTAGAGTGAGTGCGGGCTATGACACTGTCTCATCAAACAGCTGGACCTCGGCCAAGTTCATCTGTTAATGGACAACCACCATAGGGCCCCCAGCACTCCCCCTTCAACCAGCGCCTCCCTCACCCCCTCAAACCCTCGCCGCTCTCTCTTTCTCAGAAAAAGAAACAGACGTAGATTATTCTAAAGCCTTTTCTTTTTGTTGGAGATAAACAAAGTACTTCAGGTTCAGGGCTCACCCTGGGACTCTGACAAAGCAATCTATCATCCTGTCTGGCTCAGCCAGTTTGACCACACTGAGCCCAAGGAGGCTAATGGACCCACTGGACAATTTTGTCTTTGTGTGGATGCCCCCTCCATTCTGCCACCCCCGTTCCAATGCCCCCTCACAGGCACAGATGTGCTTGACCAGGCCCTCTCCAACCTGGATCACTCACTTCCTCTGTTTTATTACGCAGCAAAAAGTGAAAACGCTTCTAGTGTACATATTTTAGATTACAAATGATATCATCAGCTGACAACCTGAGTGAATATTTGAATACATTTTTTTTAATTAATTTCAGAATGTTTTCGTTTTTAATGGCATCAGCACTCTTTATTTCTAGCATGATCTAAACAGCATTTTGTGCTTCAATGGAAGCAAGATTATCTGACAATCTATGTAAAGATTTGCATGATCATTGTGACAAATGTCCTTATTTATTAGTGCAGAATTTGAAATATTATTTTAAATCATAACATATCTTAAAAAAACATTATTACCAGGGTTCAAATGAATTTTGAATGTCATATTTTTTTAATGTGGACATTAAAGATGATAATGAGAGTTAGTGAGAGAAAGGGCAGAGGAGAGAAGAGATGAAAAGAATGGTTAGCATTAGCTTCAGACGTGTTGAGACACATACGCCTTCTGGATTTTCCCTGGAATGACATACAACGGAATGAAACTCATGAGAGGGAAAAGTATAAAGAACAAGGGAGGGAGAGGAATAGAAAGCGCAAAAGAAAGGGGGAAAAGAAGTGGACTTAAGAGTACTTTAGTCCTTGCTTGCAGGGATTTTCAAACAGAGGGCGATTTGACTGCAGTTTTTGTCTCGCAGTCAAAGGCAGCATTATATATTCTTTTCATACTTTTCTTCGGTCAGGTATTACATTTGTCATATTGCCCAATATTCTATGCAGTTGATAAATCATGTGGTATATAAGACATGTCAACCACACTATCAGTGTTTAATGTAAATGTTTGAAAGTTCCTCACCCACTTTTTGGGATATATTTGGAACAGAAAAATAACTGTTAACAAATGTTGATTTAAAAATAAATGCACTGAATTAAAAACAACAAAGAGCCAATAAAAAGGTACATTTTATTAATTTATTAATTTAAATTAACTTCACATTATCATATGAACAACCAATAAAAAAAAACAGTTATTTTGATCTCCTGAGCCTTTAACACAACACAGCTCTCTATCAATTCTTCATTCATGAAAATAGACAAGGTAAAATTACTTGCAATTCAGTAAGTGAGTCACATTTAAAAAGAAACTGCTCCAATGGACTTTTATTCCAATTTTTTATTCACTAAAATAGAAACCACTTATAAGAATTATTCTCTTGGGAATCAGACTTCACAGATTGCACAGTGGTTTTGAATTACTAAAAAGTACCGTCACATAAGAGACCTTCACAAATTCGACTTTGCTGTTCACACATTGAAAATAAATTTAGTTTCAAGATTTTGATTTTTTATGGAAACTCATACACTTCGATAGATGACTGAATGTTCGCAAAAAAGTAGACATTCATTTAATATCTAAGATCTTCCTTTACAGCAGGTACTACCAGACAAATGTTACGTCAACTATATAACATTCATAAGCCTGATAAAGTTTATACATATCCTTCCCCCTTTTCAGATCATTCCTAGTTTCTGCTGACAACTGATACAAGGATTAAGGCAGACACAACATGAGTCATCTATATATCATGCATGGTCCAAAGACACAGGTAAAGCACCACTGCGTGTTTATGCATGTATGTGTGTGTGTGTGTGTGTGTGTGTGTGTGTGTGTGTGTGTGTGTGTGTGTGTGTGTGTGTGTGTGTGTGTGTGTGTGTGTGTGTGTGTGTGTGTGTGTGTGTGTGTGTGTGTGTGTGTGTGTGTGTGTGTGTGTGTGTTGTGTTGCATGAGCTCAGGCAACAGACTAGAGACAGCAGCACCCATCAGGGATAGGTTCCTGTTCAGAGCACAAACAGACACGGTTCACAACCCCCACTGTGAAACAAACAGTCCAGAGCCTCTGCCAGGATCTCATCTCACACACACACACACGAGCAAACGCATACGGCATACAACAGATCACACAAGCTGACTGCAAGCAGTCCAGAACAAGATGTCTCAATCAAACAACAAACATAATTCCCAAAGGGTGATAACACACTCTCATCTGTACAGGTGCAAAGAGATGGTGACAAAGAAGGAAAAAAGCTTAAAGCAGAATTCAAGACGGAATTAGACACAGATGGCTGAAGAGAAGACCTCAGGATGGAGAGATAGATAATATATTTGCTTTTTAAGCCCTCTAATCAAGGAGAAAAGAGAACTAATCAACCCGTATTACAGAAATCAGATGTGCCGCCCGGGACGGAGTCAAACGGACAGCCAATGCTCTTCCCCTAAACATGCTCAGCCGTTTCGTTCTTTCTTTACCCATTTTGAGACGATAAATTATCCATTAGATTTCATCATATCTTACTAAGGCAATTACATCAAGAAAATGATAGCGCGTTTGGAATCAATTATGCATGCCCTTGGCCGGAGACCAGAGGCTGGGAAGTCGGAAAGGGCAGATCCACTCCGCACATGCACACAAACACACACACACGCATGCAAAGAAACCCATACTACACCGAGCCACACACACACACACACACAAATAAAAAAAGACCCTGGATCTCACAGATGTGCCCCATCAGTTCATCTTACTGCCTAAAAAGTTCATGCACTTAATAATTTATTTGTGTTCTGGATACGGTTTCCCAGCTGAATATTAACAACTTTGAAGCGTGCTCACAGCCAGGGTAGGGCTAAAGGAGTCCGGAGGAAACAGTGCCTGCCGAGTCCCACCGGCCCGAGTCCATTCTCCCTCCCTCTTCTCTCCTGAAACCAGCATGTCCGTCCAAGGAATGAACCATGCAGCGTGCCGTATGCAACTTACTTTTTCCCTGTTTAAGAATTCTTTTTCATTGCATTGTATGTTTCAGAGCTCCCTCAAAGCATTTTTGGCAAAAACCAACGAGTAGACAAAGGAATGGACACAAAAAAAATTAATATGCAAAACATATTTAAAAAAAAAAAATTTCCTTTGTTCCTTTATTTGTTTTTTATTATTGTAATTATTATAATTTTATTTTACATTTGATTTATTTCACGTCTCTTCATCTAATTGCTCATTATATGCATTACAATATGTATTTACTTGATTTACATTTTTTGTCTGCATGCAGCCTCTTCCTGGTTCAGTTACATATGACAGTTTCTCTTTTGGGAAATGTATACACTGAGATGATCCCTACGTGTGGATTTCCATATGGGCTCCTCCGGCTGTACAAATGCATGTTTGAGATGTGGAACCATTACAGCCACATGTACACATGTGGAGGGACACACACAATGTGCTGAAAGATTTAATTAATTTCCCTCAGCATGTTAACAGAGCCTCACTTAGTAAGACAAATCACTCTCAGAAAATGGCACTAGCATTTGAATCCCAGGATGTGTAAGTGTGTGTGTGCGTGTGTGTTTGGGGGGGGAGGTGCTCAACATCTGCTTCCTCATTGGGAAGGGGGTTTACAGTGGGTTTGGAGCAGAAAAAAATGTGTGAATGTAGTCATATGTAGAAGGTAGAATCGTCCTCTGTGTGTGTAATTTGAGTGGTTAGACGTGGCTCTCACTGCTATCTCTGCAGTGTGTTACAGCGGCAGGCTGAGCCGGGTCTGATCAGCAGTGATTAAGTGCGCCGCTGTATGCAAAGTGCATTAATGAGGGTGTGCAGAGTCATCGAGTAAATTAAATATGTCAAATCTCCCGGTGAACTTTCAATCTTCACATACAAAATGCTGCTTTCATTTACATCCTCCATTTCTCGCTCAAAATCCAGGATGAAAAAAAGCAAAGCACAGAAGCAATTTATACCTTTACTTATTTTCTTTTTTTGCACAGGACCCCCTCCCCTGTGTAAGCATGCACACATACACACACATACACAAACACACGCATGCTTTCTCATACACAGCTCCCTGCAGAAGGTCTGACAGGCCGTGCTGATGTGTTCAGAATGCGTATGGTAATAGGCCAATCAAAAATGCAAAACAATTGGCAATTACTGAGAAGACCTAATGGTCATTAGAATTTACAACTAGGTAATGAACTAAAGTCTGCCCACACCATGCATATTCATAAAGCAATTTAGGCTTTGAAGATTAAAGAAGTGCTTAAAATTCAAATGAGCCTGAGCAAATTATCAGTAAGATTCAGTCAGGAAGTAGCAGTATGTGTATATGTGTGTGTGTGTGTGTGTGTGTGCGCGTGTGCGTGTATTTGTGCGTGTGTGTGTGTGCATGTGCGTGTGTGTGTGTGTTGCCAGCACATGTTTTTACGAGTAGATGTTGCACCATTTTCCTCAAGTTTGTTAACAGGAAAAGCTGCCCAGCGTGTGTGTGTGTGTCTAAGCGAGTATGTGGGCCCCGTGGGCCTGATGGAGGCTAGTGAGGGTCTAGGTGTGAGCTCAGAGACCAATCAAAACAATAATGGCTGCTTAACAAAGCTGACTCTCAGCTTTACTCGACTCTTCGAAATCTTTATTTGTCTCTGTCCTCTCTCGCTTAGATCGGTTAATTCATAAAGAGGAAACATTTTTTGGGCAATTTGCGAATTATTGAGTAATGCTCATTTGAAAAGCAAATGAGCCTGAGCAGTTCAACATTTCTAGTATAGCAGCTTTAGTGTGGAAGGATATCATAATTTGTTAAAATAAACCCATAATAATTTTTTCATTTATTACTGTAATTTTTTCCATTACAGTGCTAATATTATACTTACAATGAAAGCAAAATATTAGCAAAATAAATACATCACACTATTTCAAAAAGACAATTTTGCACCAAAAAAACGTCATATTTTGTCTTATTTTGTACTATTAAAAACATGAAAAAAAGACATATAGCTAAGAAATAATTAAACTCTCCTTCATTATGCAAACAAAATAAAGCTTTCAGACAAGCACTCATGGAACAACAAATCCTTGTCTTCATCAATGAAATGCAATGTTGATATCTGTGTCTAACTGTACATGGATCAAATTTTAGAGCCTTTGTGGTCACAGGTAGGTTGAGTATGTGTGGGCTACAGCTGGGCTCTGGGTGGCTTCATCCCACTCAAATCTAAAAATAAAGCAATTAACTTATTGGCAGGTAGGAGGGGAAAGAGTATGACAGGCCGTCCTGCTCTGGGTGAGGGGTTGTGACCCACATGGGTCTCTCCAGCACATTCAGAGCACAGTCACCACTGGAACTGACAGAACAGAACATTTCTAGATCCAGAGTATTCATATGGATCTATATACAGTATACAGTATACACAGATATAAGAGCTCAGACTCAGACACACACACACACACACACACACACACACACACAATAAAGCTAGAATGAGTTTATTGTACTACATGAATAACCAGAAGTCTAATATCAAACACAATCAGGAGAATCATATAAAGATAACTAATCAAACTGTTATTTGATAATTATTTGAAAATGCAAAACAAATTAAGCACACTGTTGCTCCCACACAAAAGCTCAGCATAATAATATAAATGTGACACTTCGAGCATATCAGCTCATCAGTCCAATAACATTTCACATTACCGGTATGTAATTTTTGTCATGCGTTTTTGGATGTGCTGGCTTTGATATCATGTGATTAAGTTTACCTATTTTATTTATATGAAGTTAAATCTATGAAATATGTATCTATAAAATAATTAATCTCTGAAAGATCTGAGCCCTCATCACGCAACGCGTCTACATACCGTAACCGCTGCAGAGTTTAAAACCGCAAACACACATGCAAATATGTGTGCGCGCACATACACAAACACTACAACCCACTAAAACTAGGCAGGCACCCAATACCAACATGAGCAGAGCAGGCAACCACCCAAATCACACACAAACACAGAGAGGGAGATACGGACAGCAGCTCCAGTCGTGGCACGCACGTTCTGGAGGACCTCACATGGGTGAGAGGTGTGGAGTGGCTTCAAGTAAAAGTCTGAGTGAAAGGATTTGACGGCGATCCACCAGCCTGCAAGAGACGGCCTGTCCTGCTTTTTTTTGCATAACCGGATCAGAAAGTGGGTATAACATCCTGCCTTTACCTGTGAGAGGGCACTTCCCTGAAGAAAACTACATTCTTTTACAACTCAGGTGACAACTTCAAGAGGGGGGAAAAAAGAAAAAATTGCAGAATAGATTAAAATCAAATAAAAATATTACAGCTCAGATCATTTAGATATGGAAGAATTTGATAAGAGAAGATTGAGTTCCATCTCAGATTTCATTTGATTGCAAACCCTGGTGTTTTGGCAAATCTGAGCGCAGTTTGAGACATTAAACTGGAGAAAAATCTGAGAAGTACAGGATTTCAGCAAAAATCTCATGCTCTTTCATGACATAGTTTTAGTTTCACGTAAAAAAAAATTGTAGGACCATCTCACACAAAGTTGACCTTTTCTCAGATGAATAAAATAAAAATGAAACACAAATGAGATAACGGTTTACATCCAAAAACAATCTGAATGTGGATCAATTAAGATCAAATTAAAACTATAGCTCGGATAAGAACTTTGATTTCTCGGTAAATATGAACAGTCAGAAATCTCTTCTTTGACATTCCTTGGGTCTTTTTCTGAAAAGAAAAATCGGAGAAGCATAATATTTCAGCAAAAATCAAAATTTAATCTTATTGTCGTTTTGATCAACTTTTGAGATTCTAAAGCAATCTCATTTGTGATTTTTCTTCCCTACAGGTGGAAAGCGAACCTCCCTTAAGAGATTAGGAGAGACAGAATGATAGAAGGAGCGACAAAGCAGACAGGAAGGAAGAAGAAAGAAAAAACACTGAGCGCTCAAGGTGTCTGTAGAGACTCAAGTCCTGCCATCTGTAACCATTAGAGCCCAGATGAATTGATCGTATTGAGCGACCCGGCTGGCGCAGGGGCAAAGCTGGTCAAGGTGACCTCATAGTAGAGTTGTTTCCACCCAGTGATACCAGGAGGGATAGAGCAAAAGGAAAGAAGACAGAAGTACAAAAATGAACTAGCCTAGCTCTGGAGTAGTGACGAGGCCATTGCATGTGTCTGACAGCGTGTGTGTGTAAAAGGTAAACAGAGTAGATGAGGACACCCCTCCTGAAGCCCACCCGATGCCTCCAGCCCTGCTCTGTGCCAATTTCTCTTTGGCATTGGCCACTGAGGGATGTCCTGCAGTACTAGTGCCAACTCACACACACACACACCTCGCATGCACGGCTGCAGAAAACCACAAACAAACTCTCAGGCCTTTCGCAGCCACACACACACACACACACACACGTGCGCATAGCCTAGTAATTCTGCACCATTCCTATCTGTGTTTATAGAAGCTGTGTGTAATCCAGAGAGATTTATAAATATGCTTTGTAGTACATAAACATTTTTATGGACACGTTCCTCTAAAACATCTGACACAATTTGAGAGCTGTAACACGACAGGACCCAGTGGGTCTGTGCGCGTCCACCCACATACAAAACATGCATACATGTTGGCACGAATAAAACCATGGGATCAGACCAGAATGGAGCTTGAATATCAGCAAAATGATCACAAAATCTCTCTGTAGAGGCATAATCACACTTCTCGTGAACCTAAAGTCAAACCCTACACCTTCTAGACCTGCACGTACATGCAAACAACAACAGATACTGAGCATTTTTACATCGAGCAGACAATCGTTTTTATTTTTATCGTTCTTACATCCGGCGGAAAGACAAAGCGATTGCTCGAGGTAGTCCAGGAAAGACGCCGTGATCAGGTGGCATTATGGAGATGAGGACAGACAGAAAGGAGAGAGCTGGGTATTTCTCCTCTTGTGATGGAGGAGGCGATGCCATTGTCTGCAGGAGGGAGAGATGGGGGGGTGAGAGCGTCATTGGGTGCTAAGAGCGTATGAAGGGGTGCGGGGGTGGGAGAACTGAGACGGAGCGGGTGGCACTGTGCCAGGCAGTGCCCGTCTGGCTGCTAAATACCTTTGTTTCCTTGCACGCCAGCTTCGGCGCAAAAAAACAGGTAAAATTGACATGATTTTTATGTTTTTAAGATCTCAAAAAATACATTTTCCCATTTAATATGTCAATTTCAATAGAATCTTTTTTTTTATAGTATTGCACAAATATTGATACAAATGTATTGTCGTTTCTCATTTTTTCCCAGGAAGCTAAACAAAATTCCCAACAAAACAAAAATTGTGTGCTATAGCCCATTAGATGGGAATGGCGAATGAAAGGAAGCCGTCCACCCCCACAGCACCGAGCCGACTGTATCATGCAAATCAAGCCAGAGGATGCAGAATATCACAATGTTTCTGTGAGGGATGCTGCGAGACACATCAACCACATGCAGCAAAACGCTCCAAGAGAATTAAACATCACTCTGTGCTATTATTACACCTCTTCCGTCTGGAAAAGCTGCACACCTCACACACACACACACACACATTCAGTAATGCTATTTTTCCAAGATCAGACAAGAAATGATACACGTATGCAGGGACTAGATACAAACACATACAAATACATATGGGCATACAACAGCACGGAATGCTTTGAAAGGGATGACTGGTTTTGTGTGTGATGAAATCCTGTCGGTGAAAGGAAATAAAAAGGTTTGGAAAATTAGCCCCCTCCTCCCCCAATTTCGAATACATTTTCATAAAGAGCCGCTTCCAAGGCATCATCACTACTCGGGTAAGACCTATCTCTTTGTCGTCTCCTGATAATTCGTCTCCTGATTGTGAAAAAGGACACGCAAGGTTTGGGTGTTGTCCCATATTAAGTCATGACTGCGCACATACACACACCTGCACAAATAAAATGATCTTGTGACACTGAGCTGTCGCTGTATACATGCATATTTCCACATGTGCTGTCCATTTACGTCTGTCAGAAACACACACTACCATGCTGCGCGGTTTAGAAAATAAAAGCAACTGTCGTGGTGGCCTCGGCTATCATTGACGACTGAACGACAGCTAACGCTTCTCCTCACAAGTCCTCTTAAAAAACGATCAGTGTCACTCGCAGCTGAACTCCAGAAGGGCGCTTTGATGATAATTATGATCATGACAGATCGTCAAGCTCCAGATAATATGTGATTTAAAAAAGGAGGAAGAAAAAAAACAATAAGGAAAAAAAGCTTAAATTGCTGGGGTCTTTGTTAAGCCACTCATTTGGGTCACATTTTGGCACAGAAAATTGCAGGCAGCTCACATGCCAGACAATCGCACACAGTGTAATTGATTCAATATTAATTGGATGCCCCTGATTTACATTGACTGCTACAGCCATATGCATAGCAGAGAGGGAGAGTGACAAAATGGGAGAGTGAGCGAGCGGGAGAGTTCGAGGCATTAAAAACCCACCCAGCAAAGGCCATTTAAAAAACAATTATCTGTATTGAGGTCCGTTCTGCATGGCGGCAGTGTTAGTCCGATCTAATCTGCCGATTTATTGGAGAGCAGTCATAATTTCTGAAGGGCTGCCATAGCGAAAGACAGAGTCTTGAAAGCGCTTGATAAAAAAAAAATAAAAATAAAAAAGTTCAGAGCTCCAAATGGCCCCATATCGTGAGCCAAAGCGAATTCAATCTGTTCCATCGACATGTTTTTGGACAACGCGTTGTGAAACAGAAGATGTCATAGGATGTTACTCTGCATAATTTTTACATTTCATCAGACGCCTTGCATTGTGAAGAAAAGGACACGATGCAGATTATATCAAGAGAGTGGATTCAAAGCTTTTGGAACAGCATTAATTCAACTAGACACTTTTGTGACAACTCGTCTAATTTTGTGCCATTCATAGCGAATATGAGGATCCAAAATTTAATTTAGAGATTAAAAATGAAATAAATACATTATCAAATCACAGCATGGGAGAGGAGAGTGTCTCAGTCTTCTCTACTGAGGGCCCCACACCAGGATACATTGTGCCATTTGGGGTAATACACAGCCACACATGTGTGCATTGCCACTTTTTATGCTCACGCAGCAAATCCATTCCTCTGTGACAGGTACTGCTTTTCTTCACACTGAGCTGCTCTATATGGAAATGGAGTTGTTACATCACACATAACAATTTCCTTATTTGGTCGTCTGAACTACTCCATAATGATCCTTCTTAAAATAGATCAAATAAATAATAAATGATATAAAACGAAACATTACTAATAAAAATAATACATAAAATAATATTTAAACAAATAAAAGTTAAGAATAAAAAAGAATGTAAAATAAAATATTTCACAGAAAGAATACAAAAAGAAAATCTTTAAAGGAAATTCTAAGTGTTGAACTATCATTATTCCTTCCTTTCAAAATCCGTTTTGTTGTGTTCTAGCCCACCTCTAACCCAGGTACAGATACACGCACACTCTCACAAAGTATTCTGGTTTACATATTCATGGTAAGCTGCAGTCATAACTAACCTTGAATGTGTTATGTCTGAAATCGTCTATAATATGGCTAATTAATATCTCTTCCCTGTCTGACCTGCCATGGCGGCAGATTCAGTAACATGCTGAGAAGCTGTTATGGTACTTCCCACAAAATTGTTTAAAAAAAAAACATAATAACAAGCACACATAATACCAGTGACCCAACGCTATCAGCTGAACCCTGATACATTATGATGTAAATGAGTTTAATAACCCAGTTTAGCGGCTGACAGAAACAAGAGACGTGTGCGATAGCCAGCTCGTATAAAGGTTGTATAATTTGTGCTGAAACTGAATCAACATGCTTAAAACAAAGAGGGCAAGCAAACACAAATGACCCCATTCAGCCTCCATATCTGATCAAATTTAAACATACTTTAGCACAGCAGATTACTGTACACATTTTATATACACAAACTAAACGGATGCATATATCTCAAAATATGCGAGTGGGAACTGTTGGAAAACAACTTGATACTTGAACTCAGCCGCTGATAATTAGCCCAGAGCAAAGGGTCAAGTCCAAATGACTGTTGATGGGGCTAACCGGACCCAGACGCTTCCTGGAACCTGATCTTTGAGGCAGACCAGAGAATGGCCAAACGTGAAGCCAGGCCAGAAAAACAGACTGGAAAGTCTCACTCGCACATTTTCTACATTTAAAAAGCAGCCACTCTATATCGCCCCACCAGCCCAAGACACTCATGGACACATAATAGCACGCCGACAACTTAATTTCACTTAACGTTCAGCTTAAGGAAGATTAGACTTATGCTGCTATAAGTTTCCAGCGTTTTCTTTATTTTAACTTGTTTACAGTGGAAATCATGAGCTATCTTGTTTGCTGGTTTTTATGACTGTATTTTCTGCGTTTTATATAGTGCATAAAGTTAACCTCTAATTAAAATGCATATCCACAAAACTAAAACAAATAATTAGCGTTTTATTGTTCCCTGACAAACCAAAATAACCAAACGGCCTTCCATTTCCTTTCCTTTTTTGACAGAAAGTGAAAATGTGCAGGCGTGCATTTATACGGATAAGATGTGGCTGTGCAAGAACCCACAACGAAATCAAGATACATCTGTCGAGACCACATGAGAGAGGCTGTGCAGCACAGAGAGGCATTTCCCATGAGTCAGTGGACACACACCGAGGGGGATGGCCTCTCCTGTCACAGCAAGGACTCCTCGAACCGCCCCTGCAGTGCCAAAATCTCCCCTCTCAATCCCTCTTTTTCTCCCTGTAGGGATGAGCGGCCCGCCGTGCCATTAAGAACACACCCTTTGCACTCTTCTTTGGCGACCAGTAACAAAACTGCAACTTTTAAGTCAAAGTCTGCCAGTTTGGGCCTTGTGGTGAGTGAACAACAAGTTATCAAAGAAAAGGATTTAAAAAACACAAAGTACAAATGTGCTAAACCGAAGCATAAGACACAGACGGTGGCAGGATTGTGTGATCTAGGGTTCGAATCTGAGCTTAATTATCCAAATCCCACAGAGTCCAATTGAAGGAGATCCTTGATTCCAAGCAGTGATGATCTTGAGATAATAAATCAGATTTGAAATGTTTTTTTGTTTTTTTATATTTGTACTCTATGAAGTAATGCCGGTTCCTCTTTTGGTCTTCGTAATGGCTTCTCACTCTGAGGTTTGATTGAATGTACCCCCTTCCCCTTCCTGCCCCGCAGCTTTTAAATATTCAGCACAAATACAGATACATCTCCAGAGCTGCGAACGAGACGCCCCACGGAGGAAGGACATGTGTCTACAATATATATGGCCCACACAACAACTCAGCTCCTCCACAAATTTTCCTCACACAGACACAAAAAAGAAATAAAAATCACAGGGGATGAGGTTACCTGTAATGTTTTCCTGTTTGGGACAGATTCCTCGAGAAGATGTCGATAAGCAGTCATCATCCTCCGGCGTGACCTGGACGCCCACCTCCACGGGGTTGGACGCTCTCCTCAGCTCACTGTGCGAGGGCGAGGGGGGCTTATCCACTGCTTTGTCCATGCACAAAGTGCCATTGCACTGCTTCCTTTTGTGCTCAATGAAAATAAGGATGTCTCCCAAAGGGAAGTTCATCTGACACTGGCCACAGGTGAGCAGGTCCTGGTCTCCCTCTGGAGATACCTGTACCAGCCCGCGCTGTTCCTGCCTCTCCTCCGAGACCACGGCTGACAGGGGCTCGGCTGCACACAGGAAGAATCCATATGCGACACAGAGGGAACGAAAAGCAGAGGGAATATTAGAGACTGGGTGCTGTAATGAACGCAGTCATGACGAGGGAGCATATATATATATATATATATATATATATATATATCTCAAGAGAAAAAAAAACATTTTATGCTCCACATCAAACTCCCACCATTTGAATTTTGTTTTTAATTCCAAATCCATAAATGTAATTAACTCACACAAGTTATAAATAATAGTAATACTAATGATAATAAAAATACAAGTCAATTAGTCATTGTCAGTTGAACTTCGATTAACAAGTACAGAAACATTAAATTCCCCAAACTTATAGCAAGGGCATAACATCTTATTTACATTTGATTTATTATGATATAACAGTAAAAGCAATATAATAGTGTTATATATGTTTTGGAGCATTAACATCTGTGTCTAAAACTACATCTCACTCTGACTCTTTGTTTCACTCAACCATACACACATCTGGATCGTGAAAATGACTGCATGGACAACACGTGTAGACATCCAGCAAACCCAACACAGTAACAGCTGCAGCAATACACGCTTCACACTGTAAGGACAATTGGCGTTTCCCCCTCGCGATAAAGTTAGCTATAAGCTTCACACACACACACACACACATGCAGGTATTTTATAAGGATTGTTTAGTGAAATCTTTTGCGCAGAGGTTACACTAGCTCGCTAACGGTTAAGAATCTTGACCTTCTTTATAAGCTGCCAATTTCATGCTTTAATGAACCTAAAACCACAGAGAATCAAAAAATAGATTTTAATTTTAGTGGGTGATGATTGGTACAGATTTTGATAAAAAAAAAAAAAAAAAGTGTTGGGATCATGTGCAGGTCGGATAAATTTACTTCAGTCCAGTCTGGGGCAGCTATAGAGGGGCAGATGTGGAGAACCTCCTAGACGTGCTTATGAGAAAAATATTCGCAACAAATGGACATTAAATATCAAAGACGAAGTGTGATCATTCTCCCTTCTGTAAGGAGCAATGCTTTTTAAAGTTTAAATGCTCACCAGACCAATACACAAAAGAAAGCCTAAGCGATTAAAAGCGAACTCAAATCATTTTAATTCTCATAGATACAGAGTGATTCAAAGTGATATTGATTCGTAATAAATTCGTAATGACAACAGCTGTAGAACTAGTCCAGCTATGTGTGACTGTGATAAAACAGAGATAATCGATATATGTAAAACCTCAGACGTGATTTAATAATAATACTTAGCGAGTGGGCTATTATAAAGTTACTAAAAATATTTTTGTTTTAAATACACCACAATAAAACAGACACTATATTCAACACTATAACAGTTATATAGTCTAGTTATTTTACTATCGCAGCTGCAATCTAAAGATATCCGTCCATATGCATATTATTGAATTATATTAAATAAACTTTATACGATTGGCCTTGTATAAATAAACAAAGATTCTGTACATGTTGCAAAGGAATATTCGACAATCTATACATTTAAAAAAAATAGTTGACTCAGAAAGTGTGGAAACTGTTAAAAGTACATCACATTGAGTTTCCCCAACTGTTTTAAATTCCACTACACTCAGCGCTGGCAATAAAAACGATATTATATTTAAGCTGTATTTTACGGAGAATGTATTTAAAGATTTCAAATCAATTCAAGTGTCTAAAATCAAAAGAAGCTTAAAAAAACGATATTTTTCAAATAGCCTACTTTTCATAGGATAACTATCTCTGTGTGTATGAACTCGGACTTTTAAAGCCGGTTTTGAATAAAATGATTTTTTTTTTACTTTTTTTTTACTAACAGCTCCTTCGTTATAGTGTCTCTTTCCCTTTAAAAAAATAACTGGCTTCTGTGTAATTATGAATTAGATGGCAAAGTTTATCATGATTGACATTTGGTCTGTTTGTACTGCCTGATCCTCCTTTGTTAGTTTACTTGATCTGTTACAAAAATACAAGGTATAAAAATTCTACATGTCATGCCAGGTCAGGACGGGGTAAAAAAAAACAGCTACCAGTTCATATACAATACGCTTCGCTCTTGCTAACATATGGTCAAAAATAGATAAAGATAGCGGTGAAAGTGATCGGGTTCGAGTCTAGTTTCTGATCGTCGTCTGCCCCCTAGCGGTGGTTTTCTGATACGTACAGCAGTGAACACACGGAGTAACCCGCGCTGAGATCCCACAGCCTGTGTGTGGAAACCCAATAACGTTACACGATACTTTACAATCTTACAACAACTCGGGATTTGTGTCAAACATGTTTATCTAATAAAACGCGGACTAACGCTTTCGTAGCTCTACATTTGAGATATCAAAATGCACATATCTAAAAGACTGGAGCTGAAACGTTCTCGTTTTGTCGTCTTCCTGACAACATTTCAGGTCCATAAGATACAAAGCACGCTTTATTTAAATAATAATAATAAAATCTTAAGACAGAACTTCAAGACATGGTTAGCGTCAAATAAATCATTCTAAAGACGATTCTAACAATAGTAGCCTAGCAATGGGCTACAAATGTCTGCATACAAAAAGAGCAAGGTTTTCACGATGCATTTGTATCTAAATAGTCTTTCTTCTTACCTTTGCCACCGACATTTAAGACAAAATCAGGCCTATGTGAGATTGAGTTTATCCTTGTAAATGCGCTCGAAACGGCAAAGAGCGTAGCGTAAAATCGTCTCCTAAGGCTTTTAAGCGAAAGCCCGTACGAGTAGCTCAGTCTCGGGCTTTTGCTTGAAATGTAAGAAAAGCTTACGTTTGAAATTCAAGCAGATTTTATATGCAGACGAGTTTCTGTGCCATGCCGGTCTCGCACAGGCGCCTGTGCGTGCTCTATTCGCTGGCAGTAGGCAGTACGCGCACGCGGCGCTTGTAAACAGTCGGACACGAGATTTTTCCCAATCAAAATTCACTTCCACTCTTTGAAAATCTTCCAAAAATAGTGCGAGAGGGGGGAAATCCTGCCCAGGATCACAGACAGACTGCGTTCCGGGACATTCCACGAGATGTGAGCGTAAATAAGCGAGCGAAAGCAAGCGTGCATATACCCACCACAGTCCGGTATATGTGAGCGCTCGCTCTTAAGTGGTCAAAGCGACTAGGGCACGAGAGCCAAGACATACGCGCCTAAACACAGAGTCGGCATGAACTTCTCCAAGTATAGCGATGGAAAGCAAACTTTTCTGGTATTTCTGCGGACGAAGGTGCGCGTAAAGGCATTTGAGAGACGGGAGCGCTCTCTTCTCTAAAGTCCACTTGATCTGCGCTGTCCAGTGTCCAGTGTGTCTTCACTGAGCATTACGCTCCTCTCCAGCAACTCAACACTACAGAACGGAGCCAAAAACAGGTAAACGGAACGGGCAAAACATACATTTGTCTCTACTTACGCGAAAAATCCCGTTTGCTTAAGTGCTGGGGTTTGCCTTGCTTGCGGCGAGACATGGTGGTTGGTGGTGGCTTTCAGCTCGGTTCACATCGGGAGAGCCGGGTTAGAAGGGAGACTCCAGAGAAAATATCTTCATCAATGCCTTTGACATCCAAAATAAATTAGAAATAATACAAAGATGGCGCAGGGAAGATGGATTGTGGGATAGCCGTCATGGCTTTTTTGAAAAGAGAGAGAGAGAGATGAAAAAATGGCAAAAGCCCCCCTGAGCTGCAAGTTCAAGTGCGGACGTGACGTCCCTGCGAACTTGAACGTCAGGAGATGGATGGACATAGACATACAGAACATGGGCAGGGCAAAGCCGTGGAGTGGGAGGAGGGAGTGGAAATAACAAAACCAATGGACACTCATTAGGGGCTGGACATGAAAAATAGACCCGAAGAAGCCAATGGACAGAAAGATCAGGGGGCCGGACAAGAGGCGAGAGAGAGAGATCGAGAGACACGCACACACAGAGAAAGAGAGAGAGGGGGGAGATATGCTTAATGAAAGCAATGTGCGCTGCGGTGAGTGTGTGTGTGCGCGCGGGCGCGCGCGCTGGGGGTGGACGCAGGAAAACAGAGCACGAAAAGCCAATGGACAGGAGATTCAAGGGGGCCGGACATGCTATATATACAAAGAGAGGGGAGAGGGACCTCGCATATAAGGTTTCGTAGTGGACACTGATGGTGCTTCAAACACAGTCACTCAACTCCTGGTCAAACAGTCAGAGGTAGCAGCGCGCAAGCTGCTTCTCGGCGAGAGACACGATCGGGTTGCATGAGCAGGAC
The DNA here is from genome assembly GCA_037043235.1 of Rhodeus uyekii. Lineage (NCBI taxonomy): Eukaryota > Metazoa > Chordata > Actinopteri > Cypriniformes > Acheilognathidae > Rhodeus > Rhodeus uyekii. Next base: position 3,487,451 of record JAWRVZ010000013.1, on the reverse strand, counting down.
AGACAGGTTCCGAGTCGGGGCATGTGGGTTCAACCGCCGCGTGCGCTGCCACATTCCTCCAGAACAGAAGCCCAGAGAAACTTAAGGGACATCACGTAGAGCGGGATAGGATACTAGCTCGCGCGCTTTGCGAGCGATGTAGGTGGGACTTAAATACTACAAGAGTGTAATTGTAAAAATATAACAACACACTGACGAATGGATTGTGGGAGCAGCCCACTAGAAAGAAAGGGGACGGGGTAATAACTTTCAGATGTGTTCAGATTATAGAGAATGGCGACTGGGGCGGGAGGAGGGGGTGTCAGTAAACCGCCGCGTGGATTTAGAAATATAAAGATGCTGTAAACAGCGCCGATGCATTTGAAATTAAAGAGACATGAAGCGTATAACCGAACGCGATGACAAGCTAGTTCAATGCTTGAGGTGGGAGGAAGAGAGAGACACTACTGCGAACTAGTAGAAGTACGACTAGACTATAGCGACTGCTCCAGAGACTCAAAGCAGAGGCTGCGTGAACAAGTGACAGTCTGCGGGGAAATGGCACAATTCAATAGGGAACCGATCGGAACTGAAATCGAACGCTGGAGATAATACGTGACCCGCGAGTGAGCGAGCGAGTGAGTGAAACTGCTTTGCAGGCTTATACGCTGACATCTTTGTTTCTGGACCAAGACCGATCGCGGTGTTGGTGCGTGTGTGTGTGTGTGTGTGTGAGAGAGAGAGGGTTTTTTTTTTTGTTGGGTTTTTTTTTCGGAGCGAGGTGTCAGATCTTTACGCGAAAGTTGAGGCAGGTTTGCGCTGGATAAAAACGTCAGCTCTACGCGAAGGCTATCTGGGAATGCCAAATGGATTCGCTCGACTGTACCACACTGACTGTGCCGATGCTTTTTCAGGTCATTGTTCTCAACAAGTGCATATGATTAAAAGCACCGTATCGATCTGAATTTTGTATATAAAGCCTTTGATTTAGTTTCAGTGCAGCGCAATATTCTCCAGCATGCACAAAGAGAGATAGCTACATTTAAAGCGATTTTAAGAGTGCAGCGCGTAAAAAAGCTCAAGTCATTATAACTAATAATAATAATAAGGTGTTTTAAGCACATAAACATGTAATTAATTGCACATTATAAAAGCTTAGAGATAATTGCATTGCTTTAAAACACCAGCATATACGAGTTTATGGGTAATAAAAAGTAACATAAGAAGGATCTCATGCTGAATCAAGCTGTAATACAGATTCTGTCTCGAACCAGGACCTTTCATTTTTAAGTGTCTAATATTTCTGCGGTTAGTGCACCGGTGATTGACAGAAATGCACCATGGATTCCTTTAGGACCCCTCGAGAGGGACTGTGCTCTCATGCATCCAGAAGGAGTGCAATGTTGCTAAACCTCGCTCGAAATATTTAGTATAAAATAACTTAATAATAAACTTAACAGCTGTGGGTAGAACTAGCGTTTGAGGTTTGCTGTAGAATGAAACTGAGGGGATATTTCCTCGCGCGTAAATAGCAAATATCGGTGGTGAGGATAGAGCGCAACGCCTGAAAATGCCGTTTACTTGTGACTGATTGATCGATTTGCAGCTTTTGCTGCCGTTGGACAAATTTAAGGACGTTTGTGCACTTCAGTAACACTAACCATGGCACCTGCCCACTCAGACCATTGGCTGATGGACCGCCTTTTTTTCTCTTTTTTTTTTCTTTGGTACATTTTGACTTTTCTTGAAAGTCTGTCCCTGCTCCCAGGCGGACATTGATCGGCGCAAACGGAGCGTTTACACCTCATTCAGGAATGGAAGCTATCAGGCAACAACAAAACGCCGCGTACAGACAGAATCTCAATATGTAAATGACAATGCGACTGATCCCATCATAAATCAGCCAGACGTTAAATGCATTGCAATATCCATCTCTCCGATGCACGGTCAGGCGCGCTCGCTCGTACAGAAAAAGTGCTTTTGTGTGAGAGAGTGACAGAGGAAACGATTGGAAATGAGAGTGAGAGGAAAGTGCGATGACAGATTCATGCTTAAAATAACGTTTCGGCTCGACGCGTGGGGCCCTGTGGATGACACAAAAACCAGATTATGCTTAACCAACCTGACCACCATGACTGTTGATATAAGATCACTTTATTAAAATGCTACTACCTTCGTGTAAATAGTATAGGTTTTCACTATTTAAGACGAACATGAGTGTTGGTCCATAGGTCAGAGAAGGAAAAATCTAGATATTTGGCCATATGCTTGCCTTACACGGGTAGTGGCTCAAGGAAATTGACTGACTGGCCCCTTGGGCACATTTTAATATATGGAAATGACCGAGGGCTTATGCGATAAATCAACGCCCAACGCCCTGTTCCATGCTTCACTCCTCTCATTTTCCCACTAGCTCTGGCAATTCATCAGCAGATCTGTTTTCCTGCAACTGTTGTCCAGTGCTGATGTCACGTCGAGAAAGGGGGCTTTATTGGCATCTATGGTTTACCAGAGAGATTAGCACAGAGTAAGACCGCCGTTGCGCGCGTACGAGAGAGAGAGCGCGCGCTATAGTGTTTTCATTTATCTTTGCCTAACTTCATCTGTAAAGTCTTTTCTTGATAGATATGCTCATTTTGTGTCTTTCTGATTGTCATGTATTTATTTTTACAAAAGTAGGTTGCCCGCATGTATTCCAATTGCAAACGTGCCAGATTTCAAACATTATTCTAAAGCATAATCTTGCCAATTTTATTAAAACTTTTCTAATAACGTTTTACTCAGCTGTCACTCATCATTGAGCCTTTTATTGATGAAGAAAGTGTCTGGTAAACACGACTAGTTGTAACGTTTTGTGAATTACGTACACGATACATTTTTGTTTATTTAGTCATTTTTTTCATTAGTTTTGTTATATCGATTTCAAAGTGTATTTTATTATTGCACAGTGTTTTTTCTCATTTACGTTTATTCTCTTATGGAAACTTTCTTAATCGACTACAGTGCAAATATGTTATTGGGAACTGAGTCACGTTTTACTGCTTTGATCCAAATACAGAACCAATGGCAAAAAAAGTATTTACCTTATTTATTTACCGTTTTGATTGCCAGATGTGGCTAGTCTGTCTATCCATACTTTCTGGTTCACAGATTTTTGTGGAAGCCATAGGTTGAGTTTGGACTGATGTGCATGTCAGATCAAGAGTGCTGACCCACCTGGATGGAAATAAATCGGTGTTCTTGCCTTGTTGGTAGTTCTAAATTAAATGGCATGCATCTCTCAGATACGGTTGTAATCGTCATGATATTATCCTCTTAAGCGTTCCTCTGGGACAGTCTCTGCGAATCGCTGTTGAGTATTTAACGATGTAAAATGTCACTATAAAAGTGAGCATTATTAAATAAATGATTTTGTCTCCATCCATTCTCATCGACAGCGTGTTCGTAGTAAAGACCCTAAAACCACAGAAACCTCCATAAATGCATTAGTGCAAACAACATTTCTTCACGTTTGTCCAGTGTCGCAAAGACGCATATATATTTGACAAGAAATCAGACCGACCAAGATTAATTACAGGCCTTGTCGTGTCGACTGTGAAAGGTTTTGACCACCTTAAGTCTACATATCCCATTGAATATAAGTTTTACCTCAAAGGACGGAGAGAGGCGAACTGGGAATGCTCTTAAAATCCCTGGTAAGTCAAGCCTTGCCTTCTTTAAGGAATTTTAAGCTTCAGCAGTTCAGGCGCATTCGCAGACTGAAAATTAATATTAATGGCTAGATTTCACAATGTGGCATTATCACACTGAGCGATGGGTGGGCATGCCATCTGGGTTTTGCCAGGTATTAGATATAATCAAAGGGATTACGGCTCTGTGGACGAAATTATAAACGCGAGTCGTGGTTCTTCTACAAAAAGCAACGGCTTGTGAGTGAGAGACGGAGAAAATTAGATTACCCCTAAGAGTTGACTGCATGTGGACACATGCTGTAAGGTATAAAGACTACAATTAATGCATTAAAAAAGCTTTAATAGAAGAAAAGTCGAAGTAAAGCATCCTGAGATATTATTGCGTAATCGTTATTTCAAGGTGACGCGCTTAACAAGTTCTTGGCCATTCGGGGTTTATACTGTAGCAGTTGTTAATCTTACTTTAATAAGATGATGAATGGGAGCACACTATAGGGACGCAAGTCGTTTGCATCTGTTGAGTTAAGGCTTTCGTTTATTTTCATGTTCATGGATTGCGCATTGAGGCTGTATAAGTTCGTAATAACTTAAGATATGTTGCTTAAGTAAAAAAAAAAAGTGTGAAACAGTAAGGCAGTTGGGCTATTGAATGCATACACACAGGCCTATGCGTTAATATAAGACACACACTTGAACAACACAGTTCACATCCCCTGCTAAACAAGTAAGCGTGTTCAATCCACTAGGATTGCTGCCGTATTTCCTTTCATGCTAAACTGAAATTTAACGCAGTTATCAATTACATTGAATAAATAAATGTTTTTACAATAGCCCGTGTTATTAAAACATTACATTAAATGTATGAAGGCTGATGCTTAAATAAGTTTAATTAGTTTGTCTGTAATGTGCATAATGCAACATAATAAACATGCCATTATTCATAATAAAAGTGAATTACATAAACGGGATAAAAGGATAAACGTTGGGGTCATTAAAAAGGTTTTTGATGCTCGGCATGATTCGCGGAGTTTGGGAGATGAGCAAAAACTATTTGTCGTGTTCCAGGCTCCCTCTGGTGTTCAGAATTATGAGGACACGGACTTTCTCTCGTCTTGACAAAAAGAAATTAAAGTACTGAACCAACTTGATTTTATGACATTTCAGACCATTAGATTAAACATACCTGAGGAAAAATATATAACCAAGTTTTTACAGTGATGTTTGGAATTTGAAACTGAAATCTGGTTCTTCATTTCACCATGAAGCTTCTTTTCCTCATATTTGAAATGCTTTTTCTTTTACCTTTTTATAGTTAAGCTACTTGTAAAGAACGGTTTTCTATTTAATTGCACGGTTGACTAATTCTATTTGTCATTTTATTATTTGTTAACGGCTGCAAAACGCGCTGCAGTGTGAAGACAAGGACGTTGAGGTTTATACAATTATTGCTTTTGTTCTTGAAAAAGAGGAGGATGATCATCTTTAGTTACATTAAGACAATATGAAAATGAAAAGATCTCAGTTCTAACATTTTAGTATGAAAGAAAGAGGAGTAAGATGTAGCTTTCTTGAAGCTTTTTATAATTGCATTAGACATCAATTCTACAAATCGTCCAAAACAAGACGAACGGTATAGAATATTTCCAATAATTTTGCATTCGTTGCATTGTTTTTCGTGCCTCCAACGAAAGCCTTAAAACGAATCTCGGCCATTTCAACTGTACATTATCAGTCACTTTAGTTGTGGTATTCTAAGAAAGAAATTTCAAATATCAAATTTCAAATCAGAGATGCAATGTGTACCATATCAACCCAATGGGTCCAAATATCTTTGCTTACCACATACGAACATAAATAATTTGGCTAGTTGATTGAATTGATTTCAGGAATTCTGGTCGTCATAATTGCTTCAGAACCATGGACAGCGACTACGCGAAATCAACTCTTGCAAATGCCTCTCACAGTCACACAAACTCTTGGCATTAAATAGTCTTATCTCGAAAAGTACATCGGTTTCACGGCTCACGGTACAGCTGAAGGATTGACTCAATGACCTTTATACCACAGCGGGGTGACCAGCTAAAAAATAGCAATATCTTTCTATCTAACAACTGTTTCTGATCACATAAATGCTTTCCTTAAGACTCTATACGCTGAGGCTGTACTGCATCGGTATTACATGCCTTGGCAAAGAGAATGAGGAACACGTTCAGCTGTTAACCTGTTGCAAAAAATAGAAAAGACAAAAGAAAAGAAATCACAACAGGCTTCACTTTGGCCGTATAGAAGTGTTGTGTTGCCATGTTGAACTACAGAATTACAGACAGTGAATTAAAGACTTTCCTAAGATAATATTGTTTCGTATTGTATTGCATTTGTCTCAATTAAAATCATTTTAATATTTCACAAAGTGCTTTTGTTCATGTTTCAATTGTATTGTTTTCTGATTCGAACTTTTCTTTGTAAATTCTGTTGTTGTTGTTTTGTTTTTTAAATAAAGATGATAAATGACATTTGAAATGGTGTCAAAATATTAAAGGCATAATTAATAAACAAAATCTCGTTGTGCGTGTCGTTTCTTGGTCTTAAATTAGGCTATAACATACATAGCCTATAAAAACGCATCAAAATAAGGATTTATACAAGCGACTGCAACATTGGAGGAAGACATTACATGCACGAGAAAGGTGAAATGTTGAACAACGTGGTTTGAGGGTGTCAAATCACAGTGACATATAACGATTTATTAATGTAAATCTGAGTGCATAGCAGAAAGCTTGATTAATAATGTAAAGCTGTCCAGCTTTTCTATACCTTTAATGCAAGATCCAGTAAAAAATAGCATTTGAAACTGATGTCTATAACGTCATAAATCAACAACTATTTTTTAACGATCGAGTGTAGAATTTCAGTCTTCATTTAGTCTTCTTTAGATCACAGTTATTGTGAATTTGTGAATTAAAACTTTGTAATATTATATCAAATAAATAATTGACATAAATTCCATTATTATTTAATTAAATGGTTATTTGAAAGATCTTGGGAGAATGGTTAATTAAGACACTATCTATAGATAATTATATCTATCTATCTATCTATCTATCGTAAATGGTGTAAAATATCTCTTGCACTATAAAGTCAAATATAATAAAGCAAACGTGTAATTCTATGTGAAAATAGACTTATGCATCCATACACACATGCATCCATACATATGCAGGCTGATATATTATGATGGCAACGCTACAAAACATAATAACAAAATTATTTACTAGACCATATACCACAACAAAACAGTATTGTGCATTTAAACGAACTCTCACGCAACATATGTGAGAGATCTGGTTTTCATTGGAGAGCTGCTGGGCGTTATCCCGACACACCACTGGCATTCAGCCACTAGATGGTGCTGTGGATAAGCGATTACGCACGGTCCACAAACTCTTTGGAACAATCTTGCCAAAGCCTGGCTCGTGTCTAATCAATTCAATTACAACATATGCCAAAGCTCGTAGCTAAACAGAACTATTACGCTTCGTCAAATGTAGCAGATACAGCATATTATAATCCTTAATGAATATCCAAATTGTTCGCATACCAGGGGGTTTCAAACCAAAGGGCCTCAAGAGAGTGGTAGGGGGTCTAAGGAAAAAGTAGATAAATAAATAATAGGAACAAAAAAATCAAGTTAAATACAATCATAAAGTTAAACATACAATCACCAAATAAACATAATGCAACTTAAAAGAAACAAAATATTTTCCAAATAATTTACACCTAGGTCTATTTATAATATTTATTTATTTAACACTGTATAAACTGCATATTTATACAACAAGAAAACATAGAGCTGCCTTTTAAATGCTGCCTTTTATGTGGCATCAAAAACATTGAAAAGCCTTTCCCATACAATTAATCCTCCGGAAAGTCGAAAACTGTTAGAACATACATTTATTGAAATAGAAGAAATGTCATTGCTTGTGTGGAAAAAGTTAGTACATATTTTCATCACTATTACAAATGTATTATAGCAGAATATCATTGAAGACAAAGGTTACACCTTATTTAAACCACAATAATCCAGTCGGTTTGGTCATTAGAATTGCACACAAATATCTATAGGGTAGATATTTTTGTTAAATAAAATATAAGACAAATGTCCTTTGTTATTTGTTCAGATACACCACTTTCACGCATCAATACTGTCCAAATAAAGTTTCAGTATCGATAATGTCACATATGTTGGAAAAGGACAACTTTTCTAAAGTTCGGCTGTACTACTTAAGCAGCATTTGTCACGTGATTCACCCAGCTAGAGACGGGGCATGTTGTCACAAACGGTCATCGTGTGTTTAAATAAGTTGTTCCCAGGACAGAAACGGTGGAAATGTTCAGTAGATTTTTTTTGTAACAAAAACCTAAAATACCTGTCTTAATAGAACTTAATAGACTTTCAAAAATAAATCCACTATGAGAAGTATCCAACCGAATAATAAGCCCAAATATTCTCAAGATTCTTACTTTTTACCAGAGAGTACATATTTCTTTCAATAAAATAAAAAATAACCGTGTTTTTCCGTCGTCTCGCATGCTGCTCAGCTCGCTCTGGTCAATAAAAACGTGATTGATATTTCAAAACATTATCTGTTGGTGTCAGTGCGCAGAGCATGTCGGGAATGACTGTCCGGTGGGCGCCATATTGGAGCAACAACTATTGTTATAAATTGAGACGGGGCTGCTGCTGGCTGAGTTTACATGTTTTCTGCGCGTTTGTTCTGAAAATATTTGGATATTTCTACGCAAGGTCATGAAAGAGATGTCAACGTAAGTGTTCCGAGGCTCGCGGTGATTTTAGTGGGAGGAACGGGTTAGTTGTTGATGAAAAATGCCATGCTAGGCTAGTTTAGCCAGGTTATTAAGATAACGGTGAGAGAATGCAAACTGTAGCTGATAAACGACATGCATGTGTATTTTAATTTTAGAAATGAATACATTACAGTGGTTAAATACACGTTTTAGTAGTTGCATTGAATGAAGTATTTTGGTAATGTCGGACATGTGATCTTGTCTCTGTTTACACTAACATTGGGCACGGTTCTTTCAGTGCTTGTTTACGTTTCTTGATATGAAGCGCATTTGAATGTACAATATGATCGGACGTTGTTTATATTTTAAGTGTGTGTATATGTATGTGTGTGTGTGTGTGTGTGTATATATATATATATATATATACACACATTTATTTGTGTGTATGCATTTGGTATACTGCGTTGCATTTGTTGTGCAGTAATTTTGATCTTTATACATTTTACCTATGTATTTGTATATATTTTGTGTAGACAGTTATAATTAGAGCACATCTTAATTTATTTAAAAGCTTTTTTTGGAGGGGTGGGTCAATACTATTTGATTTGTTATTAATTATTTAATGTATCTACAGTGCAGAATGAACCTTTTATTATTCTCTTCATGTGCAGGACTGGTGACAGTACGCTTGGCGGGCAGCAGCCTCGGAAACATTATGGCATCACATCTTCAATCAGTCTGGCCTTTCCCAGAGAGATAGACCATATCTGCACTCAGAAGCTCACTGAGGCTATGAAACCATTTGGAGTGTTTGAAGGTGAAGATGAACTCAATCACAGGTGAGGGCTTTCAATTATGTAACTTTCCGGTGGTTGGATGCAGGGATTTGTGCATTGTAGACTGCCACATATTTTGTTGATATTTGTCTAGTGTCTTCGGTAAAAGTGCTAACATAAACATCTGAAGGAGCTTTACAGTCAACATATCTGAAGTTGTCTATTCTGTATATGTAACATATTATTTGTTGGTTACTGTCTTTGAGAGTGTGACGTCAGCTTTTTGATTATTTTTCATATTGTAAACTGGACACCATATACCAATCAATACTATCTAGCCCTTAAATTACAATCTCTACTCCTTTTCCATGTTACTTCCATAGAGATATTCCTGTTTACTTGTCAGCTGAAGTTCTTTGGATGACACAAATATTTGTTAAAACTACAGATCGTAGTTCTGCGATGTTTTAGGTGTTGAAGTTTCCCTACCTCTATTGGCAAAAGGGAACTGATTACAATGTATTCCTTAAATGCAATGTAAATCGCTTTAGATGAAAGCGTCTGCCAATTGCATAAATGTGATATTGAGAGGCAGAACTACCACAGATTTAGGCAAAATATTTGTTTGAAATCTTGTTGACAAGTTTGAGTTCCCTGGATTTTATGCACAAGCGCACACAGATTGGCAGCCTCCGGTTATGTTATGTTGTGTCTGTGCTTGGCTTGGGTGTCACCGTGACATAGCAGTAACCACTTGATAATATTTTTTCAGGGTCAATGTTGTTCCCATGATTGGGTCTTTCAAAGATTTATTCCTTGGTGGATCATAAAATGTATAATTGCTTACTATATAGTGCAAAATATAAGCAATTCAATCCTACTTATAATTAGATTTTTCCTTTTAATATTTGAAAACTATGTAATTAAAGATTGTTGTAAATGCATAGTGTATAAGCTAAGCTATCAGGCTAATTGTGTATCTGTCTGGTATATGCAAGTTAACTAACTGGGAATTAATTGTCATTAAAATGTAGTTCATAAGCAACATATTCTAGGAATTGTAAGCAGTCTCTACCTATTGGAGGCCTTATGGATTTCAAAAGAAGACCTGATTTCTCACAAGAGTGGTGCTTTATCTTGCATAAAACTAGATTATATTTATTTATTTTTCCATACCCTGTGTTCACTTAATGTTGAGACTGTAAGAAATTGTGCAGAACCATTGTGTTATAGATTATAATTTTTTTGCTTGCAAACATAGCCAACAACAAATTCACAATGTAAAAAAACATTAGTTCATGACTTTAGTTAAGGAAAAATTCCTTTGCCTTTTATTACGCTGTTAAGTGTATAATTTGCCTCCTATACAAACTATGTGTTTGTGTCTGTATAGGCTTGCTGTTCTTGGGAAGCTGAATTCATTCGTTAAGGAGTGGATTGCAGAAATCAGTGAATCAAAGGTAAGCAATACTTCAGATCACTTGGCCTGTTACATCAAGAAGTTGCATGATGAGTTGCTTTTCTAAATCATTTCTTTTGCCTCCCAGAATCTTCCACCGTCTGCAGTAGTGAATGTTGGTGGCAAAATCTTTACTTTTGGGTCATATAGGTTGGGAGTGCACACAAAAGGTACATTTGATGAACTTTCTTGTGACGACAAGGCTTTCTTAAAATAAGGTTGCAGATCTTTTTCAGAAGTTTTAAAGTGGAAAATATTAACTCTTTGCATTTCAAAATATTATTTTGTGTTTTCCTTTTAGGTGCCGATATAGATGCTTTGTGTGTTGCCCCACGTCATGTTGAAAGAACTGACTTTTTTTCATCTTTCTTCGAGAAACTAAAACGGCACGATGAAATTAAAGATCTTCGGGTGAGTAACTTTTCCATTACTTATAATTCCTACCTCTACCTCCTGCTTTGTTTTAAGAGTGATTTGTTTTGTCTTGTGTATTATTCCTGTTTAGGCTGTGGAGGATGCATTTGTGCCAGTGATCAAATTCAAGTTTGATGGCATTGAGGTAAAGCTTTTGGTGGAGAATTGTTTATTGTATAAGACTGGATGATGTTTTTAATTCCCCTAAACCCCCACCCCAGATTGATCTGCTGTTTGCCAGGCTCGCTCTACAGTCCATTCCTGATAACCTGGACCTGAGAGGAGACTCTCTCCTCAGAAACTTGGACATCAGATGCATTCGCAGTCTGAATGGTAACATCCTTTCAATATTTTATGATGGTTTAAATGTCACATGTACAGTATAATTAGTTTATTTCATAGATTTACTTGTTGTTTTGTGCATTTTGCAGGTTGTCGTGTTACAGATGAGATCCTATATTTGGTGCCTAATAAAGAGAATTTCAGATTAACATTGAGAGCAATTAAATTGTGGGCCAAACGTAAGTGATTTATTGTTTTAAAGCTTGCCTTTTGAGACTTTTTTTGGGGGGGGGTGGGGGGTGTATTTATAATCTTAGAGGAGGACAGAAATGATGGGGAGAAGAGGGTGAAATCTTACTGGGAAATGACAGGTTGAAATTGCTTCACACTAATGAGCACCACGGCTCAATGTGTCCTAGCATGTGATAACCACTAGTTTCAGATTTCTGGTTTGAATATTATTGAATATTGAATATTATTATTTTTATGCTAAATCTTGACTTGAATTTGAAATTTCCTTTAAAGCATGTTAAGAATGCAATTCTGTTTGTTTTTTTTAGGCCGTGGAATCTATTCCAACATGCTAGGCTTTCTGGGTGGAGTGTCCTGGGCTATGCTTGTGGCGAGAACATGTCAGCTCTATCCAAATGCTGTTGCCGCCACACTTGTGCACAAGTTCTTTCTTGTCTTCTCTAAATGGTGAGGTCACAGCATATGTGGTTCATATAGTGGAACTGAAACTTTGTATTGTTTGCTGTTAATGTATACTTCATGTCATGGAATGTCCATTGCTGGTGAATGTTCCCTCCCATCCTCATCTCATCACTGCATTTTATTTATTTTTACTCTCTCTCATTTTTACTTCATCAGGGAATGGCCAAACCCTGTGCTTTTAAAACAACCTGAAGACAGCAATTTGAATCTGCCAGTCTGGGATCCGCGGGTTAGTATTCTTTGTTCATTGTATACAGTTTTTTAGGCTTTATGAACATGTCCTGATTTAAGTATATCATCTGTTATTTTACTTTTCAGGTGAATCCATCAGACAGGTATCACCTGATGCCAATCATTACGCCTGCATACCCACAACAGAACTCTACCTACAACGTGTCTACTTCCACACGCACCATCATGAGTGAAGAGTTCAAGAATGGTGTGTAATTTTAAATCAAAGGAGATCAGATTACTCTTTATTGGCCATCTCACTTGACCAGTGCTCTTGTTTACAATTTATTTTCTGTTTTAAGGTCTCACTGTCACAGATGAAATTCTTCAGGGTAAAGCTGATTGGTCAAAGTTGTTTGAACCTCCTAACTTTTTTCAGAAGTACAAGTAAGTGGATATACATAGTATCATATCAAAGAGCAATTCCAGTAAAAATGTAACTTAATGTTGGTTTGTTTATTGCAGGCATTACATTGTCCTTACTGCCAGTGCATCCACTGAGGAAAACCATCTAGAGTGGTAAAAGCTCAGGGAAAATCCTTTCTCTTGCTTGTTTTGTGTGCGTGTGTGTGAATGCAAAAATTATTCTAATTTAAAAATCATAACAAATAGCATAATAATAATAAATGTAGCTGCAAGCAGCAATTATTGGGACCAAGTACAATAGAATTAAACGAGGAAGCTGGCAGCAGACCAACTGCAAAAATTAGTAAATAAGGATATTTGGAGACTATTTTAAGCAAAAAGGTTGAGAACCCAAAAATGCACTAAGTTGTAATGAGTTATTATTTCTTATAATATAATTAAACATTTAGACCACAAGGGGACACTGGCCTGGGACGTTGAGCATGTTCAGGGGATAGTGCTGAAGACATACTGAGTTTCATAATATGCCATGCCATTGTGTTCTTAAAACAGCAATATGCAAAAACCATTGCAGCTACAGCTTTAGATCTGTTTTTGTCATTAAGTTGGCTTGAGAAAGCCAACTTGGTGATATTGTATCTAAACTTATTTTTATTATTATTTTTCTTCTTACCTAAAATTCTCAAAGATCTCCTCCTAGAGCTTTAAAGCTAAAACCACTAAACTCTGCTCAGACTTCAGACCTGTCCTGACTTGAGTTGCTATATCGTTTCTAAGGGATCGGGGGTACGATGTTCGCCCCAGGGGCGAAAAAGCAGACGAAAAATCCCATTGACTTAACATTGCGACGAACTTTGACGATTAATAACTCGGAGCGAGGAATTTGTAAAAAGCTGAAACTCACCACATTTGAAGAGGGTGACAGCCTCTGTAAGAACATACCACACAATGGGGTGAAAGTTGCACCCCTGGGGTGCTAGAGCTGCCCAAATTTGCCCCATAGAGATGAATGGGGAAGGCTGTCCCATGAAACACCATCTACTATGGCAAAATGCATAGGGATTTTGAATTGAACATAGCTCTGCAGCACAGCGTCACAGAGACAAGGGGGAGGGCTCATTTTACTCAGGCGACCAATGAGTGTCTCAGGATCACAGTGAAGCTATTAAGCCACGCCCTAGCAACCATTTAGAGCACCTTAGCAACCCATCCCAAACTGGCAAACTGCCAATCACCAATGTTTTCAACACTTCCTAGCCACGCCCTAGCAACCATTATCGAGCACCTTAGCAACCAAATGCAAAGCGAGATATCTTCAGTTCTGAATGTCGTAGAGGCGTTGTGGTTGGTTTATATCGTTCATACTGTCAAGCAGCCTTTGAAGTGACATCAATGGTAGAGGCTTAGCCACTCCTTAGCAACCAAACAAAGTACCCTAGCAACCGTTTAGCCAGACCTATATCTCTGCTTCAGAAAGTCGTAGAGACATGGGGGTTGGGTCTATTGACTCATGCTAGCAAAATGGACTTCCAACATGCTACACATGCTAGCAGTGAATAGCTACATGCTAATAGTGATTAGCTAAGTGTTAAATTGTGCTAAGAATGACATAGATACTACCCATAACACCTCACAACTACCTAGTAACATCCTAGCAACAACTCTGGATACCCTAGCAACTGCCTAGCAACACCCTAGTGACCACCACGGTTACCCTAGCAACCGCCTATCAACACCCTAACGACCACCCAGGATACCCTAGCAACTGATTAGCAACGCCCTAGCAACCACTCTGGTTACCCTAGCAACCACTCTGGTTACCCTAGCAACTTGAAAAAATCCTGAAAAAAGACTTGCAGGTCTACAATCGATTTTTTTTTTACTTTAATTAGTAAGTTTAATCCCTCTATTTTACATACCAACTATGAAATACTGGCAAACATATCAAAGATTGCAAATATAACTAGAAAATGCTGCTTACTTCTGTGTGTGGGAAACAGCGCCATTCACTGACCAACTGAATCATCAGTAATCTCCAAATAAATCTTGTTAGCGACATGTTTTAAAGTTTAAACTCTCAAAGCTGTTACAACTAATTTAAACTTTCAGGCTAGGCTTTCTCAAGCCAACTGAAGTTTATAAAATAAACTTCCTCTATCTAGTTCTAATTAAAATGACAACCTTGGTTTTCAAGATGCACCCATGTCATAATGGACGATAGCGACAAAGACACTGCATGTCAGTCAGACCAACAATACTGTAGTTAGAGCTTTTCATGTTTTGTTCAATTATAGCTCCACCAGGTTCTCAGTGCCCCAGTACTTGAGAATGTCAAATTTGATGGAAATATCTCATTTCGTTTAGAAGTTACAGACATTTATATTTATGAGCACATAAAAAATGACCCGTACCTAACTTTTTTTTTTTTGCCATTTACTATCAAAATTTTGGCTATTAGTGATTGTTCCGATTTTCCTACGGTGGTTTTGTCTTGATTAGACTAACGGTTCCGAAGTTATTTGTGACAGTCAGCATGGAGATGACTCCTGTGAAAATGTCAACCAGATCCAGTTATAAGCATGTAAATATTTGATTTTACCACCAGGTGGCACTGGCTCAACTTCTCAGGCTCCTTCAGGGCATTGTGTAGGGGGGAATGGGGAGGGGGGGACGTTTATTGTTTATATTATAGATTGTTTTAATTGTATTTAAACATGCCTTCAAAATACAAAATAAAAGTTACACTAAAAAATGAATATAAAGTGATTTAACATTTTAACTCACTAGAACGCTAAATGAATGAGAACCCTGAGCTCGTTTCTTTGCAACGAGATGGTTCCATCTGGGGGTATTGGGAGACAATGATACACGAAGTGTCTTGCTAATGTCCAGTTTATTCCGTTGTTTTGGTTGCTTTCACTGCAGAAAACCCACTTCACACAGATAGGATGTTGAAAGCTGCTCTTCTGTCTCTTCACTGGGCCTTTTCTTTTTGAAAAGAAAAAAATTGAAATTTTAATGTTCCTTGGACTTTCTGGTACCAGTCCACGGCCTGGGGGTTGGGGACCTCTGGTGTATATGACCTATTACAGTTTAACAATATGCTAATGTATTCCTAAAATACACGATTTTACTACAAAAGGCAGTTTTTCATTTCTTCTGATCAATAGATGGAACTGTGCTGAAACGATGCATGTAGCCTCAAGTCAAGTTTGGTCTGAATACACAATTTGGTGTGCTCTTCTATAATTGTTGGGTTTATCAAAAAGCTTTTGATAACTTTTTGCCAGCATGGTCTGAAAATGATCTGATTTGATTTTCATAAAAATTAGACCAACCATCTTGAAGGAGTTAAGAGTAGTTTTTCCTTTGGCAGGAAAACTTTCAAGACAGAAAATGACATGGGGATCAAATCGTCCTGAGTAGTAAGATAAGAGAAAGATTCTTGCTAGCCCTTATGGTTCAAAAGATATTAGCATAAATGTAAGTGAAAATTTGGACAATTGTTGGGCTGCCCTAGACTCCCATGGTAGAAGAAGAAAACTAGCGGATACAATGCGTGCAATCACACCATTTCGTGCTTCGCCTCTAATAATAGAAAAGGCTACACTCAAACTTAAATTTACTATCTTTCTGAAATCAGTTTGATGGATTCTGTTTCTGGAACCACAGACTCTTCAAATAATGATATTCTGGCTTCCACAGGATTGGACTGGTGGAATCAAAGATAAGAGTGTTGGTTGGAAATTTGGAGCGCAACGAGTACATCACCCTTGCCCATGTCAACCCACAGTCTTTTCCCGGATCAAAAGAGAACCGTAATGAGCAAGTCACCGATAGGTGGGTGGCATGGCCAAATAGTTTGGATATGACTAAGCTTCTGCGTCTTACAACCACCTTTAATCGCAATTTTATATTAAAATAAATATTCATTTTAATTGAATATTTATTTGAATACCCATATTCATTTTGCCGATATCTAATGGCCTCATTATACATGCTACTAAATTGAAATTATTATTTTTTTTTTACATATGCGCGCTGCTTTTTCACAGGAATGAATTTGTTTCCATGTGGTTTATTGGAATCAGCTTCAAAAAACTGGACAATTCTGACTGTGTGAATATTGACTTGACCTACGACATCCAGTCCTTCACTGATACTGGTAAGCTGCTCAGCCTCTGCACTCTGTTTTCCTCCATTGTCATGTCCTGTTAAAGTTCCTGGTTATTTTGGATGTAGCTGTGGTATTTTAATGTCTAAAAGCTGAATTTGTTTTGTAGTTTATAGGCAGGCCAGCAACATCAACATGCTGAAGGATGGCATGACTATTGAGGCCACACATGTGAAAAAGAAACAGTTGCATCATTACCTGCCTCCTGAAATTGTGCAGAGGAAGAAGAAGGTAAAACCACATTGTTTTGTAGTGTTTACAGTTATGAGCAATGCTTGGTCTCTAATGAAGCTTTATCTGTATCCTATCTCTCTTTTTTTTGCAGAGTTTGGGAGATATAAACCGGAGTTTAAACGGTGGTGGGTCGAAGCGCTGCTCACTGGATGGCAGTCAGTTGGACAGCTCCAGGGACACGGACATCGGCACCCCGTTCAGCTCCCCTACAGCAGTCAGCAAACCATGCCAGCCAGTCTCCACACCTGAAGACAGGTAGGGTCACTGATTTGGATGAACTATTTGTGATTTCACTGTACCTTTAGTCGGTTTACACCAAGTTATTTTAAGCGTTTACTGAAAGATTGTAAGATTAAGTGAATCTCAGATGCCCATGGGACTGAAGTGACCTTTTAAGAGGTCTAGTAGTTGAAAAAGATAACAAAAATGGGTATTACTCTTCTCTTGCGTCAGTACTCAAATCATAAATGTCACGAATTGCAGTGTCTTGTTTTTTTTGTGGTCAAGCTAATTTTATGGCCTCATTCAGCCACAAGAAATGTGAAAATATGCGTTGGTCATGTCGAATACTGTTACATAAACTTAACTTACAATTGACTAATTTTTCATCTTTTGTTTTAAACCCTGCTGTTGTGCTAACCTTTTTTTTTACTCTTTCTCAGTAGCATCAGCCCACCCAGTCACCCAGTCCTTGTATTTGTGGACAGTCCACCAGCATCAGAATTGTCTCCTCCAAAACCAGAACAGGGAATGTCCATTCCAGTCATCGGCTCTAGTAAGTGCCTTCATATCTTCTATAATGGACTTACTTGTTCCTGTTTTTCTTATGGAGAAACACATTTGTTGGTATTTTTGTAAGTTGTATTCTTTTATTCCTCTCATATTGTACTTTCTCTATTCAGAGCCCATTGCCACTCCAGGTGCCAAGCCCCCAACACCACCTGCTGGCAACACTATTCCTACAGTGGTGGGCCGCAGTGTGGTACCACGCGTTACCTCTTCCTCCCCTAGCCCGACTGACCTGCCCAACAGTGTGAATGGAGCACCAAAGAGACCCCACTCTCCATCTCTGGAGGATCCACCTAAGAGACACAAAGATACAGAGGTCTCACAAAGCTCTTTATTTGCATTTTTTCATACCATTTACAAGCAATAAAAAAAGATTGGTCAACCTCTTCATTTCCAAGAAACTCTAATAAAAATTGAAAGATACAGGCCAGTCTTATCTTCAAGCATGCCTTAATATGTGAATGAATATTCTTGTGCTTCAGGGGTTTTCTGATGACTCTGCGTTTAAAGAGCCGTTCCCTCCAACTAGCAATGGCTTGGATGGTGAAGATGGGCAAATAGTGGTGAGGGTTTTTTTTGGTTGTTGTTTATTGCATTAGCCGCAGGTGTAAACCACAATTGGATCATTTCACTGAGACTGAAACTGTTTTCTTGTATCAACAAAATAAGACCAAACGCAATGTTTGTACAAAAACAAATTAGCTTAAAAAACCTCTTTGACACAGGAGGATCTTCCCGCAACCAAACCAATGCCAATACCAACAATTGATACATCAAGATCACAGGTAATTGACATGCAATTATGATAACTTGATGTTGAAATTTAAGTTATGAATGATAGCCTTTTGTGTTTTCAGAGACTACCAAGTAAAGAGCTTCCGGATGCATCTTCCCCGATCCCCACAAGTAACCTCCGTGTGGTTAAAAATTCAATCAGACTCACTCTTAACCGATAACAGTGAGCTATCTACAGGTGACATGAATTGTTACTTTTGCTGCCACTCTTGGGTTTGCCCTTTAATCTGAACTTTTTCCTTTCTTTTTTTCTTGAGTTGTCCTCTATATAGGTTTTCCTTTAAAGAGTGGAGCCACACTTGTGTAACAGCAGTGCTGCTTTTTAACTGCTACTGATATTTGGCTGGTCTTCCTGCTTGTTACAGAGTCAGTGTAAAGTATTGAATCTTTTCCCTTTTTTTTCAGGTTTTTTTATGCCTTACTGCATCAGAATGCTTGCTTGGACATCTATTTGAGCTTTTGAAACAACTTGTAGAGTAGTTTTGTAAATAACTTTAACTTTAAAAAATAATTGTTAGTCTTTCTATGCCACTTCAATGTAGTTTTTATTAACAAAAAAGTCGAAAAAAAATTGTCCTGTTTGTCACTGTAAATGAGATTCTTTGTTTGTCCAAAGGTTTTCCTTGCAGTCTTTTTTTTGTAATCGCTGTATTGGTTCTGGTACAGATTCTGGGAGGACCTTTTGTGTGGGGTGCGTATGTATGAGAGTGTGTAGATGGACCAGCATTAGTAATTTAAAACCATGACTCCCATTACAGTTCACAACACTGCTGTCACTCCATAGTTTTATCTCAGAACAAAAGAACCGTATCTGAGGTCTGGGTTTGTTGGGCCAACATTTCTAAGCAGGTTTGCTTTTACTGTGAGTTTGCGATTATTTGATTGGTTTTGTGTGCATGATTGTAATTCCCTGCATCTAGGGCATCACCCCCTGCGCCTCCCATGGAGGTCTGAACTTTAAGAACAAAGACTAAATGAGATTTCTGCCCTTCTTTTTTTTTTTTTCTCGCCTTTCCTCTCCTCTATCCCCCCTCCTTTCCACAACCTACTGTCCTGCCCTGTTGGGGTGTACAGAGAACATAGGCTTACTGTTAATTTTGAGGTTTCTTAACATTTTATTTATTTGTAACGTACTTTTTTATATCACAGGTATCGCAATTTAACATTTTTCTTCTAGATATTCATTTCATTCATCACTCCGTTTGAATCTTCCTGTTAGCTTTAGGACAATTAAAAAAAAAATCTACTTGTCATATTCTTTTTTTTGTAGGGCAAAAGTTGTATTTGAAAGGGTATTTTTGTATGTAATGTAAACTTCCTTCTTTACATTGAGAACATAAAATTCACAAAACCCCAAGTGGCTCCTGTCTCTTTCTTTTTCATTATTGTTCACGACACTGTGTTTAAAGTAAAAACGGAACGTATATTCTTTACATGCAACGTAGGTGATGATAACGTGTCGCTGCTTACGATGACGTCACCTCTTCTGGGCGATCCCTGTGACGTACTTTATTTCTAGTTATAGGCAACACTCATGTCGCGTTAACCACTATCCTCACATAGGATATTGACAGAACTACGAATATCTATGGGTCAATATTTTTGCAATTAACATTTCAGAGTCGAAGCGTAAGTTCTCTCGAAGAAGTGTTATTCTTTCTCTGTTGGAAATAAACTTCCTTGTTCGTGGGAGATTCCCACTGCGTGCAGGGGATTACCCTTTACATGAGGCGATCAGTTATGAACTTTAGTAAATACAACCGTCCATTTTAAAGAATATGGTCATAATGCTGGTCATTCAATCTCTTAGAAAAAAAAAAGACCGCCGAGCTGAACGGTGTCAGAACGAGCTGATATACTTTCTCTGTCATTTGGTTCTTAAAGGGGATAGAAACTTTTTTTCCAATTCAAAATGATGGAGAACATAAATATTGGAAAAACTCCCAAGTGTCTGTCTTACTGAAGCGAAACTTTTTGTATGAAGTTTATTTTTCCTGGGAATTCAAAAAGTTTGCTTTACTCTCCATTTCAACCAAGAAAAACTAAAGCACATTGATTGTTACAAGCTCCTTGGCATTTCTCATTTAATTTCTGTACGATTTCAATTTGACGTCGCCCTTTACGCTTCCCTCGCTGGAGCGGTTTCGTTCACGCTGAAAGTATGGCAAGCGGTATTAACAATTTGTATCCGTTTTCACTTGCTAGTGCTTTTATTTTTCATATGTATTCCAGTGATTATCTATTAAATTAGTCACTATAATTTATTTATTCTTTCTTTTGCTTTTACTCTATTCAATAGTCTAGTCTTTGGAAATCTTGTAATGTTCTGCCCTTGCAGTGAAATAACAGAAGTAATAAATACATTTTAAAAACGCTTGCTTTCTTGCTATGTATAGTTAAAAAACAGTTTGTTATAAATTAAGCGTATATGAATTCACAGTACTCAAAAAAAAAAAGAGTTGGCAAAATTGACCTAGATTACTTACTACTACCAGCGAGATTGTGAAGCATGCATTTGATGGACACTTTACTGTCCCAAGACCACGGGAGAGGATTTATGAATGGCAGTGAAGCAACACAACTGGTAGGTCACATGGTAATAGCGATATGGTGAATATAGTACGTCCAGATTATATTCATACTACACAGATTCACACAATATAGAACGCTTTTTGTTTTAGCATTTGCAAAATGATTATTTGTAGCTCAATCTATAGAGCATTCGTGTTTACAACGCCAAAGTCATGGGTTCGATGCCAGGGAAAGCAAGAATGGATTCAATGTGTTTCTTGAATAGTTAGTCGCTTTGGACAAAAGTGTCTGCCAAATGCGTAAATGTAAAAATTTGTACAAAATAAGTACCTACTCAAAAGAGTATGCTGTTTTGGATGCCACTAAAGTGTTTGAGGCAGTGTTTTAGTTGGTGTGAACCTTTACTACTTTGCAGATTGGTTATATGCACAAAGCTTTATTATACACAAAAAAAAAGAGGTAAGATTAGAAAAAAAGCATGTTCCCTATAAGTGATGAGAACACTAGTAGTATTTTGTTAGTTTTTAATATAGTGTTTAATTTAGAAATGTCTAACATTTGATCTCTCTTTATTTCTTGCACTAAATCTGTTTTATGTTCTTGGAAAACACTATTTTGATGTGAAGGACAAACATTTTGACAATGATATGTAGAACAAAGTTGGAAATGGTCATTAGGTTCCATGAAACATTAACAGAATCTTTTCAAAACTTTTGTTTTTCCTTTTGTTGTTGTGGTATCTGGGTATTTCTTGGTTACTAATAACTATCTACCTGGTGTGTATTACAATATTTATGAGAATTTATTATTATTGTTTTAGATATTTGCACCTATTTTTGAGAGAATAAATCTACCCCCATTGCTACTACTAATATTTTCCTTATTTACTTAAAATCAATTGTTTTGTCACTCTTTATAAGCAATGACTAATCAGAATGGCTACTTTATAGTTAATTAAAAATTGTACTCGTTACTAGCTAGTAGCAATTGTAATGAACTTGGGTCTAATAATTAGAAACTAGCACCTATTCAATTAGTAATAGGAAAACTAGACTATTTAAATAGGGCAAGTCTTTAATTTAGTGTCCTTGTTACGTTATAAGAACTACCTCCATTATTAACAGTAAATAATACATAATTACATTCAACTAACCCTATAGTAAGTACATGTTGCTATCTAATATTACTTAAATTCATAATTAAATTGCGAAATTTGTTACTAGTAACAATGCAATTATTACTTGTCACTATTATAATAGTCACTAGTAGCAAAAGAATACGTACTAACATCAAATAAATAGTAATTAGTGAAATAAAAAATAAAAATTGTGTTAATTATTACTAGCAAGTTGTATAAATAAATGTTAAACCGGCTTGCCATACAGAGGGGCGTGCTCTAAATAGTGGGGAATTCCCAGTCGAGTACTCTTGTGTTGAAGTGTTACTGTATATCTGTTCAGTACTTTAGAGCTCGGACTTAAGACAAACGTAAGGCAAGGGTGTTCGCATAATATGGATGGTGAGTACCAGTATTATTAAGTTAATCAAGTAACTATCTTTTTATGTCATTTATTTTTCTTGCTCTTTACTGTTTAAATAAATTATATGACCAATTAATATCTGTGATAGTCAAAGCGGAACAGCACCTTGGTTCTTTTTTAATAAGTTGTTTAGTAGTCAAATAAAAATTATTAATCTGCCGACTCATAATTGTATTATATTCGTCTCAATAATAATAACGAGGTAAATCTTTACAATGTAATCTGTAATCTTTACAATGTGACATGTTCTATGTTTTTTTAATCGAACTTCTACTTAAGAAAACGTACAAGCTTGTATTTTTATATAGGCCTATTATGGGAATGAAACGCAGAGTTGTCTTTGTGCAAATGTGTAATAACACAAAGCTCTTGGGAAAGAAATGCAATATGATTCTCATCACCTGAGAATTCTAAAGTTTTCTAAACTTAAGATAAATCCCATGTAAGCTAAGCAAACCAATTGAGTTACCAGTTCATGAATACATGATGGGAAAAGTAACACCAGGAAATAAAAAATGAGGAACTTTTAAAAGCTGTTTCAGCTCTCTTATTCTCATTTCCATGTTTGTTCATTCTTGTAAAATATAAAATGCAGTCTAATCTATATTTAGCTGATTTCCTATATTGATTTATGGTCTTCTCTCCATGCTCTTTTGTAGTCCATTCCCTCTCAATGCACAGGGACCCCAATCTAAGTAAGTAGCCTACATTAAATCTATCTGTATCTAGTGTGAAACACATTCTTTCTTATTAGTGACATGTTTAGGGTGTAACTCTTTGACTAATCAAATATGTTCAAACATCACCCAGTTGCCCTTGTAAAACCGATGTAATGTTCAGATTTCCTTACGTTACTTCCTCTTTTGTTTGATAAAGTTATGACTTCCTGTAAGTGGCAAATCTCATGAGCTGGCAGTAGTGAGTGACATCTGCACACTACACTATATAACACATAAGATCTATTTCATGCATGATAACTATCGACTTAATATATTCCCTAGCTAATTTTATTAGATTTCACAGTGTAAGAATGCATATGCAAACAGATCTAACCTATTTGTGGCTGTGTCAGAAGCAAGTGTGTTAAAAAAACAACCAAATCTGTATTGCATTGCAAATCCAGCTGTGTGTGCAGGTGTTTGACAAAGTTATGATTAATATGAATGCTTATTGACATAATGGCACCTGGATGAGCTCGTAAAGGCTCTGTGCTGACAGGTGCAGAGAGCGGGAAATTATTTACCAGCAGGCTGTGTTGTTTGTGGTCAGATTATGGTCAGGTTCTCAGAAAGACACTATGATGTTTCTACTGGTGTTTCAAGCACATTGCCATGTTCTTATGCATCTTCAATGTTTCCTTTTTAATAAACAGTAGATTTAAGCACAGGTGAGCATATCTGCGGGTATTTCTGCCTGACAGAACTGAAGTTTTGAACAGTCTAGTAATGTAATTTTGCTGGTTTCTGTGCAGTGGGAGATCCCTGTGCTCAGATCTTCGAGCAGCCTAAACAGAGAGGCATGCGCTTCAGGTACAAATGTGAGGGTCGTTCGGCGGGCAGTATACCTGGAGAAAGAAGCTCTGACAATAACAGAACCTACCCAAGCATTCAGGTACCTGTTTTTAAAGAACATTCACTGTATAATTAAATGTAGGAGATTTTCTAAATTGTCCTATTCATTTCGAATAGATACTAAATGTTAACGGGAAAGGAAAAGTACGTGTTACGTTGGTCACCAAAAGCGAACCATACAAACCCCATCCCCATGACTTGGTGGGCAAGGACTGCAAGGATGGCTATTATGAAGCAGAGTTTGGACCCGAACGAAAGGTCATCGCGTAAGTTGATGCTTTTAATGTTAAAATGCCTGGATAATTCAGAAGTCACTTGAAAACAGAAGTCACTTTAAAACCTTTTGATTAAATATACATTATCTACATGATTTGCTTTAATCTTGTTTGGTCCTGTTACTATTTTCCTCACAATGAAATAAAACATCTCTGTGCCCTACATCAAAGCCATTCCAATGTGCTTTCCGTATTACTCCAGCCCACACACTGCTACAGTTCTCTTCCGAAGGGCAGTTCATTCTTCTTCTTCTTTTTTTTTTAAAGAAGCATGTTGTTTCAGAGTAGGGAGCCATGCAGGGGATTCCCCCGGTATGCAAAATGAGGGCCTTAGAGCTCCAGTCTGCCCTCAATTTTAAACAGTATGTCAGTATGGTTAGTTCTAACCTCACTTTTCCTGTAAGCTTTAGTCTTTGGGATCAAAATTCAAGATGGACAATACATTTAACTAAACAAATCATAGTCAGACTACACAGTTTAACAGATAGGTTTTTTTAGTTTCCAGAATCTGGGCATCCAGTGTGTGCGTAGAAGAGAAGTGAGAGATGCCATAATGCAGAGGGTCACACGAGGAATCAACCCCTTCAATGGTAAGAACCAACAACACATTTTCCCTCCAACCACAAATAGAATCTGCATATGCAGAAAGTTCTGCAAATTTTCCCAGAATTCACAGTAGATGATGGTCGACGACATCACAGTGTTAAAAACACAAATGCTTACTCATTCCTATCTTTCCTGGTTCATTGCTATATGATACAAACTATCATCCGACGATGCAGGTAGAGTTGAAAAAGAATCACTTCTCTTTATTTAGTAAGGATGTCGCAAAACTGGCTGCGGTGTTGAGCGGCATATGATCAGGGGGAATTTATTCAGAGAGGGAGGAATGTCAAGAGGAACTGTAAACTATACGTTTTTGTGTAACAGATAACTTTGGGTTAGTCTGCTTCGAGTATGCAAACAGCTGAATACTTCAGGAATTCCATGCAAACTATTGTGTGGGAGGAAATTTTAACGTGGTCAACATATTTAAAGCAACTTCTCTAGGTGATTTTGTTTGGTGCCATCAGCAACATTAAGTCTGTAATGAATTTTGACATTATTTGTGCTTTGTCAGAACTTAATGTAACAGTAAGCACAAATGTATTGGATTGTAACTTTTGTGGGCTGTGAAACATTATTTGAAATGAAAGTGTTTAGTATATATGAAAGAATGCTTAAAACTCCAGGAAGTATGTAGTAGTTGACCTACAGTCGCTTTTGGAAATGCATTGGTTGATTTGCTTGCACTTTATAAATCGAATCAACAAGCATGTCACATTATGTTAGCGGTTGGTATAGAATCGGTGTGTAATTTAATTCCACTCTACCCAAAAGCTATTTTAGAAATGATCAAAGACATTATACGGTAAGGGAATGTAGGGAATATCAGATTGTGATTTCGGCTCTGTGTTTGCTTCCGCATGCATGTTCCTCTGTTCTCTGTGGTGAAGGGCTGTTTGAGGCACTGCTCTCACTTCTGCTGTGATAAACAAATAAAGATCTCCTTCTTTGGCTGCTAACACTAACAGTCCCCTGAAATTATATAGATTAGTCATGGTGGCAGTCATAGTGAGATTAGTCTTGATATTACATTTGAAATTTGGTCATGTGTTGAAAGGGTGACCTGTCAGCAGTGACCTCATTTACACTGACGTTATCCTTCAGTGATTTCATTGATGATGCATTCATATATAGAAAATACTTTTCATTTCGATTATTGACTAGTGTTCATTTTTGATTGTTGAGGTATTCATTTTGTGATTAGGGCTGTCACAAACATGAAAGTGTAACTGTTGATGAATTGTCATACCGGTATTTGGGATTAATGATGTAATTGTTTCATGTTCTGCTTAATACTCATATCAGTATATATGAAACATGAAATTTCTAGTAAACACATTGATATTTAGAAAGACTGAATTAGTATTGTCTTGTAAAACACTGTAAATAAAGTAAACAAAACTATTGATTATTGCAATGTACAGTGACTCACACTGGACTTCCATCTCTCTGTAAAATGTAATATTGCCTTGTAATATTATAAGGCTTTAATAGTGTGAATAATAATATTTTGAATATTAAAATATCTACAAATGAACCAAAAGTGAATACAATATTATATGTAATAAATAAATAAAATATCCTTCCATTTATACTTCATTTTTATCCAGACAATAATATAATATAATGAATTTATTTGATTAATTAATGTGATTATGTATCAATGTGCTCCAAACTGTAACATCCACAAATATTTGCCATTGAATCCAGAGCGCTACGTGTTAAAACTTGAGGGTTCAGTATGTGAACATATGTGCATTGCCTTATTTGGATGGTAACATGTGACTGGAATTTATAGATCACATTAATTCACCATTAGTTCGATTTGTAGGCATACGCGTCATATCGCAAAAAAAAGTATGTTCGTAAGCTGTACAAACACACATGCCATTTGTGAGGTTGCCCATAGCTCAATTTGCCATGATGGGTGCTGAGTGGGTGCTCTGTATGGTTTAGATGTCACAGATGGTGGGTTCAGGTGATGAGAGATGAGTGTCACACTCACCCTTTTCTTCACCTTCACCAGCCCACGCTAACCTAAATCATCCCCCACCTGCAACTGCTGTCCACTCGTTCCTCTTGCTCTCTGACTTCGCTAAATGCAGAACCAGAGGCGCACATATACGCAAATAAGCATTACCATACCACCGCTCGCAGTTGCCTTTCTCACACTCCACCTCTCGCTATCTTCCACACCCACTCATCTCCTCCCACTTTATCTCTGCTACTCTGTTCCTTCGCTATATATCTTGTCTGTTTTACATCTGTCGGCTGTGCTCCTCACTTGCTCGGCTTCCATTTCCCTCTTTCTTTCCCACTTATGGTCCTGTGGTCTGGACAGAGGTGTTTCTTCACGTCAGGAGGTCGGGCCCCCTCACTGCAGAGTCGTCACTGAGACTCTGTGACTCGATCTCTCTTTCTAACCCGCTGTGATATTTCCACCTGCTATGCGCTCAAAGCTTGTCATAGCTGTGGGCGGGATAGCCGTGGGGTGAAAAGAGAAAGACTCCTGACACTGAGAGTGGGCGGAGATGAACACATTGAGAAATGTCTACACTGTGTGTGGTTGTGTGCTTGTGGGCTGATGTGTCAGTGGCGTTTCTGGTGATGCTGCTGTGTAGAATCTGCAAGAACACAACATGCAGCTTGCTTTTCCGTTTACGCTTTATGTTAAGATTCGTTGTGGGGGGTCTGAAGTGGATGGCACTAAATATAGAGGCCTTTGCAGGCGTCTGCATTGTGTTTTGTCTCTTCTGATCCACAAAATACACAGTGGTCATCTCAAAGTGGGTGATAGATAGCAAGATTTTTTACTGAAAAATGACTATATAAATTACACTTATTTTTCTTATAAATATGCATATATTTTGTATAAACTACTATAATTGACAAAAATGTACTGTTATATTTTTGTCGTTTATTTAAATCATCAGACTAAAGGCAAGGCAAAACAGCACAATTAATAAACCTAGTTCAAAATTATATTGTTATTTATTTTGTTGCATTACAGTACTGTATTAGATTTAATAGACAGTACTAAATATACATAAGAATCTGATCACCAGTGGTCGCACTGTTTTGTCTCTCCTGGTGCACGTTTTATTATAAATATGTATGCATTTTGCATAAATTACTACCAAATACTATAAAGAATTATAACCGTAATATTTTACTTAACGTACTACATACGTATGATGGCAATGCATATTTTACACCATAATATAATGTAAATAAACTACTATTTACAGTATTTAGTTACGTTACACTATTTTGTTTTGCATTATGGTAATGAGAAATAAGTATGCTTTATTATCATGAAAATAATCTGAGAATTAAAAAATGGAAAATCATATCAAAAGTGTGTCAGTTAGTTTTGAACAAACTGACCTGGTTTTCTTCTCATGTCTGTTACATTTTCTTCTCCCCCACATCTCTCTGTCTCTCAAATTACGCCTATGAATAATGTGTTAATAAATGTTGTTGTTTTTTTGCACACTGCATTGTTGAACGTGTGATTTGTATCCACAGTTTCCCGGGAACAGCTGCTACAGACTGAGGAGTATGACCTGAATGTTGTACGTCTATGCTTCCAAATTTACCTGCAAGATGAGACCGGGATGTACAACATCATGTTGCCCCCCATCGTCTCCAACCCCATCTATGATAACAGTGAGTTGGCACAAATAAGAAAGACACAGCATTAAATCTGAAGTGTGTCATTTCTGCTGGCAACAAACTTAAAAAAAAAATGTTTGGTTGACAACATAACAACTTTGAATTACAAAGTAACACTTCACTAGGGATAAGGGAGTCAATCTTGAAATATTGATATTGTATTCTGATGATTTTTTTATTTAGCTTGAACCCATTTTATTTGTGTTATTTTATATAATATTTTATTTTATTATTTATTTAATAAAAGCCTTTTTCATTGGATTTAGTTTCTTGATTTAAATAAACACATTACAGTATTTGTTTACTGTAATATAATAATTGTATTTTTTACTCATTTAAATTTCACTCCACTCCAAGCTAGATGTGACATTTATTATAAGCTAAAATGTTTTATATAACTTTAAAGAATGGGTGTTGTTGAATGATTGTTCTATGATATTTTCTATCATAGAACATAGAATATTTTCTATAATTTAATAAATTAATATAATTAATATCAATTAATATAAATGTATTATAATTGTACAAAAAAATCTTTGGATTATTTCATATTAATAATTACATTTTGGATAGAGAAAACACAAAACCTTTGTTTTAATGCAGGTGTTGGTTTTCAGTATCTGATATATTAGCTATATATTAGATTTAGAAGAAAGTGGTATGGCAAAACCTTTCATAATGCAACAGTTTTGCGGCAATTTTGACTAATTTACTGTTTGCCATGATGCAAGTCACTACTGCCACAGAGCTTGAAGATATAGCCGTGGTAATGCATTGCTTAGAGCTGTCTCACTACAGGAAGTGAGCACGGTCCATTTCAACACTTCCTCACGTGATAGTGGTGTACGGCGCGAGCAGAGCAGCAGTGCTTGCAGCGTGTTTTGTGTGGTTTTGCGATGCTAAATAAGTCAGCGCGGATAAAAGAAGCTCATGCCATGACTTGGATAATGGATTATAAACTTGTTCATCTGCTTTTAGAGGCTGATTCTCAAGTCTTTCATGTTGTTCTCATGACAATGCATTAAATTAGACTTATTTTTTAGAAAATGTGAGCTTGAAAATATGAAGACGTTTACAAAAAGCATATGTAGGTATGATTGACCTGAATTATTTGAAGCATTTGCAGCCATAGTTAATATGGTTAGCCGTTAAATCTAACCATAAATACAACACAGAAAAGAGGAAGCAATAAACAACCTCACCCTCACTATAATTCATGACAGGTTTGACTGCTTTTTTTTAGTCTCAGCACATAATGTTTGTGTGGCTGTGCCTGCAGATTCTCAGATAAAGTCAAAGAATGTAAGAGATGATTACCTACTGCTAATAGCAGCGCATGTCTGTTTTTCAAGATTTTCAAATCTTCAATCTAAATAGGCTGTGCTTTTTTTTTTCAGGGGCCCCAAACACAGCCGAACTGCGAATCTGCCGGGTGAACAAGAACAGTGGCAGTGTGAAGGGAGGTGATGAGATTTTCCTCCTCTGCGATAAAGTGCAGAAAGGTACAGGGCCGTTTTAAGTCTTTAGAACACTTCAAGTGTTTTAAAGGGAGAGTTCGCCCAAAAATCAAACTTCTGTCAGTAATTACACACCCTCATGTCATTCCAAACCCATAAGACCTTTGTTCATCTTCGACCCACAAATGAAGATATTTTTGAGGCTCTCATTCATTCAGTCCCTCCATAGAGATCCAACGCCACTTACTCATTCAAATATGTAATCCATGTGACTCCAGTGGTTTACCCTCAGTTTTATGAAGCAACGCGAGTGCATTGGTTGTGCAAAAAACATAATAATAAACAAAATAATACCCAAAGCGTTCAGGCAACAACATTGCTCTCATGAATGCACTTTACACAAACCAAACACTCGCATTGCTTAAACCAATGGAGTCACATGAGTACTTTAATTATACCTTTCCTATCATTCTATCGTCTATCGTCCTGTCGTTCCTATCGAGAGCAGAAAGCTCTCGGATTTAATTAAAATATCTTTATTTGAGTTCCAAAGATGATCGAAGGTCTTACAGATCTGGAAAAACAGAAGGGTGAGTAATCAATGACAGTATTGTAATTTTTTTGGTGAACTATCCCAACTTGAATGAGAACACCCCAATCTCTTGAACCACACTAACACTAATATAATTTATTAAGTTGTTCATTCAATCATTCTAATATGTCGTTTTCTCTTCATCATCCATTTAATGGTTTATGTTATTTTTTTATTTTACTGAAAATTACCTATCCATTTCCATTATCAGTTTTTTTATGCCATTCTTTCGTTTAACCCATTTCTCACACCATAACATCACCTCATTCTAGATGACATTGAGGTGAGGTTCTTCACTCAGACCTGGGAAGCCAAAGGCTCTTTCTCTCAGGCAGACGTACACAGGCAAGTGGCCATAGTGTTCAAGACACCTGCCTACTGTGACACCACCATCACAGCCCCGGTCACAGTGCGCATGCAGCTGCGTCGTCCCACAGACCAGGAGGTCAGTGAGTCCATGGAGTTCAGATACCTGCCGGATGACAAAGGTAAAAAAAAAAATTCAGCCTATGCTTCCATTGTATCCACATCATGGATTGTTTGATTTTTGCTCATGGCGTCTTTGTTGGTACAAGTGGGTCAATGACGAGAAAATTAAATGTGCCAAATTCCTTGAAATGTACTTTTTGTAAGAGGTTTCGTTAGTTTTGAAAAACTTTTAAACCATTTTCAAGAAAGGTTTAAAAAAACATCTGCATGTTGATTGCATCATATGATATTGTTGGTCGATTTGGCGGGCAAAAAACTTTTTCTTTTTCTTTTTAGATCCATATGGCTGTCAAGAGAAGAAACGTAAAATTCAAAGCCAGATGAAATCCTTCCCTAGCTTCTCTCAAGGAGCCATGAGCTTCACGAACAGACCAAAAGCTGTGCCTTCAAACTTAATGCATCAGAGAATCAAAATCGGTAAGACACATGTCAATTTCCATGTAGCCCATACTAAATAAATACTTGAAAATGACAAAAAAAAATGATATAACACGACATAATCTTTTTTACAGAGCCACCAAATAATAATTATAATAATTATCGTCCTTCCAACCATGGGGTGGTGCGCCCAAATCAGTCAACCTATTTTAATAAACCCCCTTCGTCCTGCAACATGATGCCACCCCTATCAGAAACCCCAACCCCAGGAACGCTCAGTCAAGCATGGGCCAGTCAAATCAACAGCAATGGAGCTAGTAATGTGGTCGGGCTACAGCAGGTCAATCCAAGTTCCAGCATGCCCACCACAGGGGAAAGTGGAAACAGCCTCCCTCTACTGACCTCTTTGGATCTGGAGTTTCTTCAACCCAACGGCCCAACCAGCAGCCAGGCTCGACAGGACCAACCGAACCAGCAGGTCCAGCAATCCCAGCAGCCATCTCAAAGACAAGGACTGGAAGGCCCCAATACCTGGTTTCATTTTGGCTCCCAACAGCCTCAAAGCACACAGAATGGAGCAACAGGCACCGGTGGGTCACTGGGAACGGGGTACTCCTATGCAAACAACTTTGATGAGGAGTTCTTTCAAAACCTCATGAGCAACCACCAATTGAAACAGGAAACTCAAGGGCCGAACAACATGGCTGTTCTCGGGCAGACCTGCACCTCATCTTCAGACTGTATCCAGTCCTTCACCGCCCTCCTGAACTGCCCCAACCCTAATGGAAGTACTTCGGAAGCCAGTGGGGCCAATCAGATGGTCTCGCAGATACCATACCCTTCCAGCAGCATGGGGCAGGAGAACCATCTGGATTCTTTCACCTGGCAGTACTTCCCAGAATAGTGTTGAATTCCATAAGTGTTCAGCTTGTTCATGATTTAGTTTTTTAGACAAAGGCTCTGATCTAGGTTCACTGAATGTATTTTTCTGAAGATCAGGAGGGTTTGTTGTCCTG
This sequence comes from Rhodeus uyekii, assembly GCA_037043235.1. Classification (NCBI taxonomy): domain Eukaryota; kingdom Metazoa; phylum Chordata; class Actinopteri; order Cypriniformes; family Acheilognathidae; genus Rhodeus; species Rhodeus uyekii. The sequence goes on along the minus strand of JAWRVZ010000013.1, from coordinate 3,454,608 downwards.
GAAATACTGTAAGTTGCTGCCTCCAATATGGTTGAGATTTTTTGAAACAAATATGTGTAACAGTCAGATGGTCATATTGGAAAAGTTTGGGATCATTTGTCCACAAACGCTTAAGTATGGCAGCGTAATTGTGTTCCTCAACGTGGGAACTAGCAGGGAATTGTCCCTGGGTAATGGCTATGTCATTTTAAACATGCTTCTTATCCAAGGTTCTCAAACTGTTCAAACAAGGTCTTTCATTGGTAACTCCAAAGTGATATATTGACTTTAGAAAACTACTACCAATGTCTCATTCTGTTTTAACTTGTGCTATCTGAAAATTTTGCTTTTACAACACATTTTCTATGGGCGAATTTTTGTATTTTTATAAAATGAAAGTTTATACTACTGAAGATGGATTTTGTGATTTAGTTTATTTTGTTCAAAATGTTTATTGAGTGTATCATATGTTTCTGTTTCACATTCCAAAGTTCAGGTAAATAAAATAATTAAATCTCTAATTTGGGTCTACATATTTATTTTCCCTTTTTAACAACATTCAGTTACAAGAATACAGAGAGGCCTTTAGATACAAATATGCCCAGTCCGGTTCTCATATTCCTGAACCCGTGACAGCAGTGATGATGCAATTGACATGCTTTTTACAATGAGAATATGAAAACCAATGAAGCACTTATTGTGTCATTAGAGAGGTTTCAACTCCTAACAGATTTATTTATATTCACACATGTTATGTTGATGAGTTGCTCAGTTGATTTTGAAACTTGGGAATTTTTGACTTCCTATTCCAATATTTGAATCACTTTTTTCCACAATTTAGAAATATACGCTTTTACTTTTTGTTTCTCTTTTTATGTCCTTTCAGTACTGTAGGATTACAAAATAATGACGATTTTTTTATACAGGGATATTGCATATACAGAGCATGATTTGCCTGTAACCTGAACACCATCAGTCAAACAATTAAAATTAGTTAAATGAAATGAGCTACAAGTGTAACATTCGTAAACAACCATCCTCAAAGCTGTAAGACTACCATTCAAATGTTTGTGGTTGGTGTATTTGTTTCTTATGATGAAAAACTGAGAAATGTTATTACTGTTTAATATAATATTTAACAAACTATGTAATATAGTTTGTAATGGCATTATTCATCAGTGTTACAGGATTCTTCAGAAATCTGATTTGGTGCTCAAGAAACTTTTATAATTAATGTTGAAAACAGTTGCACTGTTTAATATTTTATTGAAAACCCAGAAGAGTAAAAAAACATCTAGTGTAGAATTTGATTTATGTTGGAATGGATGATCAAATAAATAAGCAGGTTGTCTTGCAGGGGCTGTTCTGGACCATTCACACTTGGCATGTTTGATTTGATTAAAACGAACCCTGGTGTGATTGCTCTGTTAGTGCGAGTTATTTAAAGTGTGAACGCTGCCATCAGAACCCAGGACCGTGACAAACAAGCAGACCAAGAACTCTGAAAAGAACCGAACTGACTCTGGTGCAGTTGGAATGATGCATGAACGCAATACACATCTGACCAGTTTTCAGCAGGTCAGTATATCGTCATATGCAGGTTATGCACAAACAACAAGCACATTTATCCCAGCACACAGCATTGTTTTAGATGTTCGCTAAGGAAACGCTGAGCGGACCAACTTTAATGACCTATCTGACAAATAGGCCCAGTATTGTTCAAAGAAAGCTTTTCATTTTTTATGTGTTTGTAAACCTTATCATTTTAAACATTTTAAGCCAATCAAGCACAAGATGACATGAATGCAACTTCATTCTGTGCTTGTGCGCTGTGATCAATCATTTTTGTGCAAACGCAAAGAAAGCCTCTGTCCTGGAGTGTACTGGAGTGCTGGAGTGCTGTACTCAGCACTCCTCTCAGACAGCACTCCAGTACACACAAAATTATGTCAAAATGCCCGTCTTATTGGCTATCCATTTTAACACAGTTGGTTATGTCTTAAGTGAACCAAAATAGTTTAGAAAATATTGAATGTGTGACAATATACAGGATCCATCGATGCATCAAGGTTTTAAAGTGAAAGCAGGCTCAATACCTTCTGTTTTTTGTGAATAACGTTAACAACAAAAGAAAAAGAGAGAATCTCACTGCAATGACATAAATATCTTCTGTATATGTGTATAGGCTATGTTTACTTCATACTGTAATACTGTTCTCATAAACACAAAAAATATGTAATAATTTAATTTGTATTTTTATTCTCTTGTATTTATTTGTGCAACTGCTTTTAATTTGTTATTGTTTTATTATTTTCTTTAATTTTTGAACTTAACATTTTATTTTTGTTGTGATCCGAGCAGGTAAGAAAAGCGTTAGCGTTAGCATTACCGTTAGTGTTGAGCCCTGCATGTTTATGTTTTTTTAGACAGTGAACAACAATACTTGTTAATAATATAATGATATATATGATGACAATTTTATGTTAGTCAAACACTAGCCTACACTTGCTACACATTCTCACTGAAGGCTAAGCCCCCAGATCAATTCTTAAACCGCCACTGTTCTCTTGTATTTTATATAACATCAACACATGCTAAGTAAACTTAAACACCAGACAGTGTTTATTTGGCAGCCTTTAGCAATACCAATAGCCAAATCTTTGAATAATGTCCATTCAACAATGTGATTAAATGCTTTTGAATCTTGTACAAAAACAGGAACAATCATATAGGCCTTTATGCCAAAGATTTGGCGCTCCTGTAGCTCAATCAGTAGAGCATTGGTGTTTACAACGCCAAGGTCATGGGTTTGATCTCAGGGAAAGCAAGAACTGATTCAATGTGTTCCTTGAATGCAATGTAAGTGGCTTTGGATGAAAGCATCTGCCAAATGCATAAATGTAACATGTAAATGTTATGCGAACAGTGGGAGTTATTCATTCTTGGTAAACATTTATACGTCAATACATGGCTTTTGATAATCTTATTCTATACTGTATTTCAATAATGGTCACAACATTTCTTGAAATTGTGTGGTTTATAGCCAGAGCTGCTTTCCCCACAGAGACGTCAACACAGAACACACTAAGAAACAGACTCATCCTATGGTCTCATCTGGAAGTTAATGCCGTTTAAAATTGTGGTTTCCTGTCTGTCATTCTGTACCAAACCACAATGCATCTCCTAAGCAGAAACAAGTCAGTCATATGCAGGGAAAGTGAAAGGATTTTGGTAGGATTTTAATAAGTTGGTTGTCATTAGAAAATGTTTTATTTTATGCGTGTTAATGAAGGCAAAGGTTAATGTCTCGATAGAGTTCCTTTGATCATATCAAAAACCTGATGTTGTCATAACTACAATTATGAGGTAATAATCACACAGATCCGAGGGGAAATACCTGAACAGATGTCAGTGAATTAAATAAGTGACGTTTGTGTGTTCCTGGAACTAATGAAGAATTTGAAAATAATAAACATCAACACTATAACAACAACTTCTATTTGCAAAACATATCGGTCAAAAATAAGTGACGATTCTGGTAAAACGCAAGCTGCTGGGATGAAATGACCACAGTGATGCAGTATAATATACTCACATACTCTTACTTATTTTCTAGTATAAGTCATATCTATAAGTGCTTTTGTGTATAATATGAGTTATATTTCTGGATCCTGGTCATAGTATATAAACATTTAACACAATATCATTGTATTGTTACCTGCATTCAACATTGAGCTGGAGTAAAAAGGGATTTCAAAGTTATTTGTCATTAGTGAGTCTACCTCAGAATCATGCATGTTCGGTCAGAGCTTTTCTGCCCTGGAACGAAGCCAGGGCAAAACACAACAGAGCCAAACTTCTCAGTTCCAGTCAAGCTCCTCCCCAACGACTACGTCACGAACGCACACACACGCACACATGTTGCGTGATGGGAAATGGATGATACGCTTTACAGAACTGCCTTTTCTTGTGCTCTGCTCTCACCAGGAGAATGAGGAAGTTCTGAAGGAAAGATCATATTACAGTCTAAAAACGTACTGGATGTTTATGAATGATGATGATTGAATTAAATCTTCAGCACCAATCTGGATACCATGAGAGGCAGTGATTTATTTTCTATAAATATAAGAGAAAAGTACTTATAAAACAGTTTTACTACAGATAAAAATATTTTCCCGCCCAAAAATAAAAAAGATAGACTTATATAGGAACATTAATGTTTGACTCTGAAAAACTTAAACAAAATCATCAGTAGCAGATAAAATAAGTCACTTTCAAACTATTCTGATCTCAATAACTTATGAAGGACACCAAGCAAAGCAAAGGTTATCATGTTCATTCGGATTTGATTCAGAATTCACTTGCAAACAAGAAAACCTACATTCTACAATTGCAAAATCAAGGGTACTCATTAAACAGTTTTGCTTGGAGAAAAAGAGGCAATTTTATCTGTCCTGAAGGTCTGTCTAATTACATATCACTCGTGTGTTTGACTGAAATGCTTACCTCATGTGCAATGAATCTCATATTTCAGCAAAGAGGGAAAATCCCCATTACCCTACAGAGAGATCTGCAGAAGAACATTGAGCTGAAGATCATTGCACTGTGTGCTTTTGTGAGAGCAATAGTTTGTCAAAAAGCGGATGTTTTAAAAGTACTTTAATTAGTTTAATAATTCAAAGCACTGACACTTGCTTACAGAACTAACATAGGCTCAGCACCCTCATACTTCCAGACTACTTCAAATCTACACACCTACCAGAAACCTTCGATCGATCAACAAGTGACAACTTGTGGTACCCTCACAGAGAGGCAAAAAAAAAAATCACTCTCAAGAACATTCTCGTTCACCGTTCCTTGCTGATGGAACGAGCGCCCTGCCTTCATCCGGAACGCAGAATCCTTGGCAATATTCAGAAGACTGCTAAAAACTCACCTTTTCGTGAACACCTAACATGACACACACACACACCACCTCAACTTATATACATACACTCACCTAAAGGATTATTAGAAACACCTGTTCAATTTCTCTTTACTGCAATTATCTAATCAACCAATCACATGGCAGTTGCTTCAATGCATTTAGTGGTGTGGTTCTGGTCAAGACAATCTCCTGAACTCCAAACTGAATGTCAGAATGGGAAAGAAAGGTGATTTAAGCAATTTTGAGCGTGGCATGGTTGTTGGTGCCAGACTGGCTGGTCTGAGTATTTCACAATCTGCTCAGTTACAGGGATTTTCACGCACAACCATTTCTAGGGTTTACAAAGAATGGTGTGAAAAGGGAAAAACATCCAGTATGCGGCAGTCCTGTGGGCGAAAATGCCTTGTTGATGCTAGAGGTCAGAGGAGAATGGGCCGACTGATTCAAGCTGATAGAAGAGCAACTTTGACTGAAATAACCACTCGTTACAACCGAGGTATGCAGGAAAGCATTTGCGAAGCCATAACATGCACAACCTTGAGGCGGATAGGCTACAACAGCAGAATATCCCACCGGGTAACACTGATCTCAACTACAAATAGGAAAAAGAGGCTACAATTTGCACAAGCTCACCAAAATTAGACAGTATAAGACTGGAAAAATGTTGCCTGGTCTGATGAGTCTCGGTTTCTGTTGAGACATTCAGATGGTAGAATCAGAATTTGACTTAAACAGAATGAGAACATGGATTCATCATGTCTTGTCACCACTGTGCAGGCTGGTGGTGGTGGTGTAATGGTGTTCGGGATGTTTTCTCTGCACACTTTAGGTACCTTACTGCCAATTGGGCATCATTTAAATCCCACGGCCTACCTGAGCATTGTTTCTGACCATGTCCATCCCTGTATGACCACCATGTACCCATCCTCTAATGGCTACTTCCAGCAGTATAATGTCATGTCACAAAGCTCGAATCAAACGTTGAGTTCACTGTACAAAAATTGCCCCCACAGTCACCAGATCTCACCCCAATAGAGCATCTTTGGGGTGTGGTGGAACGGGAGCTTTGTGCCCTGGATGTGCATCCCACAAATCTCCATCAACTGCAAGATGCTATCCTATCAATATGGGCCAAAATTTCTAAAGAATGCTTTCAGCACCTTGTTGAATCAATGCCACGTAGAATTAAGGCAATTCTGAAGGCGAAAGGGGGTCAAACACAGTATTAGTATGGTGTTCCTAATAATCCTTTAGATGAGTGTGTGTATATATATATATAAACCTTACTCTTTCTCCGGGCTTGTACTACCAGTTTGTGTAATGCTTGAAACTTTGTATTGTAAGCACTCTTATGTACTTTTGCGTTTTCAGGATGAATCGCTTTCTGTATTCCTCAAATTGTAAGTCGCTTTGGATAAAAGCATCTGCTAAATTAATAAATGTAAGTGTAAATGTTAATAAGATTTTCTTTCCTAAAATAATGTCCCTAATATTTTTATTAAATTATTATTTTTATTGCTATTCATTATCATATATCCCATATATTCAGCATGTTTAGTTGATTATTTTCGTAATTTTTATTAAAACATAGTTTTTTTTTCTTATTTAACTAATTAAATTAATTTAATAAAGATTAAAGTACATTTTTAAATATTTCCTGCCATAAATATTTGGAATAAAATGCAATTAAACATAACTAATGAAAATAAATAAATGCTCATTCTCATTACATTTCAATTGAATTGAATCTGAAACGATCGTTTTCATTACAGAAATATTTTTCATGATAATTCATTAAATATTTTTGTTGTCATTGTCAGCTGAACAAATAAACAAACAATACAATACAAACAAACTTTGTTTTGCTGATCATTTTATAACTGGACGTAGTTTACAAGAAATTAATTTTTGTCATTATTTCATTTGTTATTTCGATTTTCATTTCACTTAACATTTCTTCATTTTTTTAATAATAGATGTCAATATCCCAAGTGTTGTATTAATGAAATACTTCCATTGTTCAGTTTTATTTCCCAGCATACAATAAGCCCTGCCCCCATCATCGCCCTCTTTGCTGAATCTGACCACACTGTGCACACCTGCAGTTGGTCAAGCCTGCGTCAGTCGTGGGTGGGGGAGTGGGAGGTGTTAATTTCAAAATGTCACATTGCCCCTGTACTCAACCAAACATGGCCCCACACAACATTTTCTTGAGCTTCACCTGTCAGTAGTGAACTGTAGTCCCACACAATGACATCATAAGACACCTTTCTAGATGCTTTCATGACATGTTTTGAGTACCAGGGTGCAGAGGGGCCTCAGAAATGACCACAAAATCCAAACACTACACACAGTCGCTACTTTCACCGACTGATAGTTTCAGGTCACATGCTTTACTTCTGCTTTTCAGCAGAGCTCACTGACAAACAGGAACAATGTTTTAAAAAAAGAACATCTTAGGGAACTTAGAATTTCTCTATCTTATTTGTTATCTCATGGTGCAAACCCTAAACTATTGGTTTTATGAGGCACATAAAGAAACGTCTGATGTAGCTAGGTAACACTCTCTTGAAGACAAATAGAAACTTTCAGAACTCCAGAAATGTTTTGATCTCGCGCTCAATTGTTAAAGTCGAACGCAAACATATAATTTGAGAACGAGCAGTGAGCTTGTGGTTGTGTAGCTCACGTTGCTATCATCACCAGTTGGACTGAAGATTTCCATCCCAACTACAGCATAAAACCCGCCCATTTAAAGAAATACCATCCCAAAATGCGTACTGTTGTAACTAATAATATTTTGTATTTTTCCCCGGTCGGAAAAGGAGCCCAATTGGGCGGGAACCCAGCGGGAACCCACCCAATCTGGCAACACTGATCATCACGGAAAAAATAAGTGGAAACGAAAACAACTGTTTGAGTGCAAAGGGTTGAGGATGACCTCTGTTGGTCACGATTTTAAATAACATCTGATTTGTGTGATTCAGCTCGTGCATTATGGATCGGTGGTGCCGCCAACAGTCCGCATGACATGTGGTAGCCTTCGAATTTTCATCGAAAGACAAATGTACTATTTAAATGAATTTTGTTAGGGAGAAAGTAAAGTAATCTAGTTAATCTAGTTATTTATGTACAGAGGAAAACATTCCACTAACGCATCTATTAGTACAGTTGAATACAGAATAGGCCTATTTTGTGTAAAATCCATCCAGTGTAATGAACATTTCATAAATAGGTCTACATATAGCCCTTTAGTGTTATTTAATTTGTAGTTCTTCTTATTTAGCACTACTGATATTTCATTTAATATGCATATTTATATTGCAATTATATGCATGTTCATATTAGCTTACTTATGTATTGTATATTTCTAATTGCAAGCCATATGGAAATGTATGGGAATATTTATTTTATAGATATTTAGCATATAATGTCATTATTTTTCTGCAATAATTAATCTTGTTTTTAATATTTATTTACATTTCTAAAAACCAACATTTATATCACTGTACATTATTATCCTTGCATTAAATGAAACACACACACAGTTGACAGATGTTATGAGGGTTCTCACACAGTTTCTGACAAAGTATCTGATAATTTGACATCTTTCTTCTGACTGACTCCATTTTCCCCTTTTTAAAGATCGTATGTGTTGGAATGTAACATACCAGTCCTCCATTAACCTTTATAGATGTTTACCCTAATACATTGCACATTCCTAACTCAGAAATATGAAGAGGGTCCTTAAAGCATTAATTATAATTATATTATATACAGTATATATATTATATATAATATTATATTAATTACCATTATTGAAATTGAGGAGGGGACACATTATTAAAAATTAGTCTATAGGCCAAAGATCTCATTTAGTCAGGCTACCTGAATAAAAAAATGTTACTGAAAGACTTTTTACCTCCTTGATAATTACAGGCAGGTGTGCTGAAGCAGGGTTCAACTCTGCAGGAAGGGTGTTAACTAGGCTGTATTACAGAAACATTCTATCTTGAGTTCAGTTTTATCTTACAGTGTTCTAATTGAGAACTGAAATCACCCTGGTAACCAAGTAGATAACAAAAGCCCTAGGGACGACATTACAGAACTATCCTGACTCAGAATCCTATCTTTTTATCAACCATTATAATTTTATTTGGAAACCCGATTTTTTTTTAAGACAGTAAGGTTTTGTGCCCTACTTGTATAGTTTATCTGAAAAAGTGAATACAAACATATATCCTAAAGTACTTCAATTATTCCTGAACTGGATAGGATAAGATAAAACAAAAAGCCTGCCCTCCCATAATCTCAAACAATCTTTGCATTTATTGTGCTTAAATAATCAATCATAATGTATTAGGCAATACCAGCGGCTGCATGTGCCAAATGATATAGGGTACTACACTGCTGAAAAAAATTAAGAGAACATTTAATCATCACAGTATAACACCAAGTCAATTAAACTTCAGGGATATAAATCTATCCAATTAGGAAGTCTAAGTGATTGTGAATCAGTTTCACCTGCTTTGGTGCGAATGAAAGTGACAACAAATGCACTGGAAAGGCAACAGCAAGACAACCCCCAAAAAGGGAATGATTTTGCAAGTGGTGGCCATAGACAATTGTGCTCCCCTTATTCTTCATGACTGATTTGTCTTTAGTTTTGTTAGGGTCATTGTCACTGTCTGCACAGGCAGTCCTGCTCTTCCAGGATGGCACATCCATGCCGTTGCAAGGATGTTTGGTGTTTCTCCCAACACAGTTTCAAGAGCATAGCAGGGCAACAACCCAGCAGCAGGACCGATCTCTCCTCCTTTATGCGAAGAGGAACCGGAGGAGCACAGAGCCCTACAAAATGATCTCCAGCAGGGTACAGGTGTGCATGTTTCTGAACAAACATCATGAGGGTGGCAAGAGGGCCCAATGTCCTCTGGTGGGACTTGTGATCACAGCTCAGTACCATGCAGCTCTGGCATTTTCCAGAGAACCCCAGAATTCAAGTCAGCCATTGGTGACCTGTTTCCTGAAAGCATTTTCACACTGAGCACGCGACCGATGTGAAAGATTATGCTGCATGCTGCATCCAACATCCAGCATTACCAGTTTGGCGGTGGGTCAGTAATGGTCTGGGGAGGAATTTCCTGGTTAAGTACCAGGATGAAATCCTCAGAGATAATGGTAGCCCTTATGCTGGTGCAGTGGGCCCTCGGTTCCTTCTGGTACATTATAATGCACAGCCTCATGTGGCTAGAGTGTGTAGGCAGTTTTAAGATGACGAAGGCATTGATGCCATTGACTGGCATTCACATTCCCAAGACCTGAATTCAACCAACTAATATAAATCAATATAATCTGGGATATTATATATCGGAGTATCCAAAGCCACCAAGTAGCACCACAGACTGTCCAGGATCTCTCATGCCCTGATCCAGATGTGGGAGGAGATCCCCCAGAATATCATCTCATCAGGAGCACTCCCAAATGTTGCCATGAGTGCATACGCCATGCACACAACTGACTTACATTATGAGCTGTTGTGATGAACTTCATGCAAGTTGGGCCAGCTTGTTTTTTACATTGATTTTTGGTGTGATTTTGAATCAGCCCACAGTGTGTTGATGATTCTGATTCCCACTGGCTTTGTTTTTAACAAATTATAGAATGCATATAATTAGAGATTTTCCAATTCAATATTTCATTTATTGAGATGTGATTTAAGTGCTCCTTTTATAAAAAAAAAAAATTTGAGCAATTGTTGGACTCAGCATCAATCCCTCAAATCCGCGAGTTCTTTTAATGAGGAGAGCAGAGACGGCTTTTCATTTAATTTTCATTTAAGTCAGATGAATAAAGCATACAGAGCTCTGGGTCACAGCTATCCCTGATTACACAATCCTACTGTGAGTTGTATGCTCAGGTACTCTGCAAGTGCTCACCTCTCCCTACGACCCTCATATTTATACAATATAATCAAACAAGTCGGCAGTCTCTTCTGGACAAAGGTTGATGGAGATCCGGTGGTCCAATTGAAACCTCCGCTCATCTCAGCTCCTGTTTTCCTGTACACATAAGCTCTTTTCCAGGTTAATCATATAGTGAGACGGTCTGAGGCACCTCACATACAAAAAAACATCTTCTTGTGGTCATCTCTTCTGATAGTCCTGATTCAATCATCACATGCTCTGCCAACATTCTTCTGTTATTCCAAAGCTTGAAGACATTGATTTATTGACATAAACATCTTTAACCCCTTGTGATCATTCAGTAAAACAATCATCTTAAAAGTCCACTATGTCATTAAACCATGCAAATCAGTATTAAAAGCAGTATTATTTCCTTCACAATGTAGTTGCAGAGTATTAAAGGCAGAAAGAGAGAGTATTTGTGTGTGCGTTACATTTTTGAAGGCCAAACCTTTGAAAGTGTCCTAACAAACATTTTGAAACATGTTGAAAACTGACTGGAGGAGCACTTGAAATGTCCTCCTCGTTATTTCAAAGGCTCTTACATCATTATGCAGCATGTCTTCACTTGTGCCCCATCCGTTCTACGGACTTGCATCTGTTGTTTATAAATGTTAGGCTACATTATAAATCAAACATTGCAGTGCTACCGCGTTGCCTGTTTCGTCTGCACTTGCTCCGCTTTTTTTAAACGCTGGGAATGTGATCCGTAGTCCTGGAAAGCATGAGCGAACAGGAATTTGCCAGGAATCTGACTGGATGGGGAGTGGCACATACCAAATCCCAGGATTTGGCTCTTCCATACATGGTAAACTTCAATATAAGATGACGTAACGGTCCACCCCTAAACAAACATAGGAAATAAGCTCTTATCAGCGCAGAGACCTGACATTATTCGCTCACTTCTGAGGAAGCTCCACCCAGGCATAGTCTCTTCGACTTGAACGCCCTGTCCCGCTACAGTTACACGTTATAGCACAGCTTACACTGCACTAGTTCAAGAATAAGTTTACGCGACGTGTTGGAAGTATAATGCCTGTACGGGTTGTTTTACAAGGCCCTGGACCGTGGGGATTCCGCCTTGTCGGAGGGAAAGATTTCGAGCAGCCTCTTACAATCTCGAGGGTAAGAAATTAACTTCGGCTTTATTAATAATTTATCGCAGAGGGGGAAAGTAGCGTTCATAGACCAAACTTCGCTGAAATAATAGGCTTTATAACCCGGATAAACTTTCTCAAGGATGTGCCTAACGCGAACATCTTAAGGTATGTGTAGTGTAGAACAAATGGAAGCTAAGACTAGCAAATTATCTACTCGTTCTGGACACGAAATCAGATTCTTTCTCTAAATACAACTATAGTTGACATACTGTACATAATTCCACATAGTTTTGTAGAAATATAGACCGAGGCTGTGTTCACGGCATAAGTGACTTGTTATAATGGTAGTAATGTGACACTTAGGCGCGCGTTTGAAAAGTTTACCTTCAACCGCAACAAGCAGCCTGTCAACTCTTAAAGGGGCACTCAGTATGTTTTGTTAATTAATAGATTTACACATAAATATTATTACAATGATGTTCACTTGTATTCAGAAGCTCCAAACATCTTTTTTTTTTAGAAAGTTGTTTTATTTTACGTTGGGTTTGTTCAAATGCCCACAATTGCGGTACCGGTGTTGTGCACGCAACAGGAAGTAAGTACCATGTCTTAAAAATGTCGTGAACGCGCACTAAACCCACACTATCATGTTTGGGGTTTAGTGCCACGAAGTCTTAAGAAACATTCCACTATAGCTTAAAATAACTGAATATTACACATAATTTGGTCAGTAAAACATTTTACGGGTGCAAAGATGAGTAGGCTATGTCTATTTTTGTACAATATTTACAACTGCTTTTTATAACTTAATTAGAAACACCATCATTTTTGTTACATGGGAACTACTGAACAGACATTTAGAAATTTATTTTAAAATGCTAAGTATTGAAAATCAAAATAAAACTAAGTACTATAAGCGTGTCCCATTGGGTAATCAAGTGCTCTACACACACTTGTGGTACAAATATACAGGAAATACGTTATGTAAGCAGACAAGTGGTCAAGTGCTAAGACCACCAGTGTGGGTTTTTGGACAGGCCCATAGTGGGTCTCCAAATTAGGCGCTGCCATGTTGAGATCACGTTACCCATAGTTTTCTTCATAATGCACTTCTTGTCAGCGTTCAGTGTAAAAATTATGTCCCATTCACATCATGAATAACTATAACAGTAAATATATTACCTTCCAAAAACAATGCATTATGTTCTTTTTATCATAAGCTGTCACCTGCCACATTAAATGCTCCAGCTTTTAAAACAGAGTGGAATCTCTAGAAAAGGAAAACAAGTTTTGAAAGTGATTCCAACAACATCACTTTTGGACGAATGCGTGCATCATGAGTGAAACAGACGAAAAGTGTTTTGGTGTAAAATGGCAGCAATTTGTAAAACAAACCTCATGAATTCAGGTTGATATAAACCAATGGTACTATTGGGATGAGTGAGAGTCAGCTAAACATAAATAAGAACTTCCTGGCTGCCACAAAGCACTTACCCATACACTTTGTAGAAGTCGTCGTCATGTAACAATTGAAAGCTGGTCCAAAGTTGTTGTTAAAATGCTGCCATATTTCCTTAAGATTATGTTTGGGCATGAAAAAATGCACAATTTAATTTTAAAGTAACAAAGGATGATTTCTTTACATTCACTAAAAATAAACTATTGTTCCTTTTAGACTGATGATGATAATACTCATTTTTGGCTTTTTAGGTGACCCCGGGAAGTAAAGCGGCTCAGGCTGACCTTTGCTTGGGGGACATGATCCTGGCCATAGATGGAGAGTCAACAGGGGGCATGACTCACTTGGAAGCACAGAATAAAATAAAAGCCTGTGTGGAGGAAATGGTGCTTTCCATTGACAGGTGAGGGGAACATGATGTGGTTTGTCTGAATGATCACAGATGTATCATTAGCCATGATGAGTAATCTTGTCTAGACCAATAAACCAGGTGTTGCTTATTACAAATATTGTTGGCTCTTTGACCAATTGCTTTTTTACCTTATTTGTAAATCACTTGAGGCAAAGGTTATGCATCTGCATAAATGTATATAAAGCACACAACTTAAATTTTTTTTATTTATTATTCCAGAGATTCTGGATTTAATATTTTGAGTGGTATTAGGGTGCCATTACTCCACTGTTCCCTGTATTAGCATTAAAGAAAGTTTGGCATGGAATGCTGACTGTTTGGAAGTGGAGATCTTGTGAGATGAAGATTGGCCATGCACCTTTAATGGGTTTAACAGTGAGGATTTTTGTTTGTGCTAGAAAAATATTCTTCATTAAATGTTACAAAAATCAATATGGTAATATCTTGAAAGTTTAATATAATTCAATGACACATCAGAAAATAATGGCATGCAATTTAAAATGTTTGCTGGGTGTAATTTTCAGATGTTTTTTTCACTGAAGTCATTCTTACAGTTTCGACATATCCTCATCTAATATGCTTTGGAAACTTACACAATACAAGATCAGTACAATTGCATCAACTTGTCCAAAACTCTCTCAAACTGGTCATCAGATCATTCTAACTCTTAAAAGTCTTGATTTTATATCAGTTATAGATAAACTGTCATACAGTTATTCATTTTTTTGTTCTTTAGATCAGAGTCAAAAATGTGGTCTCCGCTGGTCAGTGAAGAAGGAAAGCCCAATCCATACAAGATGAATCTGGCTAATACAGAAACACAGGTGCGTTTCAGCTCTGCTTAACTGGTAGTTGAGGGATTTTTAAATGGACCCCTGATCATTTTCAATGAGCTTTAAAGCCATTCGTTGTGCTTGAGGCTTTCATACGTAACAGGACCATAGCCGCTAAACAAATAAAGGCACGCCACTATAGGCTGCCAAAGTGAAGTCATTGTTTATGTTCTAACAAGCCTTATCCATGGAGACCAGTGAGTTTATCAGCCAAAGGCATGACGCAATACTCACATCCTGCAGGCTAAGTTGGAAATTTAAGGTCAGAATGTGAGTGATCATAGGAAGTGTGTGGAGTTTGACTACATACTTTGGGTGTTATAAATGTTTCCTGAATCAAGCAGAGAGCTAAACATAATCAGAAACAACTGCTAAATATGTTGTAAACAGAGGAAAGTTTCACAGTGTCGTTAAAAACTTAGTCTTTAGGAACTTTTCCATGTCGGTTTTTCCCCCCTTTTGTTTAATGGTGTTTGTTCACATCAACTTGGTTAAAATATATTTCATTTTCTCTTTGATTTTCAGATCTTTTTTTCTGGTCTAATAGTTCTTTATATTAAATTCACAGACAAGGCTTAAGCCTAAAATGCATGTTTGAGCTGTTTTGACTGAAAGCAATTTGCACTGGCGCTTAAAACATGCTTCTGCTATTGTTTTGTCTCAAGAAGCATATCAGCAATGTTTTTTTTTTATGTGTTTTTTTTTTTTAGACATGTTTATAAAAGCTGCTTAAAAGTCCTAATTAACTAAGGCCTAATCCTGGTTTAATCTAAGCACTGTCTGTGAAACCAGGCACTAATATCTTTGGCTTTGTTCCTGTCTTAAAGGTATAGTTCACCCAAAAATTCTGATGAAATTCTGTTATCATTTACTCACCCTCATGTCGTTCCAAACCTTTGACTATTTTTGTCTTTGAAATATGTTCTAAAGACAATTTTTTTTCTCTTTCTGTATATTTTGCCTTTACTTATGTCTGTAAATTTGTATGTTTTTGTATGATTCGTTTAGCGTCTGGGCAAAGGACAAGAGTTGGAAATTAGCCAGTTGGCTAATATTGGCATATTTACAGAAATGCTAATGGGTAATTTTCTTATAAATAAAGGTAAGGGTAAAAGGAATGACATGGGGGAATGACATGAGGGTGTGTAAATGATTTTGAAAGAATTTAATTTTTTGGGTGGAAAAAAATATCTCTCCTCTGTGTGCTGTGTTTTTGAGATTTTGTTGTCTAATAGTTTCTGGTGTCTTTTTCTGTAGGAGGTCAAACCTATAGGCTCTGCTCATAACAGGAGTGCTATTCCATTCAATTCTGGCAGTCCCAGGGTGGTCACCAACCTGTACAATAACCCAGCTGGCCTGTATTCCTCTGAGAACATTAAGAGTTTCAACAGTGCAGTGGATGATGTCCAGACTTCTGCAGTTTCCAATGAAACCAGTAAGAAGTAAGCATAATTGTACTCCTCACTTTCATACTTGTCACAAAGCCATATGGTGCAACTAACATGCGGGGGTGGGGGGATAACAACAGGATTATATTATAAAGCAGAGTTGAAAAGGGCAATAAGTCTCTAGAATAGCAAATTATTTCAACTTTTTATGACGAGGCACGATGAGTACACGTTGTAAAATGTCACATGAGGCAGCTTCTTAAAAACCTAGTGGTTTTTATCATTTAATAATTTCCAAAATGGTTCTACCTTGAAAAGTACAGCAGCGATCAAAAACCTGGGGTCAATGTTTTTAGGGTTTTTTTAATGTCTTGGAAAGTAGTGTTTAAACAAAAGTAAATGGTTTAATAATGATTGAGATGCGCACACTCACATGTATTCAATGTGTAAGGAAAATATGTTGTTACTTGACGGTTACAATTTCTAGTGTCATTACTTTTAAACTTCTTGGACGAGAAATGTATTAAGAATTTTAGCACGTGTTTTATGGACTACATTTTTTCTTAATTGTGAACTCTCTTATAAGTCAATATTTTAACTGCAACACTCATTCCAGTTCTGTTCTGTATTAGTATAGCTATTTGAATTTATGGGTGGCTGAACTAGCCAGTTGGGATTATGTTGAATAACATAATACTATCGAGATAACATTGCTTGTCTTGTGACTGTCATGTGTGACCTTGTCCCTGTATTATAGCTCAGATCCCTGTAGACCTGTACAACCAAAGCCTGCATTACCTGAAGATTCTGAAGTGTACAAAATGCTGCAGGAGAATCAAGAATCCAATGAGCCTCCTCGCCAATCTGCCTCTTTTAAAGTTCTGCAGGAGATCCTGGAAACTGGTATAAATCATATACACCTTGTGTATTCTACTATATTATGTCTTAATTAGGCCTTACCTTCTATTGACAAAATGCGTGTCTGCAATTCTAGTCATTCATAATCATTAGTTTCTAACTCCAATCCTGTGGCCTCCGCATCTTCGATTCTTTGTCCAAGGGGATGCAGATAAACCCTCTGGCTTCAGAAGTGTCAAGGCCCCCACCACAAAAATTGGAGTCTCAGTTGGGAATCCTGAAAAACTCTCTCTATGTGATAAATGCGGTTCAGGGATTGTGTAAGTTTCACTGTTTTGTTATATCTTTATAGGAGTTTTAAGGAAATGCATGCATCCAAGAATGTAGTTTCATGTGCAATTGTTGTGATAAGCTGGTGTCTCCATCTAGTGGAAATTTTTGGAACTGAATATTCTATAAAATTTTATAATATTTCCCCATTATAATCAAGTGCCATTTTCTGCAGTCAAATTACATTTGGCTCTCCCACTCTGTACTTGATGTGTGGAGCTTGATCTGATCCAGTTCCACTTCTGCTGAACTAATGGGTGGAGCTTAACCTAATTAAGCTTAGGCATAAGTTAGGACTCTCTAGACCTTCATGTTCCACCCATTGCATCCAAAGAACAAGAGCTCCACCCTCTAATAATAATAGGAATTTGTTCCAAACATATTTTTCTATATTGTGACTAACTATTATCTCTCTCTTTTTTTCTTTTTGTTTTTAAAGAGGAATGATTGTCAAAGTTCGTGATAAGTTTCGCCACCCAGAGTGCTACATTTGCACAGACTGCGGGATCAATCTTAAGCAGAAAGGACACTTTTTTGTTGAAGACAAGATTTACTGTGAGAAACATGCACGCGAACGTGTCACTCCTCCAGAGGGTTATGACGTTGTCACTGTTTTTCCAAAGTAGAATGTTACCGACATTCTACTTCAAAGCTGCACATTCCTGCATCTATGGAATTCCTTCATGAATCTGTAACACTTTATTGAGATAGTCTTCCAATGAGGCTGCTTTGTTGCCAGAATGAATGTTTGTAACAACTCTTACATGCTCAAACAGAAGTGCATGGATTTAAATGGACTTTGGCAACAGTGATCAGGAAATGTCATTGGACATCACCTGAATATGTGAAATATAAGGTCTGTCCAGATTAAGTGCTAGTGTTATCATACATTCCAATGTCTTAGTAATTTCATACATGTATCTCGTTGTATAAAAATCTCATATTATTGGTGCTTGGGTATCTTAAGGCCACTTACTGCATTTGCAGTTTTTCATTAAACGTTGAAATGTATGTAATCATGGTCATATTCCTCTCACACAACGGTATGTAAAATCTATTCCCTGTATGTATATTGTCTTTTGGATTCGCCATGTTTTTTTTATGAAAATAACTTGTCCACCCTTGCTAGAAAAATAAAATGTTGCATATCCATTGGGAATTTTCTTTATCTAAAGATTCGTTTTTTTTACAGGCTTTATTGATTAGGAATGTTTATTCATTTGAATCACACTGGCCTTTTAATAAAAGCCTTTCTTCAGAAGCATAATTATAGCAGAATAAATGACTGAATATTTGAGTGTTGCGATGTAAGCACCAACCCACTCATACTTCAGTGAAATAGTTTTTTGTTTGTTTCTGTAGCTGTAAAAAAAGTGAACCTATTCACAATTACTCAGTTGAACAACAGGGTTACTTATCAGACCATATGAATAAGGAAATATATACACACTTGTGATATTGTGTTAATGAAAGTAAATATTTTGAGACGCTGAATGTGTGCCTTTTTTAACCTAAGAAATTAAGGTTTTATCCTTAGTTGGGTTGTTCTAATGCTTATACCACTAGAGATATTGCCCGGTCTACCCTGTTCTGAGTAGTATTTACCTGTTGCTCTGGAAAGCGCAGCTGGAGTCCAGCGCATGCGCAGAACCACATCAGTAAAATTACAACATACAAGATTGCTTCACGAAACACTAAACACATTTTTATAATTTATTATACTTAATTGTACAATTTCTATTCTAAAGATGTATTCGAATGATAAAAAATATATGTATTTATTTTCTTGAATTAAAAAGGAAAGAAGGAAATAAAATATTTATTTAACATGTTTATGTCTATTATCATCATCGACATATGAATGGAAGAATAATTAAAATGATTAAATTGTTTGTTTTTTTCAGGCATAAACGAAAAGTAACATTTATACACTCACGAGCTGCTCTGAAACATATCACACAAGCTAGGCTCGACTTTTGCCAGATTTGTTTTGCTACTCGCAGATTACACTTTTCCCAGCAAATCAAAATGTCAGATTGTCCTGAAAATTGCAGTTAAATTCCTCTAACAACAAATCAGTGTAGTAGCCTTGGGATTCGTGCCAATTTGATGCTGAACTTGTGGAGTGCCACTTGGATGCGCATGAACTCAACGCGCTGTAACGCGCATCCAAGCAAGTGCTTGGCACCGTGCGGTTCCCCTGATCC
Organism: Rhodeus uyekii; assembly: GCA_037043235.1. NCBI lineage: Eukaryota > Metazoa > Chordata > Actinopteri > Cypriniformes > Acheilognathidae > Rhodeus > Rhodeus uyekii. The sequence goes on along the minus strand of JAWRVZ010000013.1, from coordinate 3,435,149 downwards.
AGAACGGGATTTGAAATTTGTCGAACGTGGTCTGCAATTCTCAATGTTTCCGACAATGCCCAAATGTAATTGTGCGCGAATCTCAAAGTCTCAATCTTTGTCAGCTTCGCGTCATCGGGAAAAGTTGGAAGCACGCTTCTCAGAGTATCCAGAGCGGAGTTCAGCTTATGCATCCGGTGCCTTTCTCTATCGTTCGCCTTCACTCTGCGATTTCCACGTTGTCTACTGGCTGGCATCTTTTTCTTCTTTCTTTTATTTCTTGCGCTCCCTTCGCTAAAAGTAGATGAGCATTCTTCAGTCGCCGAGTCCAAGTTGCCAAGCGCGTTGATTTGCTGACTTTTGGTAATGTCTGTGGATCCACACTTGAGATCTAATGCTGAATTCCAGTTAGATTTAAAGGTGCCACTCCTCTCTCCCGACGCGCACGTGGATCTTGGAGTCATTCTGTAAACATAAAACACAACTGGACATCCTCAGTCCAAGGTCTCGAGTAACAATCTATAAGAAATCGAGGAATCGTAATTTAGGTACTTACCTTTTGCAGACTGGCTCAGTGATACCGAAGTTCTGTAAGGGTGTAGATCAGCACTGCGCGTCCTGTCTACCAGTGAGCAATATGCAGGCTCTTATTCATTCCCTTATTATATAAATCAAAGGGACAATAGAGGGTGATGTGCCCATTCGTCATTTATGTGCCTTTATCCTGTCTGCGCTCTTGGACAAACAAATGGAGTCAAGTGGCCAATCAGAACCTCCCCAAAATGTACCATCCTAGTTTCAGAAATGAATTAAGAGGGGATTTTAAAACAGGATAGAAAATATCAGGTTAAGTTTTCTGTAGTTGTCTGTTATTTTCTATCTTAGACATGTTTCTCGTTTGTATCTAAAATACAATTTCATCTCGCGAAACAGCCAACTGTTAATATTTAGAGACTTTTTCCCGCCCGCAATGAATCGATTTAATAATGACACTGAATATGAATAAAGTTTTCTCAAACATTAGCTTCTGGAGTGGATGATAGAACATGTTAATGAATCTGGAGCAGGAATAGCAGGTGCAGGTGACTTGGTAACCTTGTCACTGCATTAACACAGTAACCATGTAGTTATTGTGAACATGCGTGCTTCGTGGACATTTTAGGGGCACTTATATACCCTTTAACAAGCAATTTTCAGTAACCGGAGCTGAAAATAATAACTGATGAAAAATATATTAATTTAGTTGTGCGCCTTGTGGTGATTCCTGTGCGTAAATTGTGTTGTAGTGCGCAAAACCCTGGGGGAATAACATTTAAGCGAAGAAAATGTGGAGTACCTTGTGTCTATATGCAGGAGCAGTTCCCTGGAGCAATGAAAGCAGAATATTATGCACAACACAATTTGCAAAGAACATAGAATGCGTGCGCACTGATGTCTCCAAATTGAGTCGGTTATTATGAACATTAAGTGCGCGTCGTAGATATAGTCACTGTTGCAAACAAAAGGCTTCCAGCATGGTCGCATAACACGAGTTTACTCTTGGCCCCAAGTCTATATAAATCTTAATTTATTGGAGACACCAAGAGCTCTGTTATGGGCGCAAAATATTTACCGTGGTGCCCAAGTGTCCATAAAGGCACTCATCGCCACTCTAACTAAATATGTATTTTGTAAGACATCTGATAACCATATGCTTTCAATAAAAAGGACAAATAAACCAAGGAGATAGGGAATGTTGTCGTGCTGTTATAAAGACCTCGAAATAATCCAAGGTAAACGAAATATTGCCGCTTTACAAATAACTTTTGATACCAGATCCATATTGGGATATCGCGGGACAGGTGTGGGTTTGGGATTGTCAGATTTGTCCTCCGATTTTTATCAGTGCCGAGTAATATCTTGCTTGTTATGCAAAGTATGGGTAAACATAGGCGACCTATTGCTGAGGAAATCATAGATGTGGCAAATAACATGATTTAACAATAAATGCGTCCTAGACTGAAGAGCAGGTGATACCTGGCCTCGCTCTCTTGATTGATAGGCTGCTTCTTCAACTGCTGCACTTTACAATCTGTTATTTATGAAACGAAATCTATTTCTTATTATTTTAACAAACAGAGGTACCAGGTGGGGCTTTATTTTCATCCCCAGCCTTTGTTTGAAGGGCATCTGAAGAAGGCAATCAAGGACTAAAACTCGCTGACCAGCTTTTTGCCATCCATTTGTCCCAAACTGGCAGAAAAGCTATTTAATTCTTCTCTCTTGTTCAGACGCGGAAAAGGCTGCACGTAAAGAAGAAAAGGAAACTTCACTGAGAAGACAAAAACAACAACTTAAAAACATTTAATTACAACCCGGATGCCATATGTACACCTCTTGTTAAAACTCAAACAATGTCAACTCTTTTGTGTGGTAAAACGTGCACCTTTGGAGACGTGTGCGCTTTTGGAACGGTGTGCGCATCGAGACCAGAAAGATCTTGAGTACACTTCTTGGAAGAAGTAATGCAGTTTTAATGTGCTTTTGAGGTTCCTTTTAGAGTCCACCCTTTGTGCTAAAACGCATATGCTTGTTATGACCGAATACACCAATTATAATTGAATAGGCAAGAGCTTCTTGCTAAATCTCTATTTGGTTTGAGCAATCGGGGGTCACCCTCAATAATTAAGCTTCGGTGCCTCTGTGAATGCATGGGTTCAACTGCAGCTTTTCTCCACATAGCACCCACATTCAGCACAGACTTGAATCGAATTTATTTTACTATTGCTGTAACTTATTTTTGGAGAAAATACATTTTCCATGGGAATGATGAAAATAGATTAAAATGATATTTTTTAAAACAATATTTTCATTAGTAAAATAATTACTTAAAACAGTAAATCATTTTAATAAACTCTATGAACTTTACTGTTCTAAAATGTCCAAGAATTGTTGTGCCAAATTGTACTTCTAGAATTATTACGTGTATGGTTGTACGAATAGCTTTAAAACTTACACACCTTGACCGTTGTCTTGTAAATACACTTAAGATGATTTTTTTTTCAATCTCTGAATTGTTTTTTTCTACTTTTGGGGCACCTTAATGTCCCAAGGGTTGAATTAGCAAATTTTTCAACTTGTTTGTTAAAGCTGTCTTTTTTAACAGTTGGGCGCGAAAAAAACAACAACATATAATTGCTCAAGAGTACGGATATGTGTACACAGAGGAAAGCCTTACTACTATGTTGCATATCACAGGTTCACTGTGCGATCATATCATAATTATTAGTAGATATCATAATCATGTATCCTCCACATAGTATTTTAGGTTTATTCTGGAACAGAGGACGTCTCCAACTTAGACTTTTAACTGCAGCAAGCCACTTAACATCACATATAAAGCAAACCCCAATATAACGGTAGATCTACCATATAAGCCTTATATTAGTTCACACATTATCGTCGTGTCAAATAAGCTAGTTTACGTTAGAATCGCTAAACGCAGCATCCTAGTGGAAAATACATAATTATCATTTATCATTTATTTGTCCTTTCTAATTTATTAATGATCCAGCTTCATTTGTATTAAAGAGAAAATAAATACTTCATCAGATCTTAATTAAATAGCCTTGACAACCTTCTTATAGGAGTTACTTACAGGATCTCTAGTGGTATAAAAACTACTGAAGAACTTTGTTCTCTCCCACCGTACTTGAGTTAAATCTAGAGCACAGTGAAGCCCATCGTATTTTAACCAAAACACCCAGCCTGTCCTTTAAAAACATCAATAGCGCCATCAAGCGACCATTTGAAGCACTGAAACCAAACTGTATTTCAGTGGGAGATACATATGAGGTGACAAAGGGGGTACGTGGAGATTTGCCTTTCAAATCTTAATTCTACCCCACCTTAAAATAACATTAAAACTGAGCATGTATTTCTCGCAGGTAAAATGCTGCAAATACATAACATCCAATCAAATGACCTCATCTTTCGCGGTCAAAACTGAACGTAGTCACACAAGCAGCGCCAGCAAGCACATGACAGACTGCGTGCAGTGTCTGGCCTTGGGAAATCACCCTACAAATAACAAAATCGCAACCAATAGAGAATAAGCAACATAACCAATAAGGCAACAGTCTTTCACTTTGTTTGTGTTTTTTTAGTTGTGCTGTCATGCAAACCACTTCTACAAATGTTTTAACCAAATTTGAGTATCCAGAAATGTGATTTCTGGAGTATTTTGTGGGCATGTACTGCTGTGTAATATATTATAGTCTTTTTAAAGATTTTTTTGTCTTAATATATATTTTAAAGTGTTTCTATTGTTTTAGGCCAACTCTGAAGAAAAGGGGCCTCCTGCGGATCAAAAAGTACTTTCCTGTAGCTCAAACAGTATAGCCTGGCTTGCAATGCCAAAGGTTAATAAGTCAGAACTTATTAGAATGTCAATATATACGTTGAATGCAATGTAAGTCACTTTACATAAAAGTGTTAACAGGTATGCTTTATTTGCTCTGCTTTAGGGTTGTGCATGTCCTGGGACAAGTGAGGGAGTGAGTGGGAAACCCACTGTTCCATCTTGGCTGTGGTGAGTCCTCATGGATGAGGTGTTGGGACAGAAGCATTCCAATAACACCCCTGACCTAATTGGAGGAGGAAACAGCACCAGCTCCAGCCAAGAGAAAAAGAGAGGATGAGTTGTATACAAATTCTAAATGAAAAAAAGAAAATTATTATTCTGTACATTTTTCCATCATGTCAATTAATTTTTAAATGAAACAAAATAATTGTTCTATACATTTCTACTTACATTACAACTACAACTTTACCAGATAAGTTATGTTTAAGATCAGAAAAACTAAATAAAGTGCAAATTACAGTACATAAGACAGATTGGAAGAAAACAGTTGTATGTAGACTTTCATTGAACTGAGCAGAGAGACCCTGGAGAACGAGAGTGTTTCTATTATATACTGTTCATTTTTGTTTTTTACTATATCTAATATCAAAGTCTAACATCCATGTGTGAAAAGTCAGTTTTTCTTAAAAAGTACAATATTTTCCTCTAAGATGATGGAACTGAATAAAAATCTAAAATACTTCAAATTTATGTTTGAATACAGAGTAAATCTATTTCATTACATTCCACCACTAGGTATTTGGAAAATGAAAATGACAAAATGTATTGTCAGAATATTAACAAAATTGTTGCTAACTGTGTCCTAGCAGTTGTTCAATGGGACAGTATGTTCTTGTCACATTGTAACTGTGGCAGCTGCCCTTGATGAGACATTACATTTGTACTGGACTTTTTTTAAATTAAATTCAACTGCCTAAAAACAAATCAGGGTTGAAAACCTATCTAAAATGTTGGTCTTGAACATTTCACACAATCTTCATTTGCATCATTGCATTACACTACAAATACATTACACTACACATTGTTTGAGTTAATTGAAACCAAATACAGTACTCACATTTAAAAGTGCAATAGGAAATTTCTCAAAAAAAAAAAAAGAATCAGTCACAGCTAGGCCTGCAATGAACTCTGGGGTAGGCAAGGCTGCAAAGGATCCATCTGTTGTATCCTTCATTTCATGGGAAACAAATGATGCAGTTGCTGAACTCATTTTAAAGAGCCTTTGAATCAGGACAGCCTTTGCAATCGGCTATAACGTCCACTTTAACAAGTCTCAGTGAGTCATTTGAAGGATGCAGCCTCTGAATTGGGACAGCTTATGACTCACTCATTAAGACAGTGTCTTAACAGTGATTTAATATGAGAAAATATTACTTATTACTCTATTAAAATTTTTTTATTAAAATCATTATTCATTTTATAAAAAATATTTATAAGGGTAAAAAAATGCACTGGGAGAATTGAGTTTGTCCCATAATAAAAACAAATGTTGGGGAAAAAAAAGTGGAAGAGAAGGGGATAACCAGAAGGATTTTAAATACCTCATTTAAATACACCACTCTAAAACGTTTGAGAACAGTGCTGTATATAAACCAACACGAAAGTTATCCCAGAAAATGTCAACTCAATAGATGATAATAACCTATGATTAAATTTTCAATGCATTGAATATGAATCAAATATTTTATGTTCCTTTCCTTTACCAGATAGAAAACCCCTGTGGTGCTTTCCAATTATTAAAACTTGATGAAAAATAAAAAATGAGTAAAAATAAATAAATACAAACAATGATACAGTAATTATAATAATATAATAATTCAGTATAAAATATATTAAATATAATAATACAGTCCTTGACAAAAATATATATCAGACTAGACTAGACAAGACAATTAAAAAGATACTCAATACACAGACCTCCCAGGAAAATATCATGTAACCGTGTCGAATCTGCGAATCGGTAACAGGACGTGAATTTCACGTCTTCTAACAGCATGTGTGCTGGACTAATCCCTGCGATGAAGGACGCTCGCGGTGTATGGAGATCAGCGAATGCGGAGGCACGCTGGAAAGCAAACCGCGTCCCCTTTTACTCACACGGCACTTCCTGATATAAGCTTGCTCCTCTGATTGTGTCATGCAACGGGGCATTCGCTTTCAAAACAAGGCAAACAGAGATCTTTCAGGCTCTCTTCCCCGTTTCTCCCACAGCAGCTGAAGAAGCGACTTATTCAGACAGGGTGTAACCTTGGCAAACAAAATGGACTACAGGGTGAGTGGGCATGATGTCAATTAGAAATCAGCTGTGCTTTAAAAATAGTCTGTTCTAGCTATCCAAACATGAAATGGATGTCACAATGAAAGCGTCGAATGTAGAAAATAAGCACGATTTGCTACATCGTATTTTGTCAGTCGACATCCTTTATTTACAGAGATGTAAGAATGTTTCACTGTATCAGATCTATTGTTGACACTTTAATTTGATATAGCATGTTTTCTCCTCCACTGCTTGGAATTCAGTTGATATTATCATGTAGAAAGATTATCAACTTTAAGGGTTTTTTCTTTGAGAGTCTTGACCAAAATTTGTGTGTATGTCTTATGTGCTGAAGTGATATAGGTGAGAGCTATTATGAAACTTCTCTTCCTTCATTTAGGATAATAATAATTATTTCTCTGTATGCAACAACCAGGTGCAGAGAGGGAAATTTTATGTTTCATTGTGTATATGTTCAGAAGCCTTCCTGTGACAGGCTTGAACCCAGAGGAAGTGCTATTCTTAACAAGTCTGTGTACAATGGGGCCAGATCTGTTATGACTGCGGTCCAGCAGCATCTGTTGGGACCGTTTTAGCTAGTCTGATGCTTATGTGATTCTCTACGTGATTTAATGTTTGTGCATGAGCATCAGTGTTCTATTAAAGGGATATTTCACCCCCAAATAAAATTCTTAGTCACTCTTATGTCGTCACAAACTGTTATGACTTTATTTTGTGAGACACAAAAGGAGCTAGAATGACAGCCTCAGTCATTGATCTATATTTTTTAAGTCATTGCTTTAATGTCTGGGCTTGGTAATGTTCTTCAAATGAAAAGCATCTTATGCTTACCATGAGTGGAATTTACACCATCATTACTGTCACTGTCACATGATCCGACAGAAATCTCTAATTTGCTGTGTTATGAAAAATGGGCTGTGCTGCCGTAGCACTTAGACCTTAAAAATGAGCTCTTTAGCAATAGACAAATAATCAAAGCTTGACAAAAGGGTGTGATTGTACGCTAGGACCTGATAGCAAGTGGTTATGGGGCCTCACCGTATTTTCTGTAAATGTATTGGTTCAGACTAAACCCATCCATTCATGTTCTTTTATCACAGTTGTGTTATCTGTCACGTTCAGAATATATGTTGTATAACATAGCAGACGTGTCCATCTCCTCATCTCTTTTGCAATGTTTCTCCTGTCTTTTGCCTTTTGCCCCTTTTATAAGATAACATAATCTCAGCACTTTATGGCACCTTATGCACCTTATGCACTCATGTGTAGGTCATGTTAAAAAAGACTGATGGTCATTGTGATTTTGCCAAATAAGACATATGCCTGGTTTATTTTATTAACTTGATACTGGGACAACATTCCTGTCTTAAACCTTTTGACTGATGGGTGAATAACTGATGTTGAAGCACTTAAACTTGTCATAAACTGTAAACTTTCTCAAACCTGAGTGGTTGATTGAACAGGATCACTCAAAAACACATTTCATGCTTTTGTTGTATTTGGATCGTGAATGTATGATGCACCTCAGTCCTGGTCAAAGTTTCAGTTATTCACTCACATGACCTGTTTACCTGCTCCTCTGAATCCACAGTACTTTGCAAACCCTGCTAAACCTGTCAGAGAGCTTGTCATGGACTCAGAACTCCATTCAGGGGGTGTTGTTTAGCTCCAGTCTGATTTATTCATTATCTCCTGGACAAAGTGATTGAAAATGAATACCTTTTCATTTGGTGTAGTATGTCCAGTAGTCTAATTACGTGTCATTTATTGTGCTACATTCAAGATAATAATATATGGTTCTAATATAACTAGTGATTTTTACATGCTCAAAATGCAAATAATAGCTTTTAGTCTGGTTTTCGAAGAAGAATTGAGATTCTCATTCATTGCAGATTACTAGGAGTTGATATGCTCATGAATATGGTTGGACAAGACTTTGTTCTGTTGACCTCTGGGTTTCCTGCATGCTATTATGGCAATGCTTGTGGAACACAATCTGCACTGTTATCATGCAATACCACATTGTGCTGTAAAAAATAGTGATTGTGAAATGTGTCCAGCAGATATGCTTTTTTTTTTACCGCCCATTTAAATGACAAGCTAACCATTTATAAAAATTGACTTTTCAGTATAATAGACTATTTATTTGTGTGTTCTTTAGGGGATTGTTTATTGCACTCATGTCCTTAGAAGCCCATTTTAAGTCTGTTTTTGGTTTTGTGTAGCCATTTTCATAAAATGAAGAAGGTGTGGTCAGTAGGAACAATATCTGTGAGAAGTAGTTGTCTGCTAAGCTCTCCCTTGATTTCATTTGGCTGAAGTTAGACGTCCTCTTGCCACAGTTTACTGAAGTATCACTAGTGAAGCCAAGCTCTTGAGACAATTTAGTATGATTCAATCCTATATAGTAAGTATTTACTATATTTTATTATGCTAATCTGAGAACTGCTAGGTTGTTTATTGTATCTTCTATCAATATTGATTGATTAACATATGTGGCTGAGGCTTGTAATTACTGATATATATATAGCCAATTATTGGTCTCTGCATGCGTTTTTGATTTGTTTAAGCTTGATAGTTTTCCAGCTGTTTACTGTTAATTTCTGGTCTTGTTGCTTTGATTGACTATAACACATCTCCTTTCTTTATGTAGAGTGCCTTGGAGGTGTATAAGGAGATGGTGCTGCTGTACATAGAGGAGGCTCGGCACTATGTGAATTCTCAGTGTGCTGGTCTGGAGCCATGGCAGATCATTGCGGCCACTCTGTTGTCCACACTTGGTGTGGTGTGGTTAAAGGGCTTCCTTTTCCAGCAAGAGAGTAAGTGTTATTGATCATTCATGTCTTGGAATATTTGAATGCATCAAGCATATTAAATATGTTGTCATGTTTACACTGCTGTTCAAAAGTTTGAGGCCTGTAAGGTTTTTGAAAGAAGTTCACAATATTACCATTTTATTTTGGATCAAATAATAGCAGCCTAGGTGAGCATAATGCTCACCTAGGCTGCTATTATTTGATCCAAAATAAAATGGTAATATTGTGAAATATTATTACAAATTAAAATAACACCTTTTTTTCTTCTCCAAAATGTAATTTATTCCTGTGATGTGAATTTCAGCCATTACTCCAGTGGTTGATGATTTGGTCTCATTTGATTTTATCAATGTTGAAAACAGTTATGCTGCTCAATTGTTTGGCAGTTGTGATATACTTTTTTTCTTTTTCTTCAGAATTCTTGAATAGAAAGTTGAAAAGAACAGCATTTACTTTAAATGGAAATTCTTTGCTGTCACTTTTGATCAATTTAATGCATCCCTGCTGAATAAAATATGTTCCTCTTTTTTTATTACGTAATTTAGCTAACTTCAAACTTTTGAGTCAATAAAGATAAAAAACGAGTTATTTCTGTGTTTTTAATTTTCATTATATGGTTAATAATAGTCATAGTCATGAGGTACCATAGTCATTTTCTGTGTTACCTTGAGATCGTCTGAAACATCATTATGTTGCCAACTAGTTGTAAGTAAATAATCATGTTGTCCCTTTTTGCTATTCATCATCCAGGAAGTCTTAAAACAAAGTTTCAAAATGTAAATGTCACTTGTAAGCTTCTTATGCAACTGTTGATCTAGACACCATTTCTTAGTTTTTTATTCATTGTTATCATCCAGAAACAATGACACTGAAGTCTCTCATTTGATTAATTTTACATTCCAAACTTTAGATGTCCTACATTTCTACTGATTCAAAGTTGCAAATAAGAGATTGCTTGAGCCTTTCTAAACATTGACGGGCTGGAAAAAATGTCTCGTCTCGCTGTGGAGTAATTTCATGTTCAACACAATTTGCTCCTTGTTCATGTTTTCTAGGCCTGACGTCAAGAGTAAAGAAGCAATTCTTTAAACTCATCAGAAAAATCCCATTTGTCGGAGCAACAGTAAGCATCTAGTGGTTTTAAAGTTCCCTTTCTTTGTTCAGACTTCTCTTTCTGACTCACTGATGGATGATTACGTCGTCATTGCCATGCTGAAAAGGAAATAAAGCTTTTAGCACACTTTCATAATATGATCCTGTGATAACACCAGGGTTTACTTTGGGTCATTAACATGACTAAACTGCTATTTGTCTGGTTCCATTCAGAACCGGCAGCAGGTTAAATTTAATTTTAGTTTGTCTTGACAGACTTTCTTGTCCTTTAAACTAACCAGCTTAACATTACAAATTAAAACCTAATCACCCCTTAGACAATGGTTCTCAACCTTTTAATTTCAAGAATTGTACATAAGTGAACCACTGACATATATCATTGGTAATGAATAGCTATTAATTCCTTAATAGATATTTTCTACATGAGTAAAGGAAGTTGCATCATATGTTGTAACCTATTGTTTATTTTTCCCTCAGTTTCTCTATCCCTTATATTTCTGTTTGTTTGACATCTTTTTTTCCCCTCATCAGATTCAGAACCAACTCAACAAAGCATTGGATGATATGTCAGTGAGTCTGTGCACGCTGAAGGAAGGCATGAGTTATACCAAACTCCTGCCAGCACAAGGCCTCACCCACAAACAGCTCCTTGACAAGATCAGGGAGTATGAGACACTGAGTGAGTCACCTTCAGCCTGTCCCAACTCCCATCTGTTATAATGAATGTGAGCCCAAAGGCTTTAAAGATAAATCAGAAAAATTAAAGTATCAGCCAGATGTTCTCAGACTGAATTTGCCCTATGGTAGCGTGGGTGGAGTTTCTTTGCAAGCAAGTTAATTTACTAGGGTATAATGTGTCCCTGCTTTATATAACATGTCAGTGCCTCACTGTTGTTCTGTCACCAATCGTTTTCTCATACTTATGATTTCAGGTGAGGTAGACTGGGCAAAAGGCAAAGTGTCAGGTGCAGTCTACTGGGGGGATGAGAAGCTCACAGATCTCCTCGTGAAGGTAAAATGACCTTTGAATCATTTCCAGGGGAGTGTTTTAATTTGTTCCAGGGGATACGTTTTGATTTGGTGTTAACCTCTAAAACTGGAAGAAAAAAGCAAATAAATAAATAATGAAGATTAGTCTCATGATTCTGCTAATTTTCAAGGAAAGGACACATGAAATGGTGTGCAATGATTTTGGATGTTTTTGTGTATCACATGGGGAATATTTCTGCTATCAGATGTTTCTTTGTTTCACCCAAAGCTGTTGCTTTAGTTGTGAAATATTATTACAATTTAAAATGCTGAATCTTTCTATTTTAATGCATTTTAAAATGTCATTTATTTCTGTGACAGCAAAGTTGAATTTTCAGTATAATTATTTCAGTCTTCAGTGTCACTTGGTCCTTCATTAATTGTTCTAATGTGCTGATTTAGTACTTTGGATCAATTTCAATGTTCAGAACTGTTGTGCTTCTTAATATTTTGTGGAGACCATGCTACATTTCTTTCACTGATTCTTTGACAAATAGACAGTTAAAAAGAACTGCATTTATTTGTACCTTTATAAATGTCTTTACTATAACTTTTAAATACTTTAATGTTACTGACCCTAAATGGTAGTGTAAGAGTTAATGGGACATTTTGGGTTTTGTGTTGATAAAATGCTACTTCATGGAGTTGTAGTGATACATTTCACTGGTTTACATGTTCACTCAACTTTTGAATCCAGCAAAGGCTTTGTGAAACAAGAAATAAATCCTGGATTTTGTGTTCCTCTGATTTATAGGTGTATGGTGACTTTGCCTGGTCGAACCCCCTCCACCCAGACCTGTTCCCTGGGGTTAGGAAGATGGAGGCAGAAGTGGTGCGGATGGCGTGTGCTTTATTTAATGGAGGGCCAGATTCCTGTGGCACAGTGAGTTGTTCTTACGATCTTCCCTGATGGAATAATTTGGTTTTGTGAAGTTCCAAATGATTCACTGCAATTTCCCATTGCTGCACTCCCTAAACTCATTTGTTAAAAGGGTTCTGTTGCATATTTATACAGTTGTCCGCACTTAAGTAAATGGATAAATGTCTCCTTAACCAAATTTGTGGAATACTATGAGAGTCTCATGCATGGGCTACATTCACCCAGCAACAGAATAAGGTTGTCAGTCCAGTGTTTTTCATAAGAAGACGGTTCACTGAAATCAATTGATTTGTTTTGTGTGTTCCTATCATGAAAGGTTACTTCAGGTGGAACAGAAAGCATCCTGATGGCATGCAAGGCGTACAGAGACATGGCTCATGAACGTGGCATCAAACACCCAGAGATGTATGTACCGTCTCGGTCGAGTCAAAAGATCCAGCTTTTACAGTCATAATACTATTTATCTGCTTGGGTCAACCAACACTGTAAATCATTTATTTTTGTTATTAGTGTACCTTTAGGGAAGTCATTTTATTCCGATTTTTATTTAATTTACTGTAGCATTGCACCAGTGAGCGTCCATGCGGCGTTTGACAAAGCTGCACATTATTTTGGGATGAAACTTATTCACATACCTCTGGACAAGACCATGAAAGTTGATGTGAAGGTACTGCTGTTTGAGTTGTTCACAGCAATCAGGTACATTTCTAATTTGTTCAATGTTTTTGTGAATATTGATATCTATCCAATTTTAAAAACCTTAGGCCATGAGAAGGGCCATCTCTAGAAACACAGCAATGCTGGTGTGTTCAGCTCCTCAGTTCCCACATGGAATTATAGACCCTATAGGAGAAGTGGCGAAGGTAATATTTGCTTAAGATGAGCATGTAATCCAGTGCTTTGTGTTGTTGTATAAATGAATCTGAAATGCATTATATAACATCATTGTTTTATATATGTTGTTTTAGCTTGCTGTAAAATACAACATCCCACTCCATGTTGATGCATGCTTGGGTGGGTTCCTGATAGTTTTCATGGAAAAAGCGGGTTTCAAACTTGATCCCTTTGATTTCCGGGTCAAAGGTGTGACCAGTATCTCAGCTGATACACATAAGGTGAGAAATTGATATATAAAAATAAACTGCTGTTCAAAGGTTTGCCGTCAATAAAAAAAATGTTGTTGTTGAAATTAACACTTTTATTCCACAAGGGTGCATTAAATTGATCAAAAGGGGCAGAAAACACTTTTATAATGTTCTGAACACTCCAATTAGTCAAAGTCATATTTTCCACAAATATTAAGCAACACAATGGTTTTCAATCAGTTCTGAAGGATCATGTGACACTGAAGACTTGAGTCATGATGCAAAAAATTCAGCTTTGTCATTGCAGGAATAAATTGCATGCATATCAAGATTTTAATATTTCCCAATACTACTGTTTCTGCTTTATTTTGAACACATAAATGTTCCCTTTGTGAGCATAAGAGACTTCTTACAAAAACATTAAAAAGTCTTACCAAGCACAAACTTTTGATTGGTAGTGTTTTTAAAGAAAATGGTTCATGTTATTTTAATTGTGCAAATTAACTACTACTTTTTATTTATTTATGGGGATTAAAAACAAAAAGGGAAAACATCTCTGCTAATATTTTTTATTGTAGTCTGTCCAAATGTCATCGCAATGAAAATGCAGTTTACTTCATTTATTTTTAATCATTGTGTCCCCACAGTATGGTTATGCTCCCAAAGGCTCCTCAGTGGTGCTCTACAGCGGCAGGAAATTTCGCCACTACCAGTATTTTGTAGCGCCAGATTGGCAGGGAGGAATTTACGCGTCTCCATCCATGGCTGGCTCTCGGCCTGGAGGCATAATTGCAGCCTGTTGGGCTACTATGATGTACATGGGTGAGAACGGATACATTGATGCCACCAAGAAAGTTGTTGGGACAGCCCGCAAAATCAAAGCAGGGTCAGTATAATGAAATGTATAATACTAAATGAGACGCAGGCAAAGGTGTTGCTTTGCATGTATATCAACTGCGGCAAATCAATTTGTATGGCAGGTAACATTTACATGCCAGGAAAGACATCTAAAAAAAAAAAAACTCTATTCCCACAGAATCCGTAAGATAGATGGGCTGTTTGTATTCGGGGATCCAGAGGTATCCGTGGTGGCACTAGGCTCCGATGTTTTTGATATCTTTCGCTTGTCTAATGCACTGACTACAAAGGGCTGGAATCTTAACACTCTGCAGTACCCATCTAGGTATGGTTAAAAAAAAAACACACCAAAAGTATTTTTTTCCAGTGTATTATAATTATGTAAAGCAATCAATCAACAACCATGACATAAAAAATATAAATTTTCACCATGTTAAATCTTAAATCTTATGTACTGGTCAAAAATATGTTCCTTAGATCATTGTTCATAGATCTTTTGTTGTTTCCTTTCAGCATTCATATTTGTGTCACGATGCTACACACACAGCCTGGTGTAGCAGAGCAGTTTGTCGATGAAGTTAAGAGAGAAGTAGGCATTATCATGAAGAATCCTAAAGAAAAGACCACGGGAATGGTGAGTTTCCTTTTCATTAGACATACCACTTTCACTCAGGTTTGGCTTAACCAAAAAAGTCAAAATCTTAAAACTTTGGATCAATCTACTATAGTGTTTAAAAGTTTGGGGTCGATAGGATTTTATGATTAAAAAAAAAGTATCTTAACAGTATGATCAACATACTCAAAACAGTAGTATAGAGAGATATTATAATTATCTAAAATGACTGTTTTGTACTTCAGTATATTAATGTAATGTAATTTATTCCTGTGATGGTAAAGCTGAATTTTCAGCATCATTACTCCAGTCTTCAGTGATACAAACTTCACAAATCATTATAATATGCTAATTTGGTGCTAAAAAACAATTCCTATAATAATCAATGTTGAAAACACTTTAATTTCTTTCACACAAACAAATATAAAAAATATTTATTACCTCAAACTTCTGAACTATAATTCATATGCAGGTGCACTCCTAGATGTTGATCAAATTCACCTTTAACAGATATACTTAAACAGATTTTTGTCCAAACTTTGTGCAAACTTTATCTGCCGTATATGTTGTTTTTTTTCTGGCAAAACGGTCATTGTCCTGAAAGCAGATGGGTAAAATCCTTTCTTTGCACCTCCAGTCAAGTTGTACATGTACAGTCTCATCTAATAAACCGCAATGAAATTGCCCTTGTAAACTCTCCTCCTTTATGTCGTAGGGAGCCATCTATGGGATGGCCCAGTCCATTCCTGACCGGTCGATGGTGACTGAGGTCTCGCAGGGCTTTTTGGACTGCCTCTATAGCACTGAGATGCCCAAGATACAGAACAAGCATCAGAAAAACCACAAGAACCACATAAATGGCAACTCCAAAGTGCACTGAGATTGACTGCCAGGGTCTCCACCCTTAGCTGTCTGAAGGATGCTCCCCACAATCGTCTAATCGTTAATTTACTTTATTCAGTCATCTATTTACAACTAACTATTTTATGTATAAGCCATAGTCACCTGATATTTTGGGATTTGTGACTGCGGAGCGAAAGTATCCTGTCTTTAAGACTATGGAGGCAGCGGCACAAGTGTCTATGTGAATATGTGAAGGGTCTGGGACATCTTAAGTCTAATTTTGGTAAGCAGTGAGTGCAGTTTTACTCATTTAATTTCTTATTTTGATGACTGGTGCGCACCATATGTATTTGATCACACTCCCACTTTTTTTTGGAAGTGTTTTCTGACACTTAAACCTCAGGATAGCAGGGAATAATGTTAATTTAACATTGGATTAAAATCTGGGGATTTTTCACCCAAAACATTGACAAACAGTTCTAAAAGTTAAATTATGCAGATTAGGATAAAATCCATAGTCTGAACATGGGGAAAACAATAGTGTTAGTGTTTTTTAAGAATATATTCTTAATAGAAACTTGAAAACATAACAGACCATTTTAGGATGGTAGGGCTGCTCAGGTGAACCTATATTACTATTTTTTTTTTTCTTTATTTATGTTAAGTTCCCCGTGTCTAGTATACATTTGATAGTCCAGTCACAAAACATCCATATTATTGAAGAAAAAAATATCTGTTTTTAATTTACCTGATATTAGGGCAAAATCCATTGACCAAGTTGTGTAGTCAACATTACCTGGTTCAAATTCCTATTCATAAGGGTTTTTAATGACCACATTTCACCCTATCTACCTCAAATCTATTTAAAATAATTGTAAACTTAATCATTGATGGTTTCCCTTTGTCTAAATTCTGAGAAATGTCACCTAAGTGGACATTTTGATCTTAAGTCAGTGCCATGCTCCAGGTTATGGTACTCGCTTTCATTCGTTTTCAGAGAGTCAAAAGACCCAGCTGTCTTTCTAATCGAGTTTTCCTTTGAGTTATAGTTGTGTGTATTTGTTTGGTTTCTTTGTTCCGGCTTAACTCAACTGATTGACAGCTAAGCCCTGGAACAACAAGAAGGGAAATTAATTTGTGTTATGAGGAGGTGATGACATGGTACTGTGGAAACTTCACATCAGTTCTTGTCAGCAGTGTAATCCTATAAGCATTTATAATATTTGTGACCACTGTGTGTGTGTGTGTGTATTTTTTTTTAATATATATATTTTAAATCACTAATATAAAGTCTCATATTTCAATGTTTTTTTTAATTCAGTAACTTTCATGTACTTTTTTTAACCTTTTTGAAAGCTTTGAGTAGTAGACAGGGTTGTCTTTTTTTCTATGATACCACTGTAGTACAGTGTATTCTGCAAAACTGTAACATGCCTTTTGCTAAGACATAGATGTGGATATTTGTCTTCAAAGTTACCCTTCTTGCTTAGATGAAGCATTTTAATGTCATTATGCAATAATCTGTAATTACTGTAACTACTGAAACTGAGGCACCTTGATCTGAAGCATTACATGACCTCTACGGTTATAGTAGTATGAAGCACAAAACTGACAGCATTCACCTACATGCCTTTCACAGTCGTCAGGGTGTGTGAGCTATTAGGTTAACACCATAGCTAAATCAGCCTCAGGGACTAGGCCTTTACCACATCATGCAGTCCATTTCAATTCTTTCCTGTAATGTTTTGTTGTTCCTATATAAATCAATAAACATGGTTCTAAAAGAAATATGAATATACTGGTCCTATAATATATTTCCTTTCCACGTTTTATGGAATAACACATTAGGTTTCATCTAGAGCTCCAAGTGATTAATTATGCAAACAAGCACTAGACAGACCAATGCAATCATGTCTCTTACAGTGTCTCAAGTTTTAAAATGCTGCACTCAAGTTAAAATTAATCTTTAACCCTGGCATGCATAAAGGGGTCAAATTGACCCATATTTTTTTTCCTATAGAATTTTGACCATAATGTATTTTTGGTTCCAATTTTTATTTACTTTTTTCAACTTTATGGATTGCTTAAAAAAAACAACGCTAATTTTTATACTTCTTGCATGCATACTTGAAGTGAAGTTCTTCATCTTCATAGACTATATGGGATTTCAGATGCAATCCAGAAAGGTCACAGGAAAGACAGCTGAAGGCCCAAACAAAGGAAGAGGTGCAAACTCTCCCTAAAAACGATGCTTAGAGAAGTGCAAATCATATGAGAAAAGTTCTGTCTCTGTCTACAAAGATCATCTTCACATGATGTGAAAATATTTGTCTGTCAATTATATTAAAAAAACAAAACAATTCCAGTATGAGTGATTTTCCCTTTATGCATTTGTGTAGGTTTTCATGCATTCTACAGTTCTAAAACATTATTATTAATACTGAAAAGCAGCACTATTTTGAAATCCAAATAAACGGGTGGCAGGTGCTTTGACAAAGTTGACAAACATTCAGTTTATTCAAATTCATTGAGGCACTAATAATGTCAGCATTGGATCAGATGCAAATAAAGGCACCGCACATCATAGTTTAAAAAGACTATAATCCATAGAACACAGTAATGTAATATTGTTTCACTGTTCTCTTTAGTGTTCTAGCAATTCTCTGATCTGCAGTGTATTTACATACTATGTGTGTGAAATGATTTAAAACAGTGGTCCCCAACCCCCGAATTCGCGGACCGGTCCGTCGATGAAATGGTACCGGGCCGCAGAGCGAATTCGCGGACCGGTCCGTGAGCTGCTGCAAGCGGCTGTGGCGCTGTGCCTATGGAGACGTTTGAACAGTCTCTCTCCGCGGCAAAATTATCACACGTTTACCGGTCCGCGGCACAAAAAAGGTTGGGGACCACTGATTTAAAAGATGAAGTTTGTATTTTACTTAATGGGAAAAGATCATGTGTAACAAGCAGACAACACATTCAAAACTGATATGGTGATAACTGTGGTACACGACGTTTTACAATATTTTGATCCAGTTTTACAGGCTAGCTGTCAAGAGAGAGGATCCATTCAGTAAACAGAGGCCTGATCTATGAAAGTTGCAAGGGTAATATCGCGTTGTGAAAGTCCTGCGCATTCATGAGTGCTGAGGGTGATTTGAACCTGCCAGAGGGAAAACAGGCAGACAAAACAGTCAACATGAAATAAAAACTAGCCACATTTATTTTCTTCACGCACATTCATGATATTATTAATAATAACCAGTACATATTTAAGCACTGATGAACTCACAGCCATGATCCCTGATAAACTGGATAAAAAATGCTAGCCTTATCAATAAGAGCCTTTTTATCCATTTACCTTGTTATACACATTAAACCATTCAGGATGGTGATCCATTTTCTCAGCCTGCAGTGCTACTCTGGACATGAACCCAAAAGCCTAAAGGGAAAAGATCATGTCATAGGGTAAAACTAGACAAGCTGTGATGTAACTGTAAATAATTTTGACATTTGGCAGTTTGACATAGGTTATTACCTGATTGAAGTCTTTGAAGATGAACTCTTTGTAAATGGCATCTCTCCCCACCACCTCCACCCACTGAGCATTCCTCATTATGGGCAAGAGGTGCTCCCTCTCCTCCATGGTAAGAGTCTGAATCTTCCCAGCCTTAGTTTAAAACAGTTCCTGTTAGCAAATACCCTAAAGTGTTGTTTATAAGAATGTTACAAAGCACGTCACATCATCGAAGCATGAGGAAGTTGTCATTGTGTGGGGAGCCTTTTTATTTGCTGGTAATGGTGAGATACTTTACAGTGAAAAGTAATTTAATGCTTTGGCGTAACAGGACAATATTACAGAACGGCCTGTTTCCCACAATTGAAAAGTTGTTATCTAAAGAGAAATGATCAGAGGTTATTTTTCAAAAAGAAAAAAGCTCCTGGCCAAATTACAAATACAACCAAGAATTGGCCTGAGAACAAATCCATCAGGCTCATGTTTTGGCTTGGTCAGAGTTCAGATTTCAACCTTATAGTGAATATTTGGTCTCTCAAATATTGAAACATTTGTTCATATTGAACTGCTTGAAGCCATTAACATTGAATGGAACAACACTGATTCGTCTTCCTGTAAAAATCTGTATATAAGTTTACACACACAGCTTAAACATTTAAAGGAAACAAAAGGGAAGCCTATCCTGTGCCAAGTTACTCTTTCTTCAGTATTAGCGCATTTCTTGCAAATGTCCTGATATGTGATTAAAATGGTTAAGATCATTAAACATATTACAATTTGTGGCCTTTTTTGCCCAGGGGTGTATATTAAACACCTGTGCAATAATATAACTGAACAAAAATTATTGATAAAAAAAAAAATTACTGTATTTAATTGTAGATATTGTTCATACTCAGATATAATCATTATTTGTAAATTGAACAAATAATATTTGAGTAGTTTTGCAAACACTTACTCTTAAGCAACTGTTCCAAGGGGGATGTTTCAGAATAAAGCACTGTGATTGGTTGTTTTGAGCCCCATATGGAAACAATAATGACTTGCATTTTCAATTTTAAGAGGTTCCACTGTAGTCAGGGCAATACAATTCCTAAACAACTTAACCCTTCCCCTCTTCCCTTTGAGTAAACAGGTCTGTTACACAAAAATACATTATTATAATATATTGAAATATGCTTTTATAAAAAGGTAACTGACTTCAAACTACAGGCTTTCTTTATTTTCTCTATATGCTTTATGTGACATATTTTCTGCACTTTTAATTGAATGAAAGGGAATTAAGTTGATTTGTGTCAGCATTTTCTTTTGTACTATCCACATACACTATAATCCCTGAATGAACCATCAGTATATTGCGTCAGAGAGCCTGTGCAAACACATGTCAGTCAAACTGAAGCTCCAACACAGATAAAGCAGACTGACATCAACAGGTCTCTTAGCAACAGGGTGATCTGCTCAACTAATGCTGACACTGACACACACACACACACACACACACACACACACAAGAAGTAAAACCATGACACTTCTATCAAATGAATAACAGACCTTAATATGTTAATGATAACGTGAGCACGATACTGTGCTTTTTAAAAAAACATGCATGAACAATTTTATTTGGAAAAACACGATATCTGCACAGACAAAAAACTCGATTGGGTCTAAATAAATAAAAAAAACAGTTCGAATAATACGAAAATAAAACGTCAGATTTAAAAAATGACCATTCAGCCCATTTCAGTATATTTGAAGCATGTCGTTTGTGGCAACGATTGTGCATTTAATTGCAAAGTTGAGAGTTATGTGCAAAGACTATAAAGTGGTTGTTAATCCACTTTCCGAAAAATAAAACTTTTTTTGTTGTTGCATGTTTCTCTTACCATGTTGACGGAGCTGTGAGGTAGCGATGCTATGGTCTCGTGCAAGCAGCTGGATTTCGCCAGAACGCGAATTTACGAATCCTACTATGGTCAAGGGATATCTCATGAATGTTAACTAAGCTGTGGATTGGACGCTCTTGAAAGTTCCCAGGTTACGTCAGCACGCTCTATTTAATATTAACATGGGGGCCCTTTTGTTGCTGCCCTGCCCGAAGCCTGAACTAAAGAAGAATACAGAGAGGCTTTTGCAATGACATGATCCTTCCAGACAGTGAGAGAATATAATTAAACAAATAAAATTAGCAGGAACCTTGGCAAACGACAGAAACGGTTGAAATGCCTTGCAACATCAAGCATATGTTCATTTAGTTTATTAATATGAGCGTTTCGGATTATTTATAACGAATTCTGTTTATGCCTGAAAAAATATGAATTTGGCACAACGGGAAATGATCCCTGCTAAGTAAATGAATCCAGGGTCTCACACTTTTAATAAAATAAAAACACAGTAAACCCAAGTAATTAACGTGACAGAGAGTACAAACTTCATAAATTCTCATTTCCCCTTTTGCTCTGAGATAAAATTATTGTGATGAAGATAATTTCTGTTCTCTTTTCTACACTTGTGTTTTGGGTGCTGATGATTGTTATTCACGTCTTTTATGAGTCAAGTATTGAACCTTTTCAGCAAATGAAAACATTTGCTGTTTTGTCAATTAACATTCATATCTTTGGTCAAATCTTGTGTCTTCTGGTCATAAAAATCCAACATATCCCAAAGATCACAGTAATCACGTGTACAGTGATCTTTGAGCTCTCTTTATATTTTGCACAAAAAGAAAAACGGCATATTTGGAATCGACAATGAAGATAATCAATATTTTGAATGTTTTGTTTTTTACACTTCTCTCAGCAGGGATGTGTGAAAGACGTCATGAAGGTAGGTAATAATTATGATATTCGAGTTGTTTAAAACGTGTATAGATAAAATAATGGTGATACTGAAATAATGATACTGCAATCTCAATGCTTCTGTCCTCTTATTTTTAGTTTTCAAGCTGAAAATGGATGAGGCATTGCTAATATTCCATAATGAACTTCCATACAACATTAGTGTTTACTACACTTCAGATTATTGTTATAAGGTATTTCAAAGTTGTTTTATTGTATTAAATAAAAAAGAAAGAGACAGAAATATAAACAAAATTAGTTCCATTCACAATATGTATGGGTTGAGTTTTATTAGCAATATAATCCTTTATGTAATTTCTCATCCTAACCTATCCTAACACATATCTATGTCTCCTACAGTGTCTTTATCAGCCTCTTGCCACAGTTGAGAATGATCATAATATTTCTGTGGTGGTGAGCACACAATTCACATTTACTCTAAGAATCACACCTGTGGATGGAAACAGCACTCTGTGCCGGTAAGAATCACCTTGAACTACACCTCAACTTGCTAATTAATGTGAATATATTATTTAACATCTTCCTGAATGATGAATATTTTTTCAACTGAGATGATTTCGATAACCCTGTTATTTAAAAAAAAAATGGTACAGAAGGACCTTACGTAGACTAGATATATAGCCCTAATAGCAGCCAATTGCATTTGATGTCAGTGAGATTATTTATGAGTATGTGTTTGAATGTGACCTGGCTTTAGTGCTGCTCTTTGGAGAATTCTTCACTGTGCATTGATCGCACTGCATTTTGGGGTTAACAAGCTGACACTGAAATAATGATAAAAAAGACCATTAAGACATCAAAGCACATGGTCCTCTCACAAACCCCTGCTTGGATGTTGGAGGCAGAAAACCGTAGTCATATTTACGAACAACCTGGGACTCAAATAGTCATGAAGTTATGGTCTGTTTTCAAATGAATTGTTGAGGGTGTCTGATTTCATAAGACAAGCCATAGTATCTCTCCCACCCTATGGCTGAGGTCTCTGGTACTGGGCTTCTTTAAGATCGATACTGAGGTCCCTTTCCAGACCGAGCCGTTATTGATTTACCTTCTCCCCCATAGAATGTGCTGGCCACTATGTCATTCCCAGGTCGATCAATACAGGCTTATAGCGCACATTTTGGGGGATGAAAAAGGTGAAATGGGTTCAAAAATGGCAGTTTTCTCTATTGCTCTCTAGATGGCCCCCTTCAGCCATGCTCCATGCTGGTACAGAGACATGTATATACACATAGCAGTCAGAAAATACAAAAATATTGGTGATAAATTATATAAATCAACTTGGTTTTAATAAATATAAAGTGAAAGTTGATTTTTGGACTTCTTTAGGTAAACAGTTAGATGGTTACTTACATCAGTCAGCAAACAATTTATGGTTGACAAGAAAACAACAAATTCATAAATCTGAAAATGCTGATGATGACATGTAACAGAAAATGTAAATAACATTTAAAAAGAAGAAAGCTTTTTAAACAAAACATTATAAATTCAATAACTATCATCATAACTATGAGGACGTGATTAATGGATCAGTCTTTTATTACAAGTTGATGACATTATTTCTCCTCCCTAGTCTGAGTCAGGCATTTGATGAAGCTGGCCATTATTCTCTTTGGATGAGGGAGCCTGGCTTGCAAAATTATGAAACCTGTTTTCTCACTGTGGATAGGAGTCCGAATAATGCATACCTGCGTAAGTATTCATACTTGGTAATTAAAAATCACCAAAAGACATGTATTGTGTTCCCAATTTCAGCAGGGAAGTGCCTCTCTCATATCCCAGGAGTCAGATGAGACTGTATTGATCCAATGAACTGCTCATTTCTTGAAAAAAAAACCAGCTCAAAGAAAAGCTTTTCTGTCATGTTTGTTTTGGAAGATGCCCCGGGAGGGGAGCATTGTGGGAAATACATTAGAGGAGCGTGAAGGATTAAAGCATAATGGGGTTTTGAAAGCACCACGCTCTATAATGTGCAGTCTACTTTGCAATAGTGCAGATTATGTTGTAGATCAGACTTTTAAGGGCAAGTAGCCATTATCTGTCAGATATATGGCCAGTGTGACTAAACTCCCGGGCTATATGATGAGCTTCCATTAGCCGGACTGGTTGGTGATTACACTCCAGCTCCAAAACAACTTAAGTGATGGTGCAAGTGATCAGCAGATGTTAAGAAGAACTGATGACGGGTAATTGAAAAAAAAAATAGGCTATTTTCATTTGAATTGTACTACCCAGAGCATCAGTCTTTTAAGCCTGTCTTGGCTTGAAAAATTGAAAGTCTGACCTCAATCTTGAATCTATGATGAATACAAGCAGTAAATTATACAAATGCAGTAACTGGGCTGCTTAATCTTAAATACTAATTAATATATAGACTGAGATTGAGTAAATTAGAGTAATCATAAGTTTTGCTGATTCTCAACTTAAGCAATTAGTGTTAAATAATTTACTGTGAAATAAGACTAGGATCATTTACAGAGGATTATTAGACAGTGATGATCAGTGTTGATTGTATTACAATTCAGTACAAATAAATACATGACAGCAGTTGTCATCAAAGCTTGTTTTCAAAGGTACTGTACCTTGGTAGATTTTGGTTACAGCAAGGTTTTCAAACCTTTTGATGCCATGGAAAAAATGATCACTGCCATTTTTTAAAGGTATACAGACCCTTTTTACTGTGTAAAATATTCTGTGGGATATTATATGGAAAAGACATGAAATAATCAGTTTTCATGTTGTAATTGTAGTAAGGCCAAAGCAAATTGTGTGTTTAAATACACCCCCACCCCAAAAAATATAATTATGCAATTTAGGTTTTTAAACTTAAAATTATACACAAAAAAAAATTAACTATATGCAGACTAGGTTTTTATTTATTACTGTAATGCCAGTAAATTAAAATGTCTGATTAATCTCACAATTTACAACTTATCTTTAGAAAGAAACATTAAGAAAGAATTACAAAAAAGTAAAAGTTAAATTTTATCAGCCCTAAAATATACCAGTAAAATAAACCACACAAAATTGTTTGTATATTAGATTAGATAAGCATCCTGTCAATGGATAAAAAAAATTATATATAAATCTCCTTATTTCTGTTTTTTTTTAGAAAAAAAGATAATCTCATAATAATAATAATATCAAATTATATTTATGAATGCCTTAAATATAATTATAGCTTTGACAGCCCTAAACATACATATACACAAAAATTGTGAGATTAAAGTACCTGTTTTAAGATGTTAGTTTGTTTTCTATATTTTCTTAGAAGCAACCAATCAGATTCTCTGAACTTAAAGGACATTTGATACATGACAAACATGGCATACTTAAATGTAATCGTAAGTGGGCAGAGTGTTAGATGTACGCGCAGTGTTTATTTATCTCAGGGCCAGTTTGTTCAGCCTCCCGAACTCAGTCATCACTATAGTATCATCACAGCTTTAATGTTTCCCCTCACGTCATCAAGTGCTTTCACAGTTTGATCAAACGGTTCTTTTTGTGTTTGTTTTTCCGCAAAAGGGCTCCACTGTCCAATCGAACGGTGATCGCTTGAGATCACTGGGTGTAACATGTCCATTTGGTTAGCCATGCTATTCTGTTTTAGGGCTGTTGTCCATGTTTTGATTGTAAAAGATGATAAACAGTGGGCTTCCAATTTAGAACTTATGTAAGCGTTATATAACAACGATGAACTCAATTTGCTTTAATGGAAAGTGAAAAAGTATATCAAATGCTTTTGATATCACTTCAGTATGATTTTCAGTTTCATCTTGCAGTATACACAAACTCAATAAAGACATCGTCTTTAGCTTCCAGATACTTGGAATATGACACATTCTTGTTTCCTGTTTTACATCTTCCCCTAAGCAGCCAGTATCATGGAGGACAACTTCTGGCAGCCAGTATGATCCATTCCATCGTGCGGTGTTAAAATATAGCCTCAGTACATGGCCTTATTGGAGACCCAAGGCTAGGGTTTCATAGATTGATTGTACGCCTATAGACTGGTTTCCGATTACATAAAAGGACACTGCTGGATTCTTGAGAGCTCCCTTGTGGCGTAGCATGGGTGACAGAGGCCGTTCAGAGCGAAGGCTGAAAAAATGTAGAAACTGAACATGTTTGTTACCCTTTACTTTCAATTACTCCAACAGTTCCCCTCACAATAACTGCAGAAACATCAGGAAAAGTGTGTATAACCATTTCTCTTATGTATTTGATATCGATTCCTCAGCACTGTTGGTGGCGTTCTTGATTCTGGCTTCTGTCGCTGTATTTTGGGCCTGCTTGCCTCATATACTCAGGTAACAATATTACCTGTTTTTCTCTTTCAAATTTGAGTAATTACACTAAGATTCAAGTTTGGGTTTGATAGGATTTTCTTGTCTTTTTTAGAAATTATTAAATGTATTCAGCAAAAATGACAAA
Source organism: Rhodeus uyekii (assembly GCA_037043235.1). NCBI lineage: Eukaryota > Metazoa > Chordata > Actinopteri > Cypriniformes > Acheilognathidae > Rhodeus > Rhodeus uyekii. The sequence goes on along the minus strand of JAWRVZ010000013.1, from coordinate 3,408,450 downwards.
TTATGTAGCTCTGGCAAGTAGTCCCAAATCGTCTACTTATACTACTCTTTATACTACTGAGTTTTGGGACATTCTATCACGTCATACAATTGCGTCTTTAACAGTTGCTCTCTGTCGCATCCTGACACATCCTGTCACAATAAAACTGGCCTGTCAATCATCTTGTCACAGTTAAAATCCTCCACACTTTTCATTTTTCTTTTCCTATCAGATTGGAGAGAAATGCATTAGCATGTTAATCTGCAGTTGTGGGTCATTCATGTGGACAACTCTCCTCACATGGCCAAGCGTATCTTTATAAAAGTTGTTATTGTAGATTAAATATTACACAGGTAACATTTAATAAATATATTTTTTATAAGATTAAACTTTGATTATTATTCACTCAAACCTTTATCTAAACCTCTCACAGCTGAGCATATCCTTCACCTTTTGTAGTTTTTGAGTAGTTTTTACTCATGTTTATAGTTCTGAAATGAATCCTCCTCCAAACTGCAAAGGGTTGGGGACAATATTAACCTTTATAGTGTTTCCACAATTAAAAAGTCTACCAGACTTATTACATACTCTTTTCAACATACTATGCTTTGAGACACAATTATTCTAATCTCACATACTACTGTATTTATGATGGATAGTATGGACATTGTGATATAAAATACTATTATCTGTATTTTAGATGTTTTTATTTGGATCAATCTGCTCTTCGAAATCTGGACTACTATTTACTACTGGAAACTGAGTATCTTTGGAATACTCATTTTAACATACTATGATTTGAGACTTACTAATTCTGTTTTCAGATACTATTTAGAATGGATAATATGTGAATTGGGACACATCGTTACTTTGCTAGCGTTGAAAAAGTATGTTCTATAATGTGAAAGTGTGTGGTATGAATGAAATTCGCATATACAACATCCACCATGTTGTTATTGTCATGTGACCTATAGCATCTATAGCATTGCATCTCCTCCCTTGACAAATCCTTTCCCGTGGCCTCATGGGGTAGGAAAGTGACGATCAAATGCGCACTTCAGAATCTCGCTGGTTTGGGTTATTCGATTTCATTTCGCCTACTGTTTATAGTACTATGAATACTGTATAGTATGGAAGTAGACAAAGCGGACACAGCGATAACTTTAACTTTAACAAAAATGTTAAGCATCACAACTGTTTTTAATATTGATAATAATAAGAAATGTTTCTTAAGCACCAAATCAGCTTGTTTAAATGATTTCTGATGAGTCATGTGACAATGAAGACTAGAGAAACCAATGGCTCCTGAAAATACAAATGACATATATTAAAACAGAAATATTACTATTTTAATCATATTTTTAGCAATTTGGTGAGCATAAGATACTTCTTACATCTTACTGACCCCAAACTTTTGAACAGCAGTGTATGTGAAATGTTTAAACACAACATTTGTTTAAGTTGGTTAAGTTGATTTTACATTAATATTTTATACCTTTATAGATGCAGCTGTACACAGAGACTAAAGAAGTGTGTATGCTGTCGCAGGTCTCAAAACTCCATGGAAATGGTGAGGGCAAAATGGTTCATGCATCATACAATAGGAACAGATGTTATGCATCAAACACTGTGCATTTGTTTATGGTTAGCTCATAGCAGTCCTAATCTGCAATTTCCAGTATGATCATATCTAAAAGGCAATTGTCGCATAGAGATGTATATGGAGCCTTGTATGGGAAATAGTTCAATTTTCTGAGGTATTGTTTGAATGTCCTGGTCTGAATGTTTGATTTGCTTTGTCTGTGTCCTGTCATGCAGTTGTTTGGAGATCCAGAGCAGGAAGAGGATAATGCTAATTTCTTTCTGATGAATCTCACTTCCATCGCAAGAAAATATGGTTAATGGGAACATCTTATTCATGCTCTCCAAAAAAGTTGCTCAGGCTGCCTATGCTACCCAAAACATCTTAGATTTCCTCATTTGACACCCATTACAATCATTACTCTATTAGTTCTGTGCAACTTTATCTTAACAGTATATACAAAATTATATTACTGTTTGGAGAGTTTTTTTTTTTTTTTTCCCAAAGGGAAATGTTCCTATTCACCATATATGGTCTTATGATGGCAGTGAGAACAATCACAAAGGAAACAGCATAGACTAATGATATATTTAATACTTATTTTATTTATAGTTATATTTAGTGACGTGTTATTGTATAATAAATGTTTCATTTTTATAATGTATTAAATAATGAATGCGATATACACACACACGCATACACAAACACATACACACACTAACGTTCTTTGTCCCTACGTTCCCTCCCTGTCTTCAGTTCCTGTTTGCTTTCTTGCTGTCACAGTCATGTTGTGTCTCGTCACGTTCCTCCTGTGTGATCCTTCCGTGTTCCCGTCAACTGTCACGTCTGCCACTCCCCCTTGTTAGTCGTGTCAGGTGCTCCCCGTTTCCCTGTCTATTTAAACCCTCATGTTCTCCCTTGTCTTTGTCGATTGTTGACATTGTTAGATGTTGGTTTCTCCGTGTGTGGATGCTCATTCCGTGTCTCTGTGAATTCCGAGTTTTGCACTGTTTAGTGCCGTTTTTGTTCTTGTTTATGAATAAAGTGTTTTTCAGTTGGATCGCCGCGTCTCTCTCGTTTCTCCACATCGCACACCAGCACTTCATTGTCAAACTTGCCTTATTAGTCTCCGCAGTTACCTTCATTCATTTCCATAGTAACGTATCTACACCTGTTCATCATTGTGTTCCTTGTGTATTTATATTCCTGTGTATCATTTTTCTTGTTCCATGTCTCTCTTTGTAAGATCCTGGGGGATCTGTGTCTCTCTTTGTTCCTGGGGTCCATTGTTTATACCCTGTGATAGATGCCAGATCTTCTAATCGTGATAGCTGATATCTGGCTAATTTGGTTCTTCAAGTGAATTTGCGGATTTGATTAAAATATCTGGATTAAGTTGACTGAGACTACTGCGTGTTCTTGTGTTCATTGGAAAGGGCAGATATTTTGATTCTCAAACCAAGGAGACTTTAAGTATCACTTCCGCTTAAAAAGATGCAATCTATCCTGTTTAAAAAATCCTGGTCCGAAGCAGGTTTGATCTTATGGTCCAGTTGCTTTGACAGCAACACCAGGATGAGCTTCGAAGAACCTAACAATCCTGGATCATGTCAAATCGTCAACAATAAAATCCAGTTAATTGAGTAATCCGCGTACGATGAACGGACCTCTGGCTTCCCTTGTCTGGATTATGTCTCTGGTTCCCATGTTTGGATTGTGTTCCTGTCTCTGTTTTGGATTATCTTGGTGTGTGTTTTTTTTATAAAGTGTGAGCTTTTTATGTCAGTGCAAGTGGTTTCGGTTAAATCAACTCAAACATGCATTTTGTCCGGGACTATAGACTCAAACCTTGTCTGTACGCCCAGGGGTTATATAGTTAATACTTAATCACATTTCATTCATATAATAAAATATAATCTTCTAACTGAAACATTCTTGGCTTAAATTATTTGCATGCTGATTAAGAATAAGTAAATAAATATAAATAGATATAAAGGCTTATTTACAAATACATCTTGGTAAACTTAGAACTTTAAAATTCATACTGAATTGGTTGTTTTTGCTTACTTTAGGAGGAGACAAATAACGAACATTCTGTGGACAACAGCAAAACAAAGTCATCAAGACTGAAGTCACTGGACACATTTCGAGGGTATGAGCCCAAAAAATGTTTTTTCATTTATTTGGAATAAAACGGTAACAAATTAATTTTGACTCGTTCTTGATCAATTGTCAATGACTTAATGGCCACATTCACTTCAAAAAATATTTTGTGAGACTAAGGAGATTGTACGGGGTCACAGGCCGGACATTGACTTACTTGAGCCATTGTTTATAGTGGTCGCTCTAGGCATCATCTCTAATATCTTTTGCTTCTGTGGTGGGGAACAGTGGATTGCTGTTGAGCAAGGGTGATGTGATTTAATCGGGAAGCCCAGCAGGGCTTGATAGTGGCTTGAGGGCAAACTCATAAGCACGCCTCTCCCGAAACAGGAAGCTGCTGTGGCTTTGACCTCTCACATCCCAGTAATTGATGTAATAATACAGGCATCATATCAGCACATATTCAGCAGGCTGTAGATCTGGAGCTGGAGAGGATGTGACTTCCCAGATCAAGATTTTTGTAATGGATAATCCATGCCTGTTGCAACAAGTGCTTTTTTAGATGGCAATCACCAGTGGCAATTTGTACTATCAATGACATAACAGAGGTTTTATGGTTCTTAGAATTGCCTTTCACCATAATGTTTTCCCCACCTTTTTATGTGAAAGTTTTAGCGCAATTCATAAATGCTCCATTCACATTGGTAATGATATTCCTTGTAAACCGCAGTGCTGATAAAAACAGATGTTCCACTCAGTCTACACCTGCTTTTGCTCTTGGATATGAAACAGTCCATTTCCTTGTTAAGCCTAATGGTTTTATCAGTGTTGCTGGAGACTGGTTCTTTGTTTCGCCGTTTCCTTCATTTCACCCTAAGTATTCTGTAATCTGGAACTAGAGTGCTGAATTTGAATATAATATAGACATCATCTCATTCATATAGACTCGAAGGATGACATCACAGCTGGCTTGTCAGGTCTGTTGATTCATGATGTCGAGGTAATATTGGATTTTGCAACAAATGCATGATATTTCACAAGAGCTTAGCAGTTATTGCAGGTCCAAGACAAAATCAACACTGTGTAAAATACACATGGGATCCCTGATTTGGCTATACGTGGAACTTAATAATGTCGGTAGATGTATTTGGCTCTTTGTGAGAATATCAACCCAGAGAAACTCTGTAGTGTTGCAACTCCCTTGCTGTATAACATGAAATATGGCCTGTCCAGCAGTGAGTCAAAACTTTTCACTGAAGACAGAAGCATCTGTCATCTGCCCACCGCCCTGGTGAAATTGTTGCGGCTACGGTTTTTCGCAGAGCTGAAGACCAGCACCCTCAATTCATCAGATGCCATCAACATGATATATAGTATAACTGTAGACTTTGTTTGCATTTTAATTTTTTTAAAAGGATTTGGTTTTTAATCTCGCCAGCCAAAAGCCTGCAGTTTCCTCGTATTTGTGATTACAAATCGACGTCGGTGGTTTTGAAATAAGTTACACTAACAGCAAATGTACTTCAAAATTTTCCCAATTAGTTTAATATACCCTTTACTTTCATAAGCAGGAAACAAGACATTTTTCTGATGTACAACTCCTTAGTTTTCATAACAGATTTAGTCCTGCTTTTTATGTTTGGCATTTGCTATGTAATTTGAGTGTAAATCATAGTTCTGTTGCAACTCCTCTGTTTTAATAATTTGTCATAATTATGTTTTACCAGTACTAGTTTTATTTGATATCTCAGGCTTTTTATAGTGAGAACTGCAGTATGTATAAATCACAATTGTACCCATGCAGGGATTATAAAAAACTCTGGTATGAAATGACAATGACAAATAGGGAGTTACTACCCAAAAACATTTTTCATTTGTTAAAAATTGATAATGAGAGGCAACACGAAAACACAACATTGTTTTACTGTCTGCTTCAGATTTTTATTACTTTCAGGTTATGACAGAAAGACAAAGGAAGCTCAAAGCAATAAAATATTTAATGTGCCCCGGAAGGCTTCTTTTTTTCTTTTTCTTTCTTTTTTTTTTTAAAGAGTGAACACCTCCCTAACACTGAAGGTTTTTTAATTAAAATGATTGGCTATAACATTCTATATTGCAAACATTGTGCTGTAGTCTCATTTTGAAAATGACTTAACCTTTGTCTTTGTTACTATGGATACTAATGGATGCTGTCTCAAAGTGTGTGTGTAAGAAAGAGCGAGTGTGTGTGAAAGAGAGAGAGACAAGTAAGACATGCTTACTTTAATAATGCTCTTTAGAGGATGGCATGTGATTAAAATCTTGTATCAGCAGGTTAGGCCTAAAAGGAGCAGTAATGGTCTCTGTTCTGATCTCCTAATTGAATTTGGTGAGGAAAAATTTAGATCGTTTAGATAGAGTGAAGTTTATCTGAAGGTCTATACAGTGCTTTGGTTTCTCAGTATGTTCTTATACAGAGAAACCAAAGAAAACACACTTCAACACCATGATCCAAGTGTTGTCAGTTTAATAGCTGAAGAGTTTGATCACTAAAATCAATTCTGTGTCCACGGGTATATTTATGCTGCATAGTGCAAACATGCATTTTCTGACGCGCAATAAAAACATCTTCTGCTGTTGCTAATTCAATGTAGTGTTCCATCACGCACAATAAGTTGCAGCTTGGCTTCCTTGCTCTAAGTTACACGTCTACAATAAATTACAACAGAGGGCTTTAGTCAGCACTTCTGGGTGGGGCGATTCAGAGGACAACCGTTCATTTCCTGAGTGATTCATAATGCTTAGGTTGCATTACCTTACGCAGCATTCCGTCTTTGATATATAAAATAAATGCTAAACCCTTTTGCCTTATGGTTCGTAATACTGATACAGATTACCTCAAATGTACAAGCGAGAGTTGGGGGACCGGAGGACACTGGAAATATATGTTTTGTTTGTTTGAAAACTATTCAAATTTTTGGACCAGTAATATTTGTTTAATATTTTTGAAAGAAGACTACAGTATAAACTACAGAGTTATATTGTGAAGTATAATTTTATATATTTTTATAACTAAATTTTCAGGGGCCGTTACTTCAGCAATCATTGTAATGTGATGATTTGCTGCTCAAGAAACATTTCTTATTATTATCAATGTTAAAACGGTTCTTCTGAGTAGTATTTTTGCGGAGACCGTGGTACGATCTTTGTCACTTTTGATCAATTAAATGTGTCCTCGCTAAATAAAACTTGCAATTTCTTTCAAATAAAATCTTACTGACACCAGGCGGGTTTTATTTTTATTTTAAATTTTATTGTCGTAAGTTATAAATTGTATGAATATTTTGAATTTCATTTTATTAAATGAAAAAAATAAAAGAATAAACAAGTCAATGTACTTCCGATGAACAATATTAAGCATCAGTTGGCTTAATGTTTGCTTAATATTCTTTTTGGATAAAAGCCTATCTTTACTCTGTATTCTGATTACATTTTCAATGTCATTTTTTTTATAGATTCTCCCTGACGGTCATGGTATTTGTGAACTATGGAGGAGGTGGTTACTGGATTTTCCAACATGCACCATGGAATGGTGGGTTATTTTTCTGATTGGTTACATATATAATGATCTGGGATGTGTTCTCTAATTGTTACTTTATACAGGCCTCCATATTGCAACTAAAATAACTGCAAATGTGAAAAAACTTATATAGGTGGTTTTGTCAACAACTTGATAGTGGTGTATGCCAGTGTTTCTGAGCAGTGATGTCAGATTGGTGAACTAATGAATCTGTATTATCCATTTATTTTAACGAGTCAGTCAATGAGATATACAAAACAGCCAACAATTCCATAAGCAGGCTTATAAATTGTCGACTAAAAAAATTAGTTTGACTCCTAAATGCATAATTTTGCGTCAACCCTTGTAGTGTTTTTTGTTGTTGCTGGAACTGAGTTTGCAATGTACACTTATGTGTATTATTAAGATATTTATTAGTTTTTATTTTTAGATAAATACCACTAACTAAGGGCTAAGGGCATCCAATATAAAATTAAAGGCAAAATGATACATCATAAATCTTCAGACCTAATGTACTGATATGAAATACATCTGAAGTGCTTTATTGTACCTTAATTCAGCATAAATTTTACACTTCAAATCTATAGCATGGCTTTTGTATGAACATCTTCAAAGGACGCAGATGAGAAGGGGTTGCATGTTAAATTTTAATGGGGGTCTATTACGAAGCACGGCTCCTGGAGTATTCACAGATGAACTCAATTTTAGGATCATAATGGCCTCTTCATCATATCAGCAGAATTGTATTGATCATAAGGGAAAGCAGATGGATTTTCATATTACTGTGAGGCCTCCTTTGTCATGGTTGTGTGAGCATTTATAAATCATTGTTGTCTGAAAATCGAAAAATAATGAGAAAACAATGTTTTTAAGGGTACACAATCTTTTATCATCAGTTAGTATGCTCTAAATGACATTTGTGTACAATTAAGTGTGATTATGAGGATAAAACTAATTTTGTCAGTCATTCAGCAATTAGATTATGCATTAACTATGTGTCATTCAAATAGCCAACTTTCCAGCAACTGTAGACAGATATGCACCAGAAGTGTGTGTGGTTTTCATATGCATGAATGCCTTTACCATGTATGTTACAGGTCTCACAGTAGCTGATCTTGTGATGCCTTGGTGAGCTGCCAGGATGTGCTTAACGAATCAATGGAGAATTATTACTTTCCATTTTTGAGATTAATATGGAAAAGAGTGGGACTTCAGTCCAGCAGTTTGGATCTGCCTTCAAAACCATTCAGATTTAAGGCTTTTTCCAACCCAATACCATTTATAATGCTTTACCAGTGCCAATTAATCTTTCTCTCTCTGAGAGTATCATAAAGTTTGTAATACCCAGTGACTTCTTTTAAAAATTGCCAATGTTTAGAGGCCCAGTAATGCAGCATCAGTCTTATATTTTGGGTTTGTTATGGAAATATTTATGGACAAAAATTGTTCTTAAACATTTGTGCATAATCAATCTACTATTGATTCCTTCAATGTTTTTTTAACATACAAAAATCAGTAAAACAGAATTGTTTTAAATTTTGCATTAACCAGGGTGAATATCCCAAAACCACACATAAGTATCAGTAGTAATGCCCTACAAAATGAAATGACACATGATATGTTTCTATATGTGACAATAATATTATCTTTAATCCTCTGGCAAGGTTTGTGTTCATCATAGGTACTTCTGTAGTGCTAGCATTCAACTCAATGCATAGAAAGGGTGTTCCATGGCTACGACTTCTTCGCAAGGTTACTTGGAGAACCATCGTCCTGATGCTCATTGGGTTTTGCTTCATGAACTACAGTCCAAAAGATGGATTTTGTGAGTAGACTATATATTATTTTCCAATCTTCCACAACATTCATTATTTATTTTTATTATTTAAAAAAAAATTGTTGGTAACACTTTACAGTAAGGTTCTATTTAATAACATTAGTCAACAGTATTAGTTAGCATGAAATAACAATGAAATATGCTTCTAAAGCATATATTAATCATAGTTCATGTACATTTTTACTTGGCTAACGTAAACTAATGCTGAAAAATTGCATTTCTATTAGCTTACACTAACAAGGATTAATAAATGTTGTTGGAAAATGTATTGCTCATACTTGGTTAATATTAGTCAATACATTAACTAATATTAACTAATGTTAAGTGTTTTTAATTTTATTTTATATTATTTTTGAGGGAACACTTGGACAATGGTTCACTTGGTGCCCTAGGACAGACAATATTTTTAATTGCTTAATAGTTTTTCATTTTTATTGAAATGTCAGATGGAATAGTGGTACAGTTTTTGTTTAGAAGGAAAGGGGATTCTGGTTTAAATAAAAAATTCTGTTCTAGCAAGTTGCATCGAATCTGCCAATGATGCTATTTTGTTGTGTGAAAAAGAGCATCTATTTTGTTTTATGTGAGAAAGTTGGTAGTGTCAATATTTGTGCTACTTATTTTTCAATACATTTTTGTAAGTTGCATTGACAGTTCAAAAATGTCAATGGTGCACATGCGCAAAGTTTGAATTGACATGATGCATCATCTTGTATTGGATTGAATTTATCATACCACAGTCGAAAGCAAGAAATCTCATTACAGTTGCTGATCTATTCTGGGTGGCAGTGACTGATACCAGACAAAGAGTGACCTGCACCTTTCCCTCTGACTTTGAAGTTTGCCTCGCGTAATACAAAACTGTTACATATTTGAGTCACCAAATCCTCGTTTTACAAATGAAGTCAATTAGCCTCTGTTAATGATGGAAGAAAAGAAGCCAAAATGTCTAATCCGGGGCCTCGCAGCAGCACATTAGGACTGTCAGGGTTAGGGAGGGTAGGGAGGACCGTCTGACTGCTCGGTAAAGAGCAGTTCTCATACATTAGCCAAAGCAGTATTAGCTGTCTGGCAGGATGGATGTGTAACTAAGTTAACAAAAATATTGTGATATTTTCCAGTGATCCAGTGGCAATCATAATATCTGGGGCTGTTGAACAGAGGTGCACAGAGCAAAAACAAGCTTGCGTTAATGGTCAATTATCACAGATAGGGTTTCATCATGCCAGCTGCACAGTCGATTTTATGGAACTTCATGTAATGTAATTACAGCTTTGCCCTAAACAGCAAAATTTATTCTCTCCCTTTCTGATACCTCAGCCTGTGAATCACTCAGAATGATGTTTAGAAACCATTTCCCCAAAAAATATAACTGCATTCAACTGCAACAAAATGTATTACAATTCATTGAAAACATAACATGGCACCAGTGAATATTTTATTGTCAGTCTGTCTCGGCTTGGCCACTGAAGCCATTATCATCCTTGGAACTTAATTTAAAGAAGCGTGATCATGGAAAGATTTGCATTAATGCTTTATTCATCTACTAAAACAGTCCCAGTTTTGCATAGTTTACCCTCAAACTTCATAGTTTGTAAACACATTTAAACCATTACATTGTTGATTGTAATCAGACCTTTTTGTGAAGTTCCTGATTGTCAATTCTTTGATTGATAAATTACTGAGCAGATTTGCTCTAGAAAGTGTGTGTGTATGGGTTTTAATTGACAGATACCATTAGTCACTGAACCACTTCCTGTCTCTCTATGTGCAGAGGTGGAGTGTTTCCGCTTTTTATTTGATTTGTTGGATCAATGATCAGTATTATATTGTTTCTTGTGGCCCTTCGTATGTGCCACAAAGAGGTTTTCAATTAACTAATGTGCAGATTACCATCAATCTCTCGCTCTATATCGCTCGCTCACATCACCCTCCCCGCCAGCATCTCCTCAGATAAGCATTATTAGTCTCCGGCAGGGTAGATCACACCTCAACTGTCCTGCAGTGAAAGACTTCTCACCTCAGCTCGAGTCTGTGTCAGCATAACCATCATTAGCCTGTGTTATGAACATAAATCTTCTCTTCATTGAAAACAAAACAAGACCCTGTATAAGTGTTTAGATCTTAGATAACCAGTAAATGTATTTTAATCTATTTTATATTCCTTGCTACTAGTTGCTGTGTATTCAGTGTATAGGATAGACAGTAGTTCTACAGTTAAATTAAATGACAGCTATATATTGTGATTTAATGAACTGATCAGGAATTATATGTCTGTATATATACACCCACCATTCAAACATTTCGGATAGCTATGAGTTTTTGAAAGTTTCTCACCAAGATTGCATTTGATCAAAAATACTGTAAAAACAGTAATACTGTAAAGTATTATTAGTGTTTAAATAAGTATTTAAAATAACTAAGTACTGAACAACTCTTTATATATATATATGAATTATTTATTCATGTGATGTCAAAGCTGAATTTCCATCATCATTACTCCAGTCTTCAATGTCACATTGAAATCATATATGATGATATGGTATATATGATGATATGATGATTTGGTGCTCAAATACATTTCTTATTTTTATTCATGTTAAAACTGTAGCTGCTTAATATTTTTGTGGAAGCTATGTTTTCAGGATTGATGATTGAAAGTTAAAAGAACGGCATGGTTTTGAAATAGAAACCTTTTTTACCATTATGTCTTTACTATTTTTATTGATCAATGTAAAGCGTCCTTGCTGAATAAAAAGTTGAAATAAAAAGTTTCAAATAAATTCAATATATTCTGCAATTGTTATTTTGTTCTTTACACTTTCTTTGTCACTTTTCGCTACTCATTTGTTCTTTTAATCACACTTTTTTTTTATTGTCACCATTGAGTTTGCCTAATAGTGTATTTTTCAATAATTTGAATTATGACAGAAAATGGACTTGCATGCACTGATTTTAAAAGGTCTAAAATTATATTCCTGTTAGAAATTCCTTTAAATCTTGTAAAATCCTTATCCCACAAAAGATTAACATTTTATAGGAAAAGCACTTGGCTAAAGACGCAAAAGCCCAACATTGAATTGCTTGCTGACTCCTATTAAATACAAACCTATTAAAAATGCATCATATATGAGTGTGTTTTTCCATCAATAGTCTGTAACAGTAATCTTGTATGTTTATATTTGTGTGTCCGCCTATATGTGTTAGTATCCTGGTCCTGGCTACGGATACCCGGAGTGCTCCAGCGTTTGGGTTTCACCTATTTTGTCCTGGCGATGATGCAGACTTTCTCTCCCCACAGAGAGATTCCCATGAGGGAGGTGGGTTAAACTCTATGGCTCACATTTCTCTCAGATGTGTAGGAAGGCAAGGAAGACACTTGCTCTGAAATAATGATTAATTGCCAGAGGTTACAGTAAAATGAAGTCAATGTGTTCTCTATATTTTTTTTTATATTGGCTTATTACGGTTGAGTTTTATAACATATACAAGTAAGACTGAATGTTTTATGCATGTTCCCCTCAGAATAACTGGTGGAATCCCATTCAGGATGTGGTTTTATACTGGCCTGAGTGGCTCACCATTGTGTTGCTGGAGACCTTGTGGCTGTGTCTCACATTCTTTCTACCTGTTCCAAACTGCCCCACGTGAGTTCATATTAGCATTAGACTTTGACCATACACTTTTATGAGGAAGATTAGCTATCACATTGAACAATACAAACACAGTAATATGGAATATTAATGTGTAATGTGTCTGTCAAGCTTGAATTAACTGCAGTTCATCCCTTTATCAACATCATTCCTACATTAAGCTAATTCCTTGGGTGACGTATGTTAGTATTATCACACAAGTGAATCACTGAGAATATATGTGGGGCGACGGTAATGTTAGATATTTACATCACAAATGAGCATATATATGCATCACAATATGGTCATCTGTGTGGTGTTTTGTTTGTGAGTCTTTGAATGCAGAAGGGTTCATGGCGTACAAGCCCGTGTTGTGCGGCTCTTATGAGATCCGTGATTTATGAGTGTTTGGCGGCCGCTTCAGAGGGGATAATTAGCCAATCTCAGTCTGTCATGTGCACTAAAAGGAGGCAGAGAGAAAGGATTCATCATCCTTTCTTTGCCTCTCTCAGTTTTTCTCCCTGTATCTGCTCAACCTTCCATTTATGTCCTCCTTCTCCTCTCCTTGAAGATTTTTTTTCAGTGTGTCTGATCCTACATGACATTGACGATCACATGCAAAGCACCGATAATTCCGCCTGAATAAAAAACATTTTGACCTCATAATCATTGTCCTTGTGTTGCAGCACAATGCAGCATTCAAATTTTGCTTCCTCCAAACACACTTTCATAAAAATAATTAAACCAATAAACATTTTCCTTGCTCTGTCACCTTTGGCTGTTTCTTTGTTGAGCTTTTTTGGAACAATATATGTACTATGAACAGTGCTATAACAAAAACTTGAATGATAAATGATTGCACGTTTCTGTTATATATTCATTTGATGATCATATACTACCATTCAAAAGTTTGGGGTCAGAAAGACAAGGACACAATATATTGATCAAACATAAAGACTTATATTATAAAGTTATATTTAAAGTAATTGCTGTTCTTTTGAACTTTCTGTTTATGTGAGGATGGAGTATTATGTGACACTGAAGACTAGATTAATGCCTACTGGAAAATATCCACAAACCCCAAACTTTTGAACTGTAGAGTATATTGCATTCTGTTTCCTCTACCAGTGGATATTTAGGAGCTGGTGGTATTGGGGATGATGGTTTATACCCCAATTGCACAGGAGGAGCAGCCGCATATATAGACCGGTGGTTATTTGGAGACAATATCTTCTGGTATCCAACATGCAAGGTGAGAATCATGTACTCATCATCTTTAAGCATTTCAAATTAAATATCTGATATTTAATACATGATTCTTATTGGCCAATTGGAAATATTTGTGCATAATTAGATCTAAAAATGATATTATAGTCTCCTACACTGTTATAGTTTTGGGTTTCTTATGTTTCACGGTCCAGCCATTTGCTCCATGGCTTTGCAAATCAATATGTCCATTTATTGACACACGGTACTTAATAAGCAGCCATGTAGTAAGATTCACACAGGGGTTATTTTGCGATAATGACCAGCTAAGTGGAAGTACAGCTAATTATAATGATTAAAATGGCATAATATGTACACATTTCTCAGGTACTCTTTTGCCTTCATTCAGTACTTTCTCTGTTTTAGGTCTTGTATCATACAACTGAGCCCTTTGATCCAGAAGGTGTTCTGGGTACCATTAATTCCATTGTCATGGGATTCTTTGGCATGCAGGTAATTGAATATATAGAGTATGGCCATTTCAAATGAGCAATTGGGATATTGCTATAAACAAGAATAGTTTAGTAAGTTTACATTTTAGGTACAATATTGACAGATATTTTGTTTGATTGTGCTAAAATAATTTACAACAAAATTAGTTCCAAATACAACCAAAAAGCTTGCCCGGAATGCCACAAACACAGGCAAACAAAAATTGCGACACTCTTGGAATGCTGTCCAATCAAATTCAAGGGTCAGATCTAGCTGTATAAATAGAAAATTCTAAAATAAAAATAAATGTACTACTTATTGCAGGACATATACCAAAAGTGATCCAGTGACAACTGTTTATTTGACAGACTATGGATCATTAGCTTGTTTTAGCATGTTCTCTTCTTGACTCATTGATTAATTTCACTTTTAGTTCAACTAACAATGACAAATCTATAATATTGAACTAGACTTGCTGTCAACACTCTTAGACAAACAGCTGTTCTATCTCAGTGGTCCTCAGTGGACAGATGTGTGCGTCTCTGGCAAAGGTCAGAAAAGTTTCTCACTCTTTGATGATGACAGTGCCCCGGTGAACGGTGAGAACTAGCCATGCAAACTGAGTTGCATTGCTGAAATCCCTGTGGGCGGAGGCAAAAAACAGTTAGCGCCAAGCCTGTCAATCAACATGTCTTTGAGAACACGGCAGGTGTCGGCCTCTCTGTCTGTGTCCGCCCCGTCCAGCGTCCTCGGCTGAGGCTCATTCGTCATCACCGAATTAATCAGTGAGCGCGGCCAACTTCACAGCCGTGCATGGCTGCGCAGGGAGCGTTGAAACTTGAGCTCTTTTTCAGGGACACAACCAGTGCTCACATCCTCTTTCTCTGTCCGAACATAATAGCAGTAGAATGACGTATAATAAGCATTAATGTCCAGCAGTCTATTTGCTATTAATTATTTTAGTTTGCTTAGAGGATTATGAGCCATTTGGCCTAAAGTGCAAGCCTAATACACATATTTTTGCTATACAAAAAAAAAAGGATTATACTAAACTACTTAGTCTAACACTAAATCATCTTGTTTTTTGTCTCCACAGGCTGGAAAGATCCTTCTGTTTTTTCGGAAAAGGAATAAAAGTATCCTGTCACGATTCCTGATTTGGGCCCTTATCCTGGTACGAGCACACACACTTATACAATAAATTTAAAAAGCAGATTTCAACAGCAGTAACTGGGCAATGCTGCAAAGCCCTCTCTGTAAGTGTTATATTGCTTGTAGTTGTAGACAGTTTATGAAATAGGTGGACATCATATGATACGTGTATATATGCACTGAATGAATTCCAAGCCAGAGATTCCTATGACACCCCCCTTGGGACCAAACCGGATGGCTTGTTCGACTCACGGATGTCTGGTGGCGTTGCATATTAATTTCCACTGGTGCAGTGGTTAAACATGCATGACAGAAAAAAACTTGTTTTAATAACATTAAAAATATATAAACAATAATCTTTGCTAATCTTATCAAATACTTACAAAAAAGTATTTGATAATCCACTTTAGATGTCTTTAGAAATGTTTAGTCTTTTTATGTTTTTGAAAGAAGTCTCTAATGCTCTAATTCTCACCAAGGCTGCATTTATTTGATTAATATCTTAAAAATAGTAATATTTTGAAATAGTATTACAATTTACACTAATTGATTTCTATTATAATAAACTTTGAAATGTATTTTATTTCTGTACTGGCAAAGCTTAAGTTTCAGCAGCCATTACTTCAGTCATCGGTGTCACATGAGCCTTCATAAATCATTATAATATGCTCATTTGGTACTTAAGAAACAATTCCTCCTATTATAAATGTTGTATCAACAGTTACTACTTAGTATTTTTGTGGAAACCATGATTTTTGTCAAGGTTCTTAGATTAATAGAAATAAATCTTTTGTATCATTATAAATACATTTTCTGTCACTTTTAATCAGTTAAATGCTGAATAAAAGTATCGATTTCTTTCTAGTATTAATTAAAAATATTCTTTTAAAAGTATTAATTTCTTTAGCAAAAAAAAAATATAAAGAAAATCTTATCAAGCCCAGATTTTGTATAAATTATGTTTGGGGTCCCGGGAAAATGATATAACTTTGAAATTAATTATTTTTACTCATCAGCATTGTCTCTGGGACCACAAACATTTAAAGTCAATCTCAGCTGAACTATGACCTATGCTAGGCTGGCTTGAGATTTGCACTGGTGAAACAAAAAAGTGATTAGATCTTAGATAGAGATGACGATAGTGAAAGGCTGGCAGATTTGCGGGTTAAGTGCTCCATTTGGGTGGTCTCACAGACAAAAGGAGCAGAAGCTAGGCTGGGTGGGAAGTGCATGAGGATGTTTAAACCCCTGTCTCAGGGGAAATAGCCATGTGCTACTAGAAATGTTTTTCAGGGGCAATGAAAGCAGCACAGGTCACTTACTGCTGCCCTTCCATTGCAAAAAAGCTTTTTGATTGCACCATGTGGGGTGAATTTTCCCTCTCTGCATTTTTCTTGTTTTAATAAGCATGACAAGTTAAGCAAGCTCAAGTTATATGGCATGTTAAATCTAAAGAGAATTGTGTAGCCATTTATTCAAGGTTATTAAGGGAGAATCATGTTTCTGTACAACGCAGCATTTGTTGATCAGAGGACTTACACAAAAAGGGACTTTGCAGGATTCTTTTCCATTTTCTTTTCCAAAGACCTTGCTGCTGTGTTTTGTTATGGACTTCTGGAGGCAGAGCTGCTGGAATGCCCTCTCTAGAGACAACAGGTGCTGACGGAGGGGTTTTGTCTGGCAAACTCAAGACATAAAGCTGTGGATGAAGGGGCAAATGACCAGCAGTGTCTCTGCTTGCCATTGGCTTATTATTAATATGAGTAAGAATGTTGAAAGCTTGCATCTCATTTGTATTTACTTACTAAAAACTGCTCACAGCCTAGCCACATAAGGCCGGTCATGCACCAGGAGGAACCCAGGGCTTAGGCACCTGCTTAAGATCTGACAATGACTCTGAGGATTTCATCCTGGTGCCGAACAGCAGTAAAGGAACCATTGGCTTGCATGTGGAGGTTTGTGCGACGCTCCAAGGATATTCCTCCCATTAGACCATTACTGACCCAAACCGGTTATGCTGGATGATGTTGCATGCAGCAAAATGTTCCCCACGGCATCTCCAGACTCTTTCGCATCTGTCGCATTTGCTCAGTGTGAAACTCCTCTCCTCCGTGAAGAGAACTCTGGCAAATACCAATTGAGCTGCACGGTGCTGATCTGTGAGCACAGGTCCCACTAAAGGATGCGGGGCCCTCGTGCTACACTCATGAAGTCTGTTTCTGACAGTTTGGTCAGAAACATGCACACCAGTAGCCTGTTTCTGTTCCTCCTTGCACAAAGGAGCATATACTGGTCCTGCAGCTGGGTTGTGCTCCTCCTGCTCCTCGTGTAATGGCCTGTCTGTGATGGCATGTGTGGATGTGGCATCCCGGAGGAACAGGACTGCCTGTGTAACCTGATTGTGTTGCAGGTACTGCCTCATGCTACAGACAGTGACAAGGACCCTAACAAAACACAAAACTAAAGACAAATCAGTCAGGACGAATAAGGAGAGAACAATTATCTATGACCACCACCTGCAAAATCATTCCCTTTTTGGGGGTCACAAAGCAGGTGAAACTGATTCACAATCATTTATACTTACACTTATACTTAGATTGATATACCTGGAGTTTAATTGATATGGTATTGTACTGTAATGATTAAGTGTTCCCTTAATTATTTTGAGCCGAGTTAAAATACTTATCTGAGCTTAATATAAGTCATTTGTAGGCTGACTTTACAGAAAAGTATGAACACTTTGGCACTTTCAAAACATTGTTCTGTTTATTTGATCTGCCCAACAGTAACACCAGCTCATACAATGTTGTGAATTGGGAACGGGGCTATCTGTTAATGAGAGACATGTCTTTGGGAAATTTTAATTAGAAACATATATGTATATATAAGCCTACGTTTTTTTTATTGTATATTTTATTAGGTTATTATTTTATTTTTCTCATCCCATTGAGAACTTATTTTGTCTTTGTTCTTTCATTTGCATATTATATTTGAAGGATATTATTTTTCATATACATTTATTTAGTATGTACCCTATTTACATACCCCTTCTTATCATAGTAAAGTATATTGCGATAATGTTCTTGTTGTGAACCCAGATTAAATTTCATTATTCCCAAGCCCTATGACAAATCGGGCCATTATAGCTGTATGTTGAATCATATTGGCCAGCATTATGGGACCACACTGCTCGGGGTGCTGAAATAAATGAACAGAGATCTATTTCACTTTACCTAGAGGCACAACATGATAAAATAAACTAGCCAAAGGCAGAAAATTATGCAACCTCTGTTCACACACTGCCTCAGCCACTGATTGTGCAACATAAAGATGGTTTGTGTATAATATAGCACAGGCTATATTGTCTTTTTTATTCAGATTTTGTGATAACTGATCATGTTTTCCAAGATAAATAGACTAGGAAGTTTTGCTGTTGGGATAGATTCCTTATTTTATATCCTAGAAAGTGTCTATTTGAATGTTTGAATCGTTTCCTGTCAACTTTTTCCCAATATTTGGTGAATATGTCAGTGAAAAGATTAGATATGGATTGGACCACAGAGCATAACTAAGGATTCTGCCAACCAACAAGACGGTTATAGGCTTCATGCTTCACGATAAACTCATCTCATAACACAAACTAACAATCAATTATCATTGATATCTCTTGAGAGCTTTGAGGTCTAAGAATGTTTTGAGCAGCACATCTCGAACAGCCTCTTGTGCTGTTAATGTGCTCCTCATACATGTTATCCAGATTAAACAAAAACTACCTCCCACCACATCAAGAGTCATAAAACTGTCTGCATCTAGGAGAAGAGGAGTTGTCTTGTCGCTGTTTGCATGAACCCTTTGTCAGATTGTGGATGATTTGAAGCCGTTTGTGCTTCGGCATCCCAATAAACAAGCCCCCTGATTTAATTAAAGTTCAACGATCACAACTCCGCAGTTTGAGATTGAAATTGAAATTGAGCGATTGGCCCACATAGCAATGATTGTCCCACATCCTGCCTGTATAGCCTGGAGACTCAATCTAGACCCAGCCAGGCTATTTCCACACCATTGATTCTGTCATCTACACAAATGATGGATATCCTCCTAACAAGCAGGTTTGGATGCTGAACTGTCTATCCTCACAAAAGCACAAGATTTTCTTTAAATGAGCCTGTTTTAACAATGAAACTTTCACTACAAGATTTTCTTCCTCATTATTTTTGTCTTGTTCTCCAGTTGAAATATCTAAGCGAGATATCTAACTCAAGATACCTTTACTTGAGAAGCAAAATTACGTTAAAGGGTCATGAAACCAAAATTGTTTTTTGAGATGTGAACAGATCACTGTCAGCACATCACTGACACTAAACGCACTCAAAAATTTGATCAACAGGTGGAAATTGGCTAATTTTGCATTTATTTATTTAATTTTGAATTTATTGCAAATTCTTCCGGTTTGGGAAGCAAAATGGAAGCATCATCTCAGAATGTGAGGTAAAAGGATGCATCCCGAGTGTGTGATTGCCTGCTGACACGATCCTATGCCATCCAGTTCTGAGCACTTTTTGCATTTATTCATGAGAACGAACTCTTTTAACCAAATCATTGTACTATAACAGAGTATTCTAACAACAAGGAACACCAAAAGTAATTTAACCGCTTACAGTGCAGATCATAAAGATCATAGATGGACCAGAGCAAGTGTGTTTCAAGTTTTTATGGAAATATTTCATATACTCTAGTGCTCTAAACAGGATGCACCGTGTATGAGCACATATTTAATCATGTCTTCTTCAAATGAAATATGTGTAAGTAAAGACATAGATACAGTTGTACATCTGATCATGAATCTGATCATTCTTTTACACAGAAGACAATAATGTAGTCTGACGTGTGTCATTTGTTCAGATTAAATGTATTGAAAATATTATTACACAGTTTGTCCCTCATTTTAGGAGTTTGGTGTCATATATGATCAGTTTTTTAAATGCATCAAGGTGCCCTTAACTCGTTTCGGGACAAATATTAATCAATTGATCGGCTTATGAATATCTGCCAATAAGAAAAATCTTAATTTAAAAGGAATCATTTACTTTTTTAGATGCCTTTTAAGGGTTAGAACTGGCAATATAAAGCAATTTAAAATGTGAAAAGAAGAGAGTTTTGGGGCAGGCATGAGGAGATGGATCTGTCTTTTGTGTGTTAGTTTAAGGGGCTTCACCTCCCGGGATTGTCAGCTAATCTGCTTGATTCTTCATGGTGGTGCTGCATTTGGGTTGTGCCTGATAATGCTTGCTTTACAGGTCTGCATTGATTTGAAATCTGTTTTATTCTGATCCTCAGGGAATCTCTGCAGCCATCCTTTCTAAGTGCACAAGAGACGAAGGATTTATACCTGTCAATAAAAACCTTTGGTAAGTGCTTCCTGACCCTCTAAATCCAGCCACTTCTCCATCCACAAAAGAAGGGATGAGACTCCAGCAGGCACAAATCAGATGCTGCCAAAACACACGTTTACTTACTTCTAATGACAGAACGTCTTGTAAATAATCACCCCCACTGGCACAGAAGTGAGACGCAGCGGGTGATACATCCACTGTCCAACTAGATCACTCTTCTTTACAGCCAAGATAGAGTGAGCAGCTTTATTTTCCCAACCATATATCTTGCCAAAATCTGGCTTATCTCATCTGCCTGTTGTGAAATTGAGCAGGATGAGGTCAGCCCTACGTCTTCAGATGGGTGCACATTAAATTATTTGTCATCTAACACCTCAGAATAAATAATGGCATGTAACAAAAATGTTCAAAACACATCTGTACTATTGTTGATCTATTTTACTGTGAATGCATAAAAAATGGTTTAAGGTTTAAGTTGAAATCAAAAACTGTTGCCTGTGGGAGGAAAATAATAACTAAAATAAAAAAATAAAAATGAATAAATTATTATAAAAAATTATTATCTTTTTAAGGCAGTTTTATTTTAGTATCATATATATATATATATATATATATATATATATATATATATATATATATAAATATATATATATATATATATATATATATATAAAATTTTTTTTTTTTTTTTAACTAAAGTGCTTTAGTCAGTTAAACTTATTTTAATTTAGTAATTGCCTTTTTAGTTAATGATAGATTTAGTTAACAATAACACTGTATTAAGGTTGTTTCAACTAGGAAACTTGTTTCAACTAGGAAACTTAAGAAATTCTGATAATGTTTTGCATAAGAGACTTGCGTCATGGTTTTTACATTAAATTTGACTTCATCTTGCCTTTGCTGTATGTGCCCAATCGCTGTGACCCTGCTCTACTGTACCTGTTTGAGTACAGGCATATATACCTGCTTGAATTTTTATGGGCAGTTCATCATGCCAGCTTATTGAGCCCCTGAGTATGTCTGTCTTTATCCCTAAAAGTAATTAACTCCCTGCCAAGAGTCTTTTCTGGCTCGACTTCAGCTGACATAAACGATGCGCTGGGATGCAGCCATTTTACATTAGATAAAATTTCATCGAGCATCCTGGCACTTAGGAACACAGAGACACATGACTTATTGACATGGTTGTACTGAGCAGGTGCCAAAGCTTCACTTTGCTTATGTTTCTTACTATGCATCTATCCATTATTTAGTCCCCAGTTATGCACTGTGTCGTCCTAGTTGTTAAAAGAAAAGTTTGACAAAGTTTTTCAAAAACGCAATGCGTCTCTGGTCCTATATGCATATCTTTCAGAGTATATTTATGGACTGAAGTGTCTCAAAGATGTGTCTGCACTCTTCTGTCTTATCAAAATCTGATTGCCTGCTTTCAGGTCCCTGTCATTTGTGACCTGTATGGGCTGCTTTTCCTTTTTACTCCTGGCTGGGATGTATTTTGTTGTGGACGTTAAGGAATGGTGGGGTGGCCAACCTTTCATATATCCTGGTATGAGAATTCAGTTGTTTAAAGCTTTGTTTAATAAGCCAGTCCAACCCAGAAAAGCTTATTGTGTTTTTTTTTACAGGGATGAACTCCATATTTGTCTATGTTGGCCACTCTCTGCTAGGCTTTTACTTCCCCTTCAGCTGGGAGATGCGTTTCCAGGACAGTCACTGGGAGCAGCTTTTCCAGAACACGTGGGGTACCGCACTTTGGGTCTTCATTGCCTACCTGCTCTACCGCAAAAAATTCTTTCTTAAAATCTAATGCTGCTGGGCTTTTTGTCTCATAAAAGTCCATTAATGTATCTTTAGTTTAAGTTAGAGGTTAAAATAAAGTCTTGATTTTTAAGTTATTCAATTAAATTCTTAAATAATTACTACATAATGTTTAATTATTTAGTATTCTTATAGTACAATTTGATAAGCATTAAACCATTGGATCCATTTATATTTTTATATTTGTGAGTGTCTGAATTTGATGTGTTCCTGTGTTCAATTAGTTAATAGGCACAAGAACTAAGACCAGGAGATCAGATTTACTGTCTTCCATGGACACCTGCAATGTTTTATTTGATGTCAGTTGTGTTAAGACCTGAACGTAGTGATTAAATCAAATTCGCTGAAGTGGTACTTAACAAATTAGAACAAGCGATTCCGCCACTTGAGGGGTAGCCATTATATATCGGTTGCCATGGCCACCCCCCCTTGCTGCTGTGAGACAGAGAGTGGGTACCATCTGCTCTTCAACTGACAGCCCTTTAATAGGGGTCAAGCTGGACGGCTCACTGAGGAGTGTTTCTGGGGCCAGCACTTTTCATGCTCACACTAATGCAAAATCAGGGAAATTACTCCGGCAGATCTCATGCACGTACGGAAATGATCATGTAACGCAAAAAATGTTTTCTGTCAAGTTGTACTCAAAAGATTGAAAAAAGTCACAACCACACATCTTTGCATGCTCTGCAGCAGTGGTTATCCACTGGTTTTGCAATTGCATTTGTTTAAATTTGGAATTACATTAAACCAGGATTAGGTCTTAGTTCAATTAGTGCACTTAAATAGCTTTTTAAAATGAAAAAAGAAGAAAAAAGAAGAAGCATTTTCTGGTGTGCATCTTGAGACAAAACAATCATAGTGACATATTTTAAGATATGTCAGTGCAAGTGGCTTTCAGTTAAGACAGCTCAAACATGCATTTTAGTCTGGGAGTAGGCTTAGAATTTACATGTTTTGTTCATTGTGTTTGACTATGAGGTTGTTGTGTAATTTGGTGAACTATTATCATAAATATTGTAGAGTTTGATTGCTCATATGGTACTTGATGTCAATAACATCATATATAGAGAGTGTTTACTCCTTTAAAAAAATGTGATAAGTGTATTTATTTTGCTATCTTAACTATGCATAACTATTTGTTTATTTGCATTTAATACTTTCCAACAGATTTGCAAGACTTTTTTTTGGTCATGATCCACCTGTTCAGAACCACTTATCAACAATAATAAATTCACTTCAGAAATAGTATAATGTCAGAGGTTAGAAGAGTATTGCCAAATCACGCTGTAAGTAGTCAGAAGAGATGCTGTCAGGATGCAAAGATTTTATCTCAGTTAGTTCTCAGAAATGGCTCTGTGCTAAAGTCTCACTTATAAACGACTTCTCTAGAAGCTTGTGAACAAAGAGGCTAAATTATGTTATCAGTACAGCAGTTGTGATGGTCCTGAAGCAAAAAAAAATGCAATTATATATATAAATTATATATATAATGATCTGTTCATATATAGCTATTTATTTCTTGTGCACCTCAGGACTTGTAGGATATTTATGATCTACTGAAACAAGTAAACCTGTTCACTCTGCATGAAATTCAATTGAACCCCTTTCTCTTTGTTAGTTAATGAGAAAGCTTTTCATTTTGAGGATCATATTACCCATTTAAACTAAGTAGTGCCTATGAGTGAAGCAAACTGGTCAACTGATTTTGGGAATGGACTAATGACTAGTGTTGTGCTACTCCATGTCCCAGTGGGAATATGGACTTCTTTTAAGAGCTACAGCTTAATCTACCACAGTAAGCACTTTTTGAATCAATATTTTATTAATCAAGTACTTATCATCATTATTATTTAATGCAAGGCATATCGATGCAAAGCTATATTAGCAAAATGCCACTGAGAATAGCTCTACCGTGTTTGATGTAAACAATGCTTTCTTACTGTCTACTTGTGCAGTACCAATGAGAATCTGTATGACAGAATCTGTACTATAAGAAAAGCTTTCATCTGAAAAGGATCTTGTCCAGTAACCACATTCAAGAAGAACTCACGTGGAAGTATATGTCATGAATCTGCCTATGCATTGCCTATCTATATTGATTTACATTGACCATATGTCTGAAAATACCACTGTGTGTCTGGTTTAAAGTAACCTGAGCTTTTTTAATCATGTATAATCTGTATATGGTTATGAGCTTGCATGGTGCTATGTAAACAAAACCATCCTGTGGCTAATATGCAGAGTAAGTGAAATATTTATACGGCATAACAAACATCTGAACAAAAAGGTGGAGCTGGAAACAACACCTTTGTGCTCTTTGTATTTTTATGGGCCGTAGTTATAATTGTGTATTTTTGTTGTTTGACCAGCATAATTTATTTGCAATTAAAATTATGACAGTTTAATTCCAATTCTATATTGTCATTAAATTCATTCAAAACCACAAGTATTTTAATAAATATTTGTAATGTCTAATTAGAGTTGTAATTGACTACAGAATTATTTGTTAATTAAATACACAGTTGTGGTCAGAATTATTGGCACCCCTTTTAAATATGATCAAAAAATATGTAAAAATGAAACTGCATTGTTTATCTTTTTGGTTTTTATTCAAAACATCTAACCTTTCAAATAATTGAAAGTGTGTGTGGGGGGGGGGGGGGAATCACACTATGAAATAAATGTTTTTCTCTTTAACATGTTGGCTACAATTATTGGCACACAATAAATGTGAGGACACAAAAACCAATTTCCCTTAATCATCCATTACAATGAGTAAAAAAAGAATATAGTTCTGCGCTTCACAAAATTAGCGAAAGTAGCATAATCATTGAAAATTCCCATTTACACCATCAAGGCAATTATTAAGAAGATCAACTAAAGATGTTATGAATCTGCCTGGAAGAGGACGTTTGTCTGTATTGTCTTAAAGCATGCTGAGGAGGAAAGTTTGAGTTGCCAAAAACTATTAGTTGAATTTTGGGGTCAGAAAGCCTGAAAAAAAATCAAACAGCCCCTTCATCACCACATGCTGTTAGGGAGGGTTTCAAGAAAATTCCTCCTCGCTCATCCAAGAACAAACTCTAGAACATTCAGCTTTCACACACTACTGGAACTTCAAAATGGACAGGATTCTATGGTCAGATAAAACAAACAAAAAAGATGGCTTTGGTGCAAACAGGGATAAAAAGTACCCCATGTGCACAGTTAAACATAACGCTGGATCTTTAATGTTGTTGGCCTATTATTTTGCTGGTGGTCCTGGACATCTTGGTTTCATGGATTCTGCACTGTATTGAATTAACTTAAATGATTAAGTAAAGAACTTAAAAAGGCAAGTAGGCTGAACTCAAACTTTCCAGTTTATATATAACGTTTACTTATATTAATGTGGAATACAGTTATGTCGACGGCCTCGGGGGTTGCAAAAAAGCGTCGAGATAACTGTTGATCGAGGTAACCAACAGCCAATATGGCGATTTGTTTAATGAAGCGATCGGCATGCTATAAAAATGTACATACACTGTATATGTTTGCTAACAACAAAAGGCATATGTGCACCAACTAACAGCAGAGATGTACCAGTATACAATAAAAAACACCTTTGATTCTCCATACAAACCTTTAATTATATTCTCCAACATTGCAAAAACAATTTCGCTCAAAGCGTAAACAGTCATAACATATTCGTGAGGTCATCATGCTGTACTAGATTGCATACTTTCTTGCGTTCTGCCTGTCTAATGTGCTTTCTCAACAAATTTGGCTTCGTCCCGTCTTTTAATAACCATGTTCTTCAATCCGCAGCGGCGCTGAGCAGAGCGCGCATCAGAACAGAAGCAGGTGTGTGTGTGTGTGTGTGTGTGTGTGTGTGTGTGTTTATCTAAGCCTCATACTCATTGTTCGGTAACCGCTCGTCAATGTCAAAATATTTGAGAAAATCAATCAAATCAGAGTGGGGCTGTATGTGCACACAGTGCTTTGGGATGGGGTGGGGCCCACGGCAGCACTTGCTGCTCGTTGAGAAGCTTTAGAATGATATGTGCTTTCACTTCAGAGAGTCTCCAAAAGTCTCCAATAACTTCAGATAAAGTCGTTAGATTTGTCGCTAGACGCTTTTTTGAAAATGTGGTCTGAATACTCGCTAAATATAGCAACAAAGGCACTAAGTTGGCAACACTGTCCACGAGTTCTTCTGCAGCTGCGCGGCCTCGCTGTGAGTGAAGCGGCACTGTGAGTGAAGCGTCACTGGAGATTCACGTGCGATCCACGTGCAACGCGAACTCAGCGCATGCGCAGTGAACTAGGTACGATCATGAGTCACGAGATAACCATATGAAGTGCCGAATTTGTCCCTCTTTTGTGCTCGAGATACTAGGGTTCGGCAAGATTAAAGAATCAACGTAATCGATGAGAAAATGCTTTGACAAATAGGGAGTTTGGCGGTTCCACTTCAAAAATGTCGACATAATAGGGTTGGCGAGTTAAAAGTGAGTCGAGATAAGTGAACTCCACTGTAAATGTATAAATCGTTAAAACAAGTATTGTTTTTCACATCAATTGCTTTATACTACATTTGCATTCAATTTACAAAAACATTGCTCATAACGTCACTCACATTTTCAAGTCACATTTTCAAAATCATAAGCTAATTTTTACAGCAAACTCACATTAATGATCACATTTTTAAATGTGAATAACAATGTCATGTTTAGGCGAGGGGGTAGACAAAGATGGAGAGGGGAACCGGTGAACAGTTAAACATTTTAATAAATTAATAACTAAATAAATAACAACAAACAAAAGTAATGGCGGCAGCCCCTCATGGACAACTGCTTCCATCAGGACAATGATAAAAAAAAGAAAAAAAAATCAACTCAGAAATGTGTCATTAAGCACAAAATGAAGCCTCCATCATGATAATCCTATTCCCCTGACATGAAGCATCATCAAGAAGTTGGGAATTTGAAGGATCTGGAGTGATTCTGCAAGGAGGAATGGTCTCTGATCTCAGGTGTTCTCCAACCTCATCAAGCATTATTGGAGAAAATTAGCTGTTATCAAAAGAAGGCTGCAAAAAGTATTTAGCAAAAGGCTGCCAATTATTTATTTTTTTATTATTTCATTATGTGATTCACCCTCACTTTAAAAAACATACTTTGTGTAATAATAATAAACGATCAAAAGGAAAAACAGTGCAGATTTATTTTTACAGCAATCTTTGATCATATTTACCAGGGGTGCCAATAATTCTACCACAACTGTGTGTGTGTGTGTGTGTGTGTGTGTGTTAAATTAAAGTGCACTGTCTGGCAATTGGCTCTGCTAGTTTATTTCTTTAAAGAGGACACACATTTTTGCTACTTCCATAATACCCCAATTATAGAGGCTTTTATGAGCATCTTTGGTTGGCCTCTTTCTCTTATGTATGCTTAATTTGAGGTCTCCACTATAGTTTAATTTGGCATCCATCAGGGCAGACGTTGATTAGAGTGATTGCCCTGTGATGCACTGGTGGGTTGCCCTAGAGGCAGAGTAATGCATCATGCTTACCCCTCTTCACAGAGAGCTAAGCTGTCTACTGGTCCAAGAGCACCCCAGCACAGACATAGACTCTAGACACCGCCAGACATCAGGGACAAAGCGGTCGACACCATCTTGAACTCGCAACAACCCTTGGCCTTTACTGTTGTTTTGAACATTTCAGAGGATGCGAGGAACAATATGGTTTGGGTGTGGTTTGTACTGTTTGTTGATTGAGCCTGTGGACCTGCTTCTTATTAAACACTGTTTCATGGAGCAAATAAAATGTTCCTGCAAGGATATATTATTTACTTTCATTTATTTATTTATATGGAATAAATTGTGTGTGTGGATTTACATTCCTTAAAGTATTGGATACAAAAAGGTTTGTTTACTAGCAGCAGCAACAACAACAAAACCTGCAAAACAACAACAACCGAAAAAACAAAACAATTGAGAAACAATACAGATAATGAACAACAAAATGTTAAAACATGAGACAACTTACCCAAACTGGTCACTTCTTAAAAATACCCTTGTGTTAAAATGTATGGAGAGAGAGAGAGAGAGAGAGAGAGAGAGAGAGAGAGAGAGAGAATTAGCATGTGTAATTGGAAACCGTATAAAGGTAATAACCTGTTTTCACTTGTGCTCCCCTTTTGTACCGCAGATGTCTTTAAATATATTTATATCTCTTTAATAATTTTATACTGACTTACTGCGTGGGTTGTGTCTGCACTGCATATTTAAAAGGATGGAGTCTGGGAAATGAGTGTGTTTATAAAAACTATCAATAATAATAACAGAGCCTAATCCGTAACATAATGGAAAACCAAAAAGTTGTATTGCCCACCTTTTCTATGTAAGGCACATTATTTGAATACAAAATGTAGTTTTAATTCATTAGGAACTCTTTGACTCATTGGTTTCAGGACGGAAACACACATCTGAGGAAATTGGCTGATGTGATGTGAACCTCCCCCTGCTGCCTCTGTATGTGTGTGCGCGCGCGCCGATGGTCCAGCAGCTCGCGCTGCAGTCACCCGTCTATGGGACACTCACGTTAAGGACTTTTGTGGCTCCTTCGCTCGAATTATAAACATTGTAAAGTTTTGTTTGAGGGATCAAAATACTTTTGCCTGTTCGTTGTGAAATTACACTTATGAGTGACAAGTATGGGAACTACGCGAGGAATCGTTTGGGGAGACGTCGCTGCGCTCCTGCTTCTTCTATCTGAAGGTAAGGATTTACTCCATAACAGTCTGATGTCACCTCGCGCGAACTGTATGATATCTAGCCCTCTTTGTGTGGGATAAACAACTGTGTTGAGAGTGAATTGCTGTTCAGAGACAGTACTTCAGCTGTACATTGGTCGAATTTGAACTTAAATAGAATTGTCGCCTCTGGTGTGCATCCTTCAGAAAGCAGTGACAACACAGGGGCTGTGTATCAAACCCTAGAGAGCTGCCTACCTAGACTGTGTCTGTAGCATCTCAGATGACTCAATCGAACCTTAAATCTCTTAAAGACGATTGTATTCCCTTGTTCTTGTCCCCTTGTTCTGAAGTCCTCTTTTACAGATCTGAAGAACCTGTAATGTGACGTCATAATTCTTTGAATCTCCAAAGAACCCTTGAAAATTGTAAATTGTTCTTTATAAGAAGAAGGCTATTTGCTGAAATCAAGGTCCTGAAAAAAAAACCCTATTTCTAAGGGTATAGAAAGGTTGCGCACTAGTTCTTGAGACAATGCAATGATATCATGATGACATTGATATCATAACATAATGCATGCTCTTTTTTGCATGCTTTTCCTTTAGATCATTATATATATATATATGTGTGTGTGTGTGTGTGTGTGTGTGTGTGTGTGTGTGTGTGTGTGTGTGTGTGTGTGTGTGTGTGTGTGTGTGTGTGTGTGTGTTTTGTGTGTATGTATATTAAAATATAAGACCTCATAGTTTATATATAATTTATATATTTATGTTTTTGAATCATGGACAAGATTTTATTCTGTTTACTTATTGAAAAGTGTATGATTATAATCTAAAATCGCCATGGATACACTAAAAAGTCAGTGTTGCTTAATTATGGATTGAATTCAAATAATGAAGAGCAAAACAATATATTTCACAGTTTTGTCTTTACTTTTAATACCATTTTTTAAAGTTGATAAATTATACATTTTACTAAAAACTATTTTTTAATCATTTTACTTAATTAGTTTCATTTTGCATCCTGTTTTCTCGTTGGCGTCAAACAATAGAAAATTCAGAATTCATCTGTATATCCCGGGAGTCTACTGAATGTTACTGGAGAGATTTATCAGACAGTTTCATAGAGGCAATCTAGAGCTGAAGCCAAAATATGTGCAACCCTGATGTGCCACACGGTTCGTGCAAGGAATACGCATGTCTCTATGTACGTCATTATATTATAATCCCATTTAAAACCTCTCTGCCCAACTGTACTAACACACCTCTCTCAAAATAACTGGAGTTCACTAGAGTCGAACACGTTCCTGAATAGATCCTGTGGCCTGTTGCATTAAAAAGGAACGATCACATCGCAACAGCTTGAATACTGACAAAAGCGAAACATAGCAAAGGTTTCACAGCTATTCTGGTCATTCGGAAGACATTTGGCAGTGTGTGAATGTAAAAGTGTTGCATTTGTTTTAGCTCAATAGTGGTTCCTGGATGATGGTGGTGATCATTACTTAAAGAGTCAAAAGATGCATTCTGAAGTTAACTGAATCTCTGAGGCAAATGATAATGGCAAATGTAATTTTAATGGTCTTGTTGACTCATCAAGTATACATCTGTCCAGTAAACTGCCAGGAATCACAATGATATAGAAAATGTCCTAGAATGGATGTAAAGATCTGTTGGAAGCAGTTTAATGTTTAATGTTTTAAAGACTATATGCATGTTGTCATGTAAGGTGCATTACAGACTTCATTGTGCTTTTTGATTATCATATTACTAGATAGAATAGTACATAATGCATAGTGTGGTGTGACTGAAAGGCGATTGCAATGCCTATTGAATTATAATAAAGCATTTTAGGGAGTTAAAAATACAAAGTAAACTATAACCACAGAGTATAAAAGATACAAACTGAAGAAAAAATATTTTATGTGAGCTGATATTCTAATGAATTCTCTGTATTTATTATTAATTGATTGTATTTACATTTTAGGAGTAATTTTGACTTTTTAAATATTCATGTGTGCTTTTATGGGTCTGTTTATTTAATATATAAATGTATCTGTCCTTTCTTTTCTAGGGTAAGTGGCTCATCGTGTGCTTGTCTTATTTTTCATTAGGAGTTCACATTTTAATTGATCGTTCTCAACAAACTTTCGCTAAAAATGTACTTGAATATTTTCTTTGTAAAGAACAATACGATTAGATCTCATCCTATTGAATGGCTCTTGTTTTAACCTTTGTTGGAGATGATGCGGAAGCACCTTGATTCTTTGCCGTTAGGAAAAACAAAAGGCTGGTGCCGAGGGGTGGTCAGAGGGCAGGTGTGCAGCAGGTGTGCTTAGCTCTGGGCAAACACATTGTGTTTGTCTTCCGAAAGGAAAATACTGCCAGTAAAATAATAGAGTACACAGCTCTGATAACAGATGAGGCTTAAAACCCCTCATTAAAGACACAGGATGGTTGGCAGCACCTCCTGCAAAATGGATCTCATCTATTTTATGACAAGCCATCCCATGAAAATGGATGATGACAAAAGCAATGGGTTTTGTCCATGCTGGGAATACATGTAATTGTGTATCTCTGTCTACACTTGTTTTGATGGTTTGACATTTAAAGTACAGTTTGTTTGGCCATATTATACAGTTTGTGCTTGAATGCGTGATTAGTATAGTGATGCAGAACCTCTTGTTTACTGATGATAAGAGCTTTAGTTTACTCTATTGTCATACATTTCTTTATTCGTCTTTATTTGTCATGAATAACAGGAGTTTTGCTCTGCTTTAAATGGTTGACAATAATTATTTTTTATCAACAAGCTGTAAGCATGCTATTCATTTTCAGCAATAAATGCTGCATATTTTAAGTAAATAAATAAAAATGTTTAAATAAATAGACGACTAATAAGGCGATGAGCTTCTTTAATGAAGAGTATATAAACGTGTGATTGATAATCAAATATATCCTTTGACCTCGGAAGTCACACAGCTGTCCATAGCTTTCCATCAAACTAGTTGTTTGCATAAAATAAGTCCAGACCCCATGTCATGTATTGTGTGTGAGCCATTGATTTGTGGATACACAGCTTTGACCCTGTTACTTTATCTGTTGGAGTGCCATAGGTTCTGACCTCTGAAACCCTTACCAAGAGGTATTTCTTCATGATCAGGCCACAAGAGATCGCCCATCCGATGGAAAGTTACATTAGGGAATCAAGTTCAAACCACCTCACAATCCTTCCCTGCATTAGGACAGTCATTTTCATCAACTGTCACTGCAGGCCGAAACATTTTATTTGGAACGTTATTGCATTAAATGTTTTAGTTTCCTGCTAATTAGCCCACCCTCATCTCTACTTTCAGCGTGATTGGGAAAACATATATTATTTAGATACCGTAGTTCATTTTTATATTATCTATGCATATTGTTCAAACTTTAAAGAAAGGAGGCAAAATCTATTTCATTAAATTCATTTGAAATCCTTATATTTTCAACTTTTTAGCAACATTTTATACTGCCTTTAAAGGCATATTATTTAAGTCAACAGTTCGATAGAAACCAAATGTAATGTCGTATTGTGCTATGCACATTGGATTATATTAATGCACTGAAAATAAATATTTCTGGACGTTTTAAAAATATATTTTTAACCTAAAAATGCTTCATGTGGTAACATTTAAAAGAATAAGTTACATTTATTGTATTATATATTAATATTATATATTATTTATAACTCAATTAATCTAAATCCATTAGGATACACCAGTTAAAGACTAAAACAAATGGTTAATTATGTAAAAATAGCTCCTGAAGTGTAATTTCAGTGCTTTGGTTCCACTTCTTGTGTCAGTATTGTCATAATGAAGGTTATTGTCCTCAGAATGATCAACTACATGGACATTACTGAATCTATCAAAAACCTTGTTTAGACTAATTGCTCAGTTTTTGTACCTATTGGAGTCATACCCCAGATTCTTCAGCTAGTTATGGGTCACATTTTACCTCATGCATCAGTGGGATTTAATTTGCTTTGGTGGAAGGACAAGAAGACATTGATTGAAATTGTGTCCCAAGGGCGTTTGGGGCTCTCAATTTCTACATGGGTCTTTACATGTTATTTTCTAGTGGTCATTGATGCATGGTGTGTTTGACTGATCATTTACAACAATGAGCAACCAACACAACAGCTTAGTTAGGACTTAACTGTCCTTGTTTGTTCTTGAGTGCATTTGGAGGGGGAAGGGTGCTGGATCGTGAATGGCTGTCTTTTTGAGAGCATTTTACTACCTGAAAATGAGTCATTGGAGTTTCTTAACTGCAAGACTTTAAAAAATCTTTTATAACCATGGCATCATAATACTGAAATACTTGCTAATGTGGAAAATGGTAACCTGTGATAATAGTCTTATTTATACCTGATCTAACTGGTGTTTGATGTTTCACTGACTGTAAAGAATATTCTGCCTCAAATAAAATAAATTAATTTGCATTTAAAGTTCAAATATTTTTCAGCACATGGATGAATTTCCATTGCACTCTTAAAATTCAAGACTTAGCATTTAGGAAATGCCAGCTCTTGATGACCTAAAGACTCAAACTCACTAATCCATGTAAATTCACCCACTGGTCCATTTCAACCAAGCACTGTGAATTTTAAGACTCAGCAGGTAAAAGCCACAAAAAACAAAGTAAGAATAAAAGAAACGTCAGTATGTGCAGTTTGAGGCAGTGGAGGTGAACGCTGAGGAATATACTGAGCAATGCATCATACTGAAGGTTACTTCAAATTCTATTGCACAAAATGAGGAAATTAGTAAGAAAGGTTTTGTTTTTGTTTAGTCTGATCTTGACTGTTGTTTTGTCTCTGTCTCTGTCTCTGGCTTAAGCTTATATTAGAACATTAAGTGAATAATGTTGGTAATTGCTTATGGTAATGATACCATTCAAGAGAACATGTTGTTCAAAGGTCCCTCATTTATGAGCTCTAATGACCCATCCAATCCCAAAAGAGATTATAAAGTAAATTCAAACATACTTCCTTATCCCACAGGATATATGAAATTAGATTTCTTGATGACGGACGTCCATTCCGCGCTTACATTGATGGGATGCTGAATTACATTTCTGACATTGAATTTTTGATGATGATGGATAATATTGTAGGGCTGTTTGATAACAACTTTAGATGTACACTTTAGATATGTTTAATTGTACTCAATTTCTGATTCTATTATAGAAATGTAACATCCTGCATTTAGCTAATTCTATTAATTGTACAATTCTTGTCCTTTGTGAATCACTCTGCAATCTCAAACCTTCTCAGTGTTACACACTATAGAAAAAACCTCTGTGCACATTAGAGTGAGGGGAATTTAACCATAATAATCAATAATAATAGTCCCGTATTGAATTATAGTGTAATTGGCAGCCTTTTAGTTAATTAAATCGTTGTGGTCACAGAGTAATGATTCTCATTACTATATTATAGAGATGGAGTCTTAATCATTTTGCTTTGTAATTAAGTATGTTTACTTTGATTAGTCCTCTTACACTGCATCCATGGTGTGTCATATGTATCTTAATTCAGGAAAAAGACATAAGCTGCTCAGAATAATCGGCATCATTTTTATACTTAAATTTTTACACTTTTTGTACTTTTCTACTACAAAAATATATCAAATTATTATTTATTAGAAGCACACTGAGAATAATTTAATGTGATAAAAATATTATTAATGCAGGATGATTATTGGCTAAATTTACTCCGCTGTTGATTAATATTGCTATTGATTGACCTGCAACTTTTCAATTTGGTCATCACTGGGGACGGATGTTCTGCACATTGACCTTGGCTGGAAGGGCAGGGGCCAAGGGGCTGACGTCAGCATGCCTAATGATGATCTGTACACAATAGAAAGAAGTACGGATTGGGAGACCGGATCATTATCAAGATTACACTATGATGATATTTACAGCCATTGTAGCTGCAAACATGAAGCTAGATGGGAATGCTAGAGATTGCAACAAACACATCCCTGTGTTTACATACAGCATGTCATGAATGGAGCCCTTTGAGGAGTAAGTGGATTATGGAAAGTGGATTGCTCTGACTGCTAACTTGTTTCCGCCTTTGAGTTGAGTTCAAGGAAATGGCAAGAAAGATCCATGCGCTCCTCCAGCTCCCATGATCTCATAGATGGTACATTTGTGCGGCGGTGTGCATGTTGAGCTAATTGAATTCTTGTCTTTGAGCAGTCGGGTCCAGAGGTCGTCCCCCCATTAACCTGTTCTCTCACTGAGAGATCTCACTTGAAAACATGCAGACCTCACCAAAGTGGTGATTGACGCTAACTCAGGACTTTGTATATGTCCATTTGATTTCAAATGAGTGCTCTGAAACTACCGTGAATTTATTTATATCAAAGTCTGATTGGTCCCTTGTTATTTAAGCTTGTTGCATCATAAGAAATATTTTCAAGTAATCACATACGGTTAAGAAGAAAAGAGCTGGCCCACCTTCTTTTGACTCATAACAACGAATACATAGCGAATGGAAATAATGTGCAGATGTTTCATATAATTTCTAATTCAAAAATAATATGACACGTGATTTCACTCGTTAAGCTTTTCCTGTCTTGTTTGTGCGTATGTGTGCGCTAAGTTCAAAGTCGATTCGTCTGTGAGTTGAAATCAATATGTCAGATTGCATCATAGTGTTTACAACCATGATCCACGGTGTGGCTGTGAGAGGTCAGAGCAGTGAGCCCAGTCTGATCAAGTGATCAGCCATAACTCCATATATCCGTTCTTCTGCCCGATGCTCACCGAATGCTCATCCATGTGTCACATCCTGTCATACTTGACTCACTGAATACCTCATGTCAAACTTGTGATGTCACAGAGTCATTCCTGCTGTGTACTGCTTTTGATTCTCTGAGTTAATTAGCTTGATATAAACTGCTTTCTGTTGGCTTCCGGCCTGGAAATAAATTGAATTTGGAATGATTCAAATCAGTTGGATAGACTGTAATTTGCGGCTGCCGCAACGTAAAAGTTTAGAACTCAAATGACTTGATGTTTGCTTAAGATTATCTTTTACCTCGACTAGGATCATCAGAACAATGATTATTGAGCTTAAAAGGTTCTTTAAAAGTGTAAAAATGATGAAGATGATTGTTTTTGTTAAATGGAATGTAAAATTGAATGTGCATACACACGCTTTGAACCTGAAAAAGATCACCGTATTTTAACTTGTTTACCTGATCACTTGTTCTTCATTAAATTTAATTACACAACATTTACGTGAATAATTAAACTGAAAGAAACTGATCGATACATTGAAATTGCCATTTGAAAAGTGTTGTTAGAAAAATGTATTCATGCTTGCTGGATCCTTGTCAACGTTTGATCATTAATCACTAGAAGCATTTGGTTTTTGCCAACAATTCTCAACTTCTACTTATTGAATACAGCACAGTTTACACTGGATCGGTTTACACTTAATATTGTCTTGTGTTTAAATTTGTCCACATCAGTTAGCTTCTGTTACCAGATAACAGGTCGGATCTCTTTTACCCGGACAATTAATTTAAAATATATATTGTCTGTTTATTAGCTCAACAAAGTGTTAGAGAGTATTATATTATATCCTGCTGCATCAAAGGTATCTATTTACAGCATGTTTATTCAGCATTGAGAATTGTAGCCAATCACAAGCATGTCTGTTTAGCACATTAATGGAATGGCCAATCAAAGCAGATCCTGCTCACAACTAGTTTTGTTCAGTGCATTCTACATTTTACATTTATGCATTTGGCAGACGCTTTTATCCCTGGGAATCGAACCCATGACCTTGGTGGTGTAAGCGCCGATGCTCTACTGATTGAGCTACAGGAAAGTAACATGCATTCTCATGTCCTGTTCTCTTGTAAATACTCTCATTGCAACCAATCATGTAACCCATGTCATGTGCAATGCATGTTGCTTGTCCGGAAAATAAATATTAAAATGCAAATTGTGCAAATATTATTTATTGTGAAGCAATATTCTCAGTGTTCTATCATTTTTGACTAATTTAAATCTGCTTATTTGTTATTTTTTACGCTGGGGGCATTTGTTTTAACCTTTAAAAAGGGCATTTTTGCCTAATGTTATTAAATGTGTCTTTCATCTTTCATTTCAAATTCTCAAATTTGATCAGTAAATTCAATTAGAATATTAAGACATTGGAGATTTAACCAATCAAATCGTTACACTGAAAAATTACAACTGCTTTAGATAATGTTATGCGATTGTTTGAAATACATTTTGAATATACAAGTAAGAAAAGTTTGAATTATACTTTTATACATGAAACAAGTGACCGACTTAATGAGTGAGTCATGAGCCAGAACAAAATGCTGAATCATTCAGTAATGAAAACAGCACTCTTAGTCGTGTGATGTTTCTCAACTGTATAATAGGTTATAAATATTAAAAACTCCACATTTTGGCAGCATGTTAAGTGAGTTTCTTTGTGTGTGCTGCGCTCATTTGTTTCGATTTCTCCTCGAGAGGCTGCGCGAGCCTCAACAGCGCAACCTTGTTACTGTCAGTGCATTATAGATTATTATCCACTATCGATCACCAATTTCCTCTAAATGTAATAAAATCAGAATGATTCTCGCTTTTTGGTGATTCCCTAGTGATTTCCCTACACCATGAGCTTGTAGACTCTCTTTAAAAGTGTTTAGGCTAAGCTTAAAGTTATGTCATGTTTTATTTTCATTAGAAATAAAAATTATTTTATAGGGATGCACTGTTATTGACATTCTAGCTGATACAATAATAATCCAATCATTTTAGCTGATTACTGATAAATGACTGATTCTAAAATTCTGTTATAGTCTGAAATCATTTAAAACAAATGTTTGCAACATAATGCAACATCGTAACATTAACTGTATACTATGAAAAATATATATAATATAACTATAATATATATATTATTCTGAGACCTGGTTAAAAATTAATGTCATTAAGTAATTTTTTTAAAAGATTAATTTTAAATGATGACAGCAAAGATAATGTAAAAATAGGGGAAATGACAATGCACAATTAAATATTCAATATTGACCAATATGTATTTTAAAAGTGATCAATAGTGATACATAAAAAAAATGTTATGTTGCCTGATAGCTGATATTCTATTGCTTTTTAGGTCATTTTAAGCCATGAAAATGTATGAATAATATAAACCTTTGGCATTATTAGTACAGTATTACTTCTGGTTCAATCATAATAATTCATAAAAGGAAATGGTGGGTCAAATTGAGAGTTTTCCATTGTGGGATACAGTGTTTCAGTGTGCAGTGTTGTATACTGCACATTTTGACATCATATTCTTTCCATAAAGAAAATGTGCATAGTATTTACTTTGATATTGAGAAATATTTGGATAAGTGATCACCCTCGCTTGTATTCTTACATAATTTGTGCAGTTTCCAGATGTATAAAGCTGTCAGTCACAATCCCTGAATTCTGCAGTGGGAAAGAGTTTTGCTTTCATAACCATGTTCTTAGTCTGGGAATCCTTGTCCCAGTAGGACCACAAAACTACTCCAATTTCAAGCGTTTATTTAAGTCCAAATGAAAGTAAATGCCATCAGCCCTGCTCTGAATCTCAGAGTGGGATAGAGCTGCTAAGCACTCCACCTGATACACTGACACAAGATGATGAATGAGTGTCATAGCAAATCCAGTGACTTGTTCAACACAGTATCTGCATCAGCTAAGATTAATGATGCCATCCCTCAGTTCTCTTGCAGCTATGGTTTATGAACCAAGCACACAAGCCTTTCTTTGTGCTATTGACTTTCTCTAAAAAGCACACCTGAAATACAACATGGATCTCACCTAACACCGCTCAGACAGCTTCTTTTAATGCAATGAATCTTCAAAAGTATTTTATTAGTTTTTTAGGTTCAGAGCCTGGTCGTTTTATTACATCTTAGTTATTTTTTTAGATAATTTTTTATGCTATGCATTATATTAACAGGAAAATTTCTTTAATATTTGGCATGTCAAAAGGCTCATCTTTTGTTTAGCTTATATATTTTAGTTCAAGTCACATTCTTGAACCGTTATTTGCTACATTATAGAGTGAGAAGTTAGCATCACCCTGATGCTTTTATTTGGCATGCTCTTTATACACAGAAATCACCTTTTACATGCATTTATGGTACACAAAATTTCCCCATTGACTTTAATTGGTTGTCTAGCAAAAGTATTCCAACAGACATCAGTCTACCTAAACACAGCTTTTACGAATTTTGAAGCCTAAATACAATCGGCTAAAGTGAAAGAGCTTAACGAAGGCTATAAACAAACTACATCACGGTCAACACCATTGACTTCAATGTCACCACCATTAAGCTTCTCTTTCGGTTTTATCATTTTCCCTTTGAGTTTGAGTTAGAATCCTTTCCAAGAGCAAAATTATAAATACAATGAGGATGCAAAAGTGGACTAGTGTGTAGACAACTTTCCTGTTCGACATGATGTTGAAAATCTTAAAAAGGTCACAATAGGGTATTAGCTATATATTTTGTGTTGTAAAATAAAACATGCAAATATCTTGAGCTAGTGTTCATCACAAACCCTACTTCAGGCATTTAACCAAACCAATTTTTTTTTAAAAATCACATTGACTTCAGGACGTGAACTGGAAGTAATAAAATGCTTGTTCCCGCAAAATACATTATCCCTGCAACACTCTGTTGCTATTGCTGTTATAGATTATTAATACGTGTATGTAAGTGTGTATATCTGCACTATTTTTAGCATATTGATGATCTTCAGATCTAATAGATATGCTCTAAAAATCATAAAAGTTTAATTTTGAATTCATGAGATCTTTAGAGAACGTTTCATGTCTGCAAATGTGACTGGCGACCCCATAAAGCAACACAAAACAGTTCTGTGTTGTCTTTGTGTCTTGACAAGGCTTTTAATAAAAATGGTTGTAGTGTTCCTGACTGTGTCTCCATCCTTCAGGAAGGTTGGCCACATTGTATCCATCAATCCAGCCTCCTGTCATCCCAGCACAGCTAAATTAAATCAATGTCTGAAACCAGAGACAAGGCTTCAACTGCAGCAACAGAAATAGAAAATCAAGTTTTGCTGTCTGCTAATGATATTAGTACGTTCCTAAGTGGCCGCCCACCGTCGTCGGACAGGAACACAGGAGAGATATAATTACAGCCTGAACACTTGCATCTCCATTTACTGGTAAAACACATGGGGATCTTACAGTGTTTTATAGATTAACCTCAACCCCCTTCCCCCCAACCCCCAACACACACTCGTCCTGCAGGTAATGATTCATTTCTAGGCAGTATTATGTTATCCAGTGTAATTAAACTTCTCAAGGTGAACCCAAGGAGAATCAGAGACCGCATCATATTGACCATGTGAGAAATTCATTAAAAGACTACTGTCAATGTCATATGAGACGCTGTTTCATTTTTCGATGACAGAGGAGCGAGGGCTTTTCAACAGAAAAGCGGATGTGTTTAATGAATTCATTGTGTAACTTGTGGACCTTTCTATTGTACAACAGATTGAGATAAGGAGCAGATCAATAAGGAAAGATCTGATGGAGTTAATTGCAAACTATTGAGTGCCAGAGAGTATTCTTTTAGAGAGAATCAACAGCCAAATATTGCTTTACCAAATGCACTTGCACCAAATACCTATAAACAGTAAAGATTATTTGAGGAAATGTTCTATTGTTCTGATGCTTAATCTAATTGCTCAGATTTCTTCATTGGTGACTGGTGCATTGAGGATGAGCCAAAAGTATAGCCAAAAGTTAACATTGGCTGAAATCAAACTGAAATGATGAATCTCCACAATGCACGCTGTATTACATTTCATGTGTATTTTGGACAGGTTCACTTGGACTGTATTTTCCTCAAAGGGTGTACACAGAGAGCATCTACGTGGGTCAGCCACAGGGATCACCAGTGCTTCAGGTCCATTCAATGGCGGAAAACTCTGCAGAGAGGCCACATTTCTTCCTGTGCTCCCAAAGAGACACTTATGCATCATGGTTTCACATGGATGAGGCAACTGGGATCCTTTCAATGAACAAAACCCTGGAGTGGAGCGACTTCAATAGTATACGTGAGTTTGAAATACAACTTTATTTGTTTGAATGCTTCCTTATATAGCAGTTTTAAATGTATATATTTCAGAGTGTTAACTATTATAATGTTACTCAATATTTTGTTGATATATTACACAGAACATCACAGAAATGAAGTCATAATTACTCTAAGTATTCTCTACAAATCTTAAGTAATTTATTTTGTTTTAAGGATGTGTAGATATTTTTCTAGGAAAAAAGTCAAAAAAACTGATTACAAAAATATTTTTTGAAGTGCAATGTAATGTTGTTATATATATTTACAGACCATGTTTATAGAGAACCTTGTTAGGTGAACAGTGGGTTAAATGAAACACATTTCTCAAAAACATTCCTCATGATATCTCTCCTCCAGGCAACAGCTTTGGAGGAGAAGGTCGGAGACTCAACCTGAAGGTCGGAGCGTCTTCAGTGCCCGTGCAGAAAATTATGTGTATGTTGCTTCCAACAGTGGAGATCAAACTGATGTTCATTAATGACACAGCGCCCTCCTGCGGTCAGGTCAAGCTGATCACATTGTGCAACTCTGACAAGGCTTCAAACCCCCACATCACAGAGAACCGTATGTCAGGGGCCCTGCGGCAGCTCCAGCGCTATACGCACATGAGCATTTGCCCCAACTACACCATCAGTTATAGAGTGGAAGCAGGTACAAAACCAAACCCAGTGTAAATGTCAATGCTTTTCTGCATATTACAGCACCATATCAAATTAGCCCAAAAGGAAATATGAATCATTAATTATATCTAGTTATAATTCATTATAAATATTTAAGTCAGCTGTAAGAATTAACTTGATGTAGCAGCATTGATTCCACGATCAACTAACCTGTTTGTCCTGCAAACTCTCTTGTGTTAACTGTTTATT
The DNA here is from genome assembly GCA_037043235.1 of Rhodeus uyekii. Lineage (NCBI taxonomy): Eukaryota > Metazoa > Chordata > Actinopteri > Cypriniformes > Acheilognathidae > Rhodeus > Rhodeus uyekii. Next base: position 3,365,913 of record JAWRVZ010000013.1, on the reverse strand, counting down.
AATTCTAAGAAATGTTAATTTCCAGTTTATGGGAAATAATTTCCTTACTGTACAGTACTACTTAGAGCAGTGACAAGAACAAGACTTTATTAACTAGACTAATCTAACATATAAACACATACATGCATACAGTAAAGCAATGGAAAGAGAACTGAAGCAGAATACAGGAAAACAAAACGTTGTAGCAAACCATCAGTTTCTTAGTTCTTACACAACCTTTAAAGGAGTTGGGAAGTAATGGGACAATTTTTGATACTTGCGTGTCTCACCCATTTGAATAAAAGTTTCTTGATGCAATTTGTTGAGGCTCCAGCTGATCTTTGCTTAAGTTGTCTCAATAAGAGAGAACTTTATCTTTGGTAAAGTTTATGGTCCTTTGAATTCTAGCAGGGGTTTTGGCATATGTAATTTGATTGTGTGTTGATGGAGAATGTATGTTTGAGCTAAATCTTATATCATATCTTAAAAGATGCACACCAATAATGTTTTGTTTTTCTAAGACATGTTTATAAAAGTCACTTAAATGTCCTTAAATGAAATGAAGGCCTAATTACGGTTTAATTTTAGCCCTGTCTTTGAAACTCGCGGCCCACTGCGCCGCCCTGCTCGCCTCACCAGTCTTATCTTGAATTTGACTTTGTTACTATGGTAAACACAGGCCTGGTTTTTCATAGAACTCTACATCATGGTTTACTTGTTGGGTGAGGGGTATTATGGATTATTTGTCAAATATAACAAATAATTGTGTGATTCATTTTCTGTTATTGCATTAAATTCAGATTCTCCAGTTCCATTTGCGGTCGACAGCTCCACTTCAGAACTGGTGGTCACTGCACCCGTGGACCGTGAGGAGAAGGAAGTGTACCATCTGGATATAGTGTGTATGATACAGACAGAAAAAAAGCTGTGGAATTACGTTACTTCTCTGCACGTGAATATCTACGATGAGGATGATAATCCTCCATACGTTAATGGGACTGACAGTGAGGACATCATAATAGAATTTAACCGCAGCGAGGTGTGTATCAGGCACTGTAACCATAACTGTCTGGCTGTCTCACAAATTGATGCCATTTTTGAGTTCATGTAGATTAATTATATAATGTTAATCTGTTTTCTTTTATAGGGTACTGTCTATGGAACTCTATTTGTATATGACAGGGACACAACGCCTGTTTATCCCCCAGACCAAATTCAAAATAAATTGGTGGGCACCCTACTGACGAATGACCCCTGGATCAGAAACACGTTTACTATTGAACACACATTTAGGGAGGAAAAAGCCATATTTGGCAATGTACGCGGCACAGTTCATGATTACAGTGAGTACAAAGGTTTTTTGGGTTTTTTTTAGCATTGCACAGTGTAATTTTTGCTTATTGATATTTTTTACAGAAAAAAAAAAAAATTAGGCTACTATTTGAAAATATGAAACATCACGTACACATACATGAGATGAAGCCTCCAGTCAGTCAGCAGCATAATTAATGTAGTCTAATTTTAAATGGAGTGGATCACCTGTTGGGGCCGTTAATCTGTCAAATAGTAATTAACCAACAGCAACTTTTGTACCACCTGAGTGGAGCATTTTACTTGCTGCAGACCACACAACTGAGACATCTAAAACCTTCAGAATGTCTCTGCGAATGGTCGAAACCACACACTAAAACTAAAATGCCATTGTGAGTCCTGAAAATATACACCTGTGAGTTCAGTTAAAAGATTCGGTTGTCACTCTCTTTAATAAAGAAACTGTTTGTGAACCTAAATTTTAAATCTGCAATACACTACACAACCTTTTTCCAGATTCTTGCCCTAATTTACAGTCTGGAGGAGTCAACACTAGTCGATTCAGAGGCATTCTGTAAAATGTAGCCAGTCAAAATTGAAAGAATTTTAGATCACATATTGTTTTCATTTGTCATGCACCTCAGTCATTTAATATAATGTCCAGCTTTTCTTTGTGTATGAAGATTTTAAAAGTCTTGTATTGCACATTCTAGCCTTAATCATTTAAAACTTAAGATGGTTACTGTATGAATGTCACCTATAAGTCCAAGACGACTGTACCATTAATAGTTTAATAGCTTTTTTACATAACAGCATTGTCCCTTGTTCTGTTGTCTGCCCTCAGAGCTGAAACTCAGTCAGAATCTGTCTGTGACGGAGCAACGTTCGTTTCAGTTGGACTACCTGGTCAATGACACCACTTTTCCGGGCCCTGAGGGAACAGTGCTGTTACATTTCAATGTGACTATCCTGCCAGTTCCTATTCGCTTCTCCAATATCACCTACTTCTTCGCTGTCTCACAGAGAGCAACAACATACTCCCAGGTGCTTTAATTATGTTTTAGTCATTTTGTTTTTGTACAAGCAGGAGTAGATTAGCTTGAGAAACAGTCTTCACCAGTCGTCACAAAAGAAGTTTTATGTAGTGAAAAGAGACATTTTAGGTTTCAATTTAATACATACAAACATAATAAGACTTTATAATAGTCTTTTTAATTGCTGTATAAAATGGCAGCAATTGTTTTCAAGTGCATGTGGAATAGCAATGTTTTGTGTTGTTTTTGCTTTTTTTTATTTGACAATTATCATATAATAAATGAAATTGCAATTTACTTTGTAGATTTCTTTGATGATTCTCACTAATGTGTCGTTTGTGTCTTTAGATTGGGAATGTCTGTGTGGACAACTGTTTGAAGTTTAAGGGCATTGATGTCACATACCAGTTAGAGATCGCAGACAGGAACATCTCTGCTGATGCACAGTCATGTTACATGGCAGTTAGCCTTGCACAGAACCCAGATGAGAAGACTGGTGTGCTCTATGTGAACGACACTGAGGTGTTACGTAGACCAGAGTGCCAAGAGCTGCAGTATGTAGTTATTGCCCAGGAGCAGCAGAACAAGTTTCAGGCCAAGACTCAGCTTGTCATCAATTTTCTTCGAGAAGGTAAGATCAAAAATGTGCAAGACTATGGCCATGAATACCTGTCATGAACCATTGGTGTGAAAGCAACAGATGTGTTGATCCGGGTTCTAGTGGGATTGTGATTTTGTGTTCTGCTTTTTCCTATCTGACTGTGCCGTGTAGCGGCCATGAGGATGGATGAGCAGCGGGTTTTGGCTTGTGCAGAGAAGAGACAGCGAGGGGAGTGCGAGGCGTCTCGAGGCCTGGGAGCTCCTACTGGCAGATGCCAGTGGAGACAAAGCAAGGATAAAGGTTACCCACAATTCTCTTGACTTCTAAAGGGGAATTGAATCAAATACACGGCACTTACCATATTACTGTGAAGCTGTTTCTCTTATTCGAAAGGACAAACTTTGTGTCATTGTTACCTTTCAGGGATATCTAGAAAATACTCCACCTGTTCCCCTGACCTCCGCACGTGTCCAGATGGTTACTGTGATGCCATTGAGAGCAAAAACATATCCATATGTCCTCAGGATTGCTCCAGTGAGACAAATTTAAACTTATATTGTGTTTTGTGGCTTTCCTTATAGTACTGTTTAGTTCGCATATTTCGCAGAGGTTGTATATCCCGGTCTTTCCTGCATTTTCTTTTCAGTCCTTGAATATTTGCTGAGTAGCTTTTTCCGCCAACTTTCATAAAACATTTGATGGATCTCTTCAAATGTATATCGTAGCTGTTTGAGATAGTCAATGATTAAAGCTTAAACAAGTCTAAATAGTATGGCAAAAGCATTTGGAACTTCTTGGAGATCCAAAACCTGCAGGCTCAGGATGTCAATGTAACATCAGGAAGACAATGAACTCCAATGTTTGTTTGAAAATGAAAATCAGGCTAACGTCTCAGCCCAACGTTTGTTTGAAATCAGGATCCAATGTTGGATAGATGTCAAAAACTGATATTGATTTGATATCAAAACCTATTGTTGTCTTTACGTCAAACTCAAACGTGGGACATACTTTTGATTGTGGTTGGAATAAACACTAGAGATCTCTCAAACAGCAACGTTAGTTGTCAATTACAATTTTATCGAAAAATGATTACATATACCGGTAGTTAGTATGGATTTTGTTGGCATGACACCAAACTTTTAATCAAGCCAGGTTTTTGTTGACAACAGACATGGTCCTGACATTGAATTTCGGTCACCTGACCTTAGAACCTTTATTCAACCATATTGCAACGTCTTATGACATCTTGTTCCTTCTGGTAATAATAATAATAATAAAACCAATTCTTTGGTTTAATTAAATGAATTTACATTTTCTTGTTGCCTGGACAATCTATAAAAATTTAGTTATTAAAAAAATATATCACAAAATTATTTTTTACAGTGTATAAGAACATGTTTTTTTTGTCAGGTCAGCCCATAATTGGGGGTTACGAGAGGGACGTGTATGGAATCAAAGCTGGACATGGGACCTGTTACTGCTTTTCAGGAAAGTGCTTCTGTGAGAAGGATGAAATTGAAGGTGAGCTGTATTACTTTTTTTATATTTTACATTTTTGTCATCAAGGTCCATAAGATATGGACATTTTCTTTGATCATCCAATTCAAAACGTTTGGCTTGGATTTACTATGTACAAATAGTAAACACAAAAATGCTTTGTTTCTAATTGTTTTTCAGAGGTGATTTGTGACGACATGTGTAAGACCATCATTGCTGGTGTCCTGTCCTTCATTGTCTCCATTTTCCTGTCGTCATACTTTATCCACCGCTATCACAAAAGTACATCTAAGCCGCCCATCGCCTCAGCTGAAATGACCTTCCGCCGGCCAGCTCAGTCCTACCCAATCAGTTACTCAGCCAATAACGTTCGTCGAGCTTCTCTTGATTCCATGGAGAATCAGGTGGCCATTGACACCTTCAAAATACCTGTAAGTGTCTTACATAGTTTTCAGTCAAGTTCATTCATACATGTTGATTTTTTTATATAAATGAACTGTTTCATGAAATTAGTATTCATTGTTTCTGTTCCATTGAAGAATACAGATTTTTCTCATTTCTGTAAACAGGAAGATCCAAAGTGGGAGTTCCCACGAAAAAACCTAGTGCTGGGTAAGACTCTTGGAGAGGGAGAGTTCGGGAAGGTTGTGAAGGCCACAGCTTTCCGACTCAAAGGAAAAGCTGGATACACTACGGTTGCTGTAAAGATGTTGAAAGGTATGCAACTCAAAATTTTCTGTGCAAATGCAATTTGCATTTTGTGTCTAGACAATAGACACAAAATTAAACAATCTGTCTATAATGACTTCTAAATATCCATTTCTTTCACAACAGAAAATGCATCTCACAGTGAGCTTCGAGACCTCCTGTCAGAGTTCACATTGCTCAAGCAGGTTAATCACCCTCATGTAATAAAAATGTATGGAGCGTGCAGCCAGGATGGTAAGACATTGTATTAAAAAAGGAAAACTGTATTCAACATGCATTTGTTTTTGCTTTGCTCAGTTTGCACTTTTTGCTGTTTACACAAGTTCCTCTGTTCAGGTCCATTACATTTAATTGTTGAATATGCCAAGTACGGCTCACTGCGGAACTTCCTGAGAGAGAGCCGGAAAGTTGGACCAAGCTACATGAGCAATGATGCCAACCGCAACTCAAGCTACTTGGAAAACCCAGATGAGAGAGCTCTGACCATGGGTGACCTCATCTCCTTTGCATGGCAGATCTCCAGAGGAATGCAATATCTGGCTGAAATGAAGGTATGTCAGCGGTTTAGGGAAGGTCCATCACAGAATATCAAATGTTTCATTTCAAATAAATGTTATAATGTTAGAAAATGTGTTTAGCTTGTCCACAGAGACCTTGCTGCCAGGAATGTGCTGGTGGCCGAGGGAAGGAAGATGAAAATATCGGACTTTGGTTTATCTCGAGATGTCTATGAGGAAGATTCATATGTGAAGAGGAGCAAGGTGATACACATTTTTTACATATGCTTCAACATTAGTCTTATTCTCTAGAATAACATGGTTTAATGCAATTGTACTCTCAATTTCTAGGGTCGTATTCCTGTCAAATGGATGGCTATAGAGTCTTTGTTTGATCACATCTACACCACACAAAGCGATGTGTAAGTTATGGCAAGGTTTCATACAACACACGTAACCTCTAAACCAAGGATGATTCCTATAGCGATAACAAAAAGTATTTTTAAAAAATGTTCTAAATATAAAACAACAGCAGAGTTCACACCACAATTATAATGATAACAGCACAGAAGAGCAATATAGTTAGAATCCTTTTTAGAATAATTATTTCTCTCTGATGAATGATAAAAACATAAATAGCCAATCAGAATCCATCCTGCTATAAGCATTTAAAGCGGAAGACGACGAAATTGCAGAGGGCACTAGAACGATATGCGTGGGTGTGGATGCTAATATAGATATTGTTACATTTATGAACCTTGACCCTAGATAACACATCTATATTACAATCACCACTTCATATTTAACATTTGAAGAGTTAGTTCTTGAAATAGGATATCCGCCATGACAGCGTTCTAATATAATCTCTCTCATTTCTTTCATTAGCTGGTCTTTTGGCGTCCTTTTATGGGAGATTGTGACTCTGGGTGGAAACCCCTACCCAGGCATTGCTCCGGAACGACTTTTCAACCTTCTGAAGACAGGCTACAGGATGGAGAAACCAGAGAACTGCACGGATGAAATGTGTGTTTAACATTCATCACGACATCCGTTGATTGTATTGTAGAATTAAGAGCAGAATGTACAAATCATGTTCCAAAACCACCATGTCATCATGGGATATATATCATGTTAGCATTTAAGTTAGCAAAATTTTCATTATATATCTTAAACAATCTTATGGACACAACAATGTACTGATTTTTGTTTGTATTTGTTCTAAATTTCACTTGAATTTTTTATTTAGGTGTGACAATCAGGTGTTCTGTATCAGGTAATGAGTGCTCTGTTATGTGATGTAGGTACAATCTCATGCTTCGTTGTTGGAAACAAGAGGCAGATAAGCGCCCCACTTTCTCAGACATCAGCAAAGAACTTGAGAAGATGATGGTGAAGAGCCGAGTAAGAACACAATGAACACTTCTTCTCACATAAAATGACTCGCAAACACAAATCAAAACATGATCAAGTCATGTTTAAACTTTTGAGATCAGTAAGACTTTTGTTTTTGTTTTTATGTTTTTTAAACGAATTAGTACTCTTATTCAACAAGGAAACATTAAAATTGATCAAAAGGTGAGACTGTCATAACAAAATTCTATTTCAATGCTCCTCTTTTGGACTTTCTATTCATTAAAGAATCCTGAAAAGATTTATTACAGTTTTCACACAAATATTAAGTAACACAACATTGATAATACATTTTACTTAGAATACTAAATTATTTCTGAAGGATCATGTGACACTGAAGACTGGAGTAATGGCTGCTTAAAATTCAGCTTTGCCGTGACAGAAATATAGAGTATATAGTTAATAAGTAAATGGATGTTAAAATAGAAAACAGTAATTTAAACTGTCGTAATATTTTACAATATTACCGTACTGTTTTTACAGTATCAAATAAATGCAGCATTAGTGAGCCTACAAGACTTCTTTCAAAAACATGAAAAATATTACTACCCATAAACTTTTAAATGGCACTGTATGTTTATTCTTTTATGTTGTTATAATGATGAAGAATTCCTCAAGGTAAGGGATAATGTAAAACAATGGAGGAACACGGAAGAGCCCTCCTGCAGAGAGTAAAGGTTTTGTCGACTTTTCCGAATGTAATTATAACTTAGAGTAAATTAAATGTTGGACTGACTGTATTTATAGTTAATTTGCTATCATACATTTTGTTCATAACATTTCACAATTATTGTAATTTGACAACCTGCTGTCTAATGTGGAATGCTGACTAGTCAATAAAGACAGATCTCATCATAATGTAAATCTAGCTCAAGAAATGTTTATTGTTCAATCATTTTAATAACTGCATGTTTCCCTTTATCAGGACTATCTGGATCTCGCAGCTTCCACGCCGGCAGACGCCCTGTTATATGATGACTCCCTCTCTGAAGAGGACACCCCCTTAGTGGACTGTAGTAACACCCCTCTCCCTCGAACCCTCCCCTCCACTTGGATTGAAAACAAGCTCTATGGTAGAATTTCCCATGCATTTACTCGATTCTAATACAGGGAACACAATCAGTTTATGTTTGTGCCTTCCATAGCAAGTGCTGTGATTGTGCTAACGGCATGGTTGCCAGTGACTTATGAATACTGCTCGTGTTTTATAGATTCAGTTAGTGCTGTAGTGTCTGGATCTAGGGATCAGATGTTTCATTTGGACCTGCTTCCGATGTACTCTATTATTTGAAATATTAATTTTAAAAGGCTTAATTGTCCGAGTATTATTACTACTGATAAAAAAAATTAATGCATTTTTTTTCACACATACACACTACTTAATATGTATTATGTTCAGTGAGGAAAATATATTTTAAGATGTGTTTATGATTTACATCATATGTGAAATTTGTATTGGTTTGCAGTGCTTTAGTTTAAGTTTTACATTTGAAACAGGTCCCGTGTGCTCTGGATGTGCTCTCTCTGTAATATCTGAATATATTACAGAAAATGAGTATTTAAAGTAGATGGAGTCAGTTCTGAAAGCAGTAAGGCTTTTGAATTAAACTCTTCTTTTAGATCATAAAAGTAAAGACTTTCTTAGCTTTCCCTAAAATTATGGCATTAAAAGTAGAAAACAAGCAATAAAATGGCCAGCAGTAATACCTGTTTCTATGCATGGGCTCTTTGTTGTCAATTTGTTTTGGGAACACACACACACAAACCTTTAGTAGAGCAAAACTGATTATGTGTTTCGTTTAAAAGCATGTACATAGAATGCCAAAGACAACAGGAGCTGATGTCAATACTGATGTCATGGTGATGTCACCACAGTGGAATATTGACATGAATGACCAAAAAGCACTCAAAGGACCAAAGAATGATTTCATGCTTATACCACATGAATGAATCCGTAATTCATGCTGTTTTACGCAATTCTATTCGAAAGCTGAGCTGAGTTTTGTTTAAGAGCCTTACTGTCTGGACTTAATGCTTCCTCAGTGCAGAAAAATGATATGTTCTCGTTTTTAGGCATGTCATACCCGAACTGGCCAGAGAAGAGCCCGGTACCGCTCAACAGACTTGATGCCACTAACCCTGTCTTTACAAGATATGCCAATGATAGTGTTTATGCAAACTGGATGGCTTTGCATTCTCCCGCAAAAATTGTGGACACGCTCGATAGTTAAAAACGCAATCCAAAATCATTGGTGGAAAAGACGTGGGGGGTGGGGAGATGTGTATATTTATATGATACTGTATATATGTTGTATGATGATAAAGTCGGTTCCCTTTTATTTCTGCTGTTGTGTAGAAGATGGGATTGTGGTAAAAGATTTCAAATTGGCTGGAATTCCATAAAACATGCTTCAAGCAGCTCATAGGCGATTGTTACCACAAGGCCCTGTTGGCCATGTTGTTTCACTGCATGACTCTATACAGTTTAATGTTCATGTTAAAGTGCCTGTGCCGCTTCTTTTAGAGAACATCAGTTATAAATGCATGACCGAGACAATCTTGGTCCCACTCCAGAATTAAAGGGAGCTTCTTTACCATCACCCACTGCACATGTTTGCCTCAAAGACTGGACGTGTTCTTTTTGGGGGGGAAACTGAGTTTGTTTCTTCTCAATCATGCATCAAGATATGACAGAATCAACTACTTTTTGTTTTTTAAATGTTCATATTTCGCTCTGTGGTAACTACGAGTTATGAGTATTGCCGTAACAGAGTATGAGTATGTTTAATTTAATGTCATATGGTGATTTTAATTTTCATTCCTTGTAAAGACATTATTTGTGCAAAAATAACTAGGCTTACAATACATAAAGCTGAGTGTGATTCCTCATTATGTTGTCAAGACATTACATTTCAATAAATAAAACTGTTAGAAGATGTCATGGTTATGTGTCATGTCTATGTGTCTCAATTCATTATAAGACTTCATGAAAGAGTGAAGGAATAATTATAGTTAATTACATAAAAAGATTCAAACGTTATAACACTTGTCAATCCATGATAGCACATTTGGCACATTTTTAAACTGTGCCCACAAAGACGAATGAATGATCTGAGGAAAAGCAAGCCCAAAGTAGCCGAGCCTTTGTAAACATGTATAATGGCATGGATAATGGTATAAGGAATCCATCGACTCCTTAATTAGATGCCATAATTATAGGTAATTTTGTTAACCATAGTTTTTAACGGTTTGTAAAATATGTAAGGAGGACAGGCTGGCTTTTATTTTGAAGTCTTGCGGCTCGTAGCGGAAGTAACATTCGTTTTTATTGTGTTTCCTTCTTTTCATTGCCCCGTGGCGTTCTGTTCCCACATTTATTATGCTCGGTATTCTATTGAACAGTTGCATAAAGAAGCGGTTACCGACAGCCACATACAATCACAACCACCGAGGTAAGTGGCGTATATTTCCCTGTTTGTTTTAACCAAGAAAACAACTTCAACTTAGTTTGATATTTGTCGTTATATCTTCTCGTTATTGGTCAATCAGCCAGATGTTTCCCTGTGCGCATAAAACGGTTTATTTGCTGATCTATTAACAAACTAAATATTATTCAGGTGCTAGTTTATATTCAATAGTAACTATGTGTGTACAATCAGAATTGCGCGATATATTTACTGTTGTTTTGGTGAATATGAATAGTTTTATTCTGTGTATGGAGGCAAATTAACCAGATATGCGTTCTGGGTTATCAAACGGCTACCTGCACAGTAAGACATTGATGTAATAGTAATGAATAATTTGTAATTATTATTGATGTATTTAAATTATAATCTGTTACTAGATAATAGATAATCGGAAATCTGCCAATTTTACAATATAAGTTTACATATTATCAGTTTACAATCCGTGTGTGTGTGTGGATATTCGTTTAATGAACAGATAACGTTTAAATAAATTAATATCATGCATATTTTTAATATGGAATGACTGGTTTCAAGGGGGGGGAAAGCAAGGCAATGTAGGCTGTTAAATTGTTGTTGTTTTTTTACTTTTCTGGTCTGCTGTTTAATTTTTTTTTTATTTACTGTTTGTTCAAAATATGCCGATAAGAAAAATAATTGTTCATGATTTGCACCTTTTTAGATATGTTGTTTCTCTTAACGGAGGAATATTATGCAAGCAGGATGACCGTTTATCACATCTCCGAGAAATTTGACCATAATCAACGTGCTGTAGTGTGAGTGGAGCGAGATTAGAAGAGAAATGTGACACTAGCGTACTTCCTCCGCTTTGCTTGGGAATGGATTCATATGAAAGTGGTTGGTAAAGAGCACCCTGCCTCTCAGATATGCCCAGACGGGGGCTTCCTCTGCAGGGGCGGGCGCGCTGGCTTCTCTTGGGTATATTTTTGCTCCTGGTACTGTTGCTCTTTGCTTACCTGCTGGAGTGCACGCCTCCTGCGGATGTGAGTCAGGTCCTGCCTGGCCTGGGAGGAGATCCTTATGGGAAGGAGTATTACCAGGCCCTCCTGCAGGAGCAGGAAGAGCGGCATCTCAGCCGAGCGGCCAGCCTCAAGAGGCAGATTGCGCAGCTCAAACAAGAACTCCAAGAGATGAGCGAGAAACTGAGGGTTCTTCAAGAAAAAAAAGAGGGTCCTGTGGCACAGAGCCTGATCGACGGCAGAGATCAAGAGCCGAGTGACCTCTTGGAGTACCTGCACTCACAAATCGACAAGGCGGAGGTGAATACGGGAGCGAGGCTGCCGAGCGAGTACGCGCTTGTGCCGTTTGAGAGCTTCACCACCACGAAGGTGTACCAGCTTGAGATGGGCCTGACGCGGCATCCCGAGGAGAAGCCTGTGCGGAAGGACCGGAGGGATGAGTTGGTGGAGGTGATAGAAGCGGGTTTGGATATTATTAATAACCCTGAAGAAGATGATGGACAAGAGGACAACATCCCCATGCAGAGGCAGACATTCACAGAAGGCAATTTTTTTGAGGGTAAGAGCTGTTCAGATGAAGTATACACTACTGTATTTGCCATGTGTTCAGGATTTGTGTGGACTTAGCAGCGCATGTTTGTATTTGAGCATATTAAAGGTGGTGTGAACTTTGCACAGCACAAAATATTCAGTAACTCGAGCTGCTTTTGTGTACTTGCTATTCTTGGCAGGACTCTACAGGACCGAGAGGGACAAAGGCACACTCTATGAGCTCTACTTCGCTAAAGAGAATTCCCACGAGTACCGTCACGTCACCCTCTTCCGTCCATTTGGACCCCTCATGAAAGTGAGGAGCACGTCTGTAGACGCCGCCAGCACCATCATTAACATCATAGTGCCGTTGTCAGGCCGCACTGAAGTCTTTGTTCAGTTCTTGCACAACTTCAGGTGAGAAGGTCACTCCAGAAAATTTCAGGAAGTTTACTCAAATTCTTGTAGTGTAAAAGTTATTTAATGAGGACGTAATTTTGTAGGACAATCCAAAAGCTAGCAAAAGCCAACCCAGGTTTCTTAGCCTAAAACTCAGTAGGATTATTGCACAAAATAAGCTTTGTGACCAACAAAAGTTTATGATTCTTACATGTTTTCTTCATCATGGTAATCTTCACAAATTAATTTTGAAACCTAAATACATTCGGAAGACATAAATGGGATAAACGTAGGCTATAAAGAGAACTTTACCACACTCTTTAAGCTTTTGAAAACTATGACGTTATTTAAATAATTTTCCATTTGAGTTTGCATTAGAATCATTTGCAAGAGTGTGATTATAAACTCAAAGATGACGTAAAAAACGCAATAGTGAGTAGATGAGTTTTATCGTTCGGATGATGAGGTTTTACCTAGTCCCATTTTGCCACTTTTTGGCAACTGCTTTAAAGATGTTAAAAAATTACGAGTGATGTATTACTGATGTCATAGACGTACATGGATTCGAGACGCGTCGGCACGTCCGCCATCTTGGAACAGTCAGGGTTTCGTCACTCACAGTAAGAATCAATAAATGAATGCCGCAACATTACACAGCTTGGTTTGTGTTTTTTTATATATATATATATATATATATATATATATATTAACTTAATATTACAGTTTTTTTACTATGATACTTTTTAATGTCAAGTTAGATGATGCCTTCGTCTTCTATTGAGTTATTTTAGCAAAATCATCTGCTGAAGTGTTACAGATTCATACATTGTCACAGTCAACTTGCTCTTGAATGATCACAGACCAGGTTTGATTTTTTTCCAATATGGCCGACAACTTCATTTAGAAACAGCCAAAAAATGAGCTCTGTATGTGTGTGGTGTGTGTATATGACTGATGTAAAGTCTACCCATTGATTTGAGGATGATGGAACCAGAGGTGCTAAAATGCTAACTTGCTGCTGTGTTGTGGTCTACAAATACGTAATTTTTGCAGCAAGATTGGTTGTAGTGATGTTTGAAGCACAGAACTCACTCAAAATTTCACCAAGCATGTTAGAGATTTTGGGATCATGTCTGGGAATGTGTGTGTTCTTGTGTGCTGCAAATCAAATGTTTGAACTTGGAAAGATATGTGGGATGCAGCAACACTGAGCCTGATGTTACACAGTCACTCAAGGGTATGTTTTCTCTTTGGAAGTTTTGGAAATGCTGTGGTAAGAGTGTGTTTTCTATGTGCAGGGAGGTTTGTATACAGCAGGACAAGCGGGTGCATCTCACAGTGGTGTATTTTGGTCAGACGGGCTTGCAGGAGGTGAAGGCGTCTCTTAGGAAAATGGCCAGGTTTGAGCTTTTCTAAATGTTCTGTGAGATGTTGCATCACTGAAACACATTTTTATTTTATTTTTTCCAAAATCCTGAATTGTGGAAACCCAAGGAAAAGGAATTGACTCCCATCTTAATGGGGCAGTAGAAATGTTCTTTAGTAAAAACTGTAATTTTCTTGAATAGCAGGAATGATTTGTTGGCCCAAACTATTTTATCAGTAACTCGTTTCCACAAAGGGACTGGTGATTATTTACATAAACAGTAAACAAATCCAAAGATTTCCTCCTTCATAATTACTGTGAGCAGAGTTCATACATAATTCACATTGTCTATACACTACCTTTCAAAATTTTGGAATCCGTAAGCTTTTTATTGAAAGAAATGAACTTTTATTCATCAGTAGTTACTGTAAAGACATTTTTAACATTACAAAAGTTTCAAGTAAATTCTGTTCTTTTGAACTTCCTATTAAAGAATCCCTAAAAATATATCTTGGTTTCCACAAAAATAGTATGCAGCACAACTGCTTTCATAAACCTTAATAAAAATAAATGTTTCTTTTATCAAAGACTTTTGAAAATCATACCAACCCCTGACTTATAAGTGTGTATCTAGGTAAAGATTGTAAACACGTGTTATTACCCAGTATGGTTGGCATAAATCTTCTAAGCCTCATTTTGTTTCTTACACTGTTATTCGTGATCCTTTCCAGTGAGGAGAACTTCAGTAACTACACTCTGATCCCTGTGGATGAGGAGTTTTCACGAGGCCGTGGTCTGGACATTGGAGCTCACGCGTGGGAGAAAGGGGGTGACGTGTTGATGTTCTTCTGTGACGTTGACATCTACTTCACACTGGAATTTCTTAGTACCTGTCGTCTCAATACAGCTCCAGGTTTGTCATCTCAAAACAACATATCTGGAGATTCATGTACCTATTATTAGAATATTTTTTCCATCTAAGCAGTAATAACTTTAGGATATGTACCAGACAAAATAAGTTTTACTTGATTTATGCATGTCTGACAGAACATCAAAAAAATGTTATGTTAAAAACATAATCCTCATGTAATTTTAAATTTTGGGTTTTCTCCATTCCAGGAAAACGAGTTTTCTATCCAGTGGTTTTCAGTTTGTACAATCCAGCAATAGTTTATGGAAATCTTGAATTTCCACCCCCAATTGAGAGTCAGCTGGTATGTAACCAAGATTTTTGTACACAACTACATATTTATTTACAATGATACAACAGCAAATAATACAATTGTGTGCCGTTTATAGATTCATAAAAAAGATGCTGGATTTTGGAGGGATTTTGGATTTGGAATGACTTGTCAGTATCGCTCTGACTTCCTTAGTATTGGTAAGTCAATGTGCACATGTAGATTTGTAAACTTTGACGCATGTGTGTCTATATATATAAAAAAAACATTTTCAACATAATTACTCCAGTCTTTGTAAATCATTCTAATATGCTGATTTGATGCTCAGGGTGTCACCTGAAAAACAGTTTTTGACATTGATGTTAATAGGAAATGTTTCTTGAGCACCAAATCAGCATATTACAAGGATTTCTGAAGGACCATGTGACACTGAAGACTGGAGTAATGATGCTGAAAATTCAGTTTTACCGTCACAGGAATAAATTGCAGATTATAATACAAAGGTCCAAAATAAATGATTCTCTTTTCTAGGAGGCTTTGATCTGGAAGTGAAAGGCTGGGGTGTGGAAGATGTGCATTTGTACAGGAAGTACCTACGGAGTGATCAGATTGTGATCCGGACCCCTGTATCAGGCCTCTTCCACCTGTGGCATGAGAAGCTGTGCGCAGATGAGCTGACCCCAGAACAGTACCGCATGTGCATCCAGTCCAAGGCCATGAATGAGGCATCACACTCTCACCTGGGCATGCTTGTGTTCAGGGAGGAGATTGAGACTCACCTTCGAAAGCAGGCTTACAAAACTCAGAGCAGACCAGCAGAATGAAGTCAAATCGAAGTAATTATCCAAGGATTACAGGAGACTTTATGACAACAAAGTGTTCTGAGAGGATGGTACTTATTGGGACTACATAATACGTTTACGCCACTGATTTGAATTCTGGAATAGTTTGCTTTAATGCCAATTTAGGTTTAGTTGTTAAGCACTAAAAGGACTCTTTGGATTTGTTTACTGTTTATGTGAATAATGACCAGTCCCTTTGTGGAAACGAGTTACTGATGAAATAGTTTGGGCCAACAAATCATACATTTGTTTCGTAAATTGTCTTCTTGAATGCAACAACTCACGTAAAAAAATTTTTATACAAATGATTTGCACAGAAGTTATGCTCATGATTTAGATATAATGGCCATTAAGACATTCCACGTGTAGAGCATGTCTTTGTTTTGTTTTTGTTTTTTGCCATTGACAAAGCCATGTTACAGTGTTATATTATTTCTAGTGGTATCAGTTCGATTAATCGTGAAGTTTGTAAATAAGTTTGTGTGTGTATACTAAATATACACACAAAGTTATGTTAGATGCGATTAATCGTTTTGACTGCACAAATTATTTTTGTTGAAAATCTGTGCGCTGTGAAGAAAAGGGAGATGCATTGCTAAAAGGGACAATCATCCACATTTGGATGTAGTTTAAATTGCCGTGCTGGATTTGTATTGTTGGTCATGTTTCTGCTGGAACAGTATTCAGGCTCCTGGCCAACCCTCAAACCCAGTCTTCCACGTTTTTGCTGTTTGAGCATGGACCTGATATGCATTTTGATGCATGTGTCAAATTTTTACTTTGCACCATGTGTGAGGACACTAGTCAGTGCCATAGCGTTATCTGTCAGGGGTAAATGGGCTCTAAACATCCAATGCTTTGAACCACTTTGAAATGAAACTGTGGTATACAAGTAAATGTTGAGGTATTAAAAAAAAACTGAAACTCTTACATAATTTCTGACTGAACTGTTGATGAGGACATTGTGTATTAATTCCACTTAAACTGTCAGGTAGTTTAAGAATAGCCATTGCTAATTTGTAGAGCCTTAAATGGATCAAGACGTTGAGTTGCATTGCTCAAAACAAATAAAAGAAATACAAGCTATATTTAATGATGTTTGTCCCCAAAATAAACCATGAAAGTGTGTACACTGGTCTTGCAGATGATTAAATGTCAGTGCTAGATAGGAATCAATAGAAACTCACCAGATTTCAGGGGAAACGATGCAGCAGTGAGAACTGATTGCAAGCCAGAGCGACAACCTCTACTAATAGTTGTTTATTATGACTTAGTTGTAGTTTTTACACAGCATAGTTAATATTTGTTTTCTAGCTAATGTTTCTTTTAATACCATTTGCACACAAACATTTGCAGCTCTATAAGCTATAAAAATGCTAATTTAAATCATTGTAGTGGTATTGAAATCCACTTAATTTCTTAATTTAAGACATATGGAATAATACAAGTGTATTCATTTTTATACAACAGACTACAGGAAAATAAACTGCTGGGACATTCCCAGCTGAAAACGGTTTAAAATATTTATTTATCTTCAAAGAAATGATTTCTGATGACTAAAGAGTTTGTGACCTATTAGATCAATGCACTGGCTGATCTGGCCGTACGTTCATGGTCTTATAAATCTCTTTGAGAAGAAGCAGAGCTGTATCTTCAGATTCCCTGAAGAAAGAAACAAAAGCATGTATTGTATTTCACAAAATGATAATACAATTAAATAATGACAATGTTATAGATGACATTATAGATCACATACCAGTAGCACAAGTGACTCTGGAGTGCAAACAGGTATTCGTTAAAGCTCTCGATGGGTTTCTCTTGAAGGACGTAGTCAATGCGATTCCCTCCATTCAACAGGCCCACTTTTACTTGTGTCTCCTCTTCCTTTTGAGGCTCTGGACTGTCAACCATCTTGCTCTCCTCTGCAAACAAACATTGAGATTTTGGCTCAGTTTGCACCGTGAATTGATGAGGTCAAGAGGATGTGCATTGTGGGTGACTCACCTTCCCCTTCCTGCATTTCCTCCTCAGCTTTAATCTGACTGGCGACCATGGCAAGCTGTTCGTGCAGTTGAGCGGAAGAGGTGTGAGCACGAGCAAACTCATTCAAAGTTTGCCAAGCAGTCTTCAGAGAGCTGATGAAGCCTTGCTTTAGGTCAGAGCCCATCCTGGATAAACTCTCTTTTAATTCTGGACACAAAATACACATTTTAAATGAAACCTTGTACCCAGAAAAGCAAGAAAATATATTTTATAATGAATTGCATTCAAACATATTTTAAGACCAGACATTTTTTCCTATGGCAATTTAATAATTGTAAATGTTTTTTTAAATAAATAAAAAAAATGTTGATGTAAATTTTTTACATTTTTTCTAATACTGTATATAAATACATACACTTTCTTTTTGAAGGACAAAGAAATTGTTAACCTTTTACAATAAGGTTTCATTAGTTAGCTACTTTGGTTAACATGAACTAATGAACTGCAATTTTGCAGCATTTAAGCTTTAATAATACATTAGTTAAATCCACTCTGAAGTAACAGAACAGCTGGATTTCTTTATTAACTAACAATTTTAAAAAAAAAATTAATAAATTAACTACTTATGATTAGTTGTAAAGTGTTACCAAAAATGTCTAATACCTACCGAGATGAAGCCTCTTCCTCCCTTTATGATGAGGGATCAAAACTGGATCCAGTTCAATGTCTGGTAAGATCATGGGTTCGATCCTGTACGCAACTGGATCCAGCTGAGAGCACAATATCATTATCACACTTTTTTATGGTTTCCAAAATATCAGATGTAGCTGTTGAGAAGTAGACAAGATAAGACAACTCACTGGATGGTAGATATTGAAGAACCCTTTGCAGGTGGGAAGCTGGTAAGACTCTTCGATTTTCTCCACCCCGCGTACTGTCAGAAACATCCCGATGGGAGAGCCGAGAGCAAAGAAATTCACAGGTTCAAAGTCCAGACCGTGATATACCACCGACACCTGGAGGAGAACATCCCAGAGTGCAGAGCATATTCACTTTACAGACCCACAATCAGGTTCTGACAAAATTCCCTTTAATCAATCATCTTGGTCCATAGATCAATTTGGGATGGTGTATACACACACACACGAGCTTTACCTGTCCTGTGCCTATTTCGAAATAGTTGTAATCTACATGAATTGAGGACATGTTCCTTCCCACTGGCAGTTTGCTGATGGCAGGATCTGGTGTGGGCTCTGTCTGGACGGGAGGTTGGATCTCTTTCGGTTCCTCTTTTTCTATAGTTTTCGCTGCCTTTCGTGCAGCCTGTCAAGAAGAAAATGTGTTTCAAAGAGTCACATTAGAAAGCACAAATGATAACCTGAGGCAATATAAAGAGAAGTGAAAATTTGCCTGTTTTGCAGACTTCTCTTTGACAAACTTTGCAAGTTTTTTACGTGGCCCCAGAGGAATACCCATTTCCTTTAGGTCATCTATTGTGCACAGCAGCTGCAATAGAGATGGAGGAATAGCAGTGATGGATTGCTTATTGTTTTAATACAAAAAGGTGTAAAAACAAACTTAAACCGCTCTCACCAGAGACTCAACATCAATCTTTTCAGTTTCAAAGGTGTTCAGATACTCAGACAAACTCAACATCTCCAGAACAGACGACAGGCTGCCAATCTCCTCTTCTTCCTCTTGCACCTCTTCCTCAGCAGCCACTACAGTCGCCACTTCATTTGCCTGGACAACGGGAGTTACCTACAACAATTTAAGTAAGATCATCTTAAACACCCATAGATAAAAGTAGTATGTTCCAGGGATGCCATATTTTAATATACTACAATTAACATGCAGCATTTTAAGATCATCCTCATTCAACAAGTACTGATACCTGTTTCACATCAGTAGGAGCATTTCCATTGGTTACTGGAGCTGATAAAGGTGAGCCGATCTTCTGATTGGACAGTAGGTCAAAAAGTATCAAAGAGCCTATAGAATAGGGGAATGAATGATGAATTAAAAGAAAATTGTAATGCAAATATTAATACTTGTTCAATTAAATACCTTGTGTTATACACTATAAAATGTTTTCTAATAGGGAATCGCTTTAGCTCAAGCGTTACCTTAATCATTTAAGACCATGAATCCGACCTAAAGCAAGTAAAAGCAAAGGATTCTCACCCAAGCTGTGTCCAGCCACGGACACTCTGCCTTTGAAGTCTGGGTTTCTTTCCATGAACAGTGCATGCAAGCGGTTGATCTCAATAGCCACGGTGTCCATGATGGTCTGGCAGTAGGTTGGGCTGTTGTAGAAAAGTACATCTAGGAGTGTTTCATTAGTGAAGTGACGCAAGCGGCCTGTGCTGGGCAGAGTAATCTTCTTTATCCTCCTACATGATTCAGAAAACATAAAAAGACAAAAATAACTAAAATTACCAAACAATACGTCAATGATCTTACAGATAGCATCATTTAAAGCTCATAGTCTCACCAATTGTAAGGGGAAACAGAATTTATTTTTCGGTAACCTTA
This sequence comes from Rhodeus uyekii, assembly GCA_037043235.1. NCBI lineage: Eukaryota > Metazoa > Chordata > Actinopteri > Cypriniformes > Acheilognathidae > Rhodeus > Rhodeus uyekii. The sequence goes on along the minus strand of JAWRVZ010000013.1, from coordinate 3,345,595 downwards.
AAAACGAAACGACAAAACAAAAAAAACACATTTAAGGACTTCATTAAGAAAGGTTCCTAAATTTTGACCAACAAATTTCCTTTTTGTCCCCCCAGATAGGGATAAGATTTGACCAAATTTTTTCTATTTTTATACAATTTTAAAATGTTATTTATCCTGTGATGGCACAGCTGAATGTTTTAGCAGCCATTACACCAGTCTTCGTGCCGCGTGATCCTTAGGAAATCCTTCTAACGTGCAGTTTTGCTGCTTAAGAAACATTTATTATTATCAATGTTGAAAACAGTTGTGCTGCTTTTTGGGCAATACTTTTTTTTTTACAGGATCCTTTGATGGATTTTTGTTTACATTCTAAACTCCTGTCACATTTGATTAGAGCTCAATCAAAACATACTCAGACAAAAAAAAAAAAAAAAACTTTTGAATAGTAATATAAGGGACAATAAACTATCTATCTATCGGTGGCTGAAGGGTCCATACCAAATGTTTTGCTCAGCAAAAACAAAAATGGGAACATTAGTTTTAGGTCTAATATTGAACACCCAAGCAAGACTTCTGAATGTCGTGTCTCTACCTGTCAACTCCTGTAGCATCACCATGCAGAGCCGTGTGCCAATGCACAGGCAGAAACTCCACACGACTAATGACATGATCGTCACGAGCCTTCTTAAAGTGACTCTGCAACAACTTCAAGGACACACTGCGAAAGTCATCCACTGTAAACACAAACACATTTTGACTGAAGAACAGCATATTGTGTTCAAGAACGCACATAAAAACCATAGGAGCTGTTTTTACTGAAATGGTATTTATCAGGAGACTAAACTTGCATAACACATACCACACTCCACCATGCTCCTAAACCTCAGATCACAGACGGGGCCGATTCCATGCACCATAAAGACCAGATGATCCACCTGAGGCATCTCGCCTAGACAACAAAAGATCACTTTCTTCAGTGCTTCTGCCTTGCTACGCCTAAGATTCTTGAGTTTGAAGGCTGTTTGACAAGTTATATTTTTGAAACATTTTGAAAGTTGGTGGATTTCAAAGTGAGAAACAGCTAAACACATTTTTGTTGTCTGGCTTAAGTGAAAAAAAAAGAGAACAAAAGACTGATTTACCATCAGGAACTTCATCTTGATCATCATCCACACCCCTCTTGACAACCCGAGGTCGGGTCTGACCGTCCTGAGTCGTGCCCCACTCATCAGGCATGGCAGACGGCTGAAACTGCACAATCACCTGAGGAACCAGACAATCATTATTTATTTTTACTATATCTTGTGCCTATTCCAAGGATACATTTACACAACAACGACATATAAAAATGGAAACGGTTTTCCTTTGCATTTTCAGTTTATAGACGACAATGTTGTCAAAACAATCCCCATGCACACAGATCTGCGAAAACGACTAAAAACACTGCATTCTGCTGCCAGGCCAGTAGTTGGCGATGTTTTTTGTACTGTACACAGAGACGATAATGGTCTCATTTTTTATTTCTTCAAAAGGTTAGCATTTTTGTCCCCAAAAATGCTGTTGTCATGTAAATAGAAGGACAAAATGCAAGTTTTACTGTCTTTAGAGCATTTGAAAAAGTTGTACCTTTGGATTGTGCATTACAATGGTCTCACCAGATGGGAATTCCAATCGTCGATGCCACTGATTAGTGGTTACAGCTTTCTTATATTCAACCTGTTTACAGCAAACAACATTGAGCAGTTAAAATGGAATCCTAATAGTCAGTTCTGAATACTGATGAGAAGAGAAAAAAAATGTATAGGGTAGCAGACCTCCAGCTTCTCACTGAATTCTTCTGAATAGGGGATGAAGCGACTGTCTGCGTCTCCTTTGTAGAACCAGGAACAGCGGCGGACCTCGGTGGGCTCTTCCTCCCAGTAAACAGAGGTCCGTGTGCGGTCGTACAGCTGCACGTCATAGCGCCCTCCATCCGTACACACAATCACATTCTCTGGATCTGGCTGAACTGAAGCAACAGATTGCAAAAGTGACTGTGTTGTGAAATAGACACAGAGTGGCCACATGTTCTTGGCATATTTTTGATGAAAACATTCCCTGTCTTACCAGAGTTGAACGTCTCTTCTAAGCGAATGGAATCCAGAATACTAAAGGGAAGCCAGACCATCTTCGACTCCACTTGTTTACAGTAGAACCAGTGATGTTGAACAGGTTCATAAACATTATAGGTGTATGGCACCATCGAGTTGGCAGGGATTAAAGGTCCAGCCATGCTAGTCGTTGCAGGCGGCGGTGGAATCTGTGGTGGAGGAGGCTGGGGAATAGGAAGACAGTATAAAGAACAAAGAACAACCCCTTTATAAAACCGTTACAAAATAGGAGAGATTTCATAATCATGCTTTAAAAAAAAACACGCAATTGATTACATTTAAACTGCCTTTTTTTTCTCTCCAAATTTTACTAACATTAAAAGATAAAAAAGGAATTGTATTGAATGTTGTATTATTAGTGTTTTTAGAGGTTACGTTTAAATGAGCATTAGATGATGTCAAAAGTAATCTAAATGTAAAATACAGGAATTGAGAATGAACAATTATAAACCAAATATGGAAAGTGATACCAATAAAAATGATAAACCATCTTTAATAATGGCCGACAACCAATTTGGTAAAATATATCATGCATTTCAAATATTAACTGCAGTCAGTCTCTGTAGACATTGAACTGCTCTGATAAGGGTATATTACAAGTATATGCAATTACAAATTTAAGCTCATAGTGATTTAAAGACAAAGATGGCATTACATGACCGACCTTGGTGAACGCTGTAGGTGGAGTCTGGAATGATGGAGCAGGTGTCGCCTGCGAATAGGGGTTTAGATGCTGGGGTGTTTGGCTGGGGGCCTGCTGCTGTATTTCAGGAGCCATTAGATAGGGGCTAGCTTTGCTACTGGCAGCTGTGTGACGGTATGGATTGTAGGACTGCTGGGAGCTCGGCGGAGGAGGGGTCAGTGAATTAGGTGGGGGGGTGTATGTACCCACAGGGGTCTGATTAGCAACACTGCCATACTGCTGAATGGGGTTCATGTGAGTTATTGGGGGGTTTAGAGGCAGACTAGCTGCAATGGACACAGGCGACGGGCCTGTTGTTGATGGAACGACAGTGGCTGCTGGAGGCGGGCATGGATGTTGTCCAATAGAGGCAAACGGGTCACTGCTGCTGGTGGTGGTGCTTGAGAAATAACTGAACGTGGAGGCCTGAGGAGCTACTGATGACGTCTGTCCAAGAAAACTGTCTTCTTCTCCAACTTCACTGGCATCATCTTTACAGAGGAAGAAATGCACAGCAAGTTTAGCAATTAGTGTGTATGTATGCATGCATGTATGGAGACATATACATATACACACACATACACACACACACATTTATGCATTTGGCAGATGCTTTTATCCAAAGCGACTTACATTGCATTCAAGGAATACATTGATATTATAACTAGTTCTTGCTTTCCCTGGGGAAAATTGTATTTAGTATTTAGACTATAATATTAGCATTATGAAGCACACAAATATAATTGGTTAGTTAGAATGTAATTTTTTTTTTAAACAAAGAATTTAAATTTCATAATCTTTTTTTATTTATTAAATAATTACTGCCTTGGATTTAATTGGTCATCCTGACATAATAGGAAAAGAAAATTATAGCTTAAGACTTTTTTAATAAATAACATTAAAAATGATTTAAAATTGTTATCCACTGACGTTATATTTTTTATCTATTCAAATTTGAATATGAAAAGTGTTGCTTCAAGATGAAAACAGACTTCAATATTTCCTGATTTTATTAATGTCTTAAATATCTCAGAGGGGTTATAAAAAATTATGGTGGCATATTTTGGAATGCATATAACATTTCTTTTTCTTACAAAGAACCCTGCACTTTTTTCAAGATATAGCAGTAATAGTTCTTCACAAGACACATATGTATATTTCTCTGTTGCTATAAAATATAATGTAATTTAAAACAAGCTTAGGTGTGATGACAGGTGGTTTTAATGACAGTAAGTGATAATACAATACAATACAATACAATGCAATGCAATCCCATAATTCTGACGAAGATTAATAGCAGTGTTGAGTTAAGAATATAGTAATGAAATATGATTCATTTCACACGGATTATATTATCGTTAAGTATATATTTACTCCAACTGCTCTTCTTTACTAATCAAGCAAATAAAATCAATACAAAATTCATAAAATATTTGACAAAACAGTAAAATGGGAAATTCTATTTTAAGAATAAAATAATCAAATAGAAAGCATGAGTTCATTATCATAAAGAAAGGAGAGACCTTTGAGCTGAAAAAAAAAGAGGAAGGCTAACATCACGAGCCATATGAAGAGTTTATAAGCTCACCTCCGGATAAAACCGCGGGGCCGGTGGCCTGACTGACAGGTAGGAACGGCAGGCTGAAGTTGAACTCCGGGGCTCCAGAAAACAGCAGATTTGCGCTGCTGCTAGGGATGTTATTGGCTTTCCTATCAGCCATTTTCAATCAAATATTACACGTAGCTTGTCCTCCACTCGGAACAGGCAGAGTTTTTAACAACACTTCCTGGTTCGTCACTTCACGAAAAAAGGGCTTCTCTGGCTTTTCACAGATCTTTTGTTCATTGATGGTCTGAAAGCTTCATTCAGTGATGTGACTCTGAAACCGACCGCATGATATAGAGTTTTGTGCCACGTTGACGTACAAAGGCAAAAGTAATCAATGACAAACAACGTCGACAGTTGTGATGCTTAAAACTATTGTGATGCTTAAAAGCTATTTTATTTTTACATTAAAATATATAAGAACACGTGCAACAACTTCTTACTTGAATAGTTGAATAAATGCCAAATTTCAAACAGAGTTTTATGAAAACACTTGATACATGATATCAGTAATCTTGGTATTTGAACATAACTAACTTTTGTATTATATATAATAAAAAAAAAATATATATATATATAAGTGTGCTTGTGTTCAGTTCACACTCACCCACATTGTTGGGGTAACGCATTACAAGTAATTTGAGTTAAGTAATCAGTAAAGTAAATCGTTACTTTTAACATTTACACAAAAAAAAAATCTGAGTTACTTTTTCAAATAAGTGACACTAGATTTGTGTGTTTTCCCATTTATTGACTGAAAAACTTAATGTTGAGAAAAATCGTAAGTGCAGAAACTTGTGTTAACCTGAGGGTTATTGTAGTTCTAGACTAAATGTGAGCACTCATCTCACTTGCACAAAAAAGATTCAATATTCCTCAAAATCTGTCAAATGTAAAATCAGAATACTATGCAAACCTACAATAAATAAATATGTTAAGTAAAACAAATATTTGTATGCATTTAATTTATTGCTGCTAACCTTCAACGAATCAGTTAAACCATAAACAACAATGACTTTAGATTTATTTTTTTTCTCCTGCATCCTATTCTTCAGTTATCCAGAGTGGCAGCAGCTGAAAGGTTTGTTTGACCCTCACACACACACACACACACACACACACACACACACACACACACACACACACACACACAAATCCAGCTCAGGTGAGCGAAAGGAACGTAACGCATTACTTTTCTTAAAAAGTAACGCAATTAGATCGTTTTTAAGGGAATAACGCGATATTGTAATGCATTTTACTGATTCTTGCACATTGTTTGTAGAAAGGGTTTGACTAAACTATGTTCCTAAAGCTACTGTACAAATCGGGGAACTACTGTTCTAGTCTACTTGCCAGGCGAGCGAAGTGAACATGCGCCCTGGTCACGTGGTAGTTTTTGTGACGCAATTTTCCCGCCACGGTGTATTGTACGGCGCTGAACTCTGGAACGTGCTTGTTGTAGTTCTTGTCAAATTAGCAGTCGTTTTACCTTTTGTGAATTTATTCATTTTGCAGCGATGCCTACTGTTCACGACTGGATCAATAATCCATTGGGTGTTGTTGATGGGATGTTCGGTAAGAAGCAGCAGTCAAAATGTGATTTTCCAACTAATGCGTTTCGAAGATGTGGATGTGATCGTTATTATTTGCTAATAATTCTGACTTGAATTATACTGACTATAACCGTGCATAAATTACTGAAATACGATTATGCTTTGTGTTACTACAGCCCAAAGTCACTCCAGTCCAGACTGGGAGAAGAAAGTTGTGGAGTATTTCAAAGAGAAACTGAAACTGAATGATGCTCACAATTGGGTGAGTCTTAAAATCTTCTCAGATATTTCTTTTGTATTTTGATACATTAATTGCTTAGTACAGTATTCTTGGAGAATTAAATTAATCTAGGTGCTTATCTTTATTTTTATATATATATATATATATATATATATATATATATATATATATATATATATATATATATATATATATATATATATATACACACAACAGTCTATGTTGCGGCAGATTACATTAATATTATACAAAATACCGATTCTTTTGACATTCATACTGGCCTGAGTATGGACTGGCTTCTGATAACAGTCATAATTATTAGCCAGAAAATTAAAAGTTTTAATGAGGGATCGGTCCTCAAGTCCATGTGTCCCTTTGGTTTCATTCATCTGCTGGTTTCTCCAGGTTCCATCTCTGAATGATGTTCCCCTGCACTACCTGAAGCCTAACAGTCTTGTGAAGTTCCGTTGCATGGTCCAAGACATGTTTGATCCAGAATTTTTCATGGGTGTTTATGAGATGAATGATCCCACATCAAACTCTAAAGTAAGAACTACTATGTGATTAAAAATCCATTTGCTCAGTTTTTTCCCCCTCTTACACAATTAGTATATATTAATTCTGTTTACCACCTTTGGGAATTTTGAGATAAAAGGCCTGTATGAATAATTTCTAAACTTGTCCTGACTCACAGCAGGTGAAATGTGGGAAATACAAAGATGTCACAGAGTGTGGGGTGAGTGAATATTTATCTTTTAATGAACATACTGCACAGACCAATGCATTTATATACTAAGCCTTATATAAATGCTTGCTTGTTGAAAATCTGGGTACAATTATGATGATTTGATTCAATACAATTTATAAAAAAAAACAGGGCAAAGCATTAACATTTGTTAATACAATTATAATATATATACAAAATTATTTTAAATTGTGGAAATTGGAGACAATATCGTTATTGTGATCTTTAAAACTATATTAAAGCTATATTACACTACAGTAATTACTGTCTTCTGTAACTTACATACTTAACAAAAGTAACAAATATGCATAGTGCCCACCTATGCAAACAAATTCAACTTTGACCCGCCCTCAAACACTGTAGCTGGATCATGTTGCATTCAAGTTGAGAAGACGCTGTATTCTGCGCTGGAAAAGAAAATGATTTTCCTGAGGATGTGAAGACTCAGTGGTTAAAATTACCACATCTCTACAACTGCAGTAAAACCTTTTGTTGACTCTTCCTCAGATCTTGGTGAGGACAACATGGGATTTGCAAAACGCTTATCCATTAAAGATGGGACATATCTATTGTTCCTCTGAATCACAACCTGGCAGTCTGATTAATTATTGATGCATATATTTTCTAATCTACTGGGTGTACAAAATGCATTGTGTTGTGTTTTATATTGTGCTAGTTTCTGGCTAACTCGCATTATTACTGTCTTACTGAAATAGTTCTGCTAATCAGCTGTGGGTCCACTATTACCTAAAACTGTGTCTATTAATGCAGATTGTCTTTTGTTCTTACTACTAAGTAAAAGGATTTGGAAAAGATTTGTTTTGCAAACATTTAAATAATACAGTTCCCTCATGGGCACCTCAATAAATTAGAAATATACACATTGGTTTATGGACATACACTTGTTAATGCTGATGGTGAGGAATATCAGCTGCAATAATGTACTAAAAACGCATCACTGTGTCACATCACTGAGAAACTTCCTTGCGATGGAAAACTAGTTATTCAGCCCGAACTTCCAATGTTTTTTTATCATCGGATGGATATTGGATTGGAAGTTTATGCCATCGTTACTCTCTTTACAATGTGTACAACTCACTGAGGTCTGAGGAAGCTTCCAGAACTGTTGTAATAGGCTTTTCGTTTCCAACACTCACTGTAAGCGGTAGACCGATCATAACAGACTGGGCCATTTTACCAATCTGAGCAGATTAGGCTCTTGAAAAGAGGGCTTTAGAGAGACTGAATATTCGGATGGGTCGTTTGAGAATAATTTTGAAAAATGTGGTGATCTGCAATGTATATTATCAGAAAATTTAAGCCGCTTTTTGACCTTTGATGCATGTAAACCTGTTGTAGTGGACCTCCAAAACAAAATGAGGAACCTTTTAAAAAAGCATGATAGGGGCACTCTAGATGATAAAAATGTATGTTTTTAATGCAGTGTAAGTTTCTTCTGATTAAAGTGTCTCCCAGCAGCGTAAATGTAAATGCCCAAGAAGGTAGTTGAGAATGACATGACAAAGTACAACCAAAAAAGTTTTATTTTGGGTCAGTGCAGCTGCCTTTAAATGGACATAAGCAACTGGACTTTATATCAGCAGGTGGACTTTAACTCAAGAAACACAGTGACGTCAGAGAGACAGACCTTTTATTGTGTCCCCATCCCAGGAGAATCTCAGTGGGTCAAGGAAATATCCTTTACATGGACAAAAGAGCTGTCTTGTTGACGCTCAAGATTCTACCAGCTTTCTGATAGCATATTATTGGTGGTTTCCCTTGATCTTATTGACCAGTATGGTAGTAAATCTATCCTTAATGGCTCAGAACAGCTATGCAGGTACCAGTCAAGCACGAGTGGTGCCCTCTACTTCCTATGTCCCGAGCAGGCATAAACGCAGCTATGATGAAGATGATGAGATGGACACACAGCCGCAACAGATGAAAGATGTAATTCAAGGTAAGAAGGAAAAAAAATTTCATCAGTACAGGGGAATTTTTTTAATCTGTCAAGTATATAGATTCATGTTTCAAGAAATATTTATTTAACAGGAGCTCCGAACTCTGCAGAGTCTCATGGCAACGTGGAGTCGAAGCGTCAGGAGACAAAAGCCCCCAGTCAGGACTCCCCATCACACTGTACATCCAGTCTAGACCTCAACTTCCCTTTGCCTGGAGAAAAGGGCCCAGCCTGCCTTATTAAGGTTCAACTGTTCCTTCATTTTAAACTCTTAAACCATCATCTTGGCAGACACTCCATTCATTTCTTTTTTTGTAGGTTGTCATTTTTAATGCATTCTTTTTAGACTAACACTATAATCAAGTTGTCTTGAGCAGGCACATGTTAACAGTGTAATTTGCTCGCTGTAATATGATGGTTTGCTCCATTGAATTGTTCCCCACCTTCACAGACAGCCATGTAACTTGGCCATCCTCTGTAATTGGCAGGTATATGAGGACTGGGACCGTTTCAAACTGAATGACATGCTGGAAGTATTCGGCATTCTTTCTGTGGACCCTGCCTTGAGTGTGATTGCAGATGAAAGGTAATATGCAATCATTTTGGGATAGTTGCAATTGCAATAGGAAGTTCTCTATGATTACATTGTTATATTTTGTTGGTGTCATGTTTTTAGAGAGGCGTCTTCACTAATGGACCCCACAGAAGGCATGGAGACTGTGGAGGAGCAAAGAGTTCACAGCCCGCCAGCTTCTCTTGTACCACGACTGCACATGCTGTATGCCCAGTCTCTAGTGCACAACAACCCACTACTGCCCTCTAGTTCCTTGGAGAATAATGGCAACCGTAAGACATCACTCTTACAGATGAGCAAATTAGGTCTTGCATTGTTTTAGTATTATTTATATACTATTGTAGCAGATATCCCACCTCTCTCGGAAGTTCAGTTTGTCTTTTGTTTATGGATAGCGACTACCAACGCTTGCAAATGTAATACAATATCCATGAAATTGAGAGAGCCTGTTTTCACATGGTATATTAAGATGCGTTTTTAGGGATCATATCGCAGGTGGTCAGCCAAGATACTTTACCTTTTACACCATTTGAAAGTTTTAGAAATTTTGTTGCACTTTTGTCATTACTTCCTTTTATTTCTATTTAGCTTTAGTTTAATATATATATATATATATATATATATATATATATATATATATATATATATATATATATATATATAATTTTTTCCTTATTAGTACTTGCACTTAATTTAATAATTTTTCATCTAATTATTACATTTTATTTTATTATTATTTTTTTTATTGTTCTAGTAAACCATAACACTGGTGTAAAGGCTGTCTGTTATTTAATAGTAGTGGCATTTTATACTATTAGCAGCAAAGATATTGACAAGATGAAAATCATTGTTCTTAATTTCTGACTAAGTACTAATACTTTTATAAAGAAAATGACGATAATGACATGGTTTATTTATTATCATTACAAAATTATTTTTTGTGGTGTCAAAATTGGTAACAAGAGTTGTGAATTTTGAGTTGTATTTTTAGTGTTGGCAATGACTATAAACATTTTGTGCCGTGATTGTTGACTTCGGATGTCTGTTTGTCTTCAGAGTTAAGCAGTGTTCTTGGGGAACTGGCTTCAATCAGAGCAGAGCTTCTCACCTACCTCACACATATCCTGATGGGGGATTCACTCGCTGCTGAGTACCTCATTCTCCATCTCATCTCCAATGTGTACGTTTCTCATTTGTCTGAAGTATGAATTTTAGTAGCATGCAGTCCGTATTAACTTATGGCACTGATTTAAGCGTTTATATTGTATACTTTGGAAAGTCCTATGCCACCCATTTGCCAGATGTATTATTTTCCACTTTAAAGAGAGTTACATGTTTCTTACACCAACAGAGTTACCCACAATTGTTCAGATTACACATCATGAAGTTTGCATTGTCTTTATTTTAGATACAGCCGACGGGATGTTCTTCCTTTGGGCAAATTCGCATTGAATCTTAGTGGCTGTCCTCACAACTCTCAATATACTGAGCATCTCTACAAGGTTATCCAACAGCTTGTGCCATCTGTAAGTCATCTAGATGCATATTTGAATGATATTAATTTATAAAATACTGCAAATTACTATTACTTTTAAACTCTGTTCCCCTTTCTCGATAGTCATTCCGGCTATGCATGAGCCTGCATAATATGAACAATCAACGCATGGTTCCCCGAAAAGACTATACAGCTAACCGCCTGGTGAGTGGGACTCTTCAGCTGGCCAATAACACGTCACTGTTTCTGGATGAGACACAGCTGGAGCAGGGCCAACTGGATACCACAGGTGAGAGCACTGATTATAGCTGAGAAGGTAGTGTGCTGACTAGACGTTGAGTAGGAGTCCAAAAGTCTATGTTTACATGCAACCTATAATCCATTTATAATCTTATTTATGGCCCAGTCAGACTGAAAAGAATGTAGACGACTCAATCCAATAAAAAATTCTATTTTATTGAAAAGGGGTGGTGTAGATCTTAATCTGTTTGACGGAAACCTTTTAAACTGTGCAAACCTCTTAATCAGTGTAATTTTACGAGTCTCAATTAGATTAAAATGATGCATTGGATATTTGTTACATATTTACTAAATAAAAGCTTTTCTGATAGATTTGTAAAAATATGACATCAACGCAAAAACATCAATTATGCACACAGTGAAGTTTAAATGAATGTGAATTGGATTCTGAAGTTTTGATTCACTTTCAGAACGTTCATGAACTTGCAGAATCTGAAATCAGATAGCATTCATTCAGACTGCAAAAAATGTGTGCATACAAACATGCCTACTGAATTATGAGAACATGGTAATAATGGTTGTAGGATTTCACTTACCCAAAGGAAAATGTGATATTGATCATATGATAGTGTACAGAGTCTAAGTTCTAGCTGCCATTGAAGATAAAGATGTTCTTAATTAGAAAACATAATTATTAGGTGGAGTTCATGCACTTTAAGTGCTGCTGTCAGTGGCAAAAGAGAAACAAACCAAGTCCCGAGACATTCCGAAATTCATGTCCATTACTGAATAAATAACGTGGACCGGTAGTGTAAAATGTTGTATTAATTCTGGGAAATTATGATTTTTGGACTCGAGCGCATGATCACGAAGTGTCTGCAAGTGGTTTTGATACAGTCATGAATTTCTGTTTCTAAAAGCCTCTAAAAGTTATTCATAATGAGATGTGCATAGACTTAGTTGTTCTTATGCCAAATTTACATTGCAGAGTTGGTACAGAAAGCTCTCCTCAGGTGCCATTTAGGTGTCTTTACATGTTTAATGTTGCTTAGAGATTTTACACAACAATTGCAAAAATACTGAAGGATGAGGTGAGTCAGAGCAGGCATAATTTAGTCTGCCATTTATGTAGCCTTTGTTCCCTTTGACTTGGATTATCTTTGGAGAGTCTCCATCAATAGCCTTGACATTCTACGTTAATATCAGTACACTGATCATCCAGCCTCTGTCAGAGACAGTTGCATGCTTGAAGGAAGTGTAAAAATCCTTGGCAATGCCTTTTAGACTGCTCTGTTGTTCAATGTATTGATCTTGCATATTGGTTGTGTGCCTGTTCTGGGTGTAGGGGTGCAGAATATCACTGCGCTGGGGAATCTGATCTCCTGGCAGAAGGTTGATTACGACTTCAACTACCACCAGATGGAATTCCCCTGCAATATTAACGTGCTTATCACATCCGAGGGCCGATCTCTCCTCCCGGTAAGAACATCAGGTCTGAGTCTCTTTCAGCGTTTTATTATTAAACTGTCGCCCACGTGTATTTTGGGGCGAATTAGAGAGACCGGCATCTTAATTTCCAACAGGTGAAAATGACTTTTGGTGAATGCCTCTCCCATGGGAGGTGTTTCCATCAGGCAGTTGTAAGGATGGCCTAATATTTCCATTACAGTCCACAGGGTTGTCGTCAGCTCCCTGGCTGGGGTTTTATCATGGCTTTGCTGTGATGCTAACAGTCTGTGGAATGCGCTGTGCTATTCCTGTATGCCAGCTCTCTAGTTGCCATGGTGGCAACTCTACCATAAGGGTATTAGAGGGAGAGGGCAGGACAAGCCTTATTTAATGGCACAAAGCTTGATACACAGTATTTAAAAGGACACTAAAGGTTTATTAGAGGTAGTTTCATGACACTTCAATGGCTTCTGACATTTCTACCAACGAGAATTTTAAATATCAGTGCTCAGTCGTTTCGAAAACATATGGCACAGTAGAAAAAGTGACATTTCAATGAGATTTTCTTCTTTGCTTTCTCAGTCTGACTGTCAGGTTCATCTACGGCCCACCCTTAATCCACCTAACCTGGAGGAGTACCTGAGTGCAGTGCAGGTGGCGCAGGTTCCATCTCAGATCAACAAGTATCGCATCTATCTGAGTGTGGCGCGTACCCTGAACTACACTATCTCAGACGAGATCACAAAGGTCAGGATTTTGTCTGATATGATTGTCTGGATGTTTATGGTGTAACCACATACTTCTCTTGCTATTTCTTTCATAGAAAGATATGGTAAGAATAGTGTGCTAATATTATGTTCAAAATTCTGCACTTGTCTCATGGTTGTTGGTCTTGATCTGTAGGCCGTAGAAGAGGATTTCGTAGAAATGCGAAAAGATGACCCTCAGAGTATGTCTGCAGAAGACCTCCATAGATTGCTGGTTGTCGCGAGGTGAAAAAATTGAATTGCCCTGTCAGAGTTAATCTAGTTCTGTTAACCATAAGCAGCTTATCAAATACCAATTTGTATTCGGTTTCAGGTTGCTGTCCTTAAGTCACGGGCAGAACACTCTCTCCAGAGATGGCTGGATGAAAGCCAAGCAGCTAGAGGTCTCGAGAATAAGTCGAACACAGCAGCAGAAATGTATGAATGGAAACGAACCTTAAAATATATTATTCACATATACTTCAAAAGTAACCATACTTGTTAATATTTTGGATTAAAATGTAATATTTCCAGATGGCATTGTACAGTTCTATTTTTACTTCATTTTAAACATGTGGGAAACTTAACAGACACTGGTGAAGTAATTTTTTTTTTATATGCATTAAAGTTTGGTACTTGCGTTTTATATTACCATTTATATGCAAATGCAGACGTGTGACAGAACAACTGCAAATATGGACAGTTATGGCACAAGGGTATTAGGAAAAATATACTTTGCATATATAGTCTTATAATATGGGCTAATGATTTACATTAAGGTTCCGTTTATGAATTAGATTAGTTAAGATGAACTAACAAGGATTTATAGATAACATTTACTAATACATTATTGAAATCAAAAGTTGTATCTGTTAATACTTAATGGACCTGAAGAAACTTAAAAAAAACAGTGGTGCATGGTTGATTGATGTTAACAAAGATTAATAAACTCTGTAACATGCATTGCTCCTTGTCAATATAAGTTGATGCATTATCAAAAAGGACCTTGTTAAGTGTTATCAAATAAGACAATATAAAATAATTGTTTTTTTGAGCAACAAAAATCATGCAATTTAAAAGCCCTAAAAGAAGGTTCATAAGCTTTTATTTAGAGTTAAAAATCGCAAAAGCCTGAAAGTGCCAATGCTAACACGTTAATGTTGAATGTCTAAGGGAATGCAACATCAGTCTATTCCTCTGTTATAAATTGAGTGGAGGAGCCATAAACCTCTCACTGCATCTGAATCCAAAGAATGTAATACAGTGTAGCTCTAGGCAATCATTAGGTCTTCACTGGGAGGAACCACATACTGACACTGCAAGGAGAGTTCACTGTGAGATCAGTGAGTGGTGTGTTAGGAAAACGCATTACTCATGTGACATTGCAATAGGGAAGTGTCTCCAAAAACTAAAATTAAGATTGTGAAATCTTATATTCTAGTTAATCTGTCATCAAAGTTGTAAATGAATCAAAGTGACATCTTTTTTTATTTTATTATTTACTTAAAAAGCCTCCCAGGTACAGCCCATAATATTTTAAAATACAGCAGTTTACACAATTATTAACATAGGAAAATACTAGAGAATATGCTTGGACATGAATTTTGAATAAATACTCGGCAAAAATGTTTAGCGGTACAATAGATAAATTCACCAAAACAATATGGAGGACGAATTAATGGGAAGAAGCTGGAAATATGTGCGTTAAAAACAAAATACATGTCAGTTCAGATGCATACGTTGAAAATAAAAAGTGGATTCAAAAGCACTTTGTGACAATTTAAAGATGTTGGGGAACAACCACAGAGACAGTGCAAGTCTTTATGCATAGAAAATTAAAAATTCATAGATTAAAAAAAACAACCTACTCCACCTCCAAAACAAGAGGAATGTTTATCAAGATCCACCACCAAATAAGAGCATTTCAAGTTCAAAGCAATAAACAGGGTGCAGTCCAGTGCATGCGGTCTTAAATAATAATTGTAAAAATAGTAACAAAAGTCCGCTTGCCACCAAAACTACTGCAAGTGTATTTATCACTATTGCATAACAGCCACCATATATTAAAGCTCAGACAGTTCTGATCTCAGAAGGTTACTAAACCACGTACCAGCTCCAGGACCGCCTAAATTGTGTATGTGTTGCAACAGCATCGTGTAACCCACTGCTTTGCACAGCACTATGCTACAGTACATGAGAAAGATAGATAAGGAATGATGTGTGTGAGAAACAAAGCTCATGGTGCGGCCCACAGAACTGATAAACCAGCCCTCAAAGCCAATATAATGTTCTCACTGATGTTTAATTGAGATCACAGTGTTGTTATTTAGATATTATGTAGGCCATACAAATTCATACACAGATCAGTCCACGGGATCTGCACTTAAATGTTAATAATGCATAATTAACCTAGGTACTACTGGATATCACCCAGTAAGGCTAAGGCTTCATGTTCTTTCTGCATCTAGAATATATTGGGTAAGGCAGCCTCAAATGATCTAATCCGGATCACTTCTTGATTTTGAACTGAATGGCCAGAGTGAATCTAAAGACATAGCATAGATACTACAGAAGAAACAAATGTAACCTGAATGACTTAAATGAAAACAGATTTAGAAGTAGACTTGGCATTTAGCAATCTGATAAGGCTTGCTCTTGCCATTTAAGAGTGCAAAAAGTTGTCATGGGTACCCTGCATCAGACCTGTGTCAAATACTAGTCAGAGTCATTATATAAGCATACAGAAGTCCAATGTTTTTACATGTACTTAAAACAGGTCGTATCTGCAAATGGACGTTTCCCAACATACGAGCTGTTACATTATCCCACAGCATACAACTGAAAAACCTTAAATAAACAGGATTTTAAGACTTTAGCTTTTCTCAAAACAAACGTGACAATAAATACCAGTTTTAGTCATCTATTAATGCTGTGAAACAAATATTTTGTTTTGTCAAATGATTTAGTTGCATGACTACACCTACAGAGCCCAGAAGAACTGGAGACGGCTTGTTTCCATCAGCTATGATTATAAACTTAAGAGCATGTAAATATAATTCTCTCTATAAACATCTTAATTGGAGAGTTCTTAAGGAAACTGCTACAGTACTTACATTTAATACTTAGTTGAATAATATAATTTGACCATAGATCCTACACAACTATTGTGGTCCTATTTTGGTATATTTTTATGTCAAACACCACATCAAATATATCCAAATAACTGTACGGTCTGGTTGTCTAAGCTGCCCACTGAAAGATATTCCAATCGAGAAAGGTTTTAGTTACAGCTACAACAGCCAGTGAACTGAACTGCACAAATGGGATCACATGATACATCTAAGTCTTGGGTCGTGACATGCAATAGAACTTGCCTGTCCTAATCTACCTCAGAGTTACCTACTTCTTAACATGCAGACCAGCAATATATAGATGTTTAGGATTTGACTTGGACTAAGGGGCACAGACGTGTTAATCTTAGACGCACTACTTACTACTAAAACACTGGCTGTAAACTTTGGTTTGGTTAACTGGAGGGGAAACGACGTGTGGCTTGACTTCTGTGAGCTTATGCTACAAGTACTTTAGAGGAAGTCACGATCTAACACTAAAAATACATCTGCTAAGCACGCTATATCTGAATGATCCTTGTCTGGCACTGTGTAAACATCGCTCGCAATTCGTTCTCCTGGGTTTCGTTGACAGCGTCTGTCTCTGGGCTTTTCTGTACCTTTGCTACAGCAAAGTTGATGCCTTGGGTAAGTCCGGCCTGGGTTAAACTAGCCACCTGCACCATGGAGCTCCTGATCTTCGCAAAGGGCGACACGACACGGCTTCCATTGCTGTCTGCCGGGGAGGGTCCAGTGACACCTTCCAAACTCTTTTGTGACCCGCATGATGTGGCTGAGCCCGCCGGCTGGACAGTCAGTAGATTTGCCCCTCGGACGGAGGATTCCACCTCAAGTTGAGATGGACGAGGGAGTTGCTGTTGGTTATGTGAAGACCCCAATTTTGGATCTGGAGCCGAGGGGGCTTGAGGTGCTTGCAGTTTGGGTGCTGGAGCCACTTCCTCAAACACCTCTATTGGTTTGGTCTTGGCATCCTGGGCAAACTGGTGGCAGTAAGCATCAATAGGTGTCCCGAAGTCAATCAGAATGGCTTCCTCTGCCTCAGAGGCTGTCCCAGGAGATTGGCCATCTGGGCCAACTGACAAGCTATCCGCTGTCTTATCACAGCCTGTGACTCGGATGACAGAGGGCACCGCAAGCTCGACGTTGCCAATTGACTGAGAGCGACTGCCAAGTCGTGGTGCAGATGCTACAATTCCACAGCTAGGAAGCACATAGTCTACGTTTTCCCGAGAGCCTGAGCATGGATGCTCATCAGAGTTGTATGAATCGGAATCAGAGGAAATCTCATCCGAATGTTTGTTGTTATGGTCTTTCAGGGCTGCCGAACCAGTATTGCCATCATGGGTCTCTAAACTGCTGTCTGATTTCCATAGGTTCACATGCAAATTGGGCTTGAGGAAGTTCACGTTCACCTCAGGCTTTGAGAAGGTCCCTAGTTTGCCCAAGGGCTTGAAGTTTCCAATGTTGACGTTAGTCTTTGTCTGCTTCACTTTCTGGTTAAGAGTTGAAAACTTGTTCAAAAGGAAACTTTTGCCTTGAGCCAAACCAGACCCGAGGACTTGGTCCACTGCTTTTCCTTGTATTCCCATTATATCCTCGTGCGGTTTGCTGTGTCTCCTGAAACAAAGCAAATAAAGCAGGAATTTTTTTTTTAAATCAACAAAGTACAATTTGGCTGTACAAAAAGGCAGGGAAACTTTTTTCCTTTTAAAAATCACACTAAATCAGTTTCATTTTATGTGGTTAACTTGAAAAAGAACACATTAAATCTGATCCAAACCAATGTTTCAAAGTCTAAATGATCAGATTGGATTTCTTTTTCTTCTTGTCATTTTTTTGTACAGCGAGTTGAAACATCAATTACTAAAGTCTAATGGGAATCTACAATGTGGACATGCTAGCAAAAGCAACAGAAACCATTATATCCAGACGCAGTTACCTTTTTTTTATGAACAATTAAATTAAATAATCTGATTTCCCCTGTCTTTTGTAAATACAGTAAAAATCATCATGTTACAGTGTCTACTTAAGAAACCCACATACAAAAAAATATCTTCTTTTTTTACCTCTCTAGTTTCTTCTCAACAACCTGGACGTCAAGCCCCATAGCTTGTTTTGTAATACGAAGCATTTCAGCAATGCACTGGAGTGTGTCTGAAATGCACACAATCCAACAAGTGCACAGGAAAGAATCAATTATTTAACACAAAACTCTTCAAGCTACACCAGCATACACAATGCCAAGTTATATCTTTTACCAACTTAACCCATAATGTCATTCACAGAATTACGCAATACAGAAGCTGCTCAAGTGCCAAAACAAATCATCGTAGCCCAACACAGACCTTTCCCATCATCCTCTGGATTTCGTGTGACAGCCCTCAGTGTATGGAAGTAACCGCTTATCTCCCCATTCTTATAGTGCAGCCGCATGCAGCAGTATTTAGGCTTTCCAAAAAGAGTTGGTTCTGGACCTAAAAAGACCAACATTGGCAAACTGTCATGATATCAGGAGAGAAAAAAATTACGCCTACAAGTTTATCTAAAAGCTCTTACCAATTTCGATCTTTTCAAGTCCTTCTAAACTGAGTCTCTGGTACTGGTTGACTTTGTCCGCCTCCTCATCATAACTAAATAGCAACAGCAAAGTGAAGTGGCATTACTAAATCAATGCCAAGAAAAAATAATTTCTTATTTTAAGAAACAAACTTTGAGAGAGAAAATGCACTCACTAGGCTACATAATATGCAGAGTTGGACAGCAGCAGAAGAACGTCAACATCTTTATGAGTGGCATCTATAAGACTAAAAGTGAAAAAGAAAAACAACAATAGCACAATAAAAGATCAAAGTGAGGCTCATAAATATTAGTAATAAACCCTGTGCATATAGGAGAAAGAGAAACAATGTCAAATGCATAACATTCCACTAGAATGTATTTAATTATCTGAGGTTAACTCTGATCCGATCATATCTTGTATGAAGATTAACTCAAATAAGCATTACATATAACAGTCAGACCTAATCTCTTTCAATTTGTAAAACATTTTATTAAAAAAAATGTAAAATTGTATTAAACATGTCATTAAGTTAGTTTTCCTCATACAAATATTTTTTTACTTGCATTAAAAGCGTCTAAAGTTCCATAAAAACAAATTTCAAAAATTATTGTAATTTATTTTAGACGATTTTTAAATAAGTACTGTAACAGAATATTTCCCAATAATGAAAAAAGAGAGCGATTACAGTTAACACATTTCTGCATTCCACTGTGCTGCATTTTATTAAATTTCTAAGTAAATATGTATTAGACTAACATCTACGTGTAATTTAAAAAATGCAATGTTAAAGTTTAAAAAAAAAAAAAATTTTCAAAAGTGCTTCAAGACCTTCTGTTTCTTTTGATGTCACTTCCCTGCGTCTTATGTTTGAATGCAAAAACGCATCTTTGTATTCAGCACTTAATACAGCATCTTTTTCTGAAACTCCATCATAGAACTAGCATGGAATGAGAACTCTCCTTAAAACGCTCTCACCTTGGATCACAGTCAATAAGAGCCCATCCACCGTGAAACTTCTCATCATCGGGTAGCAGCAGCTGCATGTACGTCTGCAGCAGGAGGCTGACCTGCTCCTGAGCTCCTCTTTGGCTCTCCTTCTCTTTCTCCTCATGTTCCTTCTCTTTGCTGAAGATGGAGTACAGGTCTTCTGTTACTGGAATGCCCATCATGAGGTCTAAGAGGATCAGAGATACAGTACATGGTCGATGGTGTGCTAATAGCACTGCGTGCCTAACATCAAAAAGTACATAATATGGAGTCAAATGACAATCTCTCATTCTCACCAATGACGGCCTGTCGGTAGGCATCTCTGAAGCGGTTCAGATAATAACGATTAGCTGAGTTCACACCATCCTTCATCACCCCCGCTAACTTTCGCTCTCCTGTTCGTGTGAAATCTCCCTACACAACAGATCGCACATTTCAGACCAAGCTTATTGGGTGGTCATCACGGTCTTCACTTACATTATGAGACTAGGCTTTAGTCTAGATTTTTACTCCTATTACATCCTTAAAAATATGCTGTGGGAATTCCTTCTTTAGGACGCCCAAATATAATAACAAAACCCTTAAAAATTAAAGAGGTAACACTTTAAAATAAAGTTTCATTACTTAACATTAGTTAAGTAATGAACTAAGAATGAAAAACACTTCTACAGCATTTATTAACCTTAATCTCAGCATTTCTAATTTATTAAAATCAAGCAATATGTTAACATTAGTCAATGCATGGAACTAACATTAATGAATGTTTTACATTAAATGTTTTAATGTTCATTTATTCACTAAGATTAAAAATGTAATTATTTTTATATATAAAAATAAAATAAATGTTTAATCTTTTATATACATGTATATACACACACACACACATATATATATATATATATATATATATATACATACATACATATATGTATATACGCACATTTAGATCACTCCATCTAGATACTATTTCCTGATAGATGGTGGTGTAAACTGGCAATGAGGACAGCATAAAAATCAAATGGGAGACATTCAGTCTGTTTACCTTCAGGGCAGCTGTGCCAGCATACTGACGGCTAATGGTGTCTCCATTGTTGGCCCACATCACCTGATAGATTCTGTAACACTTGAGGGGCAGTGGCTGCTCAGGTGGCATGACACCAAGTTTTTTCAGCTGGAACCAAACAGATCAAAAGACTCTTTGAATGTACTGGTGTACTGAGAGCATCTGAGAGAGGCAAAGACACTACACTGTTCAGTGGGTGCGGTATGGCAGCCCTCCTAGAAGCCACAGTTATATTTAAACCTTAAGGCTATAAGCATATGATTTTGTCCAAAACAAACTTTCCTTTTTATGTGTGAATTTCAGTGCATCATGCTCCAACCTCAAATGTGAACTTGTATACCTGTTGTTCCATGACCACCCGGGCGATAGCAGCCTGTACCACATTAGTTCTGTCCAAACAATCCATGCAGTTAACCCGGAAGATGCCTTCCTGTTGGCAGATGACTCCTGCTTGGTCCACCCTATTTGCAAATCAAAGTAGATTGGTTTTAATTAACAAGCTGACACTGACTACATTTAAATGGGCACCATTATTACTTATTATTATAATCAGAGTAAAGTTTAAATCGCAGTAAAATGTTTACATGGCACAATCAGAATTCTTCACTCCAGTTTACATGCAAATTTCATTATTTGCTAATCAGTATAGTTAATACACATTACGATGTGGCATACAGTATGCATGTTACCAGCCATTTGTCCTACTCGCATCAAATTCAAAATACAGTTTTATGGACACACCAGATTTACAGCGCCGTGATGAACATGCAATGCCATTGTGTTCTTTGCACCCTATACGGTGCAGAGACTGCGCAGTAAGTTGTGTTGACAGAGTTTAACGATTTGGAGAAGAGAAAACTTAATGTCACGCTGTTCACTCACAATGTTGTGTGAATAATGCACAGCATCCGTGTGTAGAACTGAGCACATGCGCACTTGGTCAAAGTGGTAATAATCCGAAATATTGTTACTACGATTATGAGCTTAATCATATTATTTGATCAAAGTGTTGTTTTTACAGTTTACATTAAGTAAAGTTTAATCGTAATGTTGACAAAATCCCATTATAATTGCGTCAAGAGTGTGCGTATAAACGTACTCCTTGACTAACTTGTGAGCATAAGCAGGGGACTTAAATGCAAATGAAAGACCCACCAGGCCCATCTCATGTCTGTGATGATGTCATAGATGGCATCAGTGAGAGTCTGCACATTCTCAAACTTCATCCCTCGACTGTGAAAGGACAAGGGAAAAAATCTGTTGTTTAGATTTGACCATAACAAGCTCACATGTAAACGTTACAAGGGTTGATATCTTACCAGTGCTCATGGAAGTCAAATGAAACGTATGTTAGATTGGGATTATTGTACAGCAGCACTTGTTTGAGGTAAGCATCACCAATCATCTTCTCACGTCCATTTTGGTCCACTAAATTAATGATGACCTGATGATGAAGAAAAAAAAACCTCTTTAAATCTAAATTATTATTTTTTTTTATTTCCTTTTTATTCTATGTCAAAAAAACTAAACTAAACTAAGGCTTAGACTGGAAATTCAGCTTTGCCATCATAGGAAAAAAATGTTTATATTAAAATATTTTTATTTCATTTAAAATTATATAAATTTTACAATATTACTGTTTGTATTGTATTCAAAATCAGCCTTGGTGAGCATAAGAACCGGTGTTCAGCGTCATTATATATTTCACCATAAATGTCATCTAAACAAAACTGCTTGGAATTCAGTAACTGCACATCTTTATAGTTTACTTTTTATACAACATACAAAATATTAGTATTTTACTCATTGATATTGCTATTTTTAAATACACCTTACCAGTTTTTTGTAAATCTCAACTTGTTGTTCAAAGTGAGAGGCAAAATAAGGCATTGTTTCCCTCTCTCCTGCAATAGAACACATGACACATTGTGTAGGAAACACACAATTCTGCAAGGTAGATCACGGTATTCAAGTCACAGTAAAGCCACTGAGCCCCAACATCCTCTCGGAGCACTACGTTCAATTAAGAAGCAATGAAAGCACACCTGCTTAACACCTGAAGCTATTCACAGGACAAAACACAGGACTAAACTGATGCATCACAGTGATAGCTTGTCAATAAACAGAAGTGCTAGACTGTGCTTTGTGTTAGATCTCATTTATGATTCGAAGAGAGAATCGATTACCCTACCTTTCTCTATCCGAGGTCTAGGGTTGTAACGGTAACCAGCTTGGCTCCAGAACACAGGGACAGAGCCTCGAGTTTGTACAAAGGACAGCGTGTGACTGTGCACGTGAATTAGCTGCTCCGTCTCCACGTAGTTGGCCACATGTCCGTCTGCATCCACCCCCCTCCGCTTGTATCGCATTCCTTCATTGGAAAGCATGTGACGGCGTTATCATATTAACAGCATGCGGAGTTAATTTATGTACATTATTTGCATTATTTTCTTATGTACTGTACCTGCACGGTGGCGGCTTCTTCTGGAGATGAGGGCCACGGTAAAGCGAGGGTGAATATCATCCACACAAGTGGGTTCCTGTAGAGGCGTCTCCGGGCTGCTCCTCTCTTCATCAGAGCTCTCGTTATAGTTCACCACCAGCTCCTCCACTTGCACGAAGCCTTGGATGATAGGAATCACCCAAAAGTCCACCTGAGGCACCTGCAAAACAGGGCTGTTTGTATTATCAGCATTCAAGGCTGGGTTACAGACTCAAAAACAATTGTAATGGTTAATAATGTTTTTGTTTCGTACCTGCAAGTCAATTAGATCTTTGACCATGTGCTTGTTCCAAAAGAATCTGTCATCAACCTAAAAGAAAACAAAAAAGTATTATGGGCATCAGTGTCCTGTGAGTTTGTCAGATGGAATGTTTTCATGTTTGTGTTTTATTGAATATCTCTTAAAATACAGAGAGTCAGGAAATGAGTGGGGGGGGGGGGGGACTATGGAGAATGGGATTGGAAAATGACAGCACCACATCCCAATGTACCGAAAGCACTGACTTTAGAACCTTTTTAATATTGGTAAATCAGTATTATTTTAGTATAGTTTTAATATAGTATTTAATAAAACTTTGAATGTGCTGTTATTTTAATATTTTCAAAGTTTTAAATTGAGTTTCAGTTTTAAATTTGTCATGGGGTTTTTGTCACTCTTTCATTTTTATTTTAGTCTTTTTTTGTACATTGACCATTTTTTCATCTATTATTTATATTTTATTTAAATTGGCAGCCCAGAGAGAGTGACCATACTGTGACCACAGGGTGACATACTCCATACTGTCACCATGGAGAAGTAGAGACAATGCAACACTTCCTCAACAGCTGCCCTAAGGGGAGGGGTCGACCAATCAGTGATGCGCCCACACACACTCTCACTCTCTCACACACACAGACTGCTTCTTAACTTTAGTCTTTGGACATTGTTAGCTACCGTATATCTTAAGAAACAAATGAAACACATTTGTCAGAGCTCTACCGTTTAGAGCAATATCCAGGAAGTGTATAAAGATAATCGTTTATTCTATAAAAAAAAGAGAAAAGAAGCTTGGCTAAAAATGTATTGCCTCCTGTAGGTATCGAACAAGTGTAAAAGTCAATTGTAAAATCACTCAAATAAACTCAGCAGTTTCCTGCAGACATTTTAAAATTCGTTGCTATTCTTGAGTCAGTCAGTCTTTCTTAACCTGTTGCTCATTGCAAATGGAAAGAGTTGAAGTAAATAAACGACTAATAACTAAAATTTCATTAGTCTTTTTAAAACTTTTATAAGAATAACGTGAGACCACAAAGCTAAAACAGTCAATCCATATACATTTAACTTTCCAAAAATATATAAAAATATGTTACCTTTTTCCACAGGGGCTGATCCGACTTGCCTAACGCACCCTGTCGCTGGACTGTATTGGTGAGGTCATAGGTCAGACTATAGTAAAATGAATCAGAGTCCATGAATATCTTATAGAGCTCATCAAACAGCCGCCTCTCCAGACGTTCCTTCTCTTTATTCTCTTTGACCTGAAAGGCAGGGGAATACTGGATGGGAGTGAACAAACAAAAAGAGGTTAAAGAGACGATACTAAGTTAAAGAACATTATATTTACGGGAGAATCAGGAGGCTTTGTTTTTACATTTTCAGATTTCAAGCAAGTATGTCAAAGTACTAACAGATTAAGTAAGATGGCAATATTTTAAATGATATCAATTATCAAAATTTCCAAATCAACCTTTTTCTTCATGGGAACAGCAACATTAGATTTGATCTGACTCAGGGTCTTTAAGAGGAACTTGGACTCATCAGGTGACTGTGTGATTTTCTCTGGTTTGTTGATTCCAAAATGATGCTTTTTACAGAGCTGTAAGAGAATGAAAGAAAAATAATAGTTGATGAAGAGTTAGTGTTATTGCTAACAATCTGCTGTTATTGGTGTCAAATCTACATCTTTGTATAGAACATGAATATCTCGGTTTCCCTGCTCAAAGTCCATCTGCAAAATGCTGCTACAGTAATTGCTTTAATTAAACCCAAAAGGGTGCCAAGACGTGTACTAAAACTAGCCTGCTGATGTCAGAGCAGATTCATGTGCCCATTAAATTGAAAGAACAACTAGAGTCAAACTGCACAGACAGGCTGCTATCTCAAAGTAATTCAAGGCAATTATTCTGCGATAAACTACTCAAGCAGAGATAGCACACCAGGAGAATGGATAACAGTGGCCTCTGACTGTTTCACTTACATGGTTAAACATCTCCTTTCAATTCCAGAGGCTCTGCTGAGAGACAAACTCCTTAGAAACATCATGCTTCCTCTGGAACACTTAAAAACACACACCACTACTCTTAAACTAATTATATGTCAACCATTTACTACACGAGAGGGCTGGAATACCTAAAATCTTGGCCTAAGCATTAACTGGGCACACTAACTAGTGGGGATTTGGGAAGAGAGTCCGGTAAATTCTATCAGGATCCAATGAATGATAAGGGCTTTGAAATACTTAAAGGGGCTAGATGTAAGAATTTTTAAAGCGATAGTTCACCCAAAAGATCTGATCAAACGTGTTTGGTTACTGGCATTCTTCATAATCTCTTCTTTTGTGTTGAGCAGATAAAGAAATGCATACAGGTTTGGAACAACTTGAGGGTGAGTAAATGATGACGCACCTATGGAAATTAATTTTTACTTTTGAGTGAACTATGACTTTTTTTTAATTGCCAATGTGTGAACAGCTTGCAGTGAAACTTAAAAATCTTTCTAGTCTGTCTATGAAAGCCTGAAGACTGATATTTTTGTGAAGGAATCAGGACATTTTTCCCAGAAAACTCAAAAGAAATTTTACACTCACTCATGACAGCCTCTCTTCCGCTCAATGAGACATGAAATTAATGTTTATACAATGTTCAGGATAATGCCGAAAGAGCCATCCTGTACTGTAATGTCAATTTGTAATCCAAAAAAAAAGGAATTAATTTAAGCTATAGTCTCTAATAGCCAGATCTATACAGTCTATAGCAGTGTTCCCCAACCTTTTTTGTGCCGCGGACCGCGGGGGGGGGTTGGGGGGGTTGGGGGGGGATGGATCCGCGCGAGACTGTTGACGGGGGGGGGGGGGGGGGGGGGGATGGATGATGGGTCCGCGCGAAATTGTTGACGGGGGGGGGGGGCACATCATCCGCGGACCGGGGGTTGGGGACCACTGGTCTATAGTCTCAAATATATTTTATAAATCGAACAATCATAATAGTGCAATTTTAATGATCTAATCTTATCCACATCGCTATGATTAGATGCTTTCTTAACTGCCGTTTTCTCATAGCCATTGTTTTTGTTGTGTTAATTGTGTTACTGAGGGGAAACTGCACAGAAGATATTTACATTGTCACCTAATTTTGCTGGCAGCAATGTCACCCTGTGGCCTAAGACTGGTTGCCCACTGAAGCTAAGCAGGGTTGAGGCTGGTTATTTTCCTGGATGGGAGACTGACTAGGTTGCTGCTGGAAGTGGTGTTAGGAGGCCAGCAGGGGGTGCTCATCCTCTGGTCTATGTGGGACCTAATGCCCCAGAATAGTGACGGGGACACTGTACTGCAATAAGCACCGTCTTTCGGATGAGATGTTAAACCGAGGTCCTGACTCTCGGTGGTCATTAAAAATCCCAGTATGTCCTTCGCAAGAGTAGGAGTGTAACCCCGGCATCCTGGCCAAAATGTGTCCATCATGGCTTCCTAAACATCCCCTTTCTCTGACTGGCTTCATCACTCTGTCGTCTCTCCACCAATAAGCTGGTGTGCAGTGAGCATTCTGGCGCAATATGGCTGCCGTCGCATTATCCAGGTGGATGCTGCACCCTAGTGGCGGTTGAGGAGATTCCCCCGTCCATGTAAAGCGACTTTGAGTGTCTATGATAAAGCGCTATATAAATGTAATGAATTATTATTATTATTAAACATTGCTAAACATCAGCAGCCCCCGTTTTCAGAAAATTGTAAATGCAAAGTAAATTTTTGTTTATTAATTTTTAGGCCTCAGTAATTTACTTCTTTTGTTCCTTTTTATTTCCTGTTGTTTGCGGGCTATTTTATTGTAAACAGTTCAATAACCCGTTACATAAAAGGATTAAATTATGTCCCGTAGATCGTTCTGTTGTATTACGATTGCAAGAATGTGATGTGCAACAGTCAAATGTACGCTGTTTAAATAAGTGTTCTCACCAATACGCTTCATGTGCTTTTTGGAGTTGATGCGTTTTACAGACTCAAATTAGTTTTTTATTCGAATGTGGTGAACCCCCACACCCAGACCAAAAAAAAAACACACGACACCCCCAGCTTAAAACATCTTCCCATTCCCTTGAAGGGTTTCTGAATTCTACATATAGCCCCTTTAACCCCGGGTCATTCTAAAACCCGGTAAATTGAATACTGTGTTAACTTGCTTAACATTTCACACTGCTCACAATTTCACTGGGGTTACAATTAATCCTGTGTCTTCACTAATTGCACATCTACACGATTTACCATTTACTATACAAAATGACTATCATAAGTCTTGGCCTAAGCATTAACTGGGAACACTAACAAATGGGAATTTGGGAAGACAGTCCAGTAAATTCTATCAGGAATCAATGAATGTTCTCTACCAACATGGATAAAAAAAAATTTTTTTAAATCTTCAAATGTTAGAGCAACATATCTTTATGATGAAAAGTAATTAATGTAGCCAAGTTGTACATTGTTAAATTAAATCCAGCATGGAAAATGTTTGCTTAAAACAGTTAGTATTGGTCACCTCTAACTCTAGATCCTGTGGTTCATCCTCTGAGAGTGGAATGACTACTATCTTGGTGATCTTGTAGACTTTGTGGTCTCCTGGCAACTGGCCCACCAGTGCTTTCTGGCGAATCAGGATCAGACCCAGAGGAAGATCTGCCCAAAAGGGGGGAGGAAGGGAATGTGTCATGAGTACAGAGTTCCACGCCTCATTTTCCTGCTCTATCCGGCATGATTCATTCCTATAGCAAACATTCTCATAACAATGACTTCAAAGACATTCACACAGAGACGAGATGCAGTCATACTTTCACTGACAAAACAATGTGAATCAATAGATAAAAGCGCACCCTTCCAGCAGGCAACTCTGAGATCTTTAGGTGGAAAATTTAATGAGAACATTCTAGGCTCTTTGTAGGAACGGAGCAAGGAAATATCAAGTTTGCCCACTGGATTATGTTACAAAGTAAGGCATGTATAATATGTAGCAAGAAACTTATGATAAGGCTCATTTATCTGTGTAGCCTAGCCATGAGAAACTGCAAAACGATCATAAAAAGTCAAACAATTATTTTAGCCATCAATAATACTACTAAGGGTGTAACCATGCTCAAAACAAACCAAAAAAACCACAATATACTATGTACCGCGGTACTCTCATTATGTACCGAACGCAGACCCACCCCCTGTTGCCCCGACCCAGCCCTGGCTCATTGTTGAGGTTGACCTTAATTCTCTTGTCCCGCAAATTTTCGGTATGAATCAATTGTGTACAGACAAATATGGTGTTGTAGCCTTAGCACCAATTGTGATAAGCTCCATGTTTGTTACTTTCAATAATAAACAAAGGGTCCTATTCTGTACATTTTATCACGAAATTCAAACAATAAATGGTGTTTAGACGCTCTCAGTTCAAGCGGCAACATGGAGCACGGATGAACATGATCCTCTCTTCCTCTGAAGGTATGTGGAAAGATAAGAGTACAACTTAATGAAACTATATCTTGTGTACTCACGCAATCAGTGTTTCAATGGCAGAAAGACATTAATAAAACAGCTTGTAAACAATGTCACGTTGCATTACATTTACCTCAGGCAGTGTCCACAGCTTGCTAGCTCGCCAGAGAAATTAACTATTTCGCGTAATATATGCACTATATTAGCCTATATATCATTTATATTTTACTTAAATATTTAAGGTTTGTGATGTCTTGATTATTTAATGTAGGTTTAAATAAATCTATCATGAAAATGACAGCCGCCATGTAAATTATTATATTTCCACAACTAAAGTAATGAGAGTAAAAACATAATTTTAGAATTAGAAATTAATGCAAATTTAGAATAACTGCACGTGTAGCATTACACCCCCAAACAGTACAAAATGCTGAGTAAATATACAGACATAGCAAGTGTTTCTCTGAAAAAGGAAGATAAATTGGCACTATAATGACATTATGTATAATGTCAACCTGTTAACAATAGACAGAGGTTGACTTTTCAAATCAGCCACTGAATGATGAAATGAAAGTATGATGCATGCCATTCCTTTCACTTATATGGAAATAATTCCTCAAGAGCTTCATTTATAATCTATTAAGATACATTTGTTTAATGGAAATGGATGTCTATGCATAGATCATTCATGATAATATTCTTTGAACTGAGAATCCTGTAAATACCACGGTATGTGGATAAGGCAATTATTCAATGCCATTCAATTTAACTGGCTTTATCTCCTTAATCCACTTTTATTATCTATTATTTATATCTATTATTTATTTATTTTATATTTTTGTTGTTGTTACTGTTAATGTAACCTGGTTGCACCTTGAGTCTGAGAGTTACATACTCTCTGTATGTACATGCTGTATATATGGCGGAATTGACAATAAAGCTGACTTTGACTTGAGTTAAAGCTACATCAGAACAGAAGCACTAAAATACATTTAGCAAAAAAAATAATAATAATAAACCACATTTAGCTGACATTTCTGCTGGAGCTGTCTTTCATTATGTTAATTATGAGTCTCTGGTACCCAGTTTCTTCCTGCTGCAAACTGAATTACAGAAGAAACAAATGAAAACAATCACGTCTTCTATTAAATCAGGCTCTGAAAGGTATTTTAGCAATAACAACATTAGACTAGAAGTTTTAGAGGTCTGCTTTATTCCAAGAGCAACCAAATTTATTGCAAACATTACAGTGAATTAAAATGTTAATTATCATCCTTTATACACAAAACAGTTTAACAATCAGACTTACCGGCATGAAACTGTATTTTTCCAATAATGCCCTCTACAAGGCCCAGACAGACAGGGTTCCACGCTAGCAGGAGGTCGGTTGCTGAAAGTAGGATTAAAATAAAAGTCACAAGTGTTCAAAATATTTTTTTTCCAGTTACTAATAAGAGCTTTTCACACTTGAAATGGTAAACCCTGGGTAAACGGAATCCTGGGTTATCACCTACTCTAGTGCATAATCACATTATACATTTCCCATCACACTATGAAGTTTCTTCCTGAATTTGGACTATAAAGTTAAGAATGAAACTGTATCTTCTTCACTCCAATTCAAGTTTTCTATCACCTTTTGATGTTACCCCTAAAACTACAAAGCAACTCTTTTTACAACGCGATATGTATCCATGACTGTCCAAAGCATGTGAAGATAAGGTATGCAACTAGGCACCTGTTGTTAAGCATTTAGCTGTAAGATTCTAACATCACATAATTTTACACTGTACAAATTTCATCACAATTTGAGTCACCGATTTGCAGAGTAGTTCCTCTTAAGCTTATTGATTAGCATCACCTACAGTGTCTGGAATAATGAGCAGGGTCTGAGATGAAAAGAAAGCATTTTCTGGGGTGTCTGACAGTATGGTAGGGAAATGGCACCTTCTATCTTTTGACAGAATTTATGGAAGTGGAATGTTCCCAGCACATTTGCCACTGTCAAGCACTCAACCATCTCCTGACTAACTGTGAAGAGACGTTCAACATCCTGGTGACGGATGGGAGCTGGATCATGAAATTGCCAAAAACCTTCCATAATGACCATGACCTTGCTATTGGACATCATTCCAGTCTGACGAATGTTCTCCAACTATTAGGCCATGAAAAGCTGGTACACCCATGGAGTTGAATGATATTTTGTTACATGCAATCAGTTGATGGGAACCAACACCAAATACCAAGAAATTCTGCAATGCACTCAAACTGTTATAATGAAGTGATTAACCATACATAATTATGATCTTTTCATCTGCCAACTGGGACTGAATAATAAACAAAGTATTAAGTAATACAGTGGTATAACCTCACCCAGACATGCTGGCCACTATGGAATTTGTTCAAAAGAAATTAGACTTTATCTATGCATCATGAATACAGTGGAAACCCTTATCCAGTTAAATAATGGAACAGACTGCAACCTAAACCCGATCAGCCCGGCTGCACGCAAGTGGCTGAAAACAGCTAGAACTCATTCAAATCTTCACAGGCTGCAGTTTCCCCAATAATCTGCAAGATGGACCGGTTGCCCATCTGACCACAAAACGCCTGTCATGGTTGAGCACGTAAACCTTTTGGTAAAAGAAAACAAAGTCTACAAAAACAATATTTCTATATAAACACATTTCTGTAATTTCTGATAAAAGGGCATACAATACGCAAGAGCACAAGAGTGAAATCCCCTAGGTTAAGAAAGCGTATCGGTAATTTTGATTTAACGCCTGGGCATAAAACTCTCATTTGACTATCTACCACAACTATGACTACCACTTACCACTTTCTCCAGGAGAACGGTCTCATGTCTGACCCTGACTTTAACTTTCATCATTTAACTGTATAACATAATTCTCTTGTAAGACGCCTACAGCATTAGCACTATGCAACACATTTAAAAATACACCCAACTCACATTTGAATATGTATTCGCTACTAACACTTCTTCCTAAACAGCCACAGTTTTTAAATAACAAATTACGACCAAAATATACAAATAATGTTTAGTGATGGAAATCCCCTTTAAAAAAAGTATATTATTATTATCATCCACAGATCTAGCCTGCACTTTTGGAACTGGGCCCAAAAGAAGTCATAACATCAAACCAAGATAACTGTGATGCAAAAATGAGCTAAATATATTTTGAGATAATATATAAAAAACACATTTTGTTTATCGTTTTCTACAACATATATTATTCACTCACAAATTAAAATTCTGTCATCATTTTCTCATCCTCGTGTTGTATGGCTTTCTTCCATGGAACATGAAAGTGGATATTAAGCAGAAATGTAGGGGCTGACCAGATTTCACTATTCTTCTGTATTGTATGGGGGGAAACATGATATGAAAGTAGTGCCTAACATTCTGCCCAACATCTCTTTTTTTGTTTTTTGTTCCACCTAAGAAATAGATACACAGGTTTGGAATAACATGGTGAGTAAATAATGACAGAAATGTTATTTTCACATGAACTGTCCCTTTAAGATTTTCAATCTGACATCTAAATGCCCTTGACCAAAATATAATGACCCCCAAAACCACATACTGTAGTTAGTAAAAGGGTTTTTAGGCACATCATCCGATCAAAACATCAGAGGTTTGCAGCACAGCCACTCATGCCATGCACGCGCCGCTGCTTTGAAAGTAGGGCAATGAAAACACAACTGGGCATCTTTCAAGACAACAGCCTTGCTCGACAGAAGACAAGAAGAAAAAAAGACATTTCCATCTCTTTAATGTTTATAGTTACACAACTACAGAACTCAGAGATTCATCCTCTCCTGTCTGGAGCACAAACCACTCATTTTGTCTCTGTTTTGAAATAGCGCGTCGTGTCCATTATGCGCGAGCAACGGCAACAATGTAGACAGTAAACGCTAAAACATTGAAACATTGAAACACATGTACGCTGTAGAAGTTAAAACGCAAGCATTACCCGGTCTCACGGCCACAGATCCATCTTTCCTGCTGCACCACAGCGCGTTATCTCCGCTCTGGAGAATATAATGGTCTTTTGCTTGAAACAGCTCCATGTTCATCATAATACCAAAACATAAGAGCGTCCCGACACTAAAAGGCTGGATGTGTTCCCGATCCGAGAAACGAGGAAATGAAGCAGCTCCCTTGTCGTCTATTGGCAGTCCAAATAGACGCCAGCTAACCTGCTAGCTCTGTACCTGTGTAAACGTTTATAATAATGTGATACAGCATCGTGCCTCTGTGTCAGGTACTGGCGGATCAACGAAAATGGGTCCTCTGCGCATTTAACGTAAGCTTAACAAAGCTGTTGAAATGTACCGGTCTGTCTAATATTTTCCACTGAGGGGAGCAGCAGCGAATGAAACAATTTCCTCCAGTTATACACACACGTGACCTCTTCCGTCACACCAAACATACAGTAGTTCATCTGTGACTAGTTGCCCCACCTGCGATACTTGTTTTGATCTGTTGTTAGATGTATGTTAGATGATTCCATGTATTGCATTGTATTTTGGAGAACCTTATATAATTATTGATCTATTTCAAAATTAGATTATTGATGCAATATTTGAAGAGTTGCAAAAGTAGGCATTATTCTATGTTATTAATGGCTCTGTGGATTTAAATAATGCATCATTCAAGTCAAACAGTGTGTCAAACAGTGTAACATTGTGGGTGTCAAGTTTATCTTAATGATTGAATGTATTTGGGAAATTAAATTTTTAATAAATTGATAAATCATAGTACAGTGTTTAAATTTTGTCTATGTATAACCTGATTATGATTCTAATAAAAGCACTCAAGCATTAATGTTGATGTGATGTTTAAAAATATGGATAGGAAATCATAGCAACATTAGACCACTTGATCACTTTTGTTAGAAGCATTATCAGATGCTATATTGAATGGATAAAATGCATTAAATTGGTACATCAAAAGCAAAAACATGTTCTGTGCAAACTAGTTTCTGGGGCCCCTTGAAAGTTTATTACCAAAGTTAAATTTCAGGGGGTGGGTGGACCCTGTCTGACCCCTAGAGTCATCCTAACATTCCACTGTTACAGCATCCCTGTTTGTGTCTCGCATACAAAATGAGATCTGTGTGAATGGCCCCTGAAAATGCAGGCCCTACTCTGTTAGACATTTCTGTAATGTGTGCAGTTATTTACTATGTATAGTGGTGTGAAAAATAGTTTGCCACTTCCTTATTTCTTTTGCATGTTTGTCGCACTTAAATGTTTCAGATCATCATTTTTTTTTATATTAGTCAGTTTTTAAATGAAGGTTGCTATTATTAAGGGAAAACAAAATCCAAACCCACATGGCCCTGTGTGAAAAAGTGTTTGCCCCCTTAACCTAATAACTAGTTGGGCCACCCTTAACAACAACTATTGTAATCAAGTGTTTACGATAACCTTTTACAGCACTGTGGAGGAATTTTGAAAATCACTCATCTTTGGAGAATTGTTGTGATTCCACCACATTGGAGGGTTTTTCGAGCACAAATTGCCTTTTTAAGGTCACACCACAGCATCTCAATAGGATTCAGGTCAGGACTTTGATTAGGCCACTCCAAAAATCTAAATTTTGTTGTTTTTTCAGTCATTCAGAAGTGCATTTGCTGGTGTGTTTTCGATCATTGTCCTGTTGCAGAACTCAAGTTCACTTTACGAACAGATGGCCAGACATTCTGCTTCAGGATTTTTTGATAGACAGTCAAATTCACAGTTCCATTTATCACAGGAAGTCTTCAGGGTCCTGTGGGTCCAGACCATCACACTACCACCACCATATTTTACTGTTGGTATGATGTTCTTTTTCTGAAATGCAGTGTTACTTTTATGCCAGATGTAATGGAAAACACACCTTCCAAAAAGTTCCACTTTTGTCTCATCAGTCCATCAGAGTATTTTCCCAAAAAACTTGTAGATCATCAAGATGTTTTCTGGTAAAAATGAGACAAGCCTTAATGTTCATTTTGCTCAAGTGTGGTTTTTGTCTTGGAACTCTGCCATGCAGGCCATTTTGCCTGTCTCTTTCTTACAATGGAGTCATGAACACTGACCTTAACTGAGGCAACTGAGGCCTGCAATTCTACTTATGTTACTGTGGGGGCTTTTGTGACCTCTGTCAGTGGAACTCAGTGTTGGATAGTCTGTGCCAAAACAGTTAAAACATTTGACGGCTTGAAAATTAAATGTCTGACAGGCAAGATGGCACAAGGTAGCTGTTATTTATGTAATTTTAAAATAATTAATATATAAGATTGTCATTTCATGAACTGAAACAGACAACTGACTCCGGTTTTCTTCAAAGATTCATAAAACTTTTATTAAATGCTTATGGGTACTTATTGAATAAAATATATTGTTTATGAGATGTTCCTGTCCTATATATATATATATATATATATATATATATATATAGGACAGGAACATCTCATAAACAATATATATATATATATATATATATATATATATATATATATATATATATATATATATATATATATATATAACAGGGTATATAAAAGTGCATGTTTAATAATTAAAATGGAAAACCTTCAAAATTAAACTGATAACCCAGCCTGTGTTCTGTCCAATATTTATCCAACGCTGGGTTACCAAACAACCCAGAGCTGGTTGTTAAAACCCAGCATTTTTTAGAGTGTTGTTTAATCATGAGATCAGGTGAACTCACTAAAATGTAAGTTTTGTACTTACGTAAAACATGTCTTTTTAAGACTAACCTTTTGTTTTGGCTCCATTTTATATTAATATATATAATATAGATTATATTAATATATAGTCTTTGAAGTCCATCCTAAAATGAGAGATGCAGTAATCAGTGGTCAGTGAAGTGTCGTTTGCTGTTTGGCTGTACTTGGTAGTAGGCGTCACTCAGCAACTCCTTTGTACATTATGGTCTTTGAAACCCATCCTAAGAGAAATGAAAAAGCTATCTGTAATATTATCCCCAATTGATTACATAATGCTTGGTCTCACTCTATTTTTCAAGAAACTTTTATCCTGCAAATTTGCCTAATAGGACTATTTACCGCTGACTCATTTCTTCTCTTTTCTTTGCTGAATAACTCACCTTTTTAAGTGGTTTTGGCTGACCTACATATTTAGTAAGACCTCTTTATTATAACAGGGAATTCATAACTTGTATGTAAGTATACATGCTTCTTATATAATCCATTTCCTTAAAAAACTAAAATGTGATTACATTGTTTCATTCATTTTGATGCATTTTACACTGTCATCATCCATTCTTAGTAAGCATGACACTATAATTTTATTCTAAAATAAAGTATTGTAC
This sequence comes from Rhodeus uyekii, assembly GCA_037043235.1. NCBI lineage: Eukaryota > Metazoa > Chordata > Actinopteri > Cypriniformes > Acheilognathidae > Rhodeus > Rhodeus uyekii. The sequence goes on along the minus strand of JAWRVZ010000013.1, from coordinate 3,308,842 downwards.
AGAAAAACAAAAATTAATAAGCCACTGGATGGGCCATGCATTATTTACCCTGTTTGTTCCTTAGCTCTTCAAAACACAGTTACTGGACACATCAAACATATTTTTAAATCTCTGGTTGTAAATTAAAGACTATGCAACTTAATGTAAGCAAATTGCTTTATTATATATTATTTGCAGTTATGCTTATGTGACCATGTGTTGGCATTTCAACAAACTGCAAATTTCCAAGCTGTGAACACTGAACATTGCATACTATTTCACAAAACAGACTTTGAAACCAGTTTTGTTCGCAGTATTACTGCGATATCAGTCAGTAATAGGTCATTGAGATAAAAAAGGCTCACAACAGTAATGTGAGACATACCGTACAGCACTCTATTTTAAACTGAATTGAGCTGACACATTATACAAAGTAATTTTTGGTACACTCATTTCAAGTCCATTTCATGCAAGCTGTGAGTAAGTTGCCTTGCTCAAGGGCACAATGTTGATAAAACAGAATTATTTTGGTACCTCTTGAGTTTATGAATTGCCACAACTTTGGACTGACCCTGACTGCTTTAACAAACCGCTCCTTAATCATATGGATCATATAGTCAGTGAAAATTTCATAATGTTTTTAGATTCAACATTTTTAAGAAGAACATTCTTACTATTGGAAATGTTCACTTTGGCACAGAAAAATAGAATAAAAATATAGCACTATTTGTATCACTGTCATTCAACAAGTAACAATACTGACAAGCGTTCAAACCATCTTAGGGAATTCTGTCAGCTTGCTCTCGACAATTAATTATTCTCCTGTATGATGTTCAAACGAAACATTTATATTAAGAGGCATAAATTGTTTATATATATATAAATAAACAAAACCTTCCCAGAATCCAAAAACAAAATCAATGCCTTTGTAGGCTATACATTTCTTCTATTTTAGTCCACACGTTAAAAATGTTCCAAATCAAATCAAAGTTGTTTACTGTGATAGTCCACTACTTCAAAAAACATGTTTTCTTGAGGAATATTCAAAAGTATTTTAACATTCATTCCACATGGTACAAAAGATACTTATTGGACGTTAAAATACTTTCTTCTGCTTCAAGGCCTCGTTTTCATGTCTATATTTTTGTTTTATAAAACCTGTCACCACTATGTCTTTTGCTATAAGACACTGGCATGGTGAGATTTGACAACAGCAGCAGCATCACATAACAGCACACATGATTGCACTCAGTAAACAAATCACGTTAGATCATTTCCAACAGAAAACTTCAATTATTCGTGCATGCAACTAATAATAATTGTGCAAGTTAAAACAAGACTGGGGATTTGATTAGTGTTCTTCTCAAATTTGAGCGATTATGAAATATCCTTGACCTTCTCTGTGTTTGCATGGTCAATCATACTTGGCTCTCCTTTCGCCTCAGGGAACGAGTCACCAGACAAGTGCTCTCCAAACACCTCCAGTTCATCTAGTATGGTCTGAACTCTGCGAACACCATCCCTCCGAGCCTGACGCACATCTGGGCGACCTTCAGGGTCTACCGAGTCCAGAGCCAGCAGTTCTTTTGTCAACATCTCCTCCAGCACCAAGTATCTCTTATCATTCTTCTTCCCATCAAAATATTTCACCTCGTGTGCCAGTTTCTCCACACGTTCCAATATCTGATGCACTTTGATTAATCCAGGGTGACTCAGATCTTGTTCCACAGTCTCCTCAGGCTGGACTTGTGGATGTGGGACATCTTGAGGTGTTTGAGGGGCAGCAGTTTCCTGGGGTTCTGGTGCTGGAGGAACTTGTATGGTAATATTGGATGTCTCTGATACCTGCGGTGACTGCGGTGTAGGTTGCTGTGCTTTTGGCTGAGGTGTTTGTGTAGGTTGTTGTTTTTGTTGCTGTTGCTGTAGCTGTACCGGTTGATGATGTACATGTTGAGGAATGTCACTCACTCTCTGAATGGGAATCTCAAATGCAGGCGGTGCTCTGACAGTTTCTTCAACTGGTTGTTCAGCTTTAGGTGGTATTACTGCATGTCCAATATGTTGGTGGATCTGGGAATATTAACATATTCACTTACATATAATTTCATATATTACTTCTAAACACTTCAGTAATAGTAACACTAAATACTACATAAATAAGAACATTAATGGTTTGAAGACCTAATAGTTCACTAAAAACACACATACCTGGGGTCTCTCTCCCATGATCTGAGACATGACTGGTGATTGGGCCCTTAAGGGGACCGGGATGGGACTGGCAGCACGGTTCTGTTGAATCTGAATGGGCACTTGTTCACGGTAGATTGGGATTTTTTCTCGTGTGGGATGAGAACTTTGGGTAGGCTGGGATTGTAAGGACCCCCCTACACCCTCGTGGATCACTGGAATAGAGATGTAGCCCGCCCGGAGACCTGTATTGCTGGGTCGGGGCTGTTGATGAAGGCCACTAATTTGTTGGTGTGTCCCCTGTGGTTGATGAGCCTAGTGAAAATGAAAATACAGTTTGATTTTTGAAAAAGCTAGCACTACCTTTACACTATCGCTGAAATTAATGATTTTATTTGGCAAGGATGCATTAAAATGATCAAAAGTGACATTACAGACATTTCATGTTACAAAAAAGTTATGTTATATTGTGTTATGTTATATTTGATATAAATGTTATATTTCAAATCAATAATTTTTTCTCTTTCTTTGTTCCACAAAATCATTAAGCAGCCCAATTGTGTTCAAAAAAGATTAAAAAAACAACTTTTTCTAGTACCAAATCATCTTTGCCATCAGAAACATTAATTACATTTTAAAATATATCAAAATAGAAACACTTATTTTAAAATGTAATAACTACAATATAAATGTTGTAGTTTTTTTTTTTTGATGAAATATAGAAATGCAGAGCAAATAAAGACACAATTTATAAAATACTTTCCAAAAAGCAATATATATAATATTTGTATTTAAAAAACAAAAACTAAATATTTAAGATACTGAATTAACCTGGACAAGGGTTGACATACCAACATGAATTGACAGTAAATACATGCTTACATTGCCAATTTTAGCAAGTGTTAATTTTCAGAAACCTATGAAATTATAACATTTTTTGAATTTGGCAAGAAAATAAAGGGCACCAATGGATATTTTCAAGTGAAAAAAATCTTCAGAAGCATAGTCAATAAACTATTGTTAACCTTTCACAATGAATCCAAAGTCTGACAGAATCTAATGAGCTTACCTCAGGACCATGTGAAACAGGAGAGCAAGACAAACATGCCTCTGACGGGGCCTGCACTGGAGATCTAGGCCGACAGTGTGTTGTCGGGGTCGGGGAAGGTGTACGTCCATCTGTTCTCAAGTTTTGCTGCACTGCTGGATGGAAGTAGGAGAAACTTGGATACTGCTGCAGCCTCGGATCAGTGTTTTCATGGGAGATTGGAATGGGGATGTAGCCCTGGCGTAGCATTGGTTGCCTCATCTCTTGAATAAAGGTTTTGTGCATGTCCTGAGGAGACTCTGAGGACATAGAGGGGCCATTTGAAAAAATCTGAAAAAATAAGTAAATGAATAAATAAATAAAAAAGCAGTTGAAAAGAATATTCAAAATTAACTCTGTAATTGTATCTGATTGTATCCTCATGCAATGTTGAGAAATTTAACACCATAATGTCAGTAATGCAATATACTTCGGTAAACAAAAGTCTGATCAACATCTCTTCTGATGATGCTCTTCATTCCTTCTCTGCTGAAGCACTTAGTAGCTATACGCCAAATTGTTTTGCAGGAGAAGGCAAATAACGAAGGCATGCGGTGGACTGGGTTATTGAATAAGTTCCCATTATTAACAATGTCATTACAAGCAGCATGACAAAATATTTTAACTTGTCCCAATGACTTTACTAAGGCCACAAATATTAAAAACAAAGCAGTGATAATGATATGTAGATGGTTTTTGTGAAATAACCCTACCTAGATCAGTATTCTCAAGATTAATCTGAACTGTAAACGGAAAATAACGGGTAAACCACAGCCACACTGGGACAAACATAAGAAGTGATTAAAAAAAAAAAAGAGTTGTACTACCAAGCACAATTTCTAATATTCAAACTACAGTATTATATTAGTGTTATTTTACGACTTCTCCTACTCAGTCATATGCGAATTCCACCCATTGTAAATCTGTCTAATGTCTAAAATTATATAATTTATTATGTTACTAGAGCCAACCAATCAACTAGCTAGTGGGTTTAGTCACTGCTTCAATCCAGTACATAAATGTAAAACTCAGCTTGAAAGCAGCTTGCATTTTCTATCATCCATTTGACATGAAAAGGTCAGTCCGCCCTCGCTCAATGACAAGACAGTCCGGGATCAAACATGAAACATGAGTGGGTAAAAACTCACTGTAAACAGCAACTGTTAAGCAGCTACATTGGCTTACAGGATATACCCAGTATGCTGTCGATTCTAATGTCATGACTCACTCTAGGCAGCATTTTTCAATGGGTTCCTGTGCTGTTGACACTGTGTCTTAAAATACCCTTTGTGAGGGGGAGGGCCTCCCTTACTCATCAGTGTAAATCAGAGGTGCACAGACACAACAAACACCAAACATGATAAAATCCTTAACAAATCATCATGAAACACCTTTTGATTTTGAAGCTGCTTGAATACTTTAAGATGCTGGTTTTCAACAGGGGGTCATTTATTGCTAAATATAAGAGCTGTCAGTTACTGTTGCTCATCGTTAGAGAATATTCACAGACGAAATCCAGTCAACTCAACTGGAATCTACGTGTTTGAGAGCATCACGTGATGGCCAAAATAAAAATTCCCCAGCTTGTGTTGGTCAAGTAATTTTGCTGCGTTGATGCTTGGTTTGAAGGTGACATCTAAGCGAGCTGTGCTTCATGCATTCAGTTTCAATGGTCCTTTTTTGCCTGTGAAATTCCGTTGACCCTTCGATAATGTGACTGCAATCACATATTTTTTTACAGGGGAAAAAAAAGAATATGCGTCAACCAATAATACTAAAGGATAAACTTCAGATTCTAACATTCAGTTACGTTTCATTGTCCATCCCAAATCAAAATGTTATGTGCCACTACAAGTCTTTGCATTGTAAACATCAAAACTAAATATGTAAGAGCAATATACCCATGTAATTATAGGCCAAGCTTAAAATGCAATGCTAAATATTAATCAGACTCCTTTCTCTAGGACTCTGAAAAAGATTAAAACACCTGATTCAAGGCTTATAATGTTATGAAATTAGGTGTAGTTTTACCAAAATGATTCAAAACCAAGATACTAAACAGAGAGAATAATGGGTAGTTAGCATATATGACCTCACGCCCTCTGCTTTTTTTTAAACGGATGCCAAGAGTAGCGCCCAGTTTATCTCCTGGCAGCTGTGTCTTTCCAGTAGATTCTTGGTGAGACTAACTTCGGACAAGTGTCGATCTATCTAATGAAAGATGCCAACTGGCAAGCCCTCGTGTCCCCCCACCACCACATTTTTTACTTCCAGAACAGTTTGACACTTCCAGTGTGTAACTTTCAAGCCCATTCATTGGGAATGACAGAATCCGCCAGTGGGTGGATCTTTCTCAAATCCCATGTAAGGGAAACTTTGAGGGACGTGTTATGCTGTTCGGTTCCAGAGATGTGGAGAACAAGCGCAGCGTGCGTAGTTCTCGAGGCTTTAAATAAACATTGTGGAGTCGTTCTAACACTCTCACATTTGACTGCAGTGCGTCACACACTAATCACTTCAGCTGAGATCATTGCACTAATATATTTCGCCCGGGCATTTTCCGTCCAGCCGCTCGAACGCACGCGAAGCGTTATTTCAGCGGCGGTGACTGTGATTCACGCGCGAGCTAAAGCAATTTTATCAAGTGCGTGGCTGTTCTACCCTAGACAGTCAGTGTCTGCTCAAGTATGATTTGGATTTAGTGAGTGGGATCGTTGCCTACGCACTCAACAAAATTGTATTTATTCGATGAAACGCCACGTAAAATGCCATAACACAAAGTAATCTATTAAAAGCTCCATATCTAGATCTGCATTTTTAATTCCCTCGAAAACCGATCACGTTTGACAGCGCAACTTCCAAAAGCAAAATCAAGATCTACCGTACCTTTTTCGTGTCATGCCTCGGATCGTTCCACGTCGTTGTGCGATTGTTGTGATCCACAAAAAACGGCCAACCTGTCTGCGGGTCAATTTTGATCTCCCACCCAGGTGGTAGAGGATCGTTAGTTGCCATAGTTTCGACTGGAGACAGTGTTTTCATACTCTGATATTGCTTCGCTCCCGAATATTGTGCCATTACAGCCGCTACGGACGCTTTAAAGGGTCCGTTTGATGACGTACTGTAAATGGGGATGGGTTTCTGGAAACTGCAAGGTTCCTCCGAAGACTACCGAGAAAGTTCTAGCTGAGGGTTCACTGTGACGCCCTCGTGTGTGACCGAAAATGACCCCCCTGACCGTTCAGACAGAGACCCTCTCTGACACTTTAATCGCCTCCCCCTCCGGTTTACTGGACCGAGGACACTTGTTGCTTTTTTAGTGTTCATCTCTAAAGGCAGACAGTAAAAAAAAATAATTACCTATAAAATGTAAAACAATAAAATTATGTAAAATACTAGGACAGTTATAATTTGGTATTTGAAGGAAATAATACTGTTTTTAACACTGATTTGCATGGTTAATAATATAATGTACTTCTAAGGTGATTATTGTTTTACTGAATGATGGGATGCATGCTTGATCACGTGGTCACAAGGGGTATGTTTGACAGATGACTAGGAGTATGATGATTGAATCAGGACTGTCACAGGAGATAACCACAAAGAGTGTGTAGATGACCTGTCGTAGGAGATGTTTTTCTGTATGTGAGGCGCCTCAGAGAGTCTCACTGTATGATTAACCTGGAAAAAAGCTTATGTGTACAGGAAAACAGGAGCCGAGATGAGCAGAGGTTTCAATTGGACCATCAGAGATCTTCTCAACCTTTGTCCAGAAGAGACTGCCGACTTGTTTAATTACATTGTATAAATATGAGTGTAATGGAAATGTGCGAGCAGTGGCAGAGTACAGGGATAGCTGTCACCCAGAGCTCTGCTTTATTTATATGACTTACTTGATAATTAAATAGTTAAAGGAAAAGCCGTCGCTGCTCTCCTCATTAAAAGAACACGCGGACTTGAGGAATTGAAGAAAAGTCCAACATATTTCAACTTATTATACAGCTTTAAGTATACTTAGTCATACTTACACTATAGTGATTTGTAAATCTATTAATTACGTATTTTACAATTTATCATATTTAGGCCCTTGTGCACCTTTGAATATGAGGTATACAATGCAAATCATTTATTTTATATCTATCATAACACACAGATACACAAACACTCACAACATTTTCCAAAGGAATGTTTTGAGCTGAGAATCAAATTTGGTTGACATTTTCATGTGTTTGTTTCTTACAATATAATATTTCTGAATAATCACTACACCAGTCATTATTTAAATATTACCTGCTATCAGTGCCGATCGGTATCTGTTACATTTTGCCTAAGATTCACTGAAGCGCTAACAAGTGGCCACTGGAAAACAAGCAAAAATCCTTGAAAGATTAGGCTGAAAGAAAACACACATAACATGCTAGGTCATCAGGTAAAATACCCGTGATCCATGAAATACCGATACCTGCTTTTACACAAGCACGGCGATTTTATCAAGCTCCCCTGTCAGATAAATCGTCCCGCTTCTGCGCATGCGCAGTGACCGTCTTCCTGACTACCCGGGTTCCGCCATTTTCTACTCAAGATTGAAAGTAACACCAGTCCATTATTGTTCATCCTAAAAAAATAAACCACATTTGAAATACTGAAAACAAGTTCTATTAGCACTCCTTCCGACATCCAAGAATGGAAGACGAGAGCCACCCAAAAACCCTGTAAGTAGCTGAAAACACAAACCCAGTCAGTGCTCAGTGAATAACCGCTCAATCCTTTGCACCACTGACACTTCTAGCTAACAGCTAGCTCCAAATAGGACGTCCTACAAACGTTTTTGACATCAAAGGCTTTTAGTTAGTACTACTTAGTGTCGATAAGGGTTCCGTCGGTTACTATAGATCCCATTTCGTACAGTAGAAATATCGACAAACTTTTATCTTCATCCGGTGAGAGGGGGAAACATTTTTAGCTGTAGCATGTTTAAGCTAAGCTAGCGGCTAAGTAGTCAAATTGGCTAAACATCAAAATAATCAAATACAAGGTACATGTAAATAACTTGGGTAGTTGTGAACTAATTTCAACGCTACGGTATACGGGTTTAATAAATCAATTATTAAACCAGTATGTTGAGTATTCATATGTTTCAACGACCATCATGTCATTGTCTCCTGGTTTATTAAAGGCCTAATGTAATCTCAGGCCTGCTGCCTTTTCTACAACTGTGAGATCTATGTTTGGGACTACGCCGTCAGATAAAAATGTCTCCTGATTTGACCGGATGATTAACACATCGTTTCAGTTGTTCGGTTTTAAGGGCAAATGAGTGTTCCCATCCTGATGTCACTCACGTGAAAAGGGGCTGGCTCTTCTATAAATATACAGTACATGTATAACCAAACGTCAGTTTACTCTTGCACATGAAAGGTGTTGTATCTCTGAATGAAGACATATGTGTGTGATTTTAGTTTAATAGCCATACAGACTCTCAAATATTTACATTTGTATTTCTATAATCAGTTTTCTTGTTTATGATTTTGAAACCTGTGGATATATTGGGGCCTCAACAAGTTTATATTGACATTTAAGATTAATTTGTTTTCTTGTCAGTGATTGTTTTCTTTTAATCATCCATATGTAGATCTCAAAAAAATAAGTTATTATAAGGGGGTAGTCTTTCATTTCTGAATGTATGTTTCATTAATAAATGTTTGTTTCATCTGCGTTTTCAGCTACGTGGGGAATCTTTCAAGAGATGTGACGGAGAACTTGATCCTTCAGTTATTTACTCAGATTGGGCCATGTAAAAGCTGTAAAATGATAACAGAGGTAAACATTCATCCCAAATTACACTTTTTCAAATGTTCCCTGAAATGAGTTTGTGAGTGTAAATGGGTTTGTGTGGAAACGCCTGCCAAACTCTTAAGTTTAAGCTAATTTTTGGAATAAATTAGCTTTAAAATGTTCCTAGAACAAACTAATATTTTCTTATTTCTTAACACCATATATAATAACACCAAAATGATGTTATTGACAGAAAATAAAGAGTCTTCCACCCAATACCCATGACTTTGCAATAATATATTTTCCTGGCTTTTCTTCTCAGCAGTCCGATAGCAGCAGGAAGGTGAACTCTTCTATTGGATTTTCTGTTTTGCAGCATACAAGCAATGATCCGTATTGCTTTGTGGAGTTCTTTGAACACAGGGACGCTGCAGCTGCTTTAGCCGCCATGAATGGAAGGAAGATTTTGGGAAAGGTATATGTTGTGTGGTCAAGTTTCATCAGACAAGTGTACCAAGATTTGTGTGGTTTGTTGTGAAGCTTTGCACCCTGAATATCTTGTTACCGAAGGTAATGCCTTCAACAAGTCTATTCCTATTGACAGGAAGTCAAGGTAAATTGGGCGACTACCCCTAGCAGTCAGAAGAAAGACACATCTAGTAAGTTATTGTCTTTTATATCAGTTGTGGTCTTATTTGTTTGTTTTTTACTCTCAAATGTAATTGTTTGTGTTGAATGTCTTTTCTGCAGATCACTTTCATGTTTTTGTGGGAGATTTGAGCCCTGAGATCACAACTGATGACATCAGAGCTGCATTTGCACCCTTTGGGAAAATCTCGTAAGTTCCATGAAGTCGCACCCTTCTGTAGAATATGTTTTGCTTTTGTCTGAATAATGGCGAGTGGTGGTGTGTGGTTACTTTGAGTCAGATGACTTCTCTCTCTATTTTTTACCCCTGTTTTCCTAAAACTGTGTAAATGGTTTCATAGATTTATTTGTGTATTTTGGTTACCTGTGGTTGTTGATAGTTGTTGACACATTTGCTCATTTAGGAATAAATTGATGCAGAGATGAACATTTACTTTGTTTGCCATTTGTGCCGGGATTAGCTAGCACATTTAGTCAGATTTCTGTCAGCAATGAAGCTTTGTTTCTCCTTGATAAATGTAATAGTCCCATAAATCAGTATTATCAGCAAGCACAGGGCAGTATAGTCAATATTGTGTACTCGGATCGATCTGTTGTAAAGTGCACCTTAAAAATTTTCATCACTCCACTGCTTTTCCAAAATTGGTAAGTAGTCTTGATTTCCATAAAAATTTCCATTTTTAGTTGTCAACACAGAAAGAAAAAACATCATGCACTGCTTCTCTGCAAAATTTTCAGAGTCTCCTTTAGCTCTGAGTGTCAGTTAATAGAGCTCTGGTTATTTTACAGAAATGCTCATAGGATTGGACAGGAGCTTGAAGGCTAACAGCAAGGAACTGTGCACTCTGGGAACTCAGATGTAGATTTTTTTCTATTACTCTTTGCTTTTCATATTTGTATTCTGCAATATTTTTCAATTAACGCTGACGTAGTGTAGACTTTTAACAATCCTTAGATAATTCATGAATATTTGCTTGTAAAATTGTTTTATGATGGTTTTCCTAGTTGTTGTGATAGTTTGATTTTCCTAAAATTCTGAAAATGTTAATTTCTCGAAATTTGCAGCTTCCCAAACTCCAAATTGGTGGTAAAGAATTGACCAGGAAAAATAAAGAAATCTGTTAACAGGCCATGTATGCCGTTTAATTCCTTTTTTCTCTTTTGATATTTCTATGTACTCTTGAGTAGAATTAGAGACAGCAGTTCAAACTAGGAATGCATGGTAATGACATTTGATGACTTTTACTACTATAAGAGATTAAGTACTAGTGATTAAGATGAAGAATGGACTACTATGTTGTGCCACAGGAGATGTCTAAGAAAAGTTGCAATCTTTGCAGGAGCTTTTAAACATACATGCAGTAGTGTAGGTTGCATGACTTTGTACTTGTTTTTATTTGATAAAAATACCAGTAATCAAGATAATATGCAGTTGTTAGTGTAAAGTTTTGTTAGAATAACTTAGGATATTGTAACAGTGTCAGTACAGTGCAATGTGTGTGTGGTTCCTTTCTTTTTTAGATCCTCTAGCGAGCCTTCAATGGACTGACTTTTCCGTTGTTACCTTTTTTTTCAGGGATGCACGAGTGGTGAAGGATATGACAACAGGGAAATCAAAGGGGTATGGATTTGTGTCCTTCTATAACAAACTGGTAAGGCTCCAGTACAGGAACACAGAGTGAAGGTTATTCTATTTCTGTTTACTACAATTCATATTATAGCTGTAGTATTACAGATATTCAATCTACTGGAATGAGTCAGACTGTTATCGAGTTGAGTCTGTTGTTTGAGTGTAAAGTTTTAAGTCAGTTTAGCAATAGTACTTATTATAAAGATGAACTATGTATAGACTAGTAGTGCTGCTGAGAAATTGTTCTTTGTTTTGCTTTAAGTTTATGTTTGTGAAATCTGTTGTTTCTTCTGTTTTAGGATGCTGAGAATGCTATAGTACACATGGGTGGTCAGTGGCTTGGTGGACGGCAAATCCGAACTAACTGGGCAACTCGGAAACCACCCGCCCCCAAGAGTGTGCAAGATAGTAAGCCTGATCCACTTTGTCTTTCTTTGGTTTGCTCGGTGTCTTTGAATGGAGGTAATTTAATGTGATGGTAATTGGGGAATATTTCAGACAGCTCCAAGCAGCTGAGGTTTGATGAGGTGGTAAACCAGTCGAGTCCTCAGAACTGCACCGTGTACTGCGGTGGCATTCAGTCCGGTCTCACAGGTATGTGTGCAATTGCCATTTTACTCACCCGTTCTGAATATTAGCATGCATGCTCGCTCTTTGTGATGTGACACGCACTGCTCTCTTCAAACAGAACACCTTATGCGACAGACGTTTTCTCCTTTTGGACAGATCATGGAGATCAGAGTTTTTCCAGAGAAGGGTTATTCTTTTATCAGGTATCATTTAAGAATATTCCTTTGATGTATTTGGTTGTATTTTATTTTTATGGTTTATGCGGACAGTCTGTGTATAATGTAAAATACTGTAGAAGCACCTTTAATTATGATGAATATGTAAGACATTATGGTTTACAAGTAAGGGCTGCAATTAAATGGTTATTGATGAGATGAAATCAAAGCTTATTTACTTGTTCTAGTTCTTCACACACAAAAAAAGATGGTAATACATTAACTTCTCTTAATCAGCCAAGCCAGCAAAATACCAATATCTGCACAAGATGACGCTGATTTCCTTATGTTTAACTAATGATAAAAACAGTCAAGAAACCTCTGTGGCTTGGTAAGAAATAAAACTAAACCCATTACCGATCACTGGAAAAAATAGTAGGTCAGTTATACTTATATTTTAAGAATATAAAATGAAAATACAACTCGTTATTGGCAAGCAACATGTTCTATTCCTCTCTTAGGGTGCTTTCACACTGGCACTTTAGTTAGAAACAAACACGCTCTGACTGCAGCAAACATGCCCAGTATGAAAGCCCCTTAGAGGTGATTAGGAACAACTTAGATCTTAACAAAAATAGCATTCCTGTGGAATAATAAATAAATTACTGAATAGTCTTTATCAACAAGGGTAACGAGTGTAAAACAAAATGCAGTCTTCACTGTATAAATTCATTATAATTTAACCCTACTAAATCTACTAAAAATCAGGGAATGATTTTCTCTTTTCTTGTTTGACACAGACGTCAGCCATTCAAAACCATCATGGCGAACTGCACATTTCTGAAGTGTCTCAGTGGAAAGACATAATAGATTATTTGTTGGCTGTCGGCCTAATTTTCTTATTTGGCCGATAACATTACAAATAAGCTTTTATCGTGCGACGCATATATATCGTGCATCCCTAATCATTGCTGTAGGGTTGCTTTTGTTGTTATTAACTCATAACAATCAACTTCCGATCAATTACCAGCATAATTTTCTGTCAAGGTTCTCCTCTCATGAAAGTGCTGCTCATGCCATTGTCTCTGTGAATGGTACCACCATCGAAGGTCATGTTGTGAAGTGCTATTGGGGCAAAGAGTCACCTGACATGGCTAAAAATGTCCAACCGGTAAGTGCTTGTGAATTTGCTTTATTAGTAGTATTATTAATGTTAATTAATTAGTTAGTTAACTAATTTTAATGTGGTATTAAATCTATTGCAAATTGTTGAGCTATTCAGATTACATTATTTGAATCAGGCCAGCATGTGTTTTTTATCTTCAGTGACCTAACAGTAGTAAAGTTCTTGGTGGTTCATTCACAGATGGAGTACGGTCAGTGGGGACATTGGAATCAAATGTACGGCAATCCTCAACAATATGGGCAGTACATGACGAATGGCTGGCAAATGCCTTCCTATGGAATGTATGGACAAACATGGAACCAGCAAGGATTTGGTGTAGAGTACGTCTTCATGTATTTTTATGTGTTATGTGTCATGTTTTACCTATGTAGGAACTTAAACATGTTTACACCCACTTTTTGTTGCTCTCTTCTCTAGACAATCGCAGTCTCCTGCCTGGGTAGGAGGCTTTGGGACGCAACCCTCTCAGGCTCAGCCTGGCCCAGTGATGAACCAGGCTAACTTTGGTATGGCCGGATACCAGACTCAGTGATCTGACCTTCGTTCTCTATTACACATGCCTCTCACTTCAAAAGTCCTGCTCTCACAGGGAGGGTAGCTTAAAAACTAATATGTGCACATCATCGTTTCCCTACAAACTTTGGATCTGAAGCAGGAATCGCTTTATTGTAAAGATGCAAATTTAGGTTAGAAGCAGTTGAGATGAGCGCCTTCAATGGAAATCTGAATTAATTCACGAGAGTTGTTCCTGTTTTTGTGGAATTGGAGATGTATTATATCTCTTGTATCACCGCCATTTTTTTACTGCATATCTTGAGGAAAACTGCTGATTTTTCCCTTAAATCCCAGCTTCAGGAACTTCACAGGTACATTGCAGAAAGGTGTAAATGGATTTTTTGAACTAAGTATTTCTCTCTCTTTTTTTTTAAACTCTCTCTCTTTCCCTCTCTCCCTAAACTGATCATGCGTTTGCTTGTTCATTGCAGTATGGACTTTGAATTTTGTACAAAAACACAACAAATGGCAACAAAAAAAACTTTCATTCTGCATTCTGACGGGCAAACAAATGTAAGTAAAGGCACTTTTTGAGGGTTCATTGGACCTGTGTCTTGTAAATGTTGACGTGTAAATGAATTTCTATGTGCAGTGGTGTATATTTAATCCACATTAGCTCCCTGTTCTCCTCCGATTCTAGAGCTCTTTGATACAGTGTGTATAATGTATCTTTTTACTCCAATTTACAGACAGTGAAATCTCTCCCATTCACTATGGAGAAAGGGTCATGATGGCCATACATGTAAATATCTTTTGATATCTTGGCCTGGAATAAGGGTTTCAAAGCATGCGCTCTCCTTGACAGACGTTTTTTGCAGAACTAAAGCAGCGTATGTTAGACAAACGTTACATGTGTGACTGACGGTTACAAGCAAGCCTTAATTTTTGCTCGGTCACATAAATTTCAGATGAACACTTTGAGACCCTTCTAGAGAGCTGTATGATTTATTTTAGAACCTACTGTAAATTTGTCCTTTTGCTGTTTTAGCAAATATGCGTGCCATTTTTGAGTAGCCAGAGATAAGGTTTGGAATTTTTTTTTCTGGGATGTTAAGGAATTGCATGTTTCAAACCATAATATTGAGGTTGCTCAAAGCATTGAATGTAAAATGCAGAAATGTTTGAATACAACTTAGCATTTGAAGTTTTCTTTTTAGTCTAAATGAGTCTCAATAAATGAACCATTAGACAAGAAATCTTTTCTCTTTTTTTTTTAAAACAAGTATGGTTTGCTTTCAACATAGTAAAGAATAGAAACATTTGTTTTGCAATTTCAATAATTTATTTGCCTATAATTTTAATCAGAGCAGAAGGGAAAGATGAATATCTTTAAATGTAATAGCAATATTGTTCCTAGATTAGTTTATAAACTATAGTAGTTTGAGTAGACACTGATATGCCTCTCACTATACAATACAACATTTACAAGAAATTCATATCAAAGTAAAGAAAGATATCTCAAAGTATATAATAACGTTCCATAGGCTAACAAATACACATTGCACTTTGATGACTGGTTTCATATGTCAAACTGTGACTATTCACACTCATTTTAGCAATTAGTGAGGTTTCCATATATAATTGGAAAGAAAGTTTTGAGATTTCATAATCATAGGGTTTAATGATTTCTGCTTGTATCTCGTTTGTACAGGAGTTGTTTTTCAATAGCCAATAGTAATCATGAAAGAGGGAATGTATTTAAACACACCACAATACATCAGTTACACTGTCCTGAAGCGTTCATCAAGCCTTAAAGTGAAAGATAATCAGACTCAATCATATCACCTCTTAATCCCTTTTATGAATGCCATAGTAACTGCATGTCAAGCAGTCAGTATGGAGAAGAGACACAAGCCGATTTCTGTGCAACTGTAACAGAGTACTACATCTATTCTACATCATTACCTTCCTCTTTACTGTCACATTCTGAGTCAGTATATAAACAGACCAGGATTAGATTGAGCCTATTTGGTAGTTTTAAACTCAGAATCAGTAGCGTGCAGAGTTACTGTTCTCGGTGACGACTGGCCATCCGACATCTGGGTACAAACGATTCCTCATATTCCCCATCGGACTAGCTAATGACCAGGATGTTGGTCCCTGAGCCAAGACTCTTTCCAGGTTTACTTGAATATTCCCTCCTGAGGCTGGTCTTGATTCCTGTCGCAAAACAGTAGCATATCTTGCATATCTTGTATAATATAATCATGATTCCTGTATTTTATATGCATTCTAAAACAACTTGTTTATTTGTTAATAATCCCCCGGTTTCACAGTCAAGTCTTCAACCTAGTCCCAGACTAAAGTGCTTGTTTGAGCTGTTTTAACTAAAGGCAACTTGCACTGACGTCTTCAAATAGGTCAGTGCCATTGTTTTGTCTCAAGATGCACATCAGTAATAATTTTTTCTGAGGCATGTTTATAAAAGCTACTAAATTTCCTAATTGAACTAAGGCTTAATCTAGGCTTAATCTTAGACTTGTCTGTGAAACCAGATCTATATGTTTTAAATCATTTTAAGTGTGATGTCATAAGTTCTGTAGAACTAAAAACTCACATCATTTCTAGTTGTCTGCTTGTCCATGTCTCTGTTTTCTGTGTTGAATGTCTGGCGTCTCATTTTCTCCATAACAACATCCAGTTTGGACATTATAGTGGTCACAGCATTGTCAAGCTGGGCAACTTTGTGAACCAGTCTGGAATAGAAAAGCAACAATAACTTAATCTTTAAAAAAAACTAAAAACTTTGAATATGAATTATTAAATTACAAAAAAATTAATGAAATATAATGTAATGCATAATAAATATAATAATAAAATAAGAATACAATTAAAAATGAAAAAGCCCAAAATAACATTAAATTACCTTTAATAAAATTAAATGAAATTTATTTATTAAAATGAAAGATATTCAAAATATTGGTAAGGTTTTGAAATGGTTTAGTGGAACATTAGTTAACTAACTTAGTTAATAATGATTATCATTTTTTAATCTTAGCTATAATGTTAATCTCAGCATTTACTAGTACATTTTTAAGATCAAAAGTTGTACCTGTTGGCATTAATTAATGCACTGTTAACTAACATTAAAAAGGTTAATAAATTCTGTATAAATATATTGCTTATTGTTAGTTAATGAATTAACAAATTTAAAAAATGAGATCTTATTATAAATTACCAAGATATTAAAAACAATACAGCATGTAGATAATAAACCTCAGTGACACAATGATTCTGTACACAAACCTGTGAAAGTCCTCTAGAGGAACTGCCTTTCTGCGTTCCTCTCCGGTTTCAACACTATTTTCGAGATTGCGAAGCTCTGCGTTGAGTGCATCCTAATTGAAAATACAAAAAAAAAAATTTAGATATCCATTCTAGAATAATGTATACATGGAGATCCATCTTAGAAACATAAACTTAAAAAAAAGAAATATGCTCAAACACACCCTTTTTTCCTCCAGCTCTTGTTTCATTATCTCCTGCTCCTGCTTGTCCAAAGTCTGGTTGCCATCTTGGTCAAATTTGGAGAAAGCAGCTGAGATCTCATGGTCAGCATGACCCATTCTGACATGTAGGACACATAACCAGAGTACATGAGTTCCTCTGCATCTACTTAATACATAAATGTGTTAGTGTTTCAACTGAGACTTACTCTTTCAAAGCATTTCTGAAATCTTTAAACTCCAGCTCACTCGAGCCTGAATCCAGAGCTTTCTGAACATCAGAGATCTTTTCTTTTTTAAGTTTGAGTTTCATGAAGGTCTTTGCATAACTCTGAAATTAAAGTATAGTTTTCCCAAATATACGTTTAAACAATGCAAACACAACCGACTTTACAAAGTTTAACAATCTGTAATAGATTTGTAGACGTATCCACTGTATGCTCTAGGATGACTTGCCTGTTTGATGAGATCTGAAATCTGGAACTCATCTTTCTGAGAAGCGAGTTCTGACTTCACCTCAGAGTACGTGTCATTGATGATGGCCAGAAACATGTTCTGTTAATGGCAATTCATCATGTTAATTGACAAAGAGACATTTATGATTTAGAACAAACAATTATAAGAAAATTGTGTACATCTGAAGAACTTACCAGTAACACAAAGAAGACAAAGAACACATAGGAGAAGAAGTATATTGGTCCAAGTACTCTGTTTGCCCTGTCAATGGCATCATAATCGAAATCTCCAAGGATGATTCGAAACTGTGTGAAACTGCAGAGTGGAGAATTAAGGGAAAGAATTAACATTTAAGTTTTTTTAATTGAAATTAAGATTTTTTTTAAATTAAGACTGCCGTAATAAGCATAAAAAAAGATGTAACAGATACAAATCCTTACATGCACTTGTTAAATGTGCTGAATGTTTCTACTTCCATTCCAAAGAGCAAGTAACCCAGCTGAGCGTATGCAAAGAACACAATGAAGAACATGATGGCAAATCCAAAGATGTCTAATGCACATCGAGCCAGGGTGGACGTCAGCTGGGTCATCGTTTTATTGAAACTGATGTACTTGAAGATCTGCAGACATCGAAGCCATCATAATGTCAATGCGGGTCACTTAAAAAAAAACACGAGGTTCTATTTTGTTATAAGTGTCTTTAACTACTACACTCTAAAAAAATGGTGCTATATAGCACTAAAAGTGGTTATTTGGCTCGTAATCACAGGAGAACCATTTTTAGTGCTATATAGCACCAAATGATGCTACAAAGAACCATTATGAGGTGCCATATAGTACCTGGTGCTATATGGCACCATATAATGGTTCTTTGTAGCACAATTTAGCACACATTTTTTTTAGAGTGTATGTACTGTTAGTTGCCATACCCTGGCAATGCAATTTTTGAGAAAATGAGAAATAACTCATGTTGCTGCTCGTTAGTTCTGTTGCCTGCGTTGGCTTTTTGTCAGAAATGTCAGCTTTGAAAAGCAATTACACAGCCTAACGCCGTGTCCTAACCAGAAACGATGTGGTAAGGATTCCAGCGGGAAGCTGTCACTCAAAACCGGACTCACCCCGAGACGTGACAAAATCAATCAAAGATCACAGCCAATCAGAAGAGCGTGTGGACGGAGTCTCTGCAAGCTTGCACTTGCAACGAAATGGAAAGGTACATTATCAAATTCATAAGTTTTACACCATTTTAACATGATTAAAAATGCATACTGAGTATCTTTTTTAAATCTTCTTTTTTTTAAAAATAGAATACACTCTT
Source organism: Rhodeus uyekii (assembly GCA_037043235.1). Lineage (NCBI taxonomy): Eukaryota > Metazoa > Chordata > Actinopteri > Cypriniformes > Acheilognathidae > Rhodeus > Rhodeus uyekii. The sequence continues at coordinate 3,289,848 of JAWRVZ010000013.1, read as the reverse complement.
TTATTCATTTTGAGTTTACAATTTGAACATTGTTGTTTCCTTTATTTATTATTCAATTTGTTTGAGGTTAATTAAGCCCTAGGGTTTTGTGAAACGCCGCCAAACTTTTTTAAATTAAACTTATATTTAAAAAAAGACCTGCATGTTATTACAGCAGTAATTATTTAATTAGGCTACATCTATAATTACACTGTTGACCCTTCCCTTACCTTAATGCACCCTTAACCTAATACTGTATATCAAACCATTCTCCCTATCCAAAGCCGCCTTTCCACTAAAAAAGTGGAATACGATTGTCGCTTTTCTTCCCTAGTGGCAGTGGCAAGGAACTCTGAAATTGGTCGTGAAGCACCCATTATCACTCTGCTTATTCATGGTTAAAACAAAACAAATGACCTCCACTATGTCTAAAATTAAAACACATTAGATTTTATAGACCTAATCTCTATAGAGCTAATAAATATTCATTGAATAATTATAAAATAATTATTTCTGCCATAATTGTTGATAACCAACATTTTCAATAGTGTTTACATAACGTTAACGTGGGAAAATATTGGTAATTCTAATTTCCCGCTCATAGTTTTGATTAGAATACGTCACATCCGGTCGGCAATGGCCAGTTCAGATATTTCCGCACAAGTTCAAACGAAGCTCAAATCGGATCAGAAATGTCCGCATATGCATATGATCGGAACTCCACGCGAACAGCCTCGCGCTGGCGAACAATTATGAAAGATAATGTGGCATCAGTTTACCGTCGGGAATCTGTCGTGTCGTGTCTTGTCTTGTCACACTTTGTGTAGACAGCATCACCGATTATAATGAGGTCTATTTTCTTTTGCTGTAGACACGGTTACCTGTATTCTACCTCAAAGTGGCTTACCATACAATATGCACAGTACGTGTATTGTATGTAAAAAAAAATTGTTAGCACACGGTAGTTAAAGACACCTAATGTAAAAAGCCAGTTGCGTAAACAGAGCCATTATATTAAGACTGTGTCTTAAGAACTAGTATGACCAACTTTCAATTTTAGTTGGGGGTAATCGCCTTATTTTGTTTTGTAACAAATTAGACCAATTTATGCTTTTATGTAACTGACTTTAAAAAGTTATGAACGGTCTTAAAGACAACAAATTTATGACTAACTTGTAAGACTAGTCTTAGCAGTTTATGCAACCGGCCCAAATTGTAACTAGGTTTGAAACTCCACCTTAAACACTTAGAAAAACAAACTTAAATTACCTTAACCCAAGCAAAAAACAAATTTACAGCATTCATATTGTTGTATTGGGTTTGCCAAAATGCAAGAAATTCAAAATCAGCATAGCTGTCAGGCTCTTCTAGAAGGTTTCCAAGTAACTCATCCACTTTGATGGTCCGAAAGGCACTGAAGACTATTGCCACCAATGCAAGCTGTTAAAAAGAACAGTCACTATTAGAGTTTACTCTTGTCAAGTAATGTTTACCAAACTATATGATTAATTTTCATTGTTATAGCTAGAAATAAAGTATTTCAAATATGTTGGATACAAAGTGATATCTGATACTGATATGATCTGATTTCCTCCTACCAGTATCACCACTAAATCGAGAATGTTCCACACGCTGTTGAAATGGGACAATTTGTGGAGTCGGAATTCTAAAATCTCCTCTACAATGTAGTAAAATATGAAGACACAGAACACTATCTCGCAGCCGATGATGAAGAAATCCCAGGTCGTGACGTAACGAATCAGCTTCACAGTACGGATCTGATAGGATGGAATTGCTCCACCAGTTGCTGGAAATTCAACCACCAACCTGAAGTAAGAAGAAAATTAGTATTTGTTGTTTTATAAATAATGTAATGCAATAACAAAATTACACCTGATAATTTATTTAACATTAGTATTTTTGTATGCTTCATATTTATGGCATATAAATTATTATAAATATAATGCTAACACTTAATTTTTGTTTTCCCCTTAACACATACTGTTGACTATAAGTAACTTTGCAACTACATGTCTACTTACTCTCATTAGAGTATTAGTTGACTTTCTGCTTAATATCTGCTGACTCTTTATTGTGATGTTCCCCCATGTTTGAATATTGTTGGTTTAGGTCAATTACCTTATAACACAGAAGAGATTGATGTTGGCATTGTATGCCGAGAAGTCAATGAAAAGTGCTCGAGTTCCACGATCAAGCCACAGGTTGTCTTTGAGTTCATTCAGAATAGCAGTACTCTCTTCTTTGGTCTTTGCCAGGTCTTGGTAATATCCTGCTCCGCTGTATGTGGTCAGTAACCCCCAGTAATCTGACCCCTTGATCTCCTTTTCCGAGTGGTACTGCCAGCTGCAGAATAATACGATTATATTTAATAAATACACACGTTTCACCCCCTGAAGAGAGAAATACGATTATTGCTAATCATAATATCACTCACGCTGTTCCGTTGATCAGTCCAAACCTGCTGTCATCCTCCTTTTTGTTGTTGTACACATCAAAACATTCAGAGATCTCCTGCTGAAAGTCTTTGTGGACCTTGCAGGAGTTCCTCTTCACTTTGAGCTGTCGAATGCGGGGGACTCCTAACAGCAAATTCTCATAGTAAATGAAGGATTGATTTTCGTTCTGAAAAGGCTTATCATTATACCACTTAGTCCAGTAAAGGTTGTCAAGTAACGGGCCCTCCATGTACTGCAAAGATTAAAGAAAAAGTTATTGTAAGTGGGACTGTAATGCTGTAATAAATCTGTCCCACGAATAGACAAACCATTATTATGATATTAAAACTAAATAAACTTACTTAAATCAAGTACGTAAAATAATTAATATTATATACAGAACAACTCTATTTTAAAATATTCTAATTAATGACATAAAACGTTAAAATCAAATAAAACATATTAGCAAAAACCTGAAATTTGTGTTGGAATATGAATTAAAAAAGTGAAATAATATTAATATTACTAAATAAACATATATAAAACTACATAAAGCAATTCATATTATATATATGAAAAATATTAGCAACATTTCTATGTTAATGTTTTAACGGGGGGTGGGGGAAAGCCGTTTTTCACAAAGGGCCATGTAGGTTTGAATTTTGTTTTTCCTTAATAATAATAACAACCTTCATTTAAAAACTGCATTTTGTGTTTACTTGTGTTATCTTTGACTAATATTTAAATTTGTTTTGATGATCAAAAAGTAAACTCTTTTTCACACCACTCTATATGTATATATATATATATATATATATATATATATATACATACACACACACACACACACACACACACACACACACGTGCCCCTAAACATCTGCAATTTGTTCTGGAATAAATTATATTGTGTTTATTGTATTTTAAAAATTCACCAGGATAAGACAAAAAAATATTATTAAAATGATCTAATACTAGATAAATGTATACCAAAACCTTGATTTTTTTTATTGCACAAGAATATTAGAAGCTGCTAAAACTCACTGTCCAGACATCATTCACGCTGCCAATGGAAGAAAAGCTGATTCCACTGTCACCCGGTAAATTCACAAAAAGATCGGTCATAGCTTTTGTATAGTAGTAGGTGGCGCTGCTGGTCATTCCATAGGTCACTGCATGAGAACATGATTACAATCAGTCAACAATCACCACTTATTGAACTTTGCACAGACGTGCTACATCATTCACCCTCCACACAGATAAAGGACATCAATTCATTCAAGTTTCATCCATTAGCAGTGCTCACGTCACGGAAGCTGCAGCCAGGGATGAGGGGAGGGTTATTTGTTTGAGAACACACAAATAGCTCTTGTGAACAATGTGACTCCAGCACAGACAAAGCCTCAATTGCCTGACCTAAGCTCTTATCAGTAAAAGACAGCATGGTTCAGCTTGTATTCCTTTCAGACCTAATTTTCCCCTGGACAAAGCTGTGTTGTAACACGGGGGAGAAGTGGACATTTTATAACAAGCACTTAGGCTGATACACATCTCTGATCATAATGGAGCACAAGATAATGGGAAACCATGGGATTAGTTTGGATTACAGTCTAAACAATCAAAAAGACAAGAGATCAATCTAATGACATTTTATCCGTTTTACATTTACACATGCTAATGTTTTAATGTATATATAGCCTTAATATCCAAGGCTACAGCTCTGTATTTACCATTATAAATGAACTCCAACAGGTGGTTCTAACAGGTTGAAAGATTCAGACAGGGATAAATATATCAAACAACTGACCTAATACTTACACAGACACAAATCCAGTAAGAAAACGATGTAGATGAGCAGTTCTTTGAGATTTGCTTTGACATTGGATTCGGGATTCTCCTTTGTGTCTTTTCTTAGAGCTGTTCCCCACAGTCCTACCAAACCGAAACAAACACTTTTATATATATTTATCTTCTAAAATCTTTCCTGTAGCTCAAACAGTAGAGTGTGGTGCTTGCAATGTCAAGGTCATGGGTTCGTTTCCCAGGGAATGCAAGAATGATTAGAATGTCAATGTGTTCCTTGAATGCAATTTGGATAAAAGCGTCTGCCAAAAGCATACATGTACTTATATTTATTTTTTATTAATTTAGAATAATATTGAGTAATGTATTTATAATTGAGTATTACAAATTTGTAATAAAAAATATTATTATAAAAAATATTATAAAATATTATAATAAAATATTATAGCTGAATGTATTAAACATATTTCTATATTACAAATATGTATTTTATTGCATTAATACTTTTTTTTTACAACACTCAGACAATAATAGTAATAATTGAATGGTAATGAATAAAACATGAACTAATAATAATAAATAAATAAAAGCTAACAAAGCTCAAGTAAATCTAGAATAATCATATAATGGAAAATAGGAAGATGCATCCTCCCTTACCTTTGATGGCTCTCAAGAAAAAAGAGCAGCATCCAGACTTCTTCTCCTCAGTGGGAAGGGTCCGGACTTTGTCCTCGGCTAAATAGGGGTTAGACAGATTCAGCTGGTTCATGTTCTCTAAAGAACTATGAAACATGGGCTGAGGGTTGTAGATGGTGCTGATGGGGTGTCTGGTGGGTGCAGGAGAGCCGATGTAGGCCTGATTCACCCAGGATCCTTTCTCAAAGTTATCCAGCTCGCACAATACTGTGGTTCCCAGCTGGTTTTCTGTGCGGTTATTGAGATGCTGCATTGTGGTAAATGGAGAGGTTCAGGTAGATGGTTTTATCATGAGATGCGAAGTAAAGCTTTTGCCTGAAGATAGGTTCAACTTGTATTTATACCTTTCTCCTTGAATCCTCTCGAATAAAGCAGGGCAGTGGTTCTGTGGAAGGAGGGGCTCGTCTTTTGTCAACACATCCATTAAAAACACAATCCTGCCATTAAGGAAACTGAGACATCAGCTAGAGATTCTAGAACAGTGTCTTTGACAATGCACAGCTAATGTGAATTTGCGTCACATTGTTTTAGACATGCTGAAACAAAGATTATTACTTTCATTATTAAGATTCACAGAAAAAGTAATTAAATTATCACCAGAATTAAAGTATTAGCTGTCATCATGAAAAATTTTACTTGGTGTGAAGATAACAGTGTCTGCTCTGTTGGTGTATTTATTTACTCATTGGGTTATTAGGAAATAAGATTAAATTCTGTTTTTTATTCAAATGTATTAAATTAAATTCTATTTGTAGCTTTACAGAAAATAATGCAACAATCTCTTAAGGTGGTGATGAAAATTGCATTTATAACGCATATAAGATAAAGAAGAACTATTTTTAAACAAGCGTCACTGCAAGCAAAAAGAGCACCACTATTTTTTTCATGAAATACAGACTTTTGTCAAGTCAAGTCACCTTTACTTATTTAGCGCTTTTTACAATACAGATTGTTTCAAAGCAGCTTTACAGTGGTCACAGGAAAACATTATAAACAAAATTTGTTTGGCCGAATGGCAGCCTTAAAAGAGCAGGCGAATCAATACAATTGAAGAATTACTTTTGTACAATTTTTTTACTTTTTGTACAATTTCTTGACCTCAAGCCTAATTTAGTAGGCTATTATTTTTAAGAGCATTGTTGCAGTGCCTTTTACTGAGATTAGTAGCTACATACTGATCATGGCATGATGATTGGTCATAATGACAGCTGAAGCTAAACGGATTAAGATTGTTGTATCTCGCTTCATGTACAAGCTTTCGGCCGAGCTCTGGCTGTTCACGCCTCATTAGCACTGAAAAGACACGTTATACACAGTCATTGAACAGCAAAGAGTTGAATCTCCTCTTTAAATTAGAAGTTGGCTGTAGTCGTAGTCAAGTTTGTGCTGAAAATATAGCTACATTTCTTTGTTTTTTCTGTTCATTTGTTATCTCTTATTCTGTTGGTATACAATATGAGCGAAACACAATAAAATGATTTTCAAAGAAAAAAGAAACAACAGGAGCATTTGTGTATTTCAATAGAATTTTTCTATAATTGTATCATTTTCATTCCTCTTCAATTTGCACATGGGACAACCAGTTCAACCGTGACGTCATTTAGTACTTTAAACATTATTTATTCCTTCACTGAACTGACAGCAGAGGCATTTGTTCGGTGCTGTCTTATCTTGGAACACAGAGGTTTCAGATGTGTTTATCTGTCCTGTGTGCACACCAGAGAGACCTAGTATTTATATTTAGGTCTTTATACAGGGAAAGAAAAAAAAATGTAGTAATAAAATTTGATTCTATGTCAAATCTGTTTCAGAATGGAGGACAATTAATGCATGTCATTTAAAGTATAGACAATTTAAAAATAAAATGTATCTTCTTGTTGTCTACAGACGTAATATGAGGTTTTTTTCTTAAAAGAAAGGATATATAGTAAATACAATTTTATTCTAACATTAATGTACTGTTTTATATATATATATATATATATATATATATATACATTAAGTGTTAGAGTAACACTTTACTCTATATATTTAATGTTCGAAGGCTTGAGTTAAGTAGTATAATTTTTTTAATAAAATAAGCTTACAATTTTTTTTTTTATTTAGCAAAATAATGAGTACAGTTATTTATACACTATTTTTTAAATGAGGTCAAAAAGTAAACTTACACAAAGTCTTTGATTTCAGTGTTTATTTGTGCACTGATTGACTGCACTATAATCAAAACACATTTTAACTAAAAACTACAGCTGAAAAATATATCATCATCCATACAAAAGACTGTATATAGTTACAATATACAATTTTACATTTATTATAAGTATAATTATTATTACTCTGTATTATTTTTTTTCCTGATTGAGTTTAATACCAATGAATCAATAATAAAATGGAACAGCATTTTGGCAAAATGAGACAGTGTTTTTGTATGTTTTTTCAGCTATGACTTAGCTTAGCACACACTATACACAAAGATTTGATACAAAGCAATGGAAAAAAATATGAACTATGATCTGTGTTTTATCGAGCCATCATTTACAACATACATGATGGAAGATTTTCTAAAATTGTACAAAAAAACATACCTTTTTGCAACAATTAAAGCAAATCTACACCTAGAATGCTTTAGACTCTATTACAGCTAATCAAACACTTGATTTCCAGAACCATAAACATAAAATATTACATAGTAATACGTACATATTTACTGACTCCTGTATTTATACAACAAAAGATACAAGTGATCGCACCGCAGCTTAGAGGCTTTCGTAGTGGTAGGAGAAGGAGGAATGCATACAGTTATTTTCCACAGGGGAGTTATAGCTCATAAAGCAAGAATAGGGCTCAGGCTGAAGGCCGTCAAGCTGTAGATTCAGCCAGTCTTTCTGAGGAGCTGTGTGTCTGCTGGCATCAGTCAGGATTCGGTTAAGGGCCATGATGTAGCTCAGGGCCATTTGCAGCGTTTCATATTTGGAAAGTTTCTTGTCCTGACCCCACTGAGGAACCACTTTGCGGAGGCGGTCGAATGCAGTGTTCAGGCCCTGCATCCTCTTCCTCTCTCGAGCATTGGCCGCCATCCTTCGCCGAATGGCACTCTCAAACTTCTCCGGGTCTCTGGAGTCAGACTCCGATTCTGAATCTGCACAGCTCGGTCTGCGGGGCTTCATGGCTTCTGGGCCAAAGGTCCTCAAAGGCCAATGTCGGTCTTGAAAACAGGTCCTTTTGAGGTGGAAAATTTCCTCAGAAACAATGTCTACTTCTTGTCCCTGTAGTGAAGTAAATCCAGATAGTGGTCCTTGAGGCTTGTGGTCTTCCATAAGGATGGCTGATGCTTATATAGACCTCTGGTATTAACAGGTGGCAGCAGGTGGAGCCCCACCCTTATTGCTCCATCCAAACATCCATTATTATCCATTATTATCCGTATCCAACAGCAGGACTAGTGCACTCAAACTAGCTCCCCACCCCAACCCCCATTAACTCAAACTTAAATGACATTCCAATTAACTTTGGCTGGTCTATCACTGAAACCATGCGTTACAAACAGATAACTTACCATCTGGCCAGGGCCACTGCAACAACCAGGGGTGGACGACAAGGACCATTACCTAATTAAAAGTGCATGCATCTTTAAGTAACCATGACATGTTTAAATCTCTTTGGTAAGTCGTTGCCTATATGGAATCAATTTGTCTCTGCCAACTTATTATATAATTCTTAAAATGTAAATGTATATTTATATTATATGAAGACTTTAAACTTGTAACCTTCAAATCTTCAATATGAATGAAGTGATTATATAAATGTATAATACTAATAAATACTAATTGAGTTAATTGTCATTATATTATTATTAAATTATTACACTGCTAAGTTAGTATATAATAATGTGTTAGATTAATTAAATATTATTTTTTAAGGTAGTACAATATGTTTAATATTTATTTTAATATATCTAAAAGAAATATATATATAACATTAAAGTATATAACATTACACGATATATATAAATATATATAGTATAAAGGTTTAATATACTGTGTTGTGTAATAAATTTAATTATTATAAAATTATTACACTGATATATTGCATTGGTAAATTATATATATATTTGTATCAATGTTTACACATTTATGAAATTACATTTTGATTATACCAAGTTAGGTTAAATAAAAGTATGTTTAGTAGACTGGATTATAAACCACATAAGTAAATTGATGACAACACCATATGAAAAACATTTCTGGGACAATGAATAATTGATTTGAGTGTCTCAAAGGAACTGAGACAGACAGAAGACTTCGACAAGCTGTCTGTCTCAATCTGTTCAATGTGAATTCAAGAAAGATTCAGATGGACATTGGCAGTCACAGTTTCACCCAAAAAGCCTGTTGAAGAAAAAACATGAATCACAAATCAGCATTGCTAACTTTTATGGTTTAGCAGTAAGATTTTCTATAATTATATTTTGTTTACATATTAATGATTGTTTTTAAAGCACTTTTAACCAGTATAGTTAAGTGAATAAAATGGACAATGTAATATTTATTATGACATATAATATTAAGTATATTAATTTTAATGAAAATACAATCATATACATTAAGTTTTGTGCCAAGCTGATTGTTTCTCTACCCTGTCGGGTCATTTTGCAGTGGACAAGTAATTTTGCTGTTCAGTTGGGCATATAAACCCAATCCACTGGTTTGATTTCATTGATTGCAGATTGGCATGGTTGGCCAGCTGCTGCTTGTCTTGTTTAAAGGGCTTGGTCTTGTTTTTCACTCATTTACATGATGGGCTGTCTGGAGTCCGAGGCCGTCCTACGCAAAAAGGCCATATGTTACAAGCTAGTCCTGTAACTCTGAGACAGCGTTGAGTAGATTAAAGATTTACTCAATCTTGAAGAGGGGAAAGTGAGAATGTCTATTATCAGTTTAATAGCTTAAGCCAGGATTTAGTAAATCTGATTTTCAATTAAAGCTTGAAGCAGTTACCATTGATTCCAGAGGAGAAAATGTTCTTAAAAATCAAATGTGTAATCCTCCACTCAAGGAAAAGTGCCATTTACTTATCCCACCCTGATAAGCCTTAAACAGAGAAAGTACTGCTGACGAACATTAAAATCTTTATCAGTACGGGGTTTTTTTTCCAAAGTTCATCTGTATAATATTATGATCTTAGAGCTATGAGTATAAACTGTTCTGGACAATTCAATATTATGTAACATATTAAACAAATGACCACAGACAAGATAACTTTTGTTGTCAACTTTTGAAGAACAGTTTTTTGTGTGCTGATTTCAAATGCAAACATTTATGGATATTTTGATCAAATTTATAGAAAACTCATATTGACCAATGAGGTCATTCAGAAATGTGTGGCATATTGTGTAAACATTGACCCCCATATGATGATAATTGAACCCCCCACCCCACCAACACCATCAAAATAGGGCATCTGGTGAGATGAGGCTAGTCGCTGTAATTAGGTCAAGCAAGGTGCTTGTAATTTCATGCCTGTTTGAACCCTTTTTCCCCCTTCTGGTTGTTATGTTTAATCTTAACTGGTCAATGGTGTCTTATTGAAACATTACTTGTTGTTTCCTTTTTTTTTTCTATGAGTTGTAGATTCATTTAGAAGTCTCCAGCAATTGCATTTTATGTATCAAAACATGCATATTAGCACATTTGTTTATAAGCTTAGCACATATAAATCACATAATTCTTAGTAAACCAGTACTCCCAAAATGCTGCCAGAGCTCGAGATGTGAAAATTTAAAATATGATGAAAGTCATTGATTAAATGTTCCCAGATTTCATAAAACGACAAAACATTGCTTTTGCAACACGGTTTAATCTTAATAGTTTTAGTTTCAATTATTGTTGACCTTTTTTTATGCTCGTTCTTTTTTTTTTTTTGGCTACTCACAGATCACTTTGCAGCCAGCAACTACATTCTTTTTCTTCTGTTTCAATTTAAAGTACGGAAAAATGCCAGTAACCAGAACACACTGGAACCAAAATGTAAGCATATAGCAGTGATATGCAAACCACTACAACATATAGTTACGGCTGTCCTTTTAATACAGCATGTAACAAATCTTTATAAATATATATGAGGCAGGGTTGTAACACCAATTCCACCAGTCTAGGATATGTTAGAAGACCTATGATCATTTCAATATTTACCCACTTCCTCCCAGATCAAATATGAATACTTGTCAAGGCTGAAAATTGCTACATGCAGATTTTATAAAGAAAAAAAAATTTTTAGATAAGAATTTGTTTTTTAATTAAAACTATATATTTTCTTCAGTACTTAATCATATATTAGATTTCATAATTTTCATAATTTCAAACCATTATGCTAATACAGCTAACCAAACATTGACTGACAGGGGTGGGATAGGTTGTAGCAACTTTACATGGTTGACCATCCCCTTACATACAACTAAGAACAGTTTCTCTTTCAATAATCTTACAGATTGCCTAGACAGTGGAAAAGAACAACAGTTATATGTGTACCAGCCAGTGTTTTTATTAAAAAAGGGGATCTGATGAGGTTTCAAAGAAGGGCAAATCAGTGGTGAAGACGATGTTGAAAGCCAGTGGTGAGGATTCTGTGACGTCTGACACGGAAAACTATTATGTTGTCTGTATGTTGCCATTTGGTAACTCAAAGCCAAAGGAAGTGTGGGTAAATTGTGTCCTAAGAAGTCTCTTCAGGCACTGCGCTTCAGGGTTAACAACTCACTGTTTTTATTTATTTATTTAGATCTACATGTGTGTTCTTTACACAGGTACACTGCAGTCGAGTGTTCATTAAAGGTATAGTTCATCCAAAAAATGTAAAGTTTGTCATCATTTACTCCCCCTCAAGTTGTTCCAAACCTGTATGAGTTTCTTTGTTCTGTTGAACACAAAAGAAGATTTTGAAGGATTTAGGTAACCAGATAGTTGACTATAGCCATTGACTTTCTTGGTAGGAAAAAAAATGCCTTCGGAAGGCTGCTGTCGTCATCTGTTTGGTTACCAACATTCTTCATAATATCTTCTTTTGTGTTCAACAGAACAAAGAAAATAAACAGAATTTATTTTTGGGTGAACTATCCCTTCAAGCATAAATACCCACAGAGGATGTTTGCTCTATTTGACTAATTTACAGACATGTACAAACTCCTGAGTTTAGCAGTAAGTGGATCAATGATCAAGTGAATCAATTGAGCTGTGGTCAGTTGTAGAAAGAGTGGCATTGTTTTTCCATGCCTGGTCTCCCCCAATCTGTGTGTCTTTATATATGTACATGTACATATGTTTTACATATATTTTCTATATGTGTGTGTGTGTGTGTGTGTGTGTGTGTGTGTGTGTGTGTGTGTGTGTGTGTGTGTGTGTGTGTGTGTGTGTGTGTGTGTGTGTGTGTATGTATGCATGTATATTACATACATACTTGGTTGCGTCACAAGTTAAGGCACATCTGAAAATATTCTTTATGAAGAGTAGAAAACTAAAATACTTGATTGCCTTGTTAGTATTATGCTGCTGTCTTTCTTTAAATTACTTTTTTGATAAACATCGCTATCTACCATCCATTTAAAACATTGCAAACGACCAATGTTGCCACACTTATTTTTGCTACATATAAACCACAATACATTAATATAATTTTGAGGGGTATATATTTTTCTAGAATATCTAGAAAATTATTTTTAAGATAGAAGGGTCTCTTCTGAAAATATACCCACACAATGGGCCTACAGTATTTTCTGCCCCGCTTTTTGTTGTTTTCATGCATTTCTACAGGTCTCTTATCAATCATTTATTGACTTTTTTTTAGTAGATTTTACATGCTTTAGGAACTTGGTACATATTCACCTGTAAATGCTGTTTATAGTAAGAGACACCTGTAATTATATTTATAGCACACACTCACCTGTTATAGTAATAACCATCTGTATATTTATATTCATTGTACATATTACCTGTAAATCCTGTACATCTCCATATCCTGCACTTATGCAACCATTGTATATATCCTGTACTTTCTGCTATTGCACTTCTGCTTAGACCTAAACTGCATTTCGTTGCCTTGTACCTGTACTTGTGTAATGACAATAAAGTTGAATCTAATCTAATCTAATCTGAAGCTTGTCTGAATATGGTCATACGTAATTCTGACCTCCAGGTGGCGCTCGGTTTACAATTTTCAGTATTTATAAATACATTTTCACTGCTTTTAATTGTAAAAAGACCATAAGTAAAAAATAATAGAAAAAAGTGATGTACAACCAAGATGATGTTGTTGCTTAAGATAATTTGTGGTCAATTGATTTGAGTTCAATCACTTTGCTACACAAACAAGGTCTAATTTAATCATTTATTAAGCAAGAACATTTCTTCATTTCCTCCTTGATGAGATCAAAGGTCCCTTAAAAGTATTTATGCAAGGATGAAATATTTCTGTCCACAAAGCAATCAGTATTCAATTTGAGCAGCAGAAAGTGAGTGAGTCACTGCATAACGTGCTAGTAATCTTCACCAGTGTCAGGGAAAGTTAGCGTACTTTGAAAAGCAATGTATTACAATATTGTGTTTACAACTATTACTTAGTTACATTTTAAGAAAAGTTATGCATTACATTACTTTTGCGTTACTTTTTTTCTTATCTGGGTTGGGCTTTGATTTGTTTTTTATTAACAAAAACGTTATATATCTATGGCAAATTTAAAGGCCCTTTCACAACAATATTTAAATAACAAGGCTGAAAGAAAATGCAAATACACACATGTACAGTAGAGCTCAAACAAACCTTTCATCTGCTGCCATTCTGGATTGTAGAAGAAGAAAGTTTAACACTTCAATAAAAACTAAAAATCTAAAGTAATTTTTGATTATGTTTGAATTGAATCATCAAAGGTCAGCAGCGAATACATTGGTCAACAAGGTGATATTTGAATACATCCAAATATTTGTTTTATTTCACATATAATTAATGGAGGTTTGGGTGATATTCTAATTTAGCATTTCAATGATTTTATTCATTTTGAGGAATATTGAATCTGTTTTGCTCAAGTGAGATTAGTAAATGCTCACATTTAGTCTAGAACTACAATAACTATCACGCTCACACACAACGACTCCCGATTTCCCTCAACATGAGGACAGGAGAGGCGTCCGTCAATACATGGGAAAACAAAGTAACTTGCATTAGTATTTTTTTAAAGGATCTATTTTGTTACAAATTTAAAAGTAATGTGTTACTTTAGTACTTGGAAAAAAAGTAATCTGATTACAAAACATGTTACTTGTAATGCGTTACCCATAACACTGTCAACATGATATTGTAAGTGCATGCTAATATGTGGTAACATTTATATATGCTAATATATTCACAGCTGTGAAGCCAGTGTTGTTTATATTATCACTTTATTGCCCTTTTTCTGAGGCAATATTTTAGCTTTGGAAAGTGTCAGACATTCTCAAGTAACACATTGTAGCTCTCATATGGTCATATGTCAGCAAGCTCAGAAATATTATTCCACTCTTTTAATAATAAGAATCACATGCTTGTCCGACACTCAGAGAATATGTCCCAGTTTTCCCCAGCTGATTCTAGCAAGTTCACACTTAGCCACAAAGATTATAGGAAGCTGAGCAGCCTAGCTTTTAAAATAAGATTTCATTTAGGTGTTTTGTTGACTCTTGCTCTAGAAACTATCAAGTTTAAGCACAACAAATAGGAGATGCGGAGCAATTCAAACAAGATAATTCAGTTATCACACAAGTCATAAGTTCATTTGTCACTTTGAGTCATGGAGACTTTTCTAGCAAAGATGTGATTTAAAGGGAAATGTACACTAATGTGTTTTGATTTTTTTTTTTTTATGAGTAAATCAACCTGACTATAGTAGGTTAGAACAACAGGTTATTTCAAACAGTTATGGAGGTGTCTTCAGTCTAGCATGTTTTCTTCTGCATAGGATCTATTGACGAAGCTCTGATGTTTAAAATTAGTCTCTTATGTCTAAGCTTTATTATGTATCATATATTTTATTAACATTTCAAAGAACTGTTTACTATTTTAATATGTTTGAAAATGTAATTTATTCCTGTGATGGCAAAGCTATATTTTCAGCATCATTACTCCAGTCTTCAGTCACATGATCATTCAGCACTCATTCATTCTAATATGATGATTTGCTGATATGTTTTATTATAAATGCAGAATATTTTTGTGGAAACAGCATTTATTTGAAACGGACATCTTTTGTATCCATCCCTTTATGCATCCTTGCTGAAGCAAAGTATGCAAATCTGACAGTCTGTTGTTGGTAACAATGGGATTAATCCTTGGTGTTTTTGGAAATTTTACATTGTTTCATAGAAATGAATAAACACAAAAATAGGTTCCATCACAGAAACTTTACATTTTATTGAGAGCCATATATATAGTACAAAACATCCACCTTAACTTAAATTAGGCCAAATTCTCACCAAGACCATGAGGTCCTTTTAGCACTCAGAACACTCTAAAGAAACACATTTATGAGTGTCAAATGTCAAAATATTGGCAAGAGTAAAACCGATGAGCTCACAGGTCTTTAAGGTCAGGACTCGGGCCAATGAACAGCTCCTAACTTTGCATTCTGTAATCCTAAACTTGACTCTTTATGGTAGTAATAATGAGTCTCCCTTAAGACACCGACTACTGTATGATTGCACACTGTCAACTCACCATCTCCATTCTTCTTCGTGTGTTTCCACACAGCATTAATTTATCTCGCTGCAAGCAACAGTACATTATGACCAAGAACACTACACATCAGTTCTGTTCCACTGAGAAAATCCCACTTCCCTTCCCTTCCCTCCCCCCATCTATGCAGGAGAAATCTGGTGATTGGTAGACAGGGGTGGTGATTGTGTATTTGGGACTAGTCCACCCGCTCCAGTAGTGTGGTGATTTTTAATGCTGTTCTTAGGTGTGTGTGAGAGTCTGCTTATCTCTGAGCAGCAATGACCCTCTTCTGTCACACCTCCAAGGGGTTTTGAGGCCCCTCGGCCCCCTGCAGAGGGCCTGGCTGGAGCCTGCAGATGGGCTTGTTACACATGGGGCAGACGCTGCGAATTTCCAGCCACTTCACCAGACACCTGAGCAGGAGACAAGGTGAAAAGAGGAGAGACGGATTATGCATCGGCTATCTATAGACTCAAGTGATGTTCTGCATTATAGCCACGTCACATGATGACAGGCTGAAACTGCAAAATGTCTTTGAGAAACAAACAGATTACAAACAAGGCAATGCCTTGACTGCTTAATTTGTGCTTTCTCCATATTTTCATTTTTGTATTAGTGCCAATATTTTGTGCTGGAATCTGACATGACAGGTTGGAAAGGATGGTGAAAGATCTTACTTCTTGTGAAATGCATGAGAACAAGGGCAAACCCCTAGTTCATCCCGGCTCCGAAACTCTTCCAGGCACACCGCACAGGTCTGCTGCAGAGGGAAAGAAGATGAAAAAACAAATGAACAAAAAAACTAAAATAGAGACAGCCAGAGGCTCTCTATTTATGTTCCAATTTTATACATAAAAAAATCTGTTAATACAGTTACAGGGATAGTTCAATTGATAGTAAAACACTTTATCATTATAATTTGAAACCTTGTTGGAACAACTAAAGGTATTGGTTTGACCGTTACTTACTCCAAGAAGACTCAATTTTTTCCCAGGACCTTTTAGAACGACCTGTAAAAAATGCTTTATTAATTATTTATATATATATATATATATATATATATATATATATAATTAGTATATCATACACATATATAATATATCACATTTTAACATCTAAACCTCCATACTACCTTATAAAGGAAATAAATTACCTCATTATATCCATATTGTTCTTGTGTGCCCTGTCGCCTCAGTCTGTGAAATAAAAAACATTACTGTTGCTTTACATTGACTAAAAAGTATCTGTTACCTGTGCAGTCTTTCACTATTGCAGTTTGCTGCACTGTATTGTTGCATTATTTTTGTATCATTGACTTGTATTATACATTTTCTTTCATTACTATGCCTATGGAAATGACTATGAGTTACCATTGTGTACTAAATAAAATGTGCTATACTTGTCTTGCAATGCGTAATACAGCTATGGCCTAATTCTCGCACACTTTTATAGCAATTCCACTGTAGTTCCATTGCAAATCCAACTTAATTTTTGTTCACCCATAAGAATGGAAATTATTTATTTATTTATTAAGTATACCTGAACAGGTAGCAACAGAAGATCATGCTCAACATGAAGATGAAGAGGCCTATCCCAAGAATGATGACATACACATTGAGTGGAAGATGACCTGTGTATGAGGTCATTTTGCAGAGCTTGTCTGTAATCTGTTAGTCTGCGTCACATAGGCATACTGCAAGAGAAAAAACAAAATGAAAATATTTAAGTTCTTATGGTAAGAGTTCACAGCTCAGGACTGCTTAGCATTTATTTTTGCTCATCTTTTTTATCAGTAAATTGAATACACGATTGAGATGTGATAAAAGCATAAACATTGATTTGATCACCCATCTGTCATGAATCTGTTATGTGAGTGGGTCACATATTTCTTTGTGTCAGACCCTTGAAAGGCAACACACATCACTGTGATTCTCATGTGAACTCTTCTCAGTGGCCCCTGCATGCATATTGCATACTGTGATCCTGCGGACTGTCCTCGTGTTTCTCAACTTCTTGTAACACTGCTCTCATTGTTGGACCTCGCTGAGCAGCATGAACTTTTCACTGTAATACATCTTTTAAAAGTGAAAAACAAGAGATGTCACAGTGGTGTCGGATGATGTTCAACAGCTAAGCAAAATCGCTTTTGTTTTAAAGTTATTTACTGTGTAGTTTATTATAGATTGTACCTTGTCTCTTTCCCTCAAAACGTATGAAGGTAAAACAATTTTTTTTTCAAATAACTGTTCATTTTCAGATCACTGTTCATTTTAAAGCATGCTCTGTTGATTAATCTAAATATTAATGCAGCCAGTTTGATGCAATAACACGGTATCTTTTCATTTATTTAGCTAGATGTCCGTTTATTTACTCAAGTCTTGTAGAAGTTCTCCAAAAGTCCTTGTTCCATGTTGACTTTCAGGCTGGAGAAGTGAACCATGTTCCGACAACAAATATTTAAATATCATAAATCAATTATTGTATATACTGTATTTGCTCTTTAGTATGATTTAATTAAATTACTTGGTGCACTTCTCATAAAGATGACAGTGTTCCTTTTTTTAACAAACAAAAAAAAACATTTAATTAATGAGTCGAAGAAGAGCAAAGAAGAAAAATAAATGCTGCTGCCAGTAGTTCCTAATTGGGAGACAATGTACTACATTAACAGGTTAACAATTATTTAAACAACATACTGTTTTTCAGCATTTCAAGCCCTTTCAATGCAAGCAACAGATTTTATTTTCCTTTTATTTAAAGATTAAACAATTATTTTTCTTATTGGATACAGATTTGCATTTTCAAAGGAACAAGCGAGAGAGCATTTGGCAACGAGAGTGAAGCCTGGCCAATTGTCTGTGCATAAAGACAAACACTAGTGGTGCACCCTTTCTGCCATAATGCCACCATCTGGTGTATCTATGAGGGGTTGAGGGGGAGGCAAGAGATGCAAAGGCCTCACCAAGCCAGGAAGCACCATTTGAGGAAAACAATAAAAACTGACCACACAAAATGTGTTGTCTCTCACAACAGCACAAGTTCAGGTCATGGAAGAGAATGTGCCAAATAGGAGAAAGGTAAAAAGGCTTGGGTTTTCAGGTGAAGGAGGGGGTGGTAGTAATTTAAGGAGCATTTTGGTTAAACATTGATAGAAAGCCAGTAGGAGGGTCAGTGGCTCTGTGCATAACACATGGTTAGGGAGCTGTCTAGATTATGCAGCCACAAGAAATGAAGGGAAGAGAAGGAGGAGTGGGCTATGATTCATACTCACCGTTACACCACTGGATAGGTGCTAGATTGCTCCACAATACCAAATGATACTGCAACTTGTGTCCAAGGAGACAGCGTTGAAACCGGGCCAAAGGAGTGGGCCGATCCCCTCACTCAACACCAGATGAATAATACAAGTTTTACACTTCCAAAACTCCTACCACAAAAACACAGCTTTGAACCTTCAGCGCCTCTGGTTAACACATGATCACACAGCAGCTCTTCACTGGCATATGGAGGGAGGCAGGGCGATTCGGTTTTCTTTGTGTTGAAACATTTACAAAGACAAGTCAGTCATTGTTGAGACCTGTGTCAACACAGACATAGATATCAACACCTAGTCCTTGATATCTAAAATGTTTTGTCCAGCCTCTGGCGAGTAAAAAGAAAACCAAGTGTTCTTTTTTTCCAGCATCATGATCCAAAATCTGCAGCTGCACAGAATATGTCAAATTTGCAATGAGTTTTTCACATCAATAATGGATCACCATCTACGTCCGCTTGACGTGAAGTTGTTGTCATTGGCTTTTTGCTTTTTTTACCTCTCTGTAGAGTCACGATAACAAAGCAGTGAGAGAGAAAATGCACATAACAGAGAGTCACAGATTTCTTTGTCTATCTTCAAAACATTGTCACAAAGCTCACCCCTTCCTCTGCTGTCGTCAGCCACTCTCCTTTAGTATTCTCGTCGGTTTTATCGCCCTCACGTTACAATCAACCGTTTTCCCCCGTAACAAAGAAAGAGGAAGAGCAGTGGCATACAGCCGTCAGAGCAAGAGCTTGTGAGTGCAGCCCATTCAAAGCTGTGCTTTCCTCACACCATCTGGTCTGGCTTCTCTGCTGCAAATACACAAAGGATAAAATGCATTTTCCAGACAAAGTGATGAGATTCCTGTGTGTTTCCTGTCGCCTTTTCCAGCAGCCCTGCCTCCACGTAATGGTGCCGATGACTTCTCTCCTTCTCAGTTTGTAAACAGATCTCTGCTCATGTGATTCGCTGTCTGGATCACAGCTCTCCTTTCACCCGCCCCCTCCTCGTTCTCCCCCTCTCTCTTTTTCTATCCTGTGCTCTCTCTCTTCCTCCAACTTCTCTCCAGCTGAAGGCTATTAGGAGGTGACAGTGGCCAGGCGAGCAGACAGCCAGGGAAAGTCAGATTTTCTCTGATGAGTCTGTGGAAGACAGGGCTGGGAGGGGAATGAGGGTTGGTTCACTTTGCTTGACTGACAGGCACAAAAACAGCAAGAGACAACAGAGTAAAAACAGTGTGAGAGTGACGCAAAGTGGAGAATAGAATAGAATCTGAGGATATTCTGAGACCAACCTTACCATAAAGCAAAAAAGAAAAAGAAATGAACATGTGACAGAAGCAGTGACGTCAGTGATTTTGTCACAGCAGATAAATAAATAGACAAAGAAATATACAGCTAGTTATACAGTTTTAGTCATGTAGCGAAAGGAAATATGCTACTAGTGATTCCTGTTGCACAATATCAGTTTGAATTGATAAATGGTGTTACATTTCCCTTTTGCTAAATCTCCCTGCAAAAAGATATCAAGTTAAGCAACTGATAACAGATAACAACAAAAAGCAACCTTGTTGTCAATTTAAAAAAAAAACTTTTTTAAAGATGAAAAAAGGTGAAAAAAAGTTAAGCTTATAATTTTATAAAACCAATATTTACAATAATCCATTATTAATTATTCTTTAAAATCATTCAATTTGAGTATTATTTTTGACTGAAGATTTTTAAATGATTTTTGATCATTCCATTTTGATCATCCATTCACTTCCAATGTTAGCCACATTGTGTGGAAATTAATTAAACATTATGCCAGAAGATCTGTTGATTGAGTTTGACTAAACTGAACCATTAATATTCATTTCACACATATTACATTTCCTTGTCTTCTCTGAGCAAATGATGCAGTCACATCATTGACCTTTTTGATGCACATTTAACAACTTAATTGGTATGCTTCCATTGGATAGAGTGAAAGCGACCAAATCTTTCTCTCATCCCACAGTTAACATATCAGACATCATGAAAAGACCCCATGGAATTGCACAGGGATCAGTACTCTGACCACTTTTATTCTCCCTGTACACCAAATCAAACCAAGTCATCACCTCTCATGACTTCTATTATCAATTTTATTCAAATGCTACTCAATTAACCCTCTCTTTTTCCACCCTCGCAAATCACTGCAAGCTTGGCGATCATTTCTGCCTGGATGAACACCCGTCACCTGAAGCTGAAATGATCCAAAAACCAAGCTGTTGCTCCTTCAAGCCAAGAAGCACCCTTGCCAAGACCTTATTTCAACAGAAAACTCAACCATCTCACCCACACAGAAAGCAAAAAATCTTTGCGTCACACTGGACAATGAATGATCAATCGCAACCCACTTGCTAACCACAGTTATACCATGCAGATTTGTCTTGCAGAACATTTGCCAGAATGTAGTAAGCACATTCAATCTTCCCAAGTACTCCCATGTCACATCTCTGCTCCACTCCATCAATGCCTTCCTATCCTAATCAAGTTAAAGACTGCCCTAGCATTCAAGGCGCTTAGCTTTTGTGCAATGGTTCATGGGTGTTAAAAGTACTCCACAGAACCACAGATGCCAATAAAGAAACTTTATTTTTAAGAGATAGGCAGTATAAAATCTGCATTGGATTTATGTGCAGCACTTGTTGTATTTGCATTACAAATTGCACGCTTCCCATCTGTTGATCACAGTGGTCTCATGTGATGCTAACCACTTTTGTGGGTCATTCTGCATAAAATCAGCTGCTAAAAGTCTTAAATCTACATAAATTACATTATTATGTCAGTGTTAGTTAAAATGCTAAGATGTTTTGTTGTATATGGGAAGATGTTAAATTATTCATTCATTAGACACTAATTTGTTAGATGCACTTTATTGCTTATCAAGTAACAAAAGGTCATCTCAACCTGAGGGTACATCATTTATCTTAAAACAAATGCTAAATAGTCTGTTGTGCATTATGAAATATAACCATTTGAACGCAAATAGTTGTTTGTTCAAACATATATACAGTATATTAAAAAATCTGAATTACAGCCTTGAATGGCAAATATAAAAATAATTCCCAAATTCAGACGGTATAAAATGGCCACTGAAGAGAGAATTAAACACCCAACTTATTACCCCAAAATCTTTTTCAATCTCTGTCCTCCTTTGTACACATGTCCCATTTGTTCAAGCGGCTGTACAGGGGAGTGTCATCGATCTCTCTGTACATGCAAACACCAGTGACGCGGTTCCACTCCAGTCTGGGAATGACATTCTTGATTCCCTGACAGCTCGCAAGAAGCTCCTTCTCCTCATTTTCCAAGGCCGCAAAGCCAAAGAAGCTCTTGACACATTCAGCCGCATTGTATTTAGCATGCACTTCAGCTGTACGCTGGAAAAGAGCTTGTTCGCTGGAACGATACTGCGACCAGTACGCCTCCTGCTGGTATCCGAGGGTAGAGCAGCAGTGTTTCAGACAAAGGAGCAGGAAGACAGTGAGGGAGATGATTCCCACCAGCAACCAGCCCAACAGCTAGACGAATAAGTGAGAGAAAAAAAGAGGTTATGCATGTCATATAGAAGACATGTTATTTTTCGTGAAATCAGAAGCATTGATTCAATTAAGAAATATGGCAAGACTATATTAAAGTGCTAAATACCTGAGATTCATACTGTAGCTGGCGTTCAATCACTCTTGAGAAGTTCATATATGGAGCTGGTACATCCTTACATGGAAACCGAGCCATGATTTCTGGAATCTTTGTAGTAGGAGGGAAATGATCCAAAGAAGAGGGGTCTACAAATTCACTGAGAGCACAGACGTACGCCTCCCCTCTCAGGAGGGAAATAACAGACCAGGTGATGGGAGCAACGACTGCTCTGCCCATAATGGAGCCCAACAAAGCAAAAGCAGCAGTCACTGTTAGTTTTCTGCATTTTCTGGTTCGACACTCCGACACAACGTCCCAGGTATTTCGATTAAGCGTCAAGCCAATAACAAAGAAAGCCAGGGCTGGTACACCAATGGCAGCCATACCATATAGGTAATTCTTCTTTGGTGAACATGGACAGTTAAATGCAAAAATATTGTATGCTGTCTGACTGGCCACTGTTCCTAAACCTATGAGACCGTTGAAGATCATGACATCTTTACTCTTGAAGAAGAGTGCAACAAATTTAAAGTTTTCTGAGATGAGAGAAGCCATCTTGTGCCGATGTTCTCAAAGTGACTTGATGGCGATTAAATAAAGTTTACAGAGAATCTTTGTAGTTTAAACCTAAACCACGGAATGTGACTCCAAACTCCATACAGACTCCAAAAAAACCCTCAGAGAATAAAAAGAGAAACATAAACACAAAGAAATATCCATGTGTACAATTCAGATTATTGTGAGATACACATTCAATTTAAACACTGATTTTATGCAGGAAAGCTCTTCGAAAAGATTCTCTTAGGGCAAGTCTAAGCATGTCACTAAACCGAAATTAGTAACTGAAAACCATGCAGAAAAACTTACATTCCATTGCAATGCGGTACAAATGGTCTTGCTGGACATCAATAAAGCTTTACAAATATGTACAACTAAATGGATACAGCAAAAGAAGACTAAAACAAATGAGATTTCTGTAGCTAGCTCATGTTTGTGGAAGTAGTGAGATCGCTCCTTCTCTCTGTCTTTTGTGTGCAGCGCTGAATCATCAACAGGAATTGCATCTGGTCCCAGCCCCAGTGGAAAGTATGAGCATTTAACTAAAACAGGCTGGGCAGCATGAATCCAACAACCTTCTCACATCTAGCAAAACAAGTCATGAAGTCAGAAAAGTTATTCTTTCCTTTTTCTGATGAGGTTGTGTTGATACTACATAACTTTTTACTCAAAGTCTCCAAGACAGGATTTAACAGTAACAAATGTATTAACCACAACATTATGATTATAAATGGCCAAGAATTAGACATCAGACTCCATTGTCGAATGAAAAAATAACCTTATAAAATTCATACACTACATGGTTGAGTACATCATAAATACAGTGTATAAGTGTACATTGCACCACTTGGAACGTAACTTTTGTGAAAGTGATTTCAGCAATATTGTTTCCAGCCTGCATGGATCCTCAACACTTGAATATGAGTAAGTTTCATAAAAAAAAAAAGAAAATGGCATTTTTGTCAAAGACTTTGTCTGGATGGGATACAGAACGACTGTTAAAAACAAAGAAGGAGTAGATCGAATCCATCAACACCTCCAAAGCTTTTCAGTTATTAACCCTTTCTGGGTCGACATTTCATTCGGTAACGTTAGGCAGTTTTGAACTTGTGTGGTGATTAATGTTTGATGACCATATTATTTTACTTTTACGTAAGCAATCTTCCATAACTTGTTTCTGCTTCTTCTTTACCTGTGTTTTGATCTGGAGATTCTGTGCTCTTTTACCCCCTACCGTATAATAGTGAAAACACGGATAGCCAGAAAATTCAGTCAGTGGTGGGAAAAGAGTAGATTTGACGTAAATTCCTACGTAAACTACCAGTGGATTACACAATTGTAAGAATGTTTCTTACCTGAAAGAGGTACATAAAATATTTTTCTGAGAAGTACTTGAAAAGTAGACTGAAAGTATACTTTCTTATTTTTTTAGTTAAAAGACGTATACTGTATGTATGCTGTATACTGTATGTACGTATACTGATGTAAAACTGCATCAAGTAGAATACACAATGACATCAGTTCACACTTACAAATAATCAAATAGAGTAAAAGTATGTGTATTTTGTGTGCTGTCCGAGAGGAGGGCTCCGAGCTAGGAATTTGGCCCGAACCCCAAGTACTACCCCTGTATCTCTGGTTAGGACAGAAACCAGGTGACAGTGAGGAGACGGGTCGGTGGAGGAATCCAAAAAACTGTTGAAGAACATAGAAGAGTCGGCTATGTCTAGGCTATACAGGCCTCCTCTCACTCTGACTGGATAGGCAATTTGAATATGTTCCTCATAACTTTGTTGATAAAACATCATATAATTTTTGTGTCATTTAGAAAGAAAATGTATCCATTTTAGCTTTTGAGTTACCAACTTTCAAAAAGTTGCTAAAAGTCAACAAATATATTTTAAAAGTAGTCACAGTTGTTGCTCTGCTTTTTGAAAAAAATTTGCCAGGGCAGTCCGAAAAGTTGGCATCACCAAACAGAATGGCATTTAGGAAACCACACAAGAGCATTCTAAACATAGAATCTGAACCATGAATTATCCATTGAACCATTAAATCATTTCATAAAAAATTGCACCATTAAATTTAATACTGGTGAGATTTTTGCTTTGAGTGCCTGTTGCTGTCGCACTTACTCAGCTGTGTTTTTCATAAGGTTTTGAGTGTAGCGCTCATCAGAGCAGCTGTCAGTGAGCAGTCAAAGGTAATACAAACTGATTTACAACAGCATTGTAATATAGGCCTATGATGTTGTTCTTATACAGTTCATTAAACAATATAGTTGATTTATACAGTAAAAAAAACTATAGTTAATGTTGAGTAACTTACCTTTCACACAAAATTTGTTTTCTTCCACCAAACAAGATAGTTCCAATGGAAGAGATTGGACAGATGCTGATGGTCTGACTTTCAAAAATTCCACTCCTGGCTCCACAAAACTAATGTACCGTACTCTTCTCTGGAATGTCACAAACACAGGCAAGTGGGGCGACAAACAGTGAACCGTCCTAATGGTGTTGATCTGCCCAGTGTGCCCAGTCAGACACTTTAGGTGTTTTAGTATGACAGTACCTTTTAATAAAACTGGTTTCAGACAGGCCTCCAAGGCACCAACGCCACATCTAGACAAAATCTAGGTGAGCTTTAGTCATAACTAAGTTAGTTGTTTGGTGCCACCCAAATTCTAATTAGATTTGAAGTTAAACATGGCAGACTGCGACAGACAAAGGCTGAAAAATATATTTTTTTAATTTAATTTTTAATTGATTTAGTACCTGAATATAGTATAAATGTAAAGATCTGAATACTAATTAAAATATATATTATTACATATGTTTGCTATTAAGGTTTTGATGATTTTTTCAGTGCATTATCATCATATTATAATTATTTAGCTTCCTGCTTCCAACAATCAAAATAAATAACACAATACTAGCAATTAGTCTAAGAATTTTAAATATTTGTTTATTTATTTTTACCAGAAAATTACTTAATTTATTTTATAAAAATTGCATTTGAAATAAAAATAATTATTCTAACTTTTAAATTCTATTACATGAACAATTCATTGCATTTTTAAATATTTCATATTCTATATATTTCTTGGGTGTTTCTTAATACCAAAGAAATTACTTTTTTAGGTGTGTAGTATTATTAATTCATTAAACACTAATTTGTCACAGGCAAAGAATAAAATGTCTGTTTTTTAGTGAAGTACTTAACAGTCATGCTCATTTCTATACATGACCCATTTGTTCAAGCGGCTGTACAAGGGAGTGTCATTGATCTCTCTGTACATGTAAACACCAGTGACGCGGTTCCAC